>CM065807.1:108924857-110161542 GCA_033398695.1 Orobanche coerulescens | reverse complement strand
TATAAACTCCCCCTGAAAAATATTATTTTCCTCCTCCCCCTTGTAAAATATCATTTGTCAAAATTTATTTTTGGGGATCGAGCCAATAGTTGGTTTTCTTTTGAAACATAGATCGATGTTTGAAGCGTTTGTTCCTTTGTAGAACCCGAATCTTTTTAATTTTTATCGTCAGTTTTCGGGGCTTTTACCAATTTGAAATGTGATGCTCCGATTTTAAACACTTTTAGCATTTGATAGGGTATATTGAAATTAACGGATTCGTTTTGAGCATTGATTTGAATCCTAACCCTCTTTATTTAGAGTATATTTTTTGAACACATAACATTTGTTCAAATTTATAGATACCGCATACGAGAATTTCTTTGTCAAAATTTTTAGTTCATCTTGAACTTTTTAAAAGATCATTTTTCAAAATATTTTCATTTTCAAAGAGCATTTCGAATGATCAATTTCGACAAATTTCCCTTTTTCAAGTATTTCTCTTGGAATTTTCAATTTCCAAAGTTTTTATATTTAGACTTGAGGATTTAATTTCATTTTAAAGCATTTTTGATAGTCGTATGTAATAATTGAATGCTTCCAAAAGTTAAAATGCCGTAAGATTACTTACTTGGCTTTCGACGTCGCTCTCGTCACAATGAACTCACAGACCATGAGCGCGTAGATTATTTTGTTCAAGAAAATCTTCATCGGGGATCTTCGTCGCTCCATGTTGCCGATTAGAACCTCCGCTTTTGCTTTACTCGGCAGTTCTTAGCAGAAGTGGCCTCCGGTTTACCACATAATCGACAAGTGTTGTATTAATTTCTTAGGATTCGCCCGCTCATGAATGTCCTTTGTTTCTCCGGTATTAATAAGTGTTGGAACTTATTAATATTTTTGGCATAATATGCCATTTCTTCGTGCTACTTTGATGCCCACTGAGTTTCTTTTTCTTTCTTTTCTCTTGACATTTTGGCATTGAATGCTTTGTCTGACCTCTCACCTTTCTCGGTTTCGGGTTTGGCATTTCGAGATTTTAGAACAATCTGCGTAGTTGATAAGAGAACCAGCGAGAGCACCTAAAAATCGAGAGTATTTAAAATCTTTGGATTCCATTATTGCGTTAACCGTCATAGTCCCATTCCTCGAGGTAGTGATCGGAGGATTTTCTTTACTTTCTCACTACTCGAGAAAGTGGTTTTCCAAAACATGCTAATCCATTTAGTGATGACCGAAAATCGGTCGAGCATGTCGACCGAGACGATGAGTTGCATGCGTCCTTCATTTGGAATAATTCATAATGCGTGAAGGAGCATGTTTATCTTCGTCTCTTTAACTTGGGAAGCGTGCCTTCGTGCAAGTTACCTCGAAGCATTTTCGCATTTCTTGCTGGCACTATCACACGATGATATCCTAAGTTGTGTTCTTCCGGATTTAAAGGCACAATAAGAGAAGTTGGAGTTGCCTTACGAAATTATAGTGATCGTTTTTCCAATCGGAATCGTCTATATATTCTTGAAAGGTTTTGAAGCGTGCCGTTGGAATTTGTCGGAATTTTCGGACCCAGAGACAAATCACCTTCCAAAGCCTTCGATGTCATAACGCCTCGATGAATATAGACATCTTCTTCTTCCACGCTCATGAAGTTTGAGCCATCAAAAATGAGTGGTCTGGTTGAGAGCAAGGCCTTGGCCAGGCACTCCATTTGAAACACACCATTGGGATCTTTTCTCCTCGGATGTTAAGTCGCGTATTGGGTACCGCTCACGATACCAATTGTTGGGTACCAAATCGGATATTTGCGCCCGTTTTATGCGGGAAGCGAAAATAAATTAAGCGGAAAATAAAGGACACGAGGATTTATAGAGGTTCGGCTATTAACGAAGCCTACGTCCTCTCTCGATGTATCTTTTCCTTGGGCTTAAAAGATCAAAACCTCTACGCCTCTCTTCTATCGTGTCGAGGATTACGGGTGCGAAGCTCGTCTTCTATCGGTCCGAGGTAAAACTGCGTTTTCCTTTTCTATTGGATAAGGAATCAACCACTCCTAACTTTCTATGGGTACTAGATAAACCTCACTAAGATAGCGATGCTGTGATTCTAACAATGCCGGATCCTTGATCCACAATAACACCGAATCAAATCGTATTCTTTTCTTTTTATCGGCTTCGTGTATGATCTTGTGTATAACACTCAATCACTCTTAATTAAGCTCAAGAACAACAACTATAATGTTTACAATGATATAACACGTATGTATGCTTTGCTCAATGTTGTTGTATGGAATAATACCAACTCCTTGGTATTTATAGCCTTCTTCCTCCTTACTAGTCGTTGCTGCCGGTACCGACTAGCTAGCGTCTTGCTAGCCTTCCTTCTTAGCGTGCACTATCGCACATTTTTGCTCTAACAGCACGTAAAGGCTTTCATGTAGCGTCGTTAATCACTTTATATTTCAGTCAAGATTACCGCCAGCACGATTAGCGTATGCTACCACTTCCTTTGTAGCGTGCGCTAATCAATATATCCGTTGCATGGATTGTCAAAGTGACCGCTTGATATGCCGACTTTTCGACCGCTTTTCCCAACGCTCGGATTGACTAGATTCAAACATCTTAGCGTGCGCTTAATCATCCTTTGTAGTTGCGCTTAATGATGACTTCATTGCACACGTCATTCGTGTTTGAATATCTTCCACAATAGTAACATGGCTCGATAGCGTGCGTTAATAATAGAGGGTAGCGTGGCGCTTAATAATAGAGTGTAGCGTGCGCTATCCATCCATGACTTCACTGCGGCTTACTTCGATACTTAGCCGGAATGCAACACTCCTCGTTAGCGTGCGCTAACATATGTCCCTTAGCGTGCGCTAATGCAAATCAGACAGTAATTTTTGCGTCTTCGCGCTTCGCTGCTTTGTTTACGATGTTGTTTTGTAGTTTAGCAACTTTAATCATCAAAACATAAATTAAATAATGTGTGGAATAAATATTCCAACAAGTGCGACAAACGAATGCAGCGTTAAAAACTTCTCACTTTCGTATGAGGGACATGATGCGAAAATTTAACTCAAAATAAGCATTAAGGCAAGGGGAGATATACTATTCAGAAAATCATGTTCGCTTCCAAAGATTGATGGTTTTTAGTTCAAGAGTTTCATTGGGGCATTATATCGAACATATGGTATGCATGAGCTCAAATCAAGAAAAAAAAGAGTTATTTATGAGTTCAATCACCAACAACAAATACTTTCAAGTTAATTCATGTCAACACACGAAGCATAATCAGATAAAACGATAATCTCAATATAATTCGATTGAAATCTTGCTAGAAATCGAAAAAAATACGAATTCATCAAACAATGGAAACAAGTCTACCCACTCCGTAATTTTTGAATTAATTTCGGAAAATAAACAGAAAGATTAATGATTACCTGGGCTTGATCAAAGATGATTGTTGGTCCCCAGAATGATGAAGACTGTCCTCACTGTACCAACACGAGTCTTTTCTAGCGCGCTTTGTCCTCACTCACGCGCACTCCGAGAGACTTCCTGTGGGGTCACCCATCCCATAACTATTCCAGGCCAAGCACGCTTAACTTTGGAGTTTCTATGAGATGGATACTTAAAAGAAGATGCATCTTGTTGGTATGAGTAGTCCAAATCAATTCATTTAACCACTTTCTAGTGCGTATCTCATGTGTCGACCGCAAGCCGCGCCTCGCGCATTTTTTAAGCCCATGCAGGGATGTCGGACCGAATCCAAAAATGATGATAAGAGAAGAGTTGATTGAAGGAAGGCCGCGCCGTGCGAAAAAGAAGGGTAGTGTTACCTTATCATGGCCGAATGACTCTAGTCCATGCGCGCGCCCATTTAAAACTATCGCAGGGCCTCGACACGTAGCAAGTGGGCCGCGGGCCGCAAAGACAGGTGTTTTGGGTCCGTGGTGTTCGCAGTGCCGCGGCTCAAAGTACCATGCCGGCCTGTGGTAAGTGTGCCGCGGCAGTAACTGCGGCCGCGGCACATAGTACATCTAATCAAGGCGAGATTCTGGGCATTGGTGTGCCACGGTCTGCTCATTGCGTGCCGCGGCTCCCGGGCGAGTGTGTGCGGCCTGTAACTATACGCGCCCTCAATACAGGAGGTTGCACCAAAATTTGACTTTATGCGCCGCGTCCCACTTCTTAGTGTGCCGTGGCCTTAATCAAAATTGGCCCCGAGAGGTTCTTACTAAGGTTTTTCAAGCGAAAACACATAAAACATGAGAGAGAAGCACAAAAGCAAAAATACCAAAAAAATAGACTCCTAAAAATGGGAAAACAACGAAAACTAAAATCTACTACTAATACTCGGGTTGCCTCCCGAGAAGCGCTAAATTTATAGTCTTCGCCTGACTTTGCTAGAATTCACTCGCGGTGGATAGGACGATCGTTGACTTCGCGGCCCATCGATTACCCGTAGATTTTCAACCGCCATTTACTTTAAATTTTCGATTTCACATTTTACTTCCACTACTCCGTGGAAATACTTGAACTACAAAGAACGGTCCCACCATCGTGAACGTAATTTCAGAAACAACCGCAAGCGTGAATCAATAATATAACCTTTTGACCCTAACAAATTCTCGATGTATAATGTGCTTATCATGCCACTCTTTGGTTCGCTCCTTATAAAGTTTAACATTCTCGTAGGCATCATGACGATCTCCTCCAACTCATTCAACCGCAAGGCCGCTTTTCACCGGCCGATTTAAGATCAAAATTGAGTTTCTTTGTTGCCCAATATGAACGATGCTCCATCTCTACCGAAAAATGACAACCCTTCCCAAAAACCAACCTATACGGTGACATGCCAATAGGTGTCTTATACGGTAAGCCCAAAGTGCATCATCGAGTTTAAGGGACCAATCTTTTCGAGATGAGTTGACTGTTTTTTCTAAGGTCCACTTTAGCTCTCGATCGATATTTCGACTTGACCACTCATTTGGGGATGGTAGGTCAGAGCAACACGATGAGTGACTCCGTATTTCTTTAAGACCGCAAGACCGCATCAAGGAACTTGTTGTCAAAATGTGAGCCATCATTACTGATAATTGCACATGGAGTCCCAAAACGCGTGAAAATGTATTTTTTATGAACTTGATCACGATGTTGGACCCATTAGTTGGAAGTGCCACCGCTTCGACCCATTTCGAGACGTAGTCCACTGCTACTAGAATATATAGGTTCTTATTAGATGGAGGGAATGGACCCATAAAGTTGATGCCCCATACGTAGAACAATTCAACCTCAAGAATAGTGTTCAACGGGATTTCATGTCGTTTGGAGATGTTTCCCATCCGTTGACACCGGTCACACGTGGACACAAAGGAATGAGCATCCTTGAATAATGATGGCCAGTAGAAACCCGATCGCAAGACCTTTGCCACCGTCCTATTGCCGCTAGAATGCCCTCCGTAGGGTGATGCATGGCAATGATTCAACACACCGTGAATTTTATCGTCCGGGATACATCTGCGAATGATTCGGTGAGGACATCTTTTAAAAAGAAAAGGGTCGTCCCATAAGTAGTACTTTGCGTCTGAAATCAGCTTCTTCTTTTGATGACGAGAGAAATCATTAGGAATTATGTTGCTTGCAAGATAGTTCACTAGATCAGCGTACCAAGGTGCTTGCTGTGAATCCATCTTGTAGAGCTGTTCATCGGGGAAATTTTCCACAATTGGTGGATGAATCTCCGCCTTCTCGAGGGGATTTTATAAGCGTGAAAGGTGATCTGCAATGACATTTTCGGTCCCTTTCTTGTCTCGAATATACAAATTGAATTCTTGTAGGAGAAGCACCCACCTAATCAACCTTGGTTTAGCGTCTTTCTTTTCCAAAAGGTATTTGATAGCCGAATGGTTAGTCCACACGACCACTTTTTTCCCCAACAAATAAGCTCGGAATTTATCAAAAGCAAAAATCACGGCCAATAGATCTTTAGCGTAATTTCTTTGGGCATCGTCAAGGGTTCGGCTTGCATAATATATGACATGAAACACTTTTCCCCGTCGCTGTCCCAAAACTGCCCCAATGGCAAAATCACTAGCATCGCACATCAATTCAAACGGCAGGCTCCAGTATGGGGCGACTATAACAGGAGCGGTGCTTAGAGCCTTCTTTAGAAGATCGAAGCTTTCTTTACACAACTCATTAAAATCGAACGGGACATCTTTCATGAGCAAATTACACAAAGGTTTTGTGATCTTCAAAAAATCTTTAATAAAATGGCTAAAACCCGCGTGTCCCAAAAACTCCTCACCCCCTTTATGGAAGTAGGCGGAGGCATCTTCTCAATCGTTTCAATTTTTGCACGGTCGAATTCAATCCCATGGGCAAAAATGTGATGGCCTAGCACAATGCCATCCTGGACCATAAAGTGGCACTTCTCCCAATTCAACACCAGATTTGTTTCTTCGCATCTTTTCAGGACCTTCTGTAAATTCTGCAAACATAAATCAAACGAATCACCGAACACAGAAAAATCATCCATAAAGATTTCAATACAATGCTCTACCATGTCGTAAAAATAGCCATCATACACCTTTTGAAAAGTGGTCATTACATAAACCAAAAGGCTTGTGACTATAAGACAAACTGCCATAAGGTCATGTAAATAATGTCTTTTCTTGTTCTTCTGGTGCTATATTAATCTGATTATACACGTAATAACCATCAAGAAAACAAGAAAATCGTGGTCCGGCCAATCTATCCAACATTTGATCAATAAACGGTAAAGGAAAGTGGTCTTTTCTAGTGGTTTTATTTAATTTTCTATAATCTATGCACACAAGCCATCCCAGAATAATTCTAGTGGGAATTAATTCATTATTATCATTTTGAATAACCGTTATCCCACCATTCTTTGACACAACTTGAACAGATTTACCCACTTACTCATAAATAGGAAAGATCATACCCGCATCGAGGAGTTTTAAAACCTCGACTTTTACCACCTCTTTCATATTTGGATTTAACCGATGTTGATGCTCCACATAAGGTTTGTAGTCCTCCATCAAAATCCCGTGCATACAAACGGACGGGCTGATTCCTTTGATATCCGCAATAGACCACCCTGTGGAAGATTTGTACTCCCTCAATACTCTCAACAACTTCTCCTTCTTGATCACCACCAAAGTGGCGTAAAATGACAGTAGGCAATCGTCGGGCCCTAAAAATTAATATTTCAAATAATTAAGTAGTCGCTTAAGTTCTAGCTTGGGGTCTTCTCAATTGACGGACGGGTCGCGCTTGGTGAACTTCCGAGCTCCTCACATGGTCTACGAGTGAAAAATGGTGGTGACGCATCCATGTGTCGTAAATAGCTACATGCTCAATTCAATTCAGAGAGGATCCGACTAAAATAGACTCCAGTGGATCCGTGGATAGCTCTCCAAAACTCTTCTTACACATGAGTCAATGATATCAATTTGAAAGCAATTTTCGACATCACTAGGATGTTGCATAGATCGAAATATATTAAAAGTGACTTGCTCCTCTTGAACTCGTAAAGTGAGCTTCCCCTTTTCCACATCAATTAGAGTTCGGCGGCCGCTAAGAATGGTCTTCCAAATATAATTGGGATGTCATGATCTTCTTCCATATCGAGCACAATGAAATCAAGCAGAAAATGAATTTATCGACCTTGACCAAGACGTCTTCTATTACCCCTCTCTGATACTTGATGGATCTATCTCGCTAGTTGCAAAGAGACCGTAGTAGCTTTGCTTCCCAATGCCTAGTTTCTTGAAAATAGAAAGAGGCATAAAATTAATGCTGGCTCCGAGATCACATAAAGCCCTATCAAATGACGAGTTTCCAATAGTGAATGGTATAGTGAAACTTCCCGGATCCCGGCGGGAGCTTATTCTAAAAAATAGTGTTGCACTCTTCAGTCAATGCCACTGTTTCATATTCCTCTAGCTTCCTTTTATTAGATAAGATGTCCTTCATAAATTTCACATAGATCGGCATTTGTTCTAAAGCGTCGGCAAATGGAATATTGATATGCAATTTCTTGAAAACATCAAGAAACTTGGAAAATTGCTTGTCTAACTTTTGCTTGTGCAGACGTTGTGGGAACGGGACTGGTGGTGCAGGATGAGTGGTCGAGACTGCTTTTGACTTGGGCTCTTCGTCATTCACTTTCTCAACGGGGCTGCTCTTTTCTTTGCTACTCTTGGGCTGCTCGTGTAGCTCCTTTCCACTTCGTAGCTCGATAGCTTGCATATTTTCCTTGGGATTCATCTCGGTAGCACTTGGTAATACACCTTGAGGTCGATAAGATAATAGATTTGCAATCTTCCCCATTTGGACCTCTAAATTCCGAATAGAAGCAGAATGATTTTGTAGAGTAGTTTCCGTGCTGGTCATGAATTGGCTCGTGTTATCCGCCATTTGAGCAAGTGCATCTTCTAAAGAAACCTTCGGAGGTTGAGGTGGCTGCTATTGTGGCTGAGTGAATTGAGCTTATGGAGGTTTGTTCAAAGCTTGCCCGCTCCTCCATGAAAGATTTGGATGATTTCGCCACCCTTGGTTGTAAGTGTTAGAATACGGGTTATTCTGACGATTTCCATTCCCCACAAATTGAGCTTGTTCCATCTGAGATTGCTCAAAAGGATTTACGACTTGACATTCAGCACTAGGATGAGATCCGTTGCACCAATTACATGTTTCCGTGGCATCAGTGGAAGGAGTGTGTGACAAAACTTGGAGTTGTTGAGGTAGAGCTGCAACTTGAGCTGATAGCGTAGATATTGGATCATTGTCGGAAATATCCATGACTCGTTTCGAGTTCACATTCTCAGAAGGCCACTGATAAGCATTTGCAGCCATAGCTTCTAATAATGAATAATCTTCGGCCATAGTTTTTCCCATTAACGCGCCCTACCATCGTATCCACTAAATCTGCGTGTAGAAGCACTCAACCCGTTATAAAATGTTTGAATCGCAGCCCAATCCGCAGCCATGATGAGGGCATCTCCTTAGAAAATCTTTATATCGTTCTCATGCCTCATGTAGCGACTCCATATCATATTGTCCGAAAGTGGTTATTTCATTTCGAGTCGTATTGCCTTAGCCGGTTGAAAAACTTACCTAGAAAAGCTTGTGCTAACTCGCCTAAGTTGTGATAGAGCCAAAGGAGTGAATTCAACCAGAACTTTGCCTTGTCCCTAAGAGAGAATGGGAAAATCCGTAGACAAATGGCATCATCGGTAACACCGTTATTCTTGAATGTGTCACAGATCTCGAGAAATGAAGTAATATGCGCATTGGGGTCATCGTTCGCCAGCCCGCAAAATTGGCTTGCTTGCACCATTTGAATGATAGCTGGTTTGATTTCAAAATTATTTGCCTGAATGGTCGGGCGTCGAATCCCCGAAAAATTAGCATTGATTTGTGGAAGTGCATAATCACGGAGAGCCAATGCTAGTTGAACTTGCTGAATTGGATTGTCAATCCCCTGCTTTCCATTGTTGCCTCCCATGATATCCGTAATTAATAACTCGCGTCTTTCCTTCCTATTTTTCCGCAGAGTGCGTTCGAATTCGGTATCCAAAGGAAATAAACCTTCGTTACCAAACTAAACAAACTCCTGAAAGGAAAACAAATAAAAACAAATTTACACAAAAATAAAATAATGTTCAAATTAAGACTAAAAATACTGAAATTGATATTAGTAAAAACAATCAGTCCCCGGCAACGGCGCCAAAAACTTGTTACGTATTTCTGTGAACGCAAGTGCACGTTGTCGTAATCAAGTAATAAAGTGATAAGTAAAGTATCGTTTCATCGAGGACTGATGGACTAAGTACCAATTTATTATTATTTCTAATTTTATTTGAACAACCGAAATTTTGTGGTTGAATAATTATTAATAACTAAATATTGCGATAAACTAAAAACAAACAATAGAATCGATAGTGCAATAAAAGGAGATCAAATAGGAGAAGAATCTAGGATCGAGAATTAGCCTCGATTAATCCAAATCAATCTTGATTAATATAATTTATCTAATTTCCCAATTTATTGAAAGCGAAGATTCTAAGTTAATCTAATGCCTCTCCCGAGGTCAGTAGAATTTTCCAAAGCGAATAATTCACTCTATTCCTAGGTGAGTTAATTCCACATTAGCCAAAACATTCTAATATCTTCAAAACGAGCTTCATAATTCTTATGAGTATATTCCTATCTCACAAGACAAAACGGTGTTCTCCCAATTTTCACTACTTACTCTCCTCTTCCGATTCAAGTTACGTAGTTATAATAATTCAATCATAGGCCACACAATTGAAAGCATTAAGAATAATTGGGGAAAACTCAATAGAAAAGGGAAAGATGTCAATAACGTAAAATTAAGAATTAATCCATCAAAATCTCAGTTTCATCTCAATCCTAGAATAAATGGGTATATCCCGACATACTAGAAAATAGTATACAAATATTTGAATTAAACATAAGGAAGAAATTCAAACACAATTGATGAACTTGTCTTCTTCCGTCTCTCGGCCTTCGCTCTGCTAGGTATTCTCCTCCTCTTATTTCGATCCTCTTTTCTCGACCTTTACCGCGCTTTTATAACCTTTTTTCTTCCAAAACGCGTCCGAGGATTAGGTCTAATCCGCCCAAAACAAGTAATCGCGCTGTCAAAACAGAATCTCACACGGGCCGCTGCCCGACTTAAGTGTGTCGCCCTAGTTGTCCCACGCCTGTGCCCGGGCATAAAATCATTACGCTTGTACCAGCTTGCTCGTGTTGTGTCTCGTGACGCGGCTCAGCCTTCTGTGCAAGGACAAGGCCCTTGACCAAAATGTCATTTTGGCCCGCTTTTTCCACGTTCGAGCTTCAGGACTCTAATTTCCTTCAAAATATGCAAATGTCATGCATTAGAGCTCATTTTCACAATTAAACCAAAATAAAGATAGAATAATGACAATAAAGTGCATAAAATAACATGTAACAAGTACCCTTTTAGGCACATGTAATCGCATAGCCACGAAAGATCAATTGAGGTCACCGGCTTTAACAACATTCGAGGGGGTATTTTACTACCGCCCTAATTTTTTTCGGCCTTTATTTTAATTTCAGCTCCCTTTTCTTTTCACTTCACCACCCACTTTTTGATAATTCCTCATCCTTCCCTCGACTTGTTATACACCTAATTCACAACCAAATCTTGACCAAGGGTTCAAACGGATGAATTTTCACCAAAAGTTAGATAATGGCTAATAAAATGTGCTGAATCAAAGAATAAGGCTTAGGTCCAAATGGGCTTCTAATGGTGATTATGTCGAGGTGGGAAAATATAAGCCGGGTGGGTTATTCCTAATTGCCTTTATCACCTTACTGCATGATAACACTAACATAGCCTTGACATGTATAATTGATTAAGTTCTAGCATGAACACAACACGCTCCGACTTAAGAAGAAATAGTGAGCATGTATATGTATAATTATTTATATATGTGTGTATATATATTTTGCTCTATGGCTCGAAACTCACGAATAAAAAGGGCTTGTGCCATGAATCCCTCACACTTTTATCCAAATCCAAAATCAAGACTAGTGAACTACCCTAATTAAAATTAAACTAGTCAATCATGCCCATTCCTTATGTCGTGCCATACTTAAATCCCCAATACACGAACTTGATTCAATCACACAAATTTAGCTAAGGACAATTTTAAATATATTACATCACAGCTTTCATAACTCAATTAATCATTCCAAATCCAACTTCCCAAACTTAAAATTAAGTACATGACTCTAAAGAAAAGAAGGAAAAGAAAAATAAAAATAAAATATAGTAAAAAGTCTAGAGTAGAATCACCGGCTAATGATGGAGAAGGGCTTCCAACCGCTGGCCATACGATCCACCTTGGCTTGAAGTGCGCGATGCCCCTCCTCAAGCCGCCGATCCGGCGCCTTAGCTCGGCCTCCGTAGCCGAATCTCCCGCCGGCTTGTGCTTGCACACCGCCTATGCCCTTGCCCCCGAGTTGTCCGAAGGAATGGATGGGAAGCTCCGTACAACATCTTCAAATTTTTCTCCTCCCATGGCGAAGTGTAATCGGTGTTCGTAGAGCTATCGTCTCATTTGTCAAATTCGCCACTTAAAAATCTTCCACTTTTTCCAAAACGCCCATTTTCGTAAGGAGAGTCTTGTCCAATTTTTCCACCGTCCCGACCGAACCGATCACGAAATCACCCGGCGGCCGAGCTATTGCCGTGACAAAACCCCCATTATGATCGGGTTTTTCGTGACATCTTCCCTAATGAACAAAGATTAATAAATCCTTAACACTTCACCCTTTTCAAAATCATCGCATATATCATCCGCAACTCAAAAATCTGCACCACATTTCGATTAATATCTCCTGATCGATATGCCACAAGGAGTTGAACGAACGGATCACCGAGTAACGAATGGCGGTGGCCTTAGTTTTTCCCACGACAAATGGACCGCATCATTCGTAATCATTTGCCAAATCACATTTTCGGGTGGCATGTCATCTTCATCCTCTGGTCGGCAACACCCCAAGTGCTCGACCGATCCGCTTGACTCCATGTATAACCTCTATCGATTAAACGAAAATAAAAAGTTCCATTTTTTCAAAATTCCCTTCCCAAATCGAGCTAAAAATTCGTACGTCGGATCCTCATAGACTTCCCAATTACCGGTTGCCAACCTCTCCCACCCCAATACATTCAGCATTGTCATAAATCATCATACAATCCCAACTGTCGCAAAATAATTTCATCAAGAAAGACCAATGGGATTACCTTTCGTTCCGTGAGTTTGCGGTAGCGTGTAACCTGTCTGAGGGATCCAAAGGTGACATTGTATCGGTTCGGCAGACCGAGGAGACTCTTGCGTTTCTCTCTCATTAGAGGTGGGGCTGGGCTCTCAGCTTGTGTGAAGCCGTGCTGCTGCTCGGTCTCGGTTTCATTTTCTTGCTCGGTCGTAGGTTGCGGCTCGCATCGTTCACGTCGTCGGCAAAGGAGTGTTCCGCACTGGGCCCCATCGGATGCTTTGGGGCTCGATTGCTCCGCTTCGTACCATGTGAGTAACAAAAGGGGTGGCGGTGGTAGCTGATAGATGATCCCAGGGGCCAATTCTTCGCTAGGTGGTGCGTTTGACGAAGGCGGAGATGGCGACGGTGTTGGTTCGTCCCTTAAGCCGCGGCCCGGCGATTTCTGGAGTTGTTTCGCCTTTTTGAGGGCTGACCCGGTGGACGCCGTCTCGTCTTTTTGTTGAGTGGTTCGCCAGATGCTGCTCGGTCTCCCTTTCGTTTTTCAGTGGTGGAGGGGACCGCCGTTAAAATACAAATCTAGCTTGGGGGCCCCAAACCCAAAGTCTATAAAATAACTCCTGACTAAGACAAATACAAAAGAAATATATCTTGAAACTTTTGCGATACATTTTATAAAATATTTGATGAGAGTTTGACTACCGAACATTCCAGACATTTCCTAAGGAGTGTCCTATCTATCTAGGGACCATGAGTCACCCATGGCCGCGGGACTCATACGGTGGGCTACGCGAATCAATGTTGGGTCCCGCCTCGGGCTGCTCCGGCTCGGTGAGGTCATAGTAGGTCGGAGCCCTAGGATTTTTTCTCCATCCTCCGCTTCGAGTGATTCGATTGAGTGGCCGGTGGATGTTCCTTCCCCTTTTTTCTGTCATGACGAGCGGCGATAGTGGTGTTTGGGCTGCAGAAAAAGAGAGAGAAAGAAGGGTTAGATTTCTGGGGTGGAGACGAGCGGGGTGAGGGTAGAGAAAGAAAAGGAGAGAAAGGGATGGGATTTAAGAATAGGGTAACAATTAATAATAATGGAAACAACTAAGAAGAGGAAAAAAAATCATAAAGGAAGTAAAACTTTAAAGGAAATAAGCAATTAGGGAAATAAGAAAATTAAAATAAGGGCAAGATAATATTCTAATTTATAAGAAGATTGTTGGAAAAAAAACCGACTCCTAGCAAGCAAGTAACTAAAAAGACGAGAAAAATTGCGAAAAATAAAAATTGGGTTGTCTCCCAACAAGCGCCCTTTTTTTTATGTCGTTGGCTCGACGAACTCCCTGTTTTAAATTTCAGATGGGTCCTCAAGTTTATATTTGTCCATATTGGCCGTCGTGAGTCCTTCGCGATAGGGTTTTAGGAGATGGTCGTTAACTTTGAAAAACTTTCGTGTCTTTAGACTTTGAACTTCAATCGCTCCATGAGGAAAAATATTGATAATTATGAACGGACCAATCCAGCGGGATCGCAACTTGCCCGGAAATAATTTGAGTCGAGAGTGATAGAGTAACACTTTTTCGCCTACGACAAAGTCCTTCCTTGTTATTCTTGAATCATGGAATGCCTTTGTCTTTTCTTTGTAAATTGCCGCATTTTCGAACGCATCATTTCGTATCTCCTCCAGTTCTTGCAATTGCAACTTCCGGTGGGTGCCCGATTCATCAAAATTCATATTGCATTATTGCCCAAAAAGCGCGATGTTCGAGTTCGACGGGAATATGGCAAGTCTTGCCATAAACCAAGCGATACGGGGACATGCCAATTGGTGTTTTATATGCCGTCCTATATGCCCGTATGCGTCGCCGAGCCGTAGGCTCCAATCCTTCCGATTCTACCGAACTGCTTTCCAAGATTGCTTTTATCTCTTTGTTGAATGTTTCAGCTTGCTCATTTGATTGCGGGTGATAAGAAGTGGACACCTTGTGCAAGATGCAATATTTCCTTAAGAGTGCCTCAACTATCCGATTTTTGAAATGTTTTCCCCGATCGCTGATTATAGCCTTTGGAATTCGAATCTAGTGAAATATCGATTTTAAAAAGTTGGCCACCACCTTAGAATCATTGGTCCGTGTGGCGGTCGCCTCCACCCATTCGATACGTATCCATAAAGAATAAGATATAGAGATTCCCATATAAGGAGGGAAAAGGTCCCATGAAGTCCATGCCTGCACGTAGAAAATCTCACATACCAAGATAGGATTTGGGGGCATTTGATTTCGTCGAGAGATATTACCCGTTCTTTGACAATTATCACATGCCTTGCAAAAATCATAAGCATCTCTAAATAGCGAAGGCCAGTAGAAACCACTCTCCAAAACCTTATGCGCTGTTCTCTTTGACCCGAAATGTCCTCCGCATGCATACGAGTGACAAAAAGCAAGAATCGAGTAAAATTCAGCCTCTGGTACATATCTTCGAATCATTTGATTTGAACAATGCTTCCATAGATAAGGATCATCCTATACGTAATATTTGGCATCACTTTTGAGTTTATCCCTCCTAACCCGTGTCATACCAGTAGGAAAAATATTAGCCATGAGAAAATTCACCAAATCGGTGTACCACGGTGCTGCAGAATCTGACACTGGGTCACCTAGTGTCGAACAGTCCTCCCAGTGTCGAGAAGCGGAAAATAGTTGTTCGTCGGGGAAACTGTCACACATAGGTTTTCCATCATTTCCTAGGACTAACCGGATCAGATGATCGGCCACGGAATTTTCGGACCCTTTCTTGTCCTTGATCTCCACGTTGAATTCTTCAAGAAGTAAGATCCATCGAATAAGTCTCGCTTTGCTTCCTTCTTAGCTAACAAATATCGTAGGGCAATGTGATCTCGAGAAAATAATGACCTTAGTTCCGAGTAGGTAGGAACGGAATTTTTCTAGTGCAAAGACCATGCATAAACTCCTTCTCATTGTGGAATAATAATTAGCTTGTGTCGGGTCCAAAGATTTTTGAGGCGTAGTATATTACATGGGATGCTCTCCCACTCTTTGACCCAAGACAGCCCCTACCGCATAATCGCTTGCATCGCACGCGCCTCAATGGCAATTCCCAATTTGGTGGTTGAATTATGGGCGATGATATCGCAATTACTTTAGCTTGTCAAATGCGGCCTCGCATTCGCTGCTCATATTAAATTCCACTTCCTTCCGGAGTAGATTGCATAAGGGCGCCGCTATCTTTGAAAAATCCTTGATGAATCTCCTATAAAATCCTCGCATGGCCAAGAAAAGAACGTACTTCCTGCACCATGGCAGGGTAAGGCAAAGCAGCAATAATATCAATTTTTGCTTTATCAACTTCAATTCCTTTTTCCGAAACCACATGCCCTAAAACTATTCCTTGTTTAACCATAAAATGGAATTTTTCCCAATTAAGTACGAGATTAGTTTCTACACAACGTTTTAAAATAAGAGTGAGATTTTCTAGGCACATATCGAATGAATCCCCATACACACTAAAATCATCCATGAATATTTTAATGATATTACCTACGCATCAAAGAAAATGCTTACCATACACCTTGGAAGGTAGCGGCACGTTGCATAGTCCAAGGGCATCCAGAATAAGCGAATGTGCCAAGGGGCAAGTGAATGTCATCTTTATTGGTCTTTAGGTGCGATTGCAATTTGAAAGTAACCCGAAAACCCATCCAAGAAACAATAGTACGCGTGTCCGGAAAGCCTTTCAATCATTTGATCTATAAATGGCAAGGGAAAATGATCTTTTTGGGTCATTGCATTTAGCTTGCGGAAGTAGATGCAAACCCTCCATCCAGTTTGTATGCGGCTAGGAACAAGTTCGCCCTCTTGATTCTCGACCACGGTAATTCCTGATTTATTCGGGACGACTTGCATTGGGCTTACCTATTTGCTATCGGATATTGGAAAGATCAGCCCTACGTCGAGGAGCTTAAGAATATCCTTTTTCACTACCTCCATCATAGGTGGATTCGACCGCCGTTGTGCTTCTCGCGCTGGCTTGGCGTCCTCTCAGCAGGATTCGATGCATGCATGTAATCGACTAATTCCCTTAATATCGGATATAGTCCACCCAATGGCTTCCTTATATTCCTTGAGAACTTTTAGCAATGCTTTCTCTTGATTAGATTCACTCGACCGAGATAATGACAGGTAGGGTTTCGTCGGCTCCCAAATGTGCATATTTAAGTGTTGTGGCAAAGGTGTCAGCTCTAGCTTGGGTGCATGCGTAACCAAAGGCTCTATCTTACGGCGATCCTCATTAAGTCGAATGAAATTTGCCTCTTTTTTTGTTCTGATCGATCCCGCCCCTTGCAAGGCGGCTACGACTTCGAGCAACTCTCTTGAGATTCCAAATGCTTCCTCATCGTTGGTTCCTACATCCCTTGTGAGTGCTACTCGAAAGGCCCTGAAATTCAAATCAAATACTTCCTCGACAAGAGGGTCAATCACGCTTAATGCAAACAGAGAGCAATCTTCCTGAGGAAATTTCATAGCATCATAAATATTAAAACGTATAATTTGGTTATCAAATTCCATCATGAGGGATCCCTCACGAACATCTATTTTGGTATTGGCAGTATTTAGAAATGGCCTTCCTAACAAAATAGGTGTTGAATTTGATGACTCGTTTTGCATCTCAAAAACATAGAAGTCAGCTGGAAATACGAGCTTATTGACTTGGACAAGAACGTCCTCAATTACCCTTTCGCGGTACACAAGGCTATGATCCACCAATTGGATAATTATTCTTGTTTCCCTAAGAGGTCCTAGATTTAAGGAAGTGTAAACAAAGTGTGGTATAACATTTATTGATGTTCCCAAATCTAGCATAGCTTGTTCAAAACCCATATTTCCAATTCAGCAAGGAATAGCAAACATACCTGGATCTTTCCGTTTTTGTGGAAATTTCTTTGGAATACAAAGTGGACACATTTTCTCCCATTACTACCTTCCCATTCCCTTTTAATCTCCGCTTGTTGGTACATAAGTCCTTAACGAATTCTCGCGTATTTTGGAATTTGTCGATCGCATCGAGTAAGGGAATGTTGATCTCACTTTACGAAATACGCCTAGATTTTGCTTCTCTTTATTCACGACCGTTGTCTTTTTTACCCTAGATGGAAAAGATAACTCGGTAGTCCCAAAAGGAGTAGTTTCGCATTTAATTTACCTTGTCGCCACTGCTGCTCGCACTGGTGTCGTCAAAGACCGGGTATCCCAAAGGTCAATCTATTCAGGGATTTTTCCTCCTCGCTTTCAGCTTCCACCACCGCCAGGCTCCTTAAGCCGCTTCCTACTCCTTAGAGTTACATCACTCACATTCCTTGGGTTCGCCTGTGTTGGGATAGCAATTTACCACTATTTTGGATCTCCAAGCGGCTCATAGTGGTGGCTAGTTGACTCACTTGATTTTCGAGAATTTTGATAATCGATTTAGTGTCATGCTGGAATTGCATAGTGTTTGCCACAAGAGTCTTCATCATCTCCTCCAAAGATGGTGTTGGATTTTCGGCGGGCTTCTTCTAGAATTATTCCCTATTTTGTGGAGGCGCCTCTTGCTGGCTTTTCCATCGAAAGTTAGGGTGATCCTCCATCCCGGGTTGTATGTGTTTGAGTACGGATCGCTCTTCCTCCCATAAGAATTTTTAGTTCCACCGCATTGGCGTGCGCCTCGATTTCATCAAGCAAAATCCGTTAATTCTCCATTATATGCTCCGTGGTTTTGAAAAGGCGACACGGTATGACTGGCGTGCTATTACCTACAACAAGTTTTCTAACAAAAGTGTTTAGCTCATTCAATTTATCCTCAAGGGACGAGTCATGCACCTCCTTCACCATCCTGATCGGTGAATCGCGACAACCAAATTGTTGTGAATTAGCCGCCATGTTAGATATAAGGGCTTTTGCAGCCGTGGGAGTTTTGTCAACTAGGGCTCCACCACTTGTCGCCTATCGTGTTTCGCTCCATCTGATTAAGTCCTTCGTAAAAATACCGAATAAGGAGTTGCTCGCTAATTTGATGTTGCGGGCATCGAGATACCAACTGCTTGAATCGCTCCCAATATTCATGCAACGCTTTGCCGGCCATTTGCCTTGCACCACATATCTCTTTCCTTAGATTGGATGCTCGAGAGGCCAGAAAATACTTTTTTAGAAATAAGATTTCCATATCGTTCCATGTTGTGATCGTGGTCGACGGCAAATAGAATAACCAGTCTTTAGCCGAATCTTTTAATGAAAATGGGAAGGCTCTAAGCTTGATTTGTTCTTCGGTGACACCATTTGGCTTCATGCTCGAACAAACGACATGGAATTTCTTGAGATCCTCTCCTGATAGACCATGAAATGCGGGTAGCAAGTGAATCAATCCTGACTTCAATTCAAAGGTGTTGCTGTTGTCAATAGCCGGGATTGTGATGCATAGCGGTTGTTGAGGTAGCTCCGGGTTGGCTAATTGCTTCAGCATCTTTTCAGAGTTATTTGTCATGATTCCAATTTCGTCCTCCGACTCGCTGGGTGATGTTTCGAGAGAAAATGGTAAGTTCCTAAGTGCTTCCGCTTTCTTTCATTCTTCGCCAAAACTCGATCTCGGTTGGTGCTTTCTGTAAAATATTGCAAATTCTTATCTCCACGTGACCTTGTATTCATGCAAAACTAAAACAAAATGGACTAGTGCACAACTGACAATTATTATGGATTTTTCAGAACTGGCACTGGGTCACCCAGTGTCTAATTGCAGAAAGTTTTTAACCCAAAATAAGTAAAATTAATTTAACACCGTTCCCCGGCAACGGCGCCAAAATTTTGGCCGCGCTGTCGTGACTCGTCAAAATTGGTTATTTTTATGTTTCCTTGGCTTACTTCTACTAGCTAGTAGTAGCGGTAAGTAAGGGTCGATCCCACGGAGAACGATAAATCAATTATGCTTTATAAGGATTAAATACTTTTAGCAATTAAAATAAAAACGAGGGAGGGATTTAGTTTCTGATCTTTACTAAAAAAATAATTTGCGTAAAATAATTTAAATTAAAATAAACAAAGGAAATAAAAATCAAAAATATCAATTAAAAGAATAATTTAGTTCTTAGTTCCGTTATCCACCGTTTCGAGTTAATTCAAGTTTTAATGCAGCGCTTATCTCTTCTCTAATCTTATTAACTCCTATTCCTAAGCCAACAACAAGCTCTGTTGACCCCAATTATTTCTTAAGTTTATTCAATTAAAACAAGCTCTTTAATTAAACATATCTATGCGGTGGAGTCAAAACAAGCTCTTCAAATCTCGCTCGCTAGATGCATTAAAAACCAAAATAATGAAATAGGCAAGATATTAAGTTCATAAGCTCCACTTAAGGGATCTCGATTTTGTGTTACTCAATTGAGAAAATTTTATTATTTGCTACTTGTGAAATTAAAATTGCAACAATTACGGATTACAACTCAATTTCTAGCATAAGACATAAAGCCCCTAATCTAGTTGGCCAAACCAAATCAAGAAATTATATGGCATTAGTAGTGAATTCAATAACACAAAAGTAATTCAAGAGATTTCGAGTTGAGAATACGCTACGGGATTAAAACAAAAATAATTCATATACGGTTTCAAACTTTACTAAGAACTAGAATAGAAAATTAGCCGGACATGTTGGCTTTAGAAAACATCAAATTAATAATAGACATAAGAAGAAAGAAATTCAAACGGTGTAGTCTTCTTCCTCGCACGTCGGAAATGGCTCGGCTTGCTCTGGTGAGAATGGCAGTTCGTCCCCTTTATTTCTCGCTCCACTGATATGATGATAATAATAATGGTGATGAATAATAATCTCAGCCCCCTCCTTTTATAATAGTTCCTGATCTATTTGTTTCCTTCTTTAATTGGGTCTCCTTCCTTCTTATCCTTCTTGAGTTTTAATTCTTTTGGAGTCTTTCTTTCCAAATCTATTCAAATTCCTTTCCCCAACCTAGGGGCCGATTTTATGCCTTATGGAACTGATTGGGGCGGATTGGAGTCGCTTTCAGGCCCCAAGTAAGATTATTTTCTAACAGGCCGACACTGGGTCATCGAATCGCACCGGGCCACCCAAAGGTCGCACGGTAGTTTCTTCATTAAAGCCCAAATCACCTTGGCTTGATCCTTTTGATGGCCCAAATTATTCCTTAAGCTTAAAAATTCCATCAAACACCTAAATTAAACAACAAATTGCCAAATGAAGTTAATTGCATCAAAAATATAAATAGGTAGAAATTAACCGTGTGCCAAGACAAAATTCATTAAAATCTTATAATTGACAATGATTTTAGCACACCATTTTCGTCCTATCAATAACCTTATGGTCAAATCATAACATCTGGCCTTACTCGCAAGTACGCGCCGCCGGAGGCCTCACGGGTCCCTACTCGGGTAATATCTCAATTCACCGATTACACAACAACAAGGGTATAATATTCGCCACAATCACAAACACATAAAACATGAGCTAACACATCATACATCTCCACAAAGGTACAACATTCACGTCACACCATCACTCAGGAAATAAAGCAACAAGCGGACAATACAAATATTTCACGATTCCACAATTCCTGATAATTACTCATTTCTAACATTCGCTTAAAGCAAAATACACATGAAATGATTGTTGTCATCCTTCGGGAACCTCGTGGTTACGTTCGTGTTTACTTTCATAGAATCACATATTCATTTAGAAGTAATTTACGATTGCTGCCCATCACTAATAAGTCCACGTTAATTTCAGGACACGTCACATTATCAAAGTTTAAAGATTATAGACGAGGTACTCGCCTCAAGTCTAAAGCACACGAAGCAACGGGAAAGCTCGACCAGAACCCTCGAACACCTATAATCCTCCGGCAAAAATAATGAAAATACAATCACAACGAGAATCAAGGCCAAAAACAACGGAAATCCCACCAAACTATCGAAGGGAAACTCATTGGGACATTTAATCGAACATTCAATATTCGATAACTCCCAAGAACACTCGAATCACCAATCGAGTTGAACAAACTCGAAATACGTATATACAACCCATAGAGCACGATTAATAATGCTCAATAACATCAACCGATTCATCAAAATCGGATGAACAACGAAGATCAAGAAGGAATCCCGAAAGTCAACCCTGGGAGATTTGAAGAAATTACCTCGATACGACGAAGAACAAGGATTGGATGTTGTTATGATCGACAAAGGCCTTTTAAAACGTCTTATAATTGAGTGGAATCGACCAAGAATCAACGTTTCCGCCTCACCCGTCCGGCATCCGCGAGAAGGAGAAAGGGAAAGGAGGAAAATGGGAAAAACCCGTCGCCCAGGCCATTTATAGGCGCGCACGTTACGGCCGTAACCGGTAGTGCCTTACGGCCGTAACTCGGTGCTTACGTCCGTACTCGATAGCTCCCTACGGCCGTAACCGGGTCCCCAGGCCTACTGCCCAAAAAACGAAAGTGTGTTACGGCCATAACCACGAAGCCATTACGGCCGTAACACCAAGGTTCTTACGGTCGTAACCGGCAAGGCATTATGGCCGTAACTCGGCCATGCCTTGCGGCCATAACCGACTATGCTTTACGGCCGTAACAGGCAGTGCCTTACGGCCGTAACTCGGCCAGGCCTCACGACCGAAACTCGATCATTCCGACAGTCCGGTTAGGCGCTCGACGACGACTCGATCACACAAATGCACTTGCTATGATTCAAAACAATAACGAGCCATTAACGAAACGTAGCATACCACATCCCAAGCACACATTTAATCAAAGAAACGCCGGCGACACAAGTCTCACTCGACGAACTTTACAACAGAACACATCATACAGTACATCATAGAAAAATGTGCCCCACGTAATCATAACGAACCAAAATAACCAGAACCAAATGACAAATAATTCAGGGCAACTGAAAAATAAAAATCTCGCGTATTACAAACAGGCACTGCTAAAACTGCTGGAAGGAACTGTAAGTGTTTTATGATGTGACTGTCTGCTTACACAACATTTTCTTTTCGCTATTAGTATTAGAATCGAACGACAGGTGAAGCTTCATGCTTGCATTGATTGACCTAATGGCCGTATGCATATATACCCCCTATCCCCCCTCATAGACTGACACTGTCTGGTGTTCGAGAAGAGGCCACCAGTGAGGTCCATATCCAGGCTTAAGAAACTCTTCTATGTAACATAGGTGTCAAGGTGGTCAAAAATGGATAAAGGCCCAAATGGCCCTGATTTTAATGTGGTAGGTGAATTAGCCGACACATAAATATATTAAAAAATATTTATTATATATCTTAATACATGAATTTAAAAGATATATCATAAACTTATAAAACAAAGTAACATAATATCATTGTAGGAATCGGGCAAGAAGCGCAAGGTGATAATGATAGTGTAGAAATTGAAACGATTTCAAGTCAAGAAGTTTAAAAAATACTCGATCAAATGAAATTATTGTGGACACAAAAAGAAGGTGATCGTGTTGATGAGTTATTTTGGACGTACAATTTAAAATATGCAGTGTTAACCAAAATGATCAAGTCACGCATAACTTTAAAAAAATAAGTCGCCTTAAATGCTTATGTAACAAGATTATATATTATCGATAAATAAATAAATAAATATATATATAAGCATTTTTATTCTTATATTGAGGAAAATGAATAAAGGATTGACTTAAAAAGTATAGAATATTACAATGTAGATATTATTCTTAATTATAACTGGCCCAAGTTGGGACAATAATTTTTTATTACGATAAGGAGGTTATTCCTATATAGAGTATATTATAGATACTCAAAAACCATCATTAGAATCCTAGATATATTATGTTTTTCCTGCAAACAAATTGTTTCCATGTCAGTCGAATTGTTGGTGTATGGAATCAACTCAAGAACATCCTCACAAGGTTCCATGAGATATTCCAAAGAAAAAGCATCACAAAATTATTTGGATATATTAACGATATCCACATTAACCATGACCATGTTAAGATCAGAAAGATCAGGTAGAGCAAACACTTGAACTAAAGGCTATAAATCTCACTAATTTCTACACAAATAAGCGCCTTATCAGAAGGGGGTCTATTATTAACATTGAGATAATTGCGTTTTGTGAAATACTAATTGCACTTGAGATGAGGCATAATCCCTGAGTGATAAAAGAAAGGTACATTAGAGAGCTCAATCCAAACCTTCTCTATTCTAGGGATATTTCATGTGATAAATGCTCAAGTCATTTGTGAAAATGTAATAGTTCGCCATCGAGGCCACACTCACAAGCTTTCAAGGCAGCATGTATTGAGATAAACGTAAAACTAAAAATTTCAAAGGATAAGAAGAAATATTTTTCAAGACCAAAGATTGTCATAGTTCAAGATAAGAGTCTTCTTAATATTATTCAAATTCATAACAACATATTATCAAAATATTCCAAAAACAAGTTTTCTAAGTGTTCAAAGCATCTCAAGAAAGTCATTTTTCATACTCCTCTGCTTTTTCTATTATTCGCTGATTTTTTCGCACACATCTCAAAGTCTTTTGACCGGGTAGTTAAAATAATTATTTTTAAAAATTCTTTTTGTGAATTTTAATTTAAGTTATATATTTTTATTCAAAAAAAGAAAATTTAAAAAATAATTATTTTAACTATCCGGTCAAAGGACATTGAGATGTGTGCATAAAAGTCAAGCAAAAGATAAAAAAAAAGTGGAGGGTAATTTATGTCTGACTTGAGATTAACATTATGTATCTCAAAATTTGTAACTTCACTGAATTTTTGATATGTCAGAAGCAGGCTATAACACTTAATTCTGTGAAAAAAATAGTATAACAATTTACCATATGGACTGAATATATCAACCACTTGAATCACTGATTTGTGTTGTTATGATTCTATTTAATTAATTAATTCGATAATCAACTAAACTTAATTCAATACTTAATTCAATTTAGAATTTAGAAATGTAAATTTATTCGAATATTTTTTTTGACAAGTAATTTATTCGAATATTTGAATATCCAAAAAAAATCCGGTCATAACCTACCTAAGAGCAACTCCAACCCAACACCAAAACACTATAATAGTGTTGGTTTGGGTGTTAAATCAACTCCAACTCAACACTAAAATAGTGTCATAAGGACACCAAATGAATAGTGTGACACCAAATTTGGTGTCAAAAGTACATTTGGTGTCCTCATGACACCAAATTTAGTGTCTTTCAAAATTCCTACTATACCCTTATGTTTGTTAGCAAAACAAATTTCTTCCCTCTATATCCTACTAAACTTATTTCTTTTGTTAGAGTAAGCAATTTATTAATTAATTCTCAACAAGTACAGGTGAAACTCCTGTATACATAAGTAGTCATCAATAAATATATTTTGTCACACAAAATAAGTCACAAAAATATTAGTATGTAATATTCCTCTTTATTGCAATAAAAATATGTTGAAATATCCTAATTAATCTTTCTCATAATCACACGGTTGGATATATTCACTACGCCACAAATAGCCTTTAGCAACGTTTATTTCGATGTTACAAGCAAAAGTATTAGTATAGATGCCTTGAAATTGATCTACGCTAACACTTTTTTTAGCGTTACAGTTGATAGTAACAGGTGTTGCCATAGTATCTATGGTAACACCAAATTCGCTGTTACCGTTGATCTTTAAAAAAAGTGTTACCAGGAAAGAAAAAAATAAGCAGGCTTACACTTAATATTTTGGCGGGTCAAAATCAATCTTTAATTTTTGCCCAAACAAATGAGCGACTATTTTATCCAAATAATTCACTCTGAAACCATAGCACGCTCAGTTATTATTTTATTTAAAAACTAAAAAACAAAACACTAGGGGGCGTTTGGTTCGTCGGATTCCGATGTAATTGGAATGGTCGATTCCATTGACTGAATTCCATTGTGATGTTTGGTTACCTATGTAACACCCCGAGATATTCAGAGTATATTACAGCGCCGTGGACCCCCCCCACATGGGACCCACCAGGCTACAAACGAGAAAACTCCACTCGACTAACCATCCCGGTTAGCGAGGACACACATTTAATTATAAGACATAAAAAGTTACGCCCGGAGCAACCGGCGAAATGATCATCAACCAACAATGTAACAATTTAAAAGTAGTACAACACGGAGTTGAATTTGAAAAGCCTAAGTACTCGCGAGTACAGTCTATCAGTTTATAAATATAGAAAACAACCAAATCGAAATGGACGAAAGAAATAGAAAGACCCAACTGCACATGTCAACGACTCGCCAACATCCTCGTATCGTCTGTGTGCCCGCCGTCCGGATAATCATAACTCAAATCCATAACAAGAATTTCCCCAAAACGGGTCCCCAGAGGGGTTAGCAATTACGCTAGTACAAGTAATCAAGGCAACCAATCGCTACACATTCCATAGTACATGCACCAATATCATTTCGAAAACCAAAACAAGACATGTCTTTTCCTAAACAAACAAATACAATTAATTTGCCTAGATCGGACGAAGCCACGAATCCCACTCGAGGCCTCTAAGGACCCTCCCGAGCCGCCACATTCATAAAACAAACCAAGCACCACACGTCACCTAGACCGGACGAAGCCACGAATCCCACTCGAGGCCTCTAAGGACCCTCCCGGGCTAGCGAATCAAACTCATGAATCCAGGATTTGCCATAGATTCCTCGAGGCCCCGCTGACCCTCCCGAGGTGAGTAAAGCATACACATATACATTACCATTTCACGTTAAGCATAAGGCTTTCCAAGAATACTTGCCTTGAATAAATGACGACGCACGTAACGGAAGGAAAATACCGACGAACATTAAGAACCGATAATCACGAACCTAACGATGCGAAGGACAAAATCACAACCAATTCTAAATGGATACGGAATTGGAAAACACCTGAACCGCCTACGATTCATGTATATTCGTATAAAAACATCAACGAGGGCGGATCACAACCAATCCTCTCGATTACGCAAAACTACAAAATATACCATGAATTCGTAGGAAAACTAAGAATACTAACAAGATTAATCATATTCATCATGAATTAATCAACAATACTAAGGAATCGAACAATAATTCAAAACCCCCAAATCTCCCAAAAATGGGTTCTTAGAAGATTACCTGATTAGGATGAATGATTCAAGAAGAAATCGATAATCTACAACAAAACTCAAGTGGATGATTTCTTCAAGTCCGAAAATGTTAAAATCGCCCAATAGTTGCTCCCGAATCGCCTAACGAGGGGAGGAAAAGAGAGGAGAGGAAAATGAAGACCTTCCCCACATCCCGTGTAATATAGTCAATCGATCCTAATATGTCCAAAAAGTGACAATAAATGACTCATCTACCCTTGTTAGGATTTACTCCATGCTTAAAATGGTTAAGTGAACTCGCCAAAACACCGGTCCTAACACGATGGATACAAAGACACGCTCGCCTGACACAGACACAATCGGTCGACACAAAGATTCGGTCGATACAGCACTCGCCGATACAGCGCCACTGATACAGCGATCGCCGATACGGCGCCGCCGATACCGATCGCTCGATACGGTGCTCGCCGCACAGTGGCTTGCTCGACACGGCGCCGCATGACTCGACCGTGTCCTCGAACACGGCCGGGCGTGTCGGCACGGCTCGCATTACCGGACGAGTACGGCACGGACGTGTCGGACGACACGGTCGGGTCCTCGAGACGAAACTTCGGCGCCCGGCGAGTACGGCACGGCCGTGTTTGACGACACGGCCGAGTTCGACGGCAGCGATCGCCAAAATCAAACGACCATAACTCTCTCGTCCGGACCATTGACTCACCGCTTGAACCATTGGAAAGCTAACTCGATGTTCTATAATATTGCAAAGATTTATAATTTTTGGAGTCACCAAAAATTAATGGTGATCTAACAAAGTTGAACTCATATGAGGAAAGTTGAAACAATGAACAATAGCGAGAATAAAATTCAACATTTGACAGAAGGACATAATAAAGATACACGAGGGTCACTATGACCGAGAAATATACCAAAAATGAAAATACAAGGGAAAGAAAAATACCGGATATTACATTCTACTCCTCTAAAAATAAGTTTCATTCCGAAACTTAAGAAACAAACAACTCAGGTACTTAGCACGCATGCTATCCCTGCTTCCCAAGTTGCCTCCTCGACACCGTGTCTCGACCACCGCACTTTGACCAAAGGGATGGTCTTATGCCTCGCTGCTTCTCACGATGCTCCAAAATCTTCAAAGGACGCTCGAAAGTAATATCTTCAAGAATATCAATCTCGCCATAATCGATGACGTGACTAGATCCTAACATATTTCTCACCGGGAAACATGAAAAACGCTATGAACAAGACTCAAGGCCGGAGGTAACGCCAAACGGTATGCTAACCCACCGACTCGCCGAGAATCTCGAATGTCCCAATTAATCTCTGACTCAACTTCCACTTCTTCACGAAACGTAATACTCCTCTCGTTGGCGACACCTTCAAGAAAACGTGGTCTCCCACCTCAAATTCTAAAGGTCTACGACGGACATCGGCATATGACTTTGTCGACTGGGCCGTCAACATCCGTTCTCGACCATTCTATCTTCCGCCTCGTCTCTAAAACGACATCCGGCTCGGTCCCGACTAAATCTGACGCCTCATTCCAACAAATCGGTGACCGACATCGCGCCCATAAAGTGCCTCATACGGTGCCATCCGAATCGACGCGTGCCAACTATTGTTGTACGTGAATTCGATCAATGGCAAATGCTCCTCCCGGCCGCCGCTCCAATCGAGAGCGCACGACGCAACATATCCTCGAACGCCTGGATAGTGCGCTCCGACCGTCCATCCGCCGAGGATGGAAAGAGGTACTCAAATGCAAACGGTACCCAACGCCTTATGCACCGCTTGCCAAAAGTGCGACATTTAAACGGCCATCACGATCCAAACGATAGACTTCGAGTACCGTGAAGTCTCACAATCAGGCGACAAATATACGGCCAACTTCTCCGGGCCCCAAGTGTCCTTGATGCCCGTAAATGTGCCGACTTGG
Organism: Orobanche coerulescens; assembly: GCA_033398695.1. NCBI lineage: Eukaryota > Viridiplantae > Streptophyta > Magnoliopsida > Lamiales > Orobanchaceae > Orobanche > Orobanche coerulescens. Next base: position 110,132,651 of record CM065807.1, on the reverse strand, counting down.
TTAGACGATCAACAATCACCCAAACCATATTCATGCTCGATCTCGATCTCGGCAAACTCGTAATGAAATCCATCGATATATCTTCCCATTTCCATTCCGAACGGAAGTGATCGCAATAACGCCGATGCTCGATTTTGACTCTGCAAGTCAAACATCTCGCCACAACCGTGCGACTTCCTCCTTCATATCATTCCACCATAAGTTCCTCCTCGTGTCCTTGTACATCTTACTCGAGCCAGATGAACGGAATAGGTGTGGAATGGGCCTCACGCAAAATACCCTATCGCAACTGGATCGCTCGGCACACAAAGCCGACTGAATCTCAAAACACCATCCTCGTGAATCACAAACCGAGACTTTCCTTTAAGAACGCTTCCTCGGATTTGAGTAATCATCGGATCCTCTAATTACTTCGCTTTAATTTCATCGATCAAAGACGACGAAATTTCTAAGGCACAAAGTTGCCCGGCAGATCCAGCAAAGAAACCTCAACATCTAACCCGATCAAAGCCCGCCAAGCTCGATCGAGGCGTAAGGACCTCAAGCGTTCGCAACGCAATCGGCTTCCGACTCAAGGCGTCGGCCACGACATTCGCCTTACGGATGATAAAGGATTTCGAGGTCATAATCCTTAATCAACTCTAACCACCTCCTCTGTCTCATATTCAACTCTCGCTAAGTAAATATGTATTTCAGACTTTTATGATCGGTAAATATCTGACATGCAGAGCCGAAAAGATAGTGACGCCAAATCTTGAGTGCAAAGACAACCGCCGCTAACTCCAAATCGTGAGTAGGGTAGTTAAGCTCATACGGCCTCAATCTGCCTCGACGCATAGGCAATGGTCTTGCCGTGGCCGCATCAATACGCACCCAAGACCCCGACCAAGCATCGCTAAAAACGGCGAAACCCTCGTTGCCACATGGCAATGCCAAAACCGGGTGAAGTCAAATGCTTCTTCACCTCAAAACTCGATCGCTTCTCATCGGTCCGCATTTAACTTCTGATTTCTCGAGCAATGGTAAGTGGTCGAGCTAGTTTTGAGAATCCTCACGAACCTACTGTAGTAGCCACCAAACCCAAGAAACTACGGACCTCCTTCACATTTGTGGCGATGCCCAATCCAACACCGCCTCAATTTTCATGGATCTACTCGAACTCCCTACCGAGATCACGTGACCCAAAACATCACTTCCTTCAAATTAACTCACATTTCGAGAACTTCGCAGAGAGTTGCTCGGACCTCAAAATGTCTAACACTACCCGCAAATGAAGGGCATGCTCTTCCTCGTTCCTCGAATAAATAAGAAGATCGCCAATGAAGACGACGACACACTTATCCAAATACTCGATAAAGAATTAGTTCATCAATCGCATGAACACCGCCGCGTTAGTTAACCCGAAAGGTATAACTACAAACTCATAATGTCCGTATCTCGTCCGAAAAGCCGCTGCACGTCGGACTCCTCACCCGAGTCGATAGTACCCGACCTCAAATAAATCTTTGAGAATACCGCCGCTCTCGCAATCGGGTCGAACAAGTCGCCAATCCTCGGCAAAGGATACTTGTTCTTGATGGTCACCTTGTTCGGGCCACGATAGTCGATACACAAACGTAGTGAACCATCCTTCTTATGCACAAACAAGACCGATGCGCCCCAAGGCGAGGCGCTGCCGAACATACCCCGACTCAAGAAGTTCACTCAATCGCTTTCAACTCGACATCTCTCAAGGTGCCATGCGATACGGCGCCAAATCGGAGCCGCACCCGGCTCTAACTCTATAGTAAACTCAACCTCATGATCCGGTGGCAATCTCGCAACTCGTCAGAAATACATCAGAAACTCACTAACGATCGGAATTGATGAAAGCTCGACTCCACCATTCTCCGCCTTCAAGGCGTAGCACCAATAACCGACACCCTTTTCGCAGAGTTTCATCGCCTTCAAGGCGTTAATAACAAACTGGTTTCTCTTTCGCCCGCGAAAGAGTGTTCGTGCCGTCCTCGGCTAACATAGTGATGATTCTCGTGCGGTAGTTCATGATCGCACCATGCCGCTCGAGCTAATCATTCCCGAGAATTAAATCCTCGCCTCGATACTCACAACAATAAGATTAGAGAGCCAAGCCCTCTCACAAATAATCACAGATCAGCCTTGACTTCGATCACCGACAATTCTATCACCGCTAGAAGTTTAACGATGAAAGGCTCGCAAGGTGACAAGCAATGAGACTCAAACGGCGACACACTCTAGAGAAATGAATGAATGCGTAGCACCCGAATCAAAAAGTACACCGACAGATGGGAATGGATATGAACGGTACTGCCGCCACAAGAGCCGCTGGATCATCGGTCCTCCTCATCTCGTAGATATGCGGCCGGGCAGAGCCGACACCGGATGCTCCTCCTAGCGGTCGACCCCAACCCCTACCTCGGCCGGCACTCGGTGGGGCGGCAGAGCAAATGAGCCCCGGTTCACGCCGGCTCCATAGGTGCCGGGTGAGAAGAACGGTACTGCGAACTGCCCGAGCTTCGCAAAAGAAGCTTTGTGGCCCGATCGACCACAAGTATGACAAGTCAAAGGTGGACGAAGACAATCCTGGTTCACGTGGCCTCGGCTTGCCACGCTTAAAGCATCCGGGGTCCTGACGACGGTTCGCAGACTAAAGCTCCTTAAAAACGAGCCGAACCGCCAGAAATATTTGCACTCAGATTACCGGCCTCCACTGGGACCAAAAATTTCCGACCGACTCGCTTCTTGCTCGCGAGCCAAATCGCTAGCGGTCACCGACATATCATAAGCAAGAGCTCGACTGATAATCCTTCAAGGTAGTACAGATGAGCCTGCATATAGTCCCGAATGGACAGCTTTCATTCTCCGAAAATGAAAATCTTGTCGCTCTCTTCGACAACTCGGGTCTTCACATAACCCAACTCCTTATTAAAATCGGCAATAGCTTGGGATACGGGATATCCCGTGGTTGAGCATCAAAGAAAGCATGCACTCGAGCCCGTCTCGACCGCCATGGACAATACCTGGCCTCCATCAACTCCCGAAACTCGCCCACGAAGCAACATGATCTTTGGGACCAACGGCCTCCCACCAATCAGCATCTCCCGTGAGAAAGTATTGAGCAACAGGGACCTTACGGTCCTCGGGCGCTTGGTAGCAGTGAATACTTGGATATCTCCTTGATCCACCCTTCCCACCCGATCGGGTCCGAAGCTCCCAAAATCGGGAGGATGCATCTTGATGACATCCTCAAGCCAACGATCCGCTCCGCCCGATTAGCATGGGCCTCGATCGGGTTCTGACCACTCGAGCTATAGCCGCCATCCGGTTAACCATTTGCCGATAACACCGCAATACCAAGATCGGCGCGCTTCCCGAGAAGAAGCATGACTGTGACGGCCACCGCACGCGGCCTCAAGAATGCGACGTGGCCGCCCACCGGCCGCCCCACGCCTCGGCCGCGCCCACGACCACGACGACCACGACCACGGTTTCCTCCGGCATCCATACAGAAGTTGAGAGATAACATAAGTATATCGATGATGAGTAAGGGAGGAAAAGCAACTACGATTCAAATGGGAAAATACAATGCAAGAAACAATAGAGCCGAATAAGAAAACTAACGAGCACCGGAAGTACTGGATGTCGGAAATGTGTGACAATGTGCAAAACAAATACGACTAGACCTAAATAACCAACAAGCCTAGGTATCCATAAACCTAGATCTCGATACCATTTTCTCGTAACACCCCGAGATATTCAGAGTATATTACAGCGCCGTGGACCCCCACATCGGACCCACTGTGCTACAAATGAGAAAACTCCACTCGACTAACCATCCCGGTTAGCGAGGACACACATTTAATTATAAGACATAAAGTTACGCCTGAGCAACCGGCGAAATGATCATCAACCAACAATGTAACAATTTAAAAGTAGTACAACACGGAGTTGAATTTGAAAAGCCTAAGTACTCGCGAGTACATCTATCACTTTATAAATATAGAAAACAACCAAATCGAAATGGACGAAAGAAATAGAAAGACCTAACCGCACATGTCAACGAATTCGGCCAACATCCTCGTATCGTCTGTGTGCCCGCCGTCCGGATAATCATAACTCAAATCCATAACAAGAATTTCCCAAAACGGGTCCCCAGAGGGGTTAGCAATTACGCTAGTACAAGTAATCAAGGCAAACCAATCGCTTACACATTCCATAGTACATGCACCAATATCATTTCGAAAACCAAAACAAGACATGTCTTTTCCTAAAACAAACAAATACAATTAATTTGCCTAGACCGGACGAAGCCACGAATCCCACTCGAGGCCTCTAAGGACCCTCCCGAGCCGCCACATTCATAAAACAAACCAAGCACCACACGTCACCTAGACCGGACGAAGCCACGAATCCCACTCGAGGCCTCTAAGGACCCTCCCGAGCTAGCGAATCAAACTCATGAATCCAGGACGAAGCCATAGATTCCCTCGAGGCCCCGCGGACCCTCCCGAGGTGAGTAAAGCATACACAATATACATTACCATTTCACGTTAAGCATAAGGGTTTCCAAGAATACTTGCCTTGAATAAATGACGACGCACGAACGGAAGGAAAATACCGACGAACGTTAAGAACCGATAATCACGAACCTAACGATGCGAAGGACAAAATCACAACCAGTTCTAAATGGATACGGAATTGGAAAACACCCGAAAACCCGCCTACGATTCATGTATATTCGTATAAAAACATCAACGTGGGCGGATCACAACCAATCCCTCTCGATTACGCAAAACTACAAAATATACCATGAATTCGTAGGAAAACTAAGAATACTAACAAGATTAATCATATTCATCATGAATTAATCAACAATACGGAAGGAATCGAACAATAATTCGAAAACCCCCAAATCTCCCAAAAATGGGTTCTTAGAAGATTACCTTGGATTAGGATGAATGATTCAAGAAGAAATCGATAATCTACAACAAAACTCGAAGTGGATGATTACTTCAAGTCCGAAAATGTTAAAATCGCCCAATTGTTGCTCCCGAATCGCCTGTAACGAGGGAGGAAAAGAGAGGAAGGAAAATGAAGACCTTCCCCGCATCCCGTGTAATATAGTCAATCGATCCTAATATGTCCAAAAAGTGACAATAAATGACTCATCTACCCTTGTTAGGATTTACTCCAGTTTAAAATGGTTAAGTGAACTCCGCCAAAACAAATGGTCCTAACACGATGGATATAGCACACGCTTCGACACAGACACAATCGGTCGACACAAAGATTCGGTCGATACAAAGACTCGCCGATACAGCGATCGCCGATACGGCGCCGCCGATACGGCGATCGCCGATACGGTGCTCGCCGCATGTGGCTTGCTCGATACGGCGCTGGCCGCATGACTCGACCGTGTCCTCGAACACGGTCGGGCGGTTTCGGCAATGGTTCGCATTACCGGACGAGCACGGCACGGCCGTGTCTGACGACACGGTCGGGTCCCGAGACAAACTTTCGCGCCCGGCGAGTACGAAGACGGCCGTGTCGACGACACGGCCGAAGTTCGACGGCAAAGGATCGCCAAAATCAAACGACCATAACTCTCTCGTCCGGACTCCGATTGACTCACCGTTTGAACCATTGGAAAGCTAACTCGATGTTCTATAATATTGCAAAGATTTATAATTTTTGGAGTCACCAAAAATTAATGGTGATCTAACAAAGTTGAACTCATATGAGGAAAGTTGAAACAATGAACAATAGCGAGAATAAAATTCAACAGTTGACAGGAAGGACATACTGAAAGATACACGAGGGTCACTATGACCGAGAAATATACCAAAAATGAAAATACAAGGGAAAGAAAAATACCGGATATTACAACCTAAGGAATGGAATTGAAATCTCAACATTCCTTCAAATAAGGATTTGATCATTACTTCTCAAAATGGATGGAATCACTACTACAAAAAGGACATTCAACATCGCTCGTTTAACATCGATTTTGTAAAAACCGATGTTAAAAAAGACGCGGTGGCATAATTGAAAAATTTAAACCAAATTAACATTGTTTTTTACAAAACCGATGTGAATTATACTCGATTAACATCGATTATTTAGAAACCGATGTGAATATACTACTTTAACATCGACTTCTAAAAGAACCGATGTGAATTTAAATGATTTTTTTAGTATAACATCGGTTTATATAAAACCGAATTGAATATTATAACTTGACAACGGTTCTTATTTGTAACCGATGTGAATCTATTTTTTTCTAAGAAAAGGGTTTAGAAGAGCATAAATACATCTTCCCCTTTTCTTCTTTCTTCTCTGAACTTATATTTTTGATTTCCCGATTCGATATAGAAAGAATAAGAGGATCTCGAAGAGTAAGAAGGGAGGGAAGAAGAAAGCGTGAGTCCCTGTTATTTTCTTACTTTGATTTTTATTTGAAGAATGTTTGTGAATCTTTATTTATTTCTGGCAGGGTTGGTCCATTCGCGAAGAAGGACTGGTATGATATTAACGCGCCGTCGGTTTTTAATACCAGGAATGTCGGGAAAACACTCGTTACTCGTACTCAGGGTACCAAGGTAATTTTTAATTACTGGATTCATTTTTACATTCAAAGAGGAGCGTTCTCTGAAACGATAATCTGAGTTTTCCTTCATCATCTCTGAAGACAACGAGGATGTTCGTCAAGCATGCCACGACCCAGTGGTGGAGCTGACAGGCTTTCCGGCCGAGGCTTTAAAGGCGCTAGATTTCCGACCAAGTATTTAGGTAAAATTTTGCTGGTCTTACTTATCGATTCGTAGCCCACACAAGTCAACATCATCAAATTTAAGATTTAACTGTCTCGCACCTATAAATTTTCAAACTAAACTTGAGCAGTTCTGAATAGCCCAGAGGAGAATTCGAGCATTTGAGTCCATTTTGCTATTCCTTCTTATTCGTTATTATACTAGCTATTCAGTATTTCACTTCACATAATAAACAAACTCCTACGGCTTCAGTCTTATTTTAGCGTGTTTATCCGAGGCACTAAGCTGTCACCAGTTAAATGTCTGATGAAATGCCTGTAAGAAGAATGTCACATAACATATTACATCTTCGTTAATTATGCACCATGATCTGAAATGTTTGATGTCTACAACGAAAATTTATATACCACTTCTGTAAGATAATATTCGTGGTCTTAATCATGAGCTCCAAATTTACTCCTACCAGTGTGTTAATGTTACTGACCGTGCCATTTTTCCTTTTTCCAGAGATTATTTATCGTGCGTTTTCTTTGAGTTAAATTGTGGTCTACAGTAGTACAGTTAGAACTTTGTTTATAGCTCTTGGGATGTTTTAGGCTCTACAATTTAATTCCTGCAATGTATTCGGGATTCGTATATTTTATCCTGCAAACTTTCTTTTGATGAACGCTAGTAAGTGAAATTTTTTATTTTTCTTATTTTAGGAGAGAATGTGTATGTATGTACTAAATTCGGCACTAATATGATGCTTTTAGAGGCACATCTGATGCCGATGAATATTGAGGCAAGGAACAATACTCGAACTGAAAGTACTAAAATACGCAATAGACGAATGAGGAAAAAGGTACTTGTTTTGTTTTTCTCACTGCAAAGGCAATGAATAAGTCTCTGATAATTTGTGGGTGCACGACTTCAACCATATAAACTGTGGAGTTACAATGCTGTCAAGCCACAGAGTTCTTCATTTGACATAATTTTGGAAACTTTAAATTTCTTGGTGCTTATTGCTGAATTTTTAGAAAATTCTAACTTCATGTTGCCCCAGTGGTCTTTTTTAGCATGATTTATTGATCATACTTCATTTTTTAATTTTTTGTTCTCATTGGCAGCATATCTGTACTACTACTTATTTTATGAATGGTGATTGTGTTTGCTTTGACCAGTTTAATGGCACACCTACATGACCAAGACTTTCAGTATTCTACTACGATAAGCAACATAAAGCAGGCTTTGGTTGATGACAAGAAAAATTTGTTTTATGGCAGTACTCTGCAGAAAGCAATGCGGGAGGATCCCACCTGTAGCACTGTTGTAAGCACACATTCTACATAAATTGACAAAAAGAGTAGACAATATAATTTTTGAAAGTGCTAGTTTCAAAGAACTGAGAAATTTTGTCTACTTATCACTTGGACAAATCCTTGTGGTTGAGTTTCCTGACAGTTGATTGCTGTTCTGATTAACATTTTTCACATTTGATACATTGTTTTCATCATATCACTTGCCTTAATTGGTGTCTCTAATGACCTTTATATATGTTGAAACTCTGCGGCCGATATCACTTTTCCATTATTGTTATTGTTTGTATTTTATGTTTCTGTTAATTATTTGAGGGAAATACTTGAAACTTTTATTTACAGGCTGATGTTAAGAAAGCTCTTGAAACTGAAGGTGTTGAGGCTGCTAATAAATTGATTCATGATGGCAAAGAACACTGACCATCTTATCTAATTAGGAGACTTATTCACAAAAAGGAACCAAAGTCGAAGTCTTCAGCATCACCATCCGTTCAAGTTGATGATCAGTGCGTGGCGGACCTAACTGCTAAGATCAGAGCTCAACTTCAATAAGAGATGGATGAAAAACTTGACCAAAAAGTTCGAGAAATGATGAAATTGTTGGCCGAGAAGAATCCAGATTTGAACTTAAAGATTGATGACTCTCATAAATCAGTCGAGGAGTCCTATGGCGGTGACAATATCACTCCTTGACTGATCTCATCATTTTATATTATGCTAGCTAAGTGACTCAAGTAGTTTTGTTATATTTATGGATTGCGATCGTAACTTGTTCTTAGCTATTGTGGATTGATTATTAGTAGTCATGTATTTTGGATGTTGTTATGGTTGACAGTGTTTTAATGGTATTGACTGTTTTATGGTAATATTTATTTTTCAATATAACATTTTTCTTTTTACCATGAAAAATGTTGGTAAAACTCAAAAATGTAGCCATAAACTATAATTTATAATTCTTTTTGTTGGCAAAATATAAAAATTGTGTTGGCAAAGATTAAAAGTGTGTTGGCAAAAGTTAGAACTGTTTATATATAAGTGTAGCCATAGTGTTAAAGTTGTTGGTAAAGATGTCAAAGTGTTTCACAATTTAATGTTACATTAGACCTCATGAGTGTTAACATAGGCCTACGGCTACACAAATCTTTGTGTCACTAAATATATAAAAGTGTGGCCTTAAGTCTACAGCAACACAAAATCTAGTGTAGCCACAGACAATAAAAGTGTTGGCATAGGGGTCTATTGCTACACTTTTTTAACATGTTACCAAAAATAAGAAAAGTGTTACCTTAGACCCCTATGATTGCGGCCGTTTTTGTAACACTTTCGAATTTGGTCAAAGTGTAGCCATAGCTTGTTTTTTCTGCCTTCAGCAACACTTTTTGGACTTTTGAACACAGTTTTTCAGGTGTTGCTGAAACCCATATATGGTGTAGTGATTATGTGTGCATGTATAGTTCTCTCGAAAATCACATGTTAAAAGTCACATGCATGTATATATAGTTTCGGTTACGTATTATATATGGACACCAGCCATAAAAAATGGGGGAAGTAGTTGCATATCTTTCACATTATTTTTATGTCTCAGAAACTCAACACTTGTCTGTAGTACTCGACAAGAATTTTTAGCTGCAAAAGTATGTACTTATGTCTCCACTTAAAGATTTTGTGTAACAACATTATCAAAATCTATGCAAGTAGCGTATTATTTTAACATTAAAATGCTCATAAATTGCATTAAGTTATATGTTAATTTAACACACTCGTGTTTTATGTATTCTGAAATTTAAAATCTCTGACGAGGGATGAAACTCAAATGTCGAAGAAGTTGAGACTATAATAATTTAATAGTCCTCAAATCTTTAGAGAAGTTCAAATCTGTCATGGCTAAAACCTGTTTCTTTTAAAATTTTCTTTTTTGGAAAGATAGTCCTGGAATCTAGATTTCTCCGCAACTACTATTGTCACCTACTCTTATTAGTGGTGAAACCTGGATTTCGAAACAGTTGGGTTTAATACAAATTATTGCTAATTTTTTGGGATGTTCAACCATGACTTTTGCCTAGATTAGTCTTTCTATTCCGCCATTGATAATATGAGCAAGGTGAAAAATAAGAGATTAGCCTTCTTATTCCGCCAATGATAGTATACGTGTAATTAGTTGATTCTATCGTAAACCTGCAGGTTTCACTATTGTTGTTTTGTACACATTTAGCAGAATAAACACGTGTATTAGTTTCATGTAGAACGTAGCTAAGGAATTAAGGGAAAAGTGGAGTACGAAGGCATAAAGTTTAATCTTCGAAGCTAAGTTGTATAATAAGAAATAGGAAACTTTATTGATCCTAGTATGATGAAACTTGAAAGTAGTTATCAATGTTAATGGTGGACAAAGCGAATGTTTTTAGACTTTAAAATTAATGGTTCTCTATTCCATCTTATGTTCAGGTTTTAATATTGTAAAGCACATTAAAAACATTGATTTTCCCGACTTGTTTGAGTGGGTTTGGACTTTAGATTAAGAATTTGCAGTTTAATGTCCAGTCAATCTTTCGATCTACAAATTTATGATTTTATATGGTAATCTACTCATACTCACAATCTCCTATGAAGAACCAAGTATATAGAGATGACCTCATTATTTCATATATTTTACTATTGAAAAGAGTTGAAAATGCGTTTTGCAGTTCTCCACTAGACCAATATACAAGTGATGCATGTCTCCCTATAAATAAACCAATAATTCGGGGATTGTGAGTTTACACAATAATTCTAAAGTCGAATGAAAAATAAATAATACGAAATGAGGCAAAAACACAAACACACTGGTCGAATAACAAAGTTCAAAGATCAAACCGAGCAGATCACACAAGATCTGAAAGACCCCAGAAGTGAAGGTGGTGAGAAACGATTGAAAGTCGGCTCAGTCCTCCACTCTCTATGTACCCACGTCCAAGGCTCACTAAAATCGGCAGTCAACAGCCAAAGTACACCAAAAAACCCAAGCAGTTTCACAGAGAAACGAAAGGGATAACAAGTAATTACCCAAGTACCAAGAACCCTATCAATCTCTCACTTGAAATAGCCGAAAGCAATGATTCACACAGAAAAGCACTTCTTTCCACTCAGAAAGAGTAAACTTGCTATTGCTATAAAATTCTCACTCGATTTCTCAGTTCTCTATTTTCAAGATTCGCTCCAGAATATATAGGGCCAGAAACCTTAACAAGAATCATGATCGGCCGAGGAAACCGCGGCCATCCTTATCATCAGGTTGATAGGGGTTGTGGTTCCTCCTAGATCGGAATGGAAATAGGGTTCACGGAAGAGAGAGAGAGAGAGAGAGAGAGAGAGAGAGAGAGAGAGAGAAAGCAGCGGAGGAGACGGGTGAGAGAAGAAAGGGTCGAGAGGGAAAATGATTAGGGTTAGGGCAGGCGTGATTAAATATAACCGAGTGGACAGGTGAGATCCCACCGCTAGAAGGGACGGTCCAGATTGATCTCGAAGTATTCTGGAATTCGGGCCTGGTCTTTTGGTGTATTAAGGGATCTGGGCTGCTCAATAAAAATGTATTATTATTTGGGCCAAATCATAAACAAATCATTTGGGCCTAACATAAACCAACATTTCTCCACCTGGACCAAATGAGCCATCGGGGTACACTATTCTGAGAGGGAGGTCATCATCGCCGAATATCACACCACCTGCACATCACACAAAGTTAGTACAGATATAAAGATGCAAATCAATCACTAATAAGGCTAGTAAAGCTATCACAAAGATAGCAAGAGAAACTGAACAACTGGAAGGTCTTCAGTCTAGGGAGTCGATTTTTAGTATCGACTTGTAGGATCTGATTTTCTCAACTGGTAGACACTTAAGTGCCCATATCTACAGGATTAGATTGAGATGGAATCTTCCTCAAATCAATTATGCCTTTTTTCACGATATCGCAAATGAAATGACACCTGACATCAAAGTGTTTAGTATGATCATGGAAAACATGATTTCTACACAAATAGATACTAGATTGACTGTCAGAGAATACCACAACACTATCACGAAGAACACCAATTTCAAGTAGTAAACCTTTCAACCAAATAGCCTCCTTAAAGGCTTCAGTGGTGGCAATATATTCTGCTTCAGTAGTAGATAAGGTAACTATGTGCTGAAGTTGAGATTTCCATGAAATGCAAGAACCACACAAGGTAAACACATAAGAAGTTGTGGATTTACATTCACCTCTGTCATTAGCATAATTAGAGTCAACATAACCCTTGAGACTAACCCCATCTTCAGATTTAGAGAAAACAAGACCATCAGAAACCAAATTTTTCAAGTAACGAAGTAACCACTTAAGGGCCTCCCAGTGAGGTCTACAAGGATTAGCCATATACCTACTCAAACAACTCGCAGCATGAGCATTGTCAGGCCTAGTACTGACCATAAGGTACATGACAGATCTAATAGCATTCACATAAGGGACAAATCTCATTTCACTAATTTCGGATTCAGTTTTTGGCGACTGAGTTTTAGATAATAAGAAATGAGGATCCAAGGGCACACTAGCAATTTTTGCATCAGTCATAGAAAATTTCTCAAGAATTTTATCAATATATGAAGACTGATTGAGAAATAAAGTGCCATTAGCTCTATCCATAACAATATTCATGCCTAAGATTCTTTTAGCATCCCCTAAATACTTCATGTCAAATTGTTTATCCAGGCAACTTTGAACATGCTCAATAGATTTAATGCAAGAACTAATCAATATCATATCATCTACATAAATAAGCAAGAAAGTGGGAACTTCAGAATCATTCTTGAAATAAAGGCATAGATCATATGCAATACGAAAAAATTTCAAGGAAAGCATGCAGTCATTAAACTAGTTGTTCCACTGTCTAGGAGATTGCTTTAAACCATATAAGGATTTTTTAAGTAGGCACACATGATCAGGATGGTTACAGTCTATAAAACCTTCAGGTTGTTTCATGTATATGGTTTCTTTCAATTCACCATGCAAAAATACTGTCTTAACATCTAATTGTTTTATTTCCCAATTATGATGTGCAACTAATGCTAGCATGATACGAACAGTGGTGAATTTAACTACTGGAGCAAAAATTTCGGTATAATCAATACCTTCACGTTGAGTAAAACCTTTTGCAGCTAACCTGGCTTTAAATCTGACACTATCTTCTTCATTTTTAACCTTGAACAACCATTTGCAATCTCTAAACGAACAGTTCTTAGGTTTCGAAACAAGGGTCCAAGTTTGGTTTTGCATAGTAGTTATTTATTTATTTATTTATTTAGCAAGGATGTTATTTATTTATTTTGCATAGTAGTGGATCCCTCAGCCGGAATTCGTATGCCCTTCCGAAAAGAAACCACGTTTATTGGGTTGAGTATCTATTCGGAATACATAGAATTACACAACTCAAAAGTAAATGAATTACAAAAAATGAACCTATGGTATCGGGGATTCGGGGATTTAAGTTTACACAATAATTCTAAAGTCGAATGAAAAATAAATAATATGAAATAAGGCAAAAACACAAACACATTGGTCGAATAACAAAGTTCAAAGATCAAACCGAGCAGATCACGCAAGATCTGAAAGACCCCAGAGTGAAGGTGGTGAGAAACGATTGAAAGTCGGCTCAGTCCTCCACTCTCTATGTACCCATTTCCAAGGCTCACTGGAATCGGCAGCCAACAGCCAAAGTACAGCAAAAAACCCAAGCAGATTCATAGAGAAACGAAAGGTATCATAAGTAATTACCCAAGTACCAAGAACCCTAATCAATATCTCACTTGAAATAGACGAAAGCAATGATTCACACAGAAAAGCACTTCTTTTCACTCAGAAAGAGTAAACTTGCTATTGCTATAAAATTCTAACTCGATTTCTCGGTTATCTCTTTTCAAGAATCTCTCCAGAATATATAGGGCCAAAAACTTTAACAAGAATCACGATCGGCCGAGGAAACCACGGCCATCCTTATCATCGGGTTGATAGGGGTTGCGGTTCCTCCTAGATCGGAATAGAAACAGGGTTCACAGGAGAGAGAGAGAGAGAGAGAGAGAGAGAGAGAGAGAGAGAGAGAGAGAGAGAGAGAGAGAGAGAGGGAGAGAGGGAGAAAGCAGTGGAGGAGACAGGTGAGAGAAGAAAGGGTCGAGAGGGAAAATGTGGACTAACACAACAAAACCCCTAAAGGGATCAATAAATTGATATTGTGGGCACGAAACACTTCCTTCAGTTCTAGTAGTGGACCATTATTGTAATACCCGAGATCTTCATTCCAGTTTCATTGAGTTTTTCTGCGGTTTATCGGCTTGGCGCTGTCCATGTCTTTGGAATGTTATTCCATGTTTGGGTGTGTCATGAGTTGACACGTGTTTGATTCCGTTCAGATCATTGCATGAGTTTTTGACTAATTGCGATGTAGCGCACGCTATCGTTTGTGGTGTAGCGCGCGCTACTTTGTCCTTGTTAGCGCACGCTACCAGGTGTGTAGCGCATGCTAACTGGCAGTCTAGAGGCAGTCTAGGAACTATTGGACTGGGATTGGAGTCTCCTTAGTGTGCGCGCTAAGGTTGGTAGATAGTGCACGCTATCGTCTGCTTAGCGCACGTAATTGTCCTTTCTAGCGCATGCTACCTGGTAGGTGCAGATCCGTCCAGGAGCCACTGGACTGGATTCGTGACTCGTTAGCGCACGCTACGCCTATTAGCTGGCGCACGCTGACAGTGTTGCGGGCGGAATGTTTTGGAGCGTTGACACCATTAGCGCGCGCTAATGCAGTCTGCTTAGCGCACGCTACTAACTGTCCAGTATAAATACTGGACAACAGCTTTATTTCGTCATTCCTCCTTCTTCCTTCGTCCTCTTCTGCCGGGTTGAGTTCCAGAAGTGATTTTGTGGCGATCTTCATCATCAAGCTTCATCTTGGGATGGATTTGTGTGTTTTCAACAACATCTAGTCATCTTCTTTGCTCGAATCAAGGTATTCTCCTCTTAGAACCCTAGTTTCTTGAATTTGGGGGTTTTCCTTGGTTTTGTGGTTCTTACCCGATCTCATTCGGTCGGTTGTGTATTCTTGTTTTCTTGGTCGTGACCTAAGGATTGGTAACTCATTTATTGAGTTTATACCACTCGAGACTTGGCTCTTAATTTCTTGGAGAAACTCTTAGATCCTTGTTGTTCTTAGTATCATTTCGGATCCCTATTAGTGTTGTTAATTCGTGATGGTATTGTTTTCATAGTATTCGTGGGGCTGTCGAGATTCTTGGTCATTTTCGGAACTTCGAGGGCTGCTCGAGCTCATCCCTTCGTTGTCCCGTTGCTCGTGGTTTTGAGGCAAGTATCATGCCCATACACTTCATGTTTCGTAGACATAACAGTTGATAAATATGTGTATGTGTGCGATCCGAATGTTTTAATGAACTTTAAAAAGGATCGGTGTATTCTCAACAAAAGAGTTTTCTTCAAAGATAGCGCGTGTGCTTCGTGAATAAATGTGTTTTCGGAATATGTGAGTAATTTTCGTATGTGGAAAGATGTTATAATCATACTTCGTGGATATAATAGACCATAATCGCTTGTCGAGGATTGTGTATTGATATGTATACTTGTTCAGTGAATATGTGACTTTGTGTGATATTAATTATTACCCCCTTTGTAATGAGGTTGTGGTGCTTAGTGTCGTTTGGTATATGGTATTTGCTTGTTGTCGTATGATTGTTGTAAGTGATGTACCACCGGGTAAGATTGTTGAATCTCCGGGATCCGTCCTTGCTAGTACGGGTCGGGCGTGACCGTAGGGTTATCCAACCGGGTATGTCTTGCAGGGATTCCGGGGTTCGTGGCTTGCTAGCCCGATGCCGGGATAACTTGTGAGGTTATCCAATCCGGGTATGTCTTGCGGGGACTCCGAGGTTCGTAGCTTGTTAGTACGATGCCGGGATAACTTATGGTTTTGGTTTGGTTGTGTGATGTACGTGTCATGGGTTGTCCAATCGGGTATGTCTCGTGGAGGCCCCGAGGCTCGTAGCTTGTTAGTGCGGTGCCAGGATAACTATGAATGTATGTATGATTGTGGTTATGTGACTATTGTCACGGAGACGTGTGATTTGATATGGTTCCCTATTGGGTTATCCACTCGGGTATATTCTGCGGGAGCATCTGAGGTCCGTGGCTTGGTAGCACGGGACGCGAATAATCCTTGGGAATATGTTGATATGTATGATTGGGTCGTGTATAGGGATGGCAATTTACCCGCGGGTAACGGATAACCGCGGGCACCCGACCCTAATAGGTGCGGGTTTGGTGGGCATTTGGTATCCATGGATAGCTTAGTGGTATGAAATTACTATCCATTAGGTTCGCGGGTACGGATATGGATAGTTACTATCCATACCCGCGAAACCCGTCTACCCGCGAAAAACACCCGCGAAGATACCCGCGAAATACCCACAAAAATACCCATGAAATACCCACAAAATACTCGAACAGATCCCGACCCACACTCATTATTTCAAACATTGACACAACAAAGAAGAGGAAAATAGGTCTATTTCAACTGTTGACTTCGAATAATATGCTTTTCATTAGAATTTAAACTTTGTTTTTAGTTGATGATTTTTTATATTAATTTTGTGTTTTGTGATTTGTGGATTTTAACTTTGAACTTTGTAGATTAGAGGATTTGAATTTCTGAGTTTGATTTATGGATATTAATTTGTGTGAAATTTTTATTTATATTGAATTCATTTATTTGCATCGCGGGTATCCGCGGATAGCGGATTGTGGATACCAGACGGGTGGCGGGTTGCGGATACCCGACGGGTGGCGGATACCCGCGGGTTGCGGGTGTAGTTGGCAAATCATACCCGTCACGGGTCGCGGGTACAGGTTTACCTCGCGGGTACGGATGTGGATAGGCACTATCCGCGCCCGCCGTACCCGACTGCCATCCCTAGTCGTGTACCCCGTGCTTTGTGACCAGAATGGTATGATTGGGTCGTGAACCCCGTGTGTTGTTATCATAATTGTATTTTGGAAAAATGACTTTTGGGTTGTGTCCCTTAGTAGTTTTGAAAGGCTTGAGAATTCTTAAATCCCAAACGTTTTCAAAACTTCCTAGACCGTGAAATGTTTTGTAATACATATATCGGGTTTATTCCTATCCTTTATGATTGAACCATTTTGATCAAGTGATTTACCTCGGGAAGTATGCTCACGATTATTCTATTCTTGGATTGTGACATGTATGGCTCGTATTTGTATTTTATACTTGCACTAGCAAAACAGGGAGTTTTGCTAACCCCCGAGTATTCAGGGGGTGGATGTCTGTATTGCGTCCAGGTACTTGCAGGTTACTGGGGAACGAACCACAGGATCGGTACAAAGGGTAATGGAAGACGACGATACTAATCACATGAAGACCTGTCGTTGAGTATTTTGGTAGAGTCTCATTGTTTGGCTCTCCATTGTGTAGTTTTCCCGTTTTATGGGTACGTTGATGTATTCCAACCCCTGTGTGGGTATGAGTTGTGAGGAAGAGTTATGTATGTTGATGTGTGTGTTGTGGCAAAAGACTAAATCAGTCTAATGGTTCGTTATTAGCCATGTTGGCATGTATTGTGTTGTTGTGTTTTCTGTATTTAGCCTGGTAGATCCTCACGGAGAGGGTCTGCGGCGCTGTAATATTTCCAATTGGTTTGGGGGTGTTACAGAATATGGTATCAGAGCTTAGGTTGCGGAAACCTAGGTTGTCGGGTCGAGTTGTGTGTAAGTCGAGTCTTGTCCTATCAGATTTTGTCTGACTGAGTCATGTCGCGACAGATCGTCTGAGATGTCGGTCGTGATTAGTATCAAAGTGCAGCCATCATCTTCGTGCGATCTGTAGATGTAAGTCTCCGCACTATATGTTGTATCTCGTGTTACACGGGCTAGTGTGATTTTTGTGTTATGATGTGGAGTTAAATGTGAATCGTGAATACTTACTCCATGCTTGTTGATTTTCGTAATGTACTGGAATGGAGAGTGGTACTGGTGTATATATGTGTATAAATATATATATATATATATGTATATATATATATCCTTGTATAAAACATTTTTCTTACATGAGTAATGTTTTGGTGTGGTTACGCAAAGAAAGTTTATCAATGTGATATTTTAAAACCTTAAATGTTTTGGAAAGTCATGTAAATTTTATTTTTAAAAATCCTTCAAGCGGGGAAAAGTTTGATTTTCGTGTGATGAGCTCGAGGCCGAAATTTTTTGAGAATCCAAACTACATATATTTTATTTCCATCTTGTATTGCAAGTTTCAAATTTTTGATTTTTTTTAAACCTCAAATGAGGTCTACCAAAAATTTACTTGAAACGTGACTTTCGCTTTCAACTTTTCGGTTTCATAAATTTTGGTTAAAAGGTATGTGGTAATGATGTTATTTCTATTCCGACTATAATGCTCATAGTTGTAATTAAAGTGGTGGTGTGAACACTGAGTCATTCGGTATGCACTCGTTGAGA
This sequence comes from Orobanche coerulescens, assembly GCA_033398695.1. NCBI lineage: Eukaryota > Viridiplantae > Streptophyta > Magnoliopsida > Lamiales > Orobanchaceae > Orobanche > Orobanche coerulescens. The sequence continues at coordinate 110,114,019 of CM065807.1, read as the reverse complement.
TAGTTCTCTTGACCGAGAGGTGGGAATTCGGTTTTGGATGTTAATTAACTTCTGATGGTTATTGGTGTAATGTTATAATTATGTGAATTGTTGGCGTATGGATTTGTATGTTGTTTATTTGTAACCTCCGGTCTAGTATCGTTGGAAGGTGAGTGCATACGTGTTGCCAAACTTGCACTGTTAGCGCATGTCATTTTTTGTTGTGGGGCGCGCTTTCTGGCTGGGCAAAAGTTTTGAGACTGCATTTTTGTCGTCAGGCCTAATTCTTGCAGTCTATTATTGTGAGTGAATTCTATGTATGCTGTAATAATTGTTGTGTGTGATTATGTGATTTTCGTTGCGTTAGGTTGTTGCTTGTTAGTATGCCGAGGGGCAGAGGTCGTGGTCGTAACCGTGGTACTGATAACCACGGGGATCAGATGCGGAATCGAGAGAATATTGTCGGGAATGATATTGGTATTGGTGTTGCTACTATATTGCAACAAGTAGTAGCACAGATGACTCAATTGACCCAGGCTGTTCAACGCAACACTGACGCGACTCGGAATGTTGATGTAAATCAATGGCTTCAAGAGGTAGTTCGTATGAATCCCCCTTGATTCGCTGGTGATACGGATGCGTTGGGCTGGGACGGTTGGCTTTTCCAGTTGGGAAAGATATTCGAGGTTTTCGATTGTCCCGAAGAGCGGAAGGTACATATCGCTCAGTACCTTCTTGACAAAGATGCCGCTAATTGGTGGGAAGCTGTTAAACCGCATGATCGTGATGTCACGTGGGCGGAGTACCAGGCATTTATGGAAGCTGAGTTATGTCCGAAACCGATTAGAGAACAAAGAATTTGTGAATTTTATTTGGCAGAACCGCAAGATATATCAGTGTCGCAGGCTATCACCGACTATAGCAAACAACTCAGTTATGTGCGAGATCATGTGGGGACCGAAGAAGAGAAGATCCTTCATTTTGACAGACGGATGAAGCTGGAGATTCATCAGTATATGGCAGGATTCACTTGCACTTCGCTGAGAGATTACCAGGATCGAGCCTTAGCCTACGAACTAGCTTCGTTATCATTAGAGTGTGTGCCCGAGTCGAAGAAATAGAGGATGTCTGATGACCTTATGGACAGTACAGGAGTCGGTGCTTCTGGATTGCAACGTCGTAGTCTTTCTGTTGTGAAGCTCCATCGCTCGATGCGTGGGACTGAGAGTTCAAAATCGTCAGCTTTGACTCCTGGTAAAGCCAGAGGGTGTTTCAACTGCAATGTGTCAGGGCATGTTCATGCACATTGTCCTTTGCTGCCAGTAACGTGTTACAAGTGCGGACTCGTGGGATGACACGCTTTTAGTGTAACTATCGCAAGTGCATGATATCGTATCAAGTAGTAAAGTGGACTTTTTGAGTCCGGTTTATCGATCCCACAAGGAAGTTTGGTTATAATTTGAATTATACACTATTAGTCTATTTTTATAGATACTAAGATAAGTAAAACACACAATTAAAAAGTTTGGTTTAATAATTGCAAAGAAAATGCAATATTAGTTTTAATATTTTAAGGAAATAAAAATATTGTAATAATAATAGATTGATTAAACGATAAAATGAAATAGTTGGGATTACAAACTTAGTTCGTCATTAGTTATAAAAGATGTGTAGGAGATCATAAGATGAATTTACTTATTATGTTGTGTAGATTCGATCCTTAAAAAGACGGTTTCTCTTTCGAACTATAAAACGCCCCTTACATATTGAATCAATCTACTATATTTCTATGTTGATTGGCTTCAATACATAGCATTAGGATTTATGAAAATAACTCAAAGAATCATCTAAGGACTAGAGGTATATTTCTATCCCTTAGAACAACTTAGAGTGAAGATCATTTGATCTAATCAAACATATTTTCTTTCGAAACATATGAAGACCATAAATATCGTCATTTATTGGCCAAATAAATAAAGATTGTTAAAACAATGAAAATCACACACAATAATAAGCAATTCACAATAGATCTTTTATACAAACATAAACAACATAACTAACCTTGTTTATAATCCCAACTAAAGGTTACTTAGCCCATGAAGGGTTTATTACACATGTTACAAGCTTTGGTGGTCATTTTTAGTTGAATCAAGAGAAAGAATTGATCCTAACTCCCTTAGTAGATAAAGGAGATAGAAGCAATAAACTCTCTGAACAACATATACTATACCACACTTACAAGGATCACTCAAGAACACAAGTGTGTTCTTCACACAAAAAGAAAAGTTTACAAAAAATGGAAAATTATAAGATGAATGATGAATGATGAAGGATCTAAGGGGTCTATTTATACACCTAAAGTCATCTAATAGCTCCAAAACTCCAGCATTATTATATTAGATCGGATCAATGCTAGCCATCCCCTCAATAATACACAAAAAGTATAAAAAATTAGACAAATCATAGCAATCTGTCAAGAGTTACGACCGTAACATTCAGGAGTTACGGCCGTAACAAGTGTGACTTACGGCCGTAACTCCTGAATGTTACGACTATAACTTGGCTTCGTAAATTTGTTCACTGGTTGCTTTGATAGTTATGTTTTCAGCCTGCACTCTCGACTTTGCTTTTGCCCAGATCTTCTTCGGATGATAACTTTTGATATATAACTCTGATTTTGAATCCGGAAAGACTGCCGAATTCGTCTCGGAAAGACCTACAACATGAATATATCAAAATTCAATAAAGAGAATATTTATTAAACATGTTGTTTCTTGAGTAATTCAGTTATTTAATCCGATCATCATCCGATAAAAATAAAATTATTAAAACTAATAAATTAAAAGCAAAAAACGAGTAGACTAGCTCAATTATGGGTGAATTTTATCGATACAAACCATGGATAAGTGTACAAAACTGACACTTATCATGGGACACCGGGTTCAGTTTTGCGAGTTAGTCACCGAGTCTTCCGAGGCACGAACTTGAGCACTGATATCAGGATTGACTCTGATGAGTCCCTGAGAGTGTAGTCTACCAGTCGTATGTTATGCTATTTCCTTGCTTTGTTGCTTCAAATTTTGGAGACAACCCTCTTTTATTAGAGGGGGATCGGATTGTTGAACTTCTGTATTTTTAGTCATGTCGACTCGTTTGTGCACGTTGATATTTTCTGAACTCGTTCCATTCTTAACTTTTCATTGTTGGACGAGTTGTGATATTATTTCGGATTAATCCATTGGTCGTTGTTACTTTTTCCGAATTCGGCCCCATTCCTGTGAATCTTATATAAATGCATATATTATCGTTTTTACCAGACCATTTATTGTCGTGTGTCGAGGTGTGAACTTCGAGGTGCTATTTGATTTTTGTTGTTCATCGTGATTAGAATATGATTGTTTGACCGTTGTTGTCTCGATCGTTATGGTTCGATCATTCGTTGTCCGATTTTTGTTGGTTTTGTTTCGTGATTTTTTAGTGTTCAGATCACTTCGTAATTTCCTTAAGTTCGGGAAATTAGCTTCGTTGCCGATCTTCAAACCCTTAGGTGGTGGAATTTCGTATTTGTTCAGCGATTAGCTCGCATTTTGATTGATGCACTGTTCGGGTTGGTCAGCCATATTGATTTTGTTCATTGTGTTTTGTTATCATTATAGTTTAGTGATATGGATGGTAGCAGCCACGTGCTGCATGTGATTCATTGCAGGTTGTCGGCAACGGATAAGGTATGTTATCCGGGATGGATTTGCGTTGATCGTTCTATGTTTTAAGTGTAATACCCGGTTGTAATTCAGTCATTATCATTCAGTAATTTCATTCGATGATTGTCACCCAGTGTATATTCACTCGATTATAATCATTCACCAATCATATTCATTCACCGTGTTCACCGTTCGGAAAAACTTCGAGTGGTGTATCGTTATTGTTCATTGTTTCAACTTTCCTCATATGAGTTCGACTTTGTTAGATCACCATTAATTTTTGGTAACTCCAAAAATTCTAAATCTTTGCAATATTATAGAGCATCGAGTTAGCTTTCCAATGGTTCAAACGATGAGTCAATCGGAGTCCGGACGAGAGAGTTATGGTCGTTTTAGCTCAACCGCTCATTTTTCGATTTGGCGATCACGCTGAACGAACTCGGCCGTGTCGTCCGACACGGCCCGTGCCGTACTCGTCCGGAAAGTGCCGAAGTTACGCCTCAGACCCGACCGTGTCGCTCGCACGGCCGAGTCGAACCCTTCCGGATAAGCGAAGCGATCGCTGACACGCCCGACCGTGTCGCCCGCACGGCCGAGTCATGCCGAAGTCCGCCGTCGGACGGGTCATCGTCGGGAGGCCCTCCGCGCCGCGACCGTGTCAAGCGAGACACGGTCGAGTCCCCGCGGCCACTGCCGCCAATCGTGCGACACGACCGTGCCGATCGGCACGGCCGTGTCCGGCAGGTAGTCAACCCCTATAAATTCATTTTTGAGCATTTCACTCATTCTTTCGATTTTTTCCACCTTTACGAGAGAGAGAAGCTTGAGGGAGAGTTTTCTTCATCAATTATCATTGGAGTGTTTGATTTTCTTCATTTCCTTTCGATCGTGAAGCCCGGAAAATCAATCTAACGCGTGTTCTTGATTTAAGTACTTGGATCTTCAAGAGGTAATTCCTTCAACACTTTGGACTTCGATTTTATGTTGAGATATGATGTTTTGGACGTTATAATCATGTTATATGAAGGGATATGTATATGATTATGAGTTTGTATAAGGATTCATTGGATTATTGAGGATTATTCAAGAACACCTTGAATATCGAGTTGGAATTGGGGATTTTCGACTAATTGTTGTTATAATCACGTTTTGGATATTCATAACGGATTATTGATCGTATTGGAGATGTTTTGTTGGTTTGAAACACTTCTTGGGGATTTGATATTGGTATATTGAGGTTTGATTGTAAACTATCGGAGTTTGGCCACAACGTATTCGATATAATGCCCCAATGAACTTAGTTTAATCGTATCAACGCTTTTGAGTTCGTTATATTCGCTTTTTAATTCGTATATTGATCGGATTGTCGGTAATTGTATTGAATTAAGGTTGTTCGTATAATCGACACTTCATTTAGGACATTTGTTCGTGGAAGGACTTTCTTCATCGGTATTTTGTAAGTTAATTCTTACTCGGTTAAAAGGATATTCATCCCTTTTGTTGTTGTTCATTCATAATCATAACTCATTCATCATTATATTAATCATATCAAAACTTGTTGTTATCAATTAATCGTTTCAGTCATAAGGAACGACGGTTCCAATCTTTTCATTGAGCTGTCATTTATTTCGTTACCATTCCACCTCGGTGAGTCATTATTCATTTTCGATGTCACTTTTGTTATATCGTGGCATTCCGGGTCATACTGGCGTGCCGGTTGGTATGTGTAGGGTTTTCATGTCGGGCACATTATAGTCGTGTGTTGGTTGGTGGCCTCACATTGGACTGTGCACACGAGATTGATTGTTTCGTGAGACTGATTAGGTACAAGACCACACGTGTATTCGATCGATACTCGTTGGTGGCTTGTGCACGGACACATTTCCATCCCGGGCGTAGTGTGGCGCCATTTCCTTTGAGCCGTACTGTTAGTTGATTCATATAGCATGTTTGATTGCGTATGTTTCGACAGGATGTTTCATAACTTCAGATATAATCATGATTGTGTATTTTCAACTCTTGAGGATTGTTTTTCTTTGTAACTGACCCCGTTTGGGGATTTTGTTTTTCAGGTCATGGCAAGGCAAACGCACGGGAATAGCATGTTTACGTCGAGGAGTCCTAGTGATAATAGTTGGTGCACCAGATCTTTCAGTTATTCATGTTATTGTTCTTTATTTTCCGCTGCAGACTTTCATTTGAATACTCCGTTTCATTCAGTGTTGTGTATTTTATCTTCATATAAAATACACTAGTATTCGGTATTGTCCTGGTGTGTTGTAACTAAACTCCACATCGGAGTAATTATTGTTGTAATGTAGTTCGGTACTACATTTATCTTGTGTAATTCATTCATTTTCATTTGCCTAGTGGGTCCCAGTTGGGGATCTACGGCACTGTAATATCCGCCTAGTTTGGGGTGTTACAGAGTTGGTATCGGAGAGTGGTTTTGAATACTACCCTCCAAGTCATGTCTCATTTGAAATCATCGTCATCGGACTAGTATCATTGGACTTTCGCGTCACGTGTGACCTGTGCAGATGCCGAGCCAATCAGACCGAAAGAACTGTAAGACTTCTAACGCCATGGTATAATTTCTGGCAATAGTCATTCATTCATCATTCATCATTTAACAATCCTCAAACATCATCATTCATTATGATTGGCACGATCATATTAACTCATCAATCACTCAATTCATTTCATTACTCAGTTAATAATCAGGACGATCATATTAACTCATCAATCACTCAATTCATTTCATTACTCAGTTAATAATCAGGACGATCATGTTAACTCGTTAATTACACAATTCATTTCATTACTCAGTTGTCAATCTGGATGATCATATTATCAATCTTGTTAAGTTATTCAAGATAATCATTTCAAGAATTTCATCAGATAATCATGTAACTTCAGTAAATCATTCATATAATCACTAAGTTAGAGCATGTATACTCATTTTCATCATCTCATGACATAATCATAACGTGCTAATCATGCGAAATATAATCATTATGCGACCTTCCTACTTTAGTATGGAGAGAGTCGAGGGATGCACGGGAGAGAAGGCGGTGCGGACCAAACCCGAGAAATAATCACTGGCCGGGAAATCGTGCCAGGACTCGGCTCGATCAAGATGTTCGGGTTGATCCACTCACTTTTATGCAGCCATGATGACCCATGTGCGCTTGCTCAATCATCATTGCGCCACTGACCGGATTAATCGAGAGAACTCTCCGTATGAGACGGCCGCTAAGGAAAGTCTTGAACAACAACCTTCATCTTTCAAAGAAGAAATCAACGAAGCGTAATCAACCCAAAGGCGGTCACCAACCTTCAAGAAGCCTCGTGAGCCCTATCGTTCTGAGCGACCTTCTACGGCGCATAATCGTGCGGGATCTCATTCCCGAGCGCCGCCCGCCATCACCTGTTTCAATTGTGGAACGCCGGGTCATTTCAGCACTGAGTGTCTGAAACCGTCTATCACGTGCTATAATTGTGGGAATTTTGGGCATAAGGCCCGCTTTTGCCGAAAGGACTCCAAGTCGGCTCCGGCGGCATCTCAGGGCCCAAGCAATCGGCCTTTTAGAATCGATCGCTTTGTCAACGTCGTTTAAGACACCGGAAGCAAATAGAGTTGGAGCTCGTATTTATCGACGGAGCGTCCGGTCGGGGGCCAAGTCCTGATTTATATGATGAGGAGGATCGACGATCCGTGGCCCGAATGATTTCGTATACTCGTAATTTTATTTCAACTTGTGTGTACCTTTTGATGCCGGTACACCGCATTCATTCATTTTCGATTCATGCTTGAATAGACGTATTTCGGGATAGTCCTATTGCTTGTGGATCTCATACCATCGGTCTACCTGACGATGGAAGAATTTTCGGAATCATACCTAAGTAAGCTTAGTAACCGCGATTGGTTGGTGGACCTAATCGTGGTGAATTTATCTTAGGACGATGTAATTTCGGTATTAGTTGGTTTAACCGTCTTAATACTATCCTCGGTGTTTGTTAGCGTTTGGTCGCTATTTTCCGTCGTTGGTTGTTGAATGTGTGCTTCAGGGAAGTAATCCCCGTTGTTCCAGAAGAAGTATTATTATGACGAAAGCAGAGAAATTCCGCAATCGAACTATTCAATCATTCATTGTATCATTCTCATCGATTGGCCTTTCTAGGGCAATCGAGTTATTTAATCATTCCTTGTATTATTTCCATCGATTGGCTTTTCTAAGACAATCGAGTCATTCAATCATTCATTGTATCATTTTCATCGATTGGCTTTTCTAAGACAATCGAGTCATTCAATCATTCATTGTATCATTTTTATCGATTGGCCTTTCTAGGGCAATCGAGTTATTCAATCATTCATTGTATCATTTCCATCGATTGGCCTTTCTAAGACAATCGAGTTATTCAAACATTCATTGTATCATCTTCATCGATTGACCTTTCTAAGGCAATCGAGTTGTTCAATCATTATTGGTATCTCTTTTTATCGATTGACCATTCTAGGCAATCGAAATGTTCAATCATTCGTGGTATCATTGTCATCGATTGACGATGTATTTCCGCACGAGTTATCTGGTTGCCTTCACATAGAGTAAGGGAATTCGGAGTGAGTTGGAGCCGTACGCCCCTTTATCGAAGGCACCGATCGGATGACCCCGACTGTAATGCAGGAGTTGAAGATTCAACTTGAGAAATAGTTCGAGAAAGGTTATCTCCGACCGATTGCCCCCGTGAGTAGCACCAGCAGTGATCTGTCAAGGAGAAGGATGGCTCGTCTCGTGTGTGTATTAATTACCAGGAGTTGAACAGGTGATGATCAAGAGTAGTATCCTTTACCTCGTATTGATGATCTTTTAGATCAACTTCAGTGGAGCCTCGATTTTCCAGATCGACTTAAGATCCGGATATCACCGATTGCGGATTCGAGAGTTGGATATCGCGAGGACAGCCGGTCGCATACGCTATGGTCATTATGAGTTCGTAGTTATGCCGCTCGGCTAACTATTGCACTGCGTATTCAGGAGTTAATGAATCGGGTTTTCATCGACTTTTGATCGCTTTGTTGTTGTCTTCATCGAAGACATTTTGATTTATTCTCTTAGCCGAGAGGAACACGAGGTTCATCTTCTTCGTTCTCGACGTGTTGAGACGAGAGCAACTTTATGGAAAGTTTTCCAAATGTGAGTCCCGGAGGTCCGAAGTGACTTTCTCGGACATGTAATTTCATCCGACAGAGTTCGTGTCGACCCTCGAAGACGGAGACTATCCGAGATTGGCAACCTCCGAAAGATATTAAGTAAATCCGATGTTTCTGATTAGTTGGTCAATTATCCAACCCACGACACGGAGCTAGCAAATGTGGTTTTCGCGTTGGGGATTTGGCGTCGTTGCCTTTATGGCATCACTGTCATATCTTCACCAATCACAACAGTTGAAGGATATAATTACTCACAAGGAGTTAAATATGCGACAGAGGCGGTGGTTAGAACTAATCAAAGATTTTGATATCGAGATCCTTTACCACTGGGCAAGGCGAACGTTGTCGCGACGCCTTGAGTCGTAAGTCCGTGCAGGAGCAGATGCTTGCTCGTTTAACAGTTCAGAAGAAGCTTCAGCAGGAATTCCTTAGACCCGAGATCGAGGTCTGGCTTCAGCGAATTCAGGGACAGCTTTGTATGTTAGAGATTTCATCATCTCTTGAGGAGGTAATCAGAGAGAATCAGAGTTCAGACCCTTCATTGTTGCGCATCCGTGAAGATGTGGCTCAGGGGAAAGCCCTTGGATTCGTGATCCGCGAGGATGGACTTTTGAGATTTAAGAATCGGATGTGTGTACCGGCGAATGACGAGTTGAAAAACTCTATTTTGAGAGAAGCTCATGCTACCCCTTATTCTGTTCATCCGGGGTCCAGCAAGATGTACAAGGACTTGAAACAAAATTACTGGTGGAGTAATATGAAGCGAGAAGTCGCGGAATTTGTTTCGAGATGCTTAACTTGCCAACAAGTCAAGATTGAACATCAGCGACCGGCGGTTATGTCAAAACCTCTCCCTATTCGGAATGGAAGTGGGAAGACATTTCTATGGATTTCATCACGAGTTTGCCGACGAGTCGTCGTGGCATGAATGCGATCTGGGTGATTGTGGACCGCTCAACTAAATCACCTCATTTCCTTGAGATCAAGGATATGTGGGGTCCCGAGAGACTGGATCAGTTGTTCATCAAGGAGATAGTGAGACTGCACGGTACTCCTAAGAGTATCGTTTCCGATCGTGACGGACGATTTGTTTCCCATTTTTGGAAATCAGTTCATCGTGCTATGGGAAATCAGCTTAATCTCAGTATTGCCTTTCATCCTCAGTCCGACGGACAATCAGAGAGAACTATTCAGACATTAGAGGACATATTGAGGGCATGCGTCCTCGATTAGTAGACGATTGGGAAGCCCAATTACGTTGTTTAAGTCCACGTACAGTATAGTTGGCATGCCTCCATTAAGATGGCACCTTACGAGGCCTTGTACGGTCGTCTTTGTCGATCTCCTTTGTGTTGGGATGACTTGTCAGAATCAATCGGCACCGAGCCGATATGCTTATAGCCGCCCGAGAGAAGGTAGCTTTGATCAAGAGTCGTATGTTGACAAATTTCAGTCGTGTAAATCATATGCGAGAAATCGTCGTCGACCACTAGAGTTCGAGATGGGTGACCATGTTTTGGTCAAGGTATCCCAGTCGAGGTATTTTCCGCTTCGGAAAACGGGGAAGTTGAGTCCGAGATTCATCGACCGCTTGAAATTTTGGATCGAGTAGGCGAGTTAACTTATCGATTGGCTTTACCTCCGGCTTTGAGCAGGATTCATAATGTGTTTCACGTCTCTCAGTTGCGGAAGTATGTTGCCGACCTGAGTCACATACTTCAGTTCGACGAAATCGAGATCGCGGATGATCATTCGTACGAGGAGCGTCCTGTACGAGTGTTAGAGCGGCGAGTCAAACAGTTGAGGAACAAGACGATCCCTTTGGTCAAGATTCAGTGATCTAGACACGGAGTCGAAGAGGCTACTTGGGAAACCGAGGAGAATATGCGGGAGAGTTATCCCGAGTTGTTTGACCCTTAGTTTCGGGGACGAAACTCTTTTAAGGGGGGGTGTATGTAATACCCGGTTGTAATTCAGTCATTATCATTCAGTAATTTCATTCGATGATTGTCACCCAAAGGTATATTCACTGATTATAATCATTCACCAATCATATTCATTCACCGTGTTCACCGTTCGGAAAACTTCGAGTGGTGTATCGTTATTGTTCATTGTTTCAACTTTCCTCATATGAGTTCGACTTTGTTAGATCACCATTAATTTTTGGTAACTCCAAAAATTCTAAATCTTTGCAATATTATAGAGCATCGAGTTAGCTTTCCAATGGTTCAAACGGTGAGTCAATCGGAGTCCGGACGAGAGAGTTATGGTCGTTTTAGCTCAACCGCTCATTTTTCGGCGTTTATCATCGCCGAACGAACTCGGCCGTGTCGTCCGACACGGCCCGTGCCGTACTCGTCCGGAAAGTGCCGGTGTTCGCCTCAGACCCGACCGTGTTGTTCCGGCACGGCCGAGTCGAACCTTCCGGATAAGCTGAGCGATCGCTGACACGCCCGACCGTGCCGCCCGCACGGCCGAGTCATGCCGAAGCCGCCGCTTGACGGGTCATCGCCGGGAGGCCCTTCGCGCCGCGACCGTGTCGCGCAGACACGGCCGAGTCCCTCGCCGCCAATCGTGCGACACGACCGTGCCGATCGGCACGGCCGTGTCCGGCAGGTAGTCAACCCCTATAAATTCATTTTTGAGCATTTCACTCATTCTTTCCAGCTTTTCCACCTTTACGAGAGAGAAGCTTGAGGGAGAGTTTTCTTCATCAATTATCATTGGAGTGTTTGATTTTCTTCATTTCCTTTCGATCGTGAAGCCCGAAAATCAATCTAACGCGTGTTCTTCGGATTTAAGTACTTGGATCTTCAAGAGGTAATTCCTTCAACACTTTGGACTTCGATTTTATGTTGAGATATGATGTTTTGGACGTTATAATCATGTTATATGAAGGGATATGTATATGATTATGAGTTTGTATAAGGATTCATTGGATTATTGAGGGATTATTCAAGAACACCTTGAATATCGAGTTGGAATTGGGGATTTTCGACTAATTGTTGTTATAATAAAGTTTATGTATATTCATAACGGATTATTGATCGTATTGGAGATGTTTTGTTGGTTTGAAACACTTCTTGGGGATTTGATATTGGTATATTGAGGTTTGATTGTAAACTATCGGAGTTTGGCCACAACGTATTCGATATAATGCCCCAATGAACTTAGTTTAATCGTATCGACGTTTTGAGTTCGTTATATTCGTTTTTAATTCGTATATTGATCGGATTGTCGGTAATTGTATTGAATTAAGGTTGTTCGTGCGACCGACACTTCATTTAGGACATTTGTTCGTGGAAGGACTTTCTTCATCGGTATTTTGTAAGTTAATTCTTACTCGGTTAAAAGGATATTCATCCCTTTTGTTGTTGTTCATTCATAATCATAACTCATTCATCATTATATTAATCATATCAAAACTTGTTGTTATCAATTAATCGTTTCAGTCATAAGGAACGACGGTTCCAATCTTTTCATTGAGCTGTCATTTATTTCGTTACCATTCCACCTCGGTGAGTCATTATTCATTTTCGATGTCACTTTTGTTATATCGTGGCATTCCGGTCATCTTGGGCGTGCGGTTGGTATGTGTAGGGTTTTCATGTCGGGCACATTATAGTCGTGTGTTGGTTGGTGGCCTCACATCGACTGTACACGAGATTGATTGTTTCGTGAGATCGATTAGGTACAAGACCACACGTGTATTCGATCGATACTCGTTGGTGGCTTGTGCACGGACACATTTCCATCCCGGCGTAGTGTGGCGCCATTTCCTTTGAGCCGCATCGTTAGTTGATTCATATAGCATGTTTGATTGCGTATGTTTCGACAGGATGTTTCATAACTTCAGATATAATCATGATTGTGTATTTTCAACTCTTGAGGATTGTTTTTCTTGTAATCGACCTGCTTTGGGGATTTTGTTTTTCAGGTCATGGCAAGGCAAAAGAACGGGAATAGCATGATTAAGTCGATGAGTCCAAGTGATACTAGTAGTGAACCCGATCTTACAGTTATTCATGTAATTGTACTTTATTTCCCGCTGCAGACTTTCATTTGAATACTCCGTTTCATTCAGTGTTGTGTATTTTATCTTCATATAAAATACACTAGTATTCGGTATTGTCTGGTGTGTTGTAACTAAACTCCACATCGGAGTAATTATTGTTGTAATGTAGTTCGGTACTACATTTATCTTGTGTAATTCATTCATTTTCATTTGCCTAGTGGGTCCTGGTTGGGGATCTACGGACCGTAATATCCGCCTAGTTTGGGGTGTTACAGAGTTGGTATCGGAGAGTGGTTTTGAATACTACCCTCCAAGTCATGTCTCATTTGAAATCATCGTCATCGGACTAGTATCATTGGACTTTCGCGTCACGTGTGACTGTGCAGATGCCGAGCCAATCGCATCAAAGAATCGTAAGACTTCTAACGCCATGGTATAATTTCTGGCAATAGTCATTCATTCATCATTCATCATTTAACAATCCTCAAACATCATCATTCATTATGATCGCACGATCATATTAACTCATCAATCACTCAATTCATTTCATTACTCGATTAATAATCGTGACGATCATATTAACTCATCAATCACTCAATTCATTTCATTACTCGCTTAATAATCGTGACGATCATGTTAACTCGTTAATTACTCAATTCATTTCATTACTCGCTTGTCAATCTGATGATCATATTATCAATCTTGTTAAGTTATTCAAGATAATCATTTCAAGAATTTCATCGATAATCATGTAACTTCAGAAATCATTCATATAATCACTAAGTTAGAGCATGTATACTCATTTTCATCATCTCATGACATAATCATAACGTGCTAATCATGCGGAAATATAATCATTATGCGACCTTCCTACTTCGGATGGAGAGAGTCGCTGTGGATGCACGGGAGAGAACGGCGGACCGAAACCCGAGAAATAATCACTGGCCGCCGGGAAATCGTGCCTGTGACTCGGCTCGATCAAGATGTTCGGTTGATCCACTCACTTTTGCGAGTGCCATGATGACCCATGTGCGCTTGCTCAATCATCATTGCGCCACTCGACTGATTAATCGAGAGAACTCTCCCGTATGAGACGGCCGCTAAGGAAAGTGCCGAACAACAACCTTCATCTTTCAAAGAAGAAATCAACGAAGCGTAATCAACCCAAAGGCGGTCACCAACCTTCAAGAAGCCTCGTGTGAGCCCTATCGTTCCCGAGCGACCTTCTACGGCGCATAATCGTGCGGATCTCATTCCCGAGCGCCGCCTGCCATCACTGTTTCAATTGTGGAACGCCGGTCATTTCAGACCGAGTGTCTCAAACCGTCTATCACGTGCTATAATTGTGGGAATTTTGGGCATAAGGCCCGCTTTTTGCCGAAAGGACTCCAAGTCGGCTCGCGCATCTCAGCCCCAAGCAATCACCTTTTAGAATCGATCGCTTTGTCAACGCTGCTTAAGACACTGGAAGCAAATAGAGTTGGAGCTCAGATTTATCGACGAGCGTCCGGTTCGGGGCCGGCAAGTCCCGATTTATATGATGAGGAGGATCGACGATCCGTGGCCCGAATGATTTCGTGTATACTCGTAATTTTATTTCAACTTGTGTGTACCTTTTGATGCCGGTACACCGCATTCATTCATTTTCGATTCATGCTTGAATAGACGTATTTCGGGATAGTCCTATTGCTTGTGGATCTCATACCATCGGTCTACCCGACGATGGAAGAATTTTCGAATCATACCTAAGTAAGCTTAGTAACCGCGATTGGTTGGTGGACCTAATCGTGGTGAATTTATCTTAGACGATGTAATTTCGGTATTAGTTGGTTTAACCGCCTTAATACTATCCTCGGTGTTTGTTAGCGTTTGGTCGCTATTTTCCGTCGTTGGTTGTTGAATGTGTGCTTCAGGGAAGTAATCCCGTTGTTCCGTAAGAAGTATTATTATGACGAAAGCAGAGAAATTCCGCAATCGAACTATTCAATCATTCATTGTATCATTCTCATCGATTGGCCTTTCTAGGGCAATCGAGTTATTTAATCATTCCTTGTATTATTTCCATCGATTGGCTTTTCTAAGACAATCGAGTCATTCAATCATTCATTGTATCATTTTCATCGATTGGCTTTTCTAAGACAATCGAGTCATTCAATCATTCATTGTATCATTTTTATCGATTGGCCTTTCTAGGGCAATCGAGTTATTCAATCATTCATTGTATCATTTCCATCGATTGGCCTTTCTAAGACAATCGAGTTATTCAAACATTCATTGTATCATCTTCATCGATTGACCTTTCTAAGGCAATCGAGTTGTTCAATCATTATTGGTATCTCTTTTTATCGATTGACCATTCTAGGCAATCGAAATGTTCAATCATTCGTGGTATCATTGTCATCGATTGACGATGTATTTCCGCATTTGTTATCCGTTGCCTTCACATAGAGTAAGGGAATTCAGGAGTGAGTTGAGCCAGACGCCCCTTTATCGAAGGCACCGTATCGATGACCCCACTGTAATGCAGGAGTTGAAGATTCAACTTGAGAAATAGTTCGAGAAAGGTTATCTCCGACCGATCAGGCCCCCGTGAGTAGCACCAGCAGTGTGATCTCACAAGGAGAAGGATGGTTCGTCTCGTGTGTGTATTAATTACTGTGAGTTGAACAGGTGATGATCAAGAGTAGTATCCTTTACCTCGTATTGATGATCTTTTAGATCAACTTCAGGAGCCTCGGTATTTTCCAGATCGACTTAAGATCCGGATATCACCAGCCATGGATTCGAGAGTCGATATCGCGAGGACAGCGCGTGTCGTATACGCTATGGTCATTATGAGTTCGTAGTTATGCCGCTCGGGCTAACTATTGCACTGCGGTATTCGTGAGTTAATGAATCGGGTTTTCATCGACTTTTGGATCGCTTTGTTGTTGTCTTCATCAAGACATTTTGATTTATTCTCTTAGCCGAGAGGAACACGAGGTTCATCTTCTTCAGTTCTCGACGTGTTGAGACGAGAGCAACTTTATGGAAAGTTTTCCAAATGTGAGTCCCGGAGGTCCGAAGTGACTTTCTGACATGTAATTTCATCCGACGAGTTCGTGTCGACCCTCGAAGACGGAGACTATCCGAGATTGGCAACCTCCGAAAGATATTAAGTAAATCCGATGTTTCTCGGATTAGTTGGTCAATTATCCAACCCACGCACTGAGCTAGCAAAGTGGTTTTCGCGTGGGATTTGGCGTCGTTGCCTTTATGGCATCACTGTCATATCTTCACCAATCACAAGAGTTGAAGGATATATTTACTCACAAGGAGTTAAATATGCGACAGAGGCGGTGGTTAGAACTAATCAAAGATTTTGATATCGAGATCCTTTACCACTGGGCAAGGCGAACGTTGTCGCCGACGCCTTGAGTCGTAAGTCCGTGCAGGAGCAGATGCTTGCTCGCTTAACAGTTCGAAGAAGCTTCAGCAGGAATTCCTTAGACCCGAGATCGAGGTCCGCTTCAGTAATTCAGGACAGCTTTGTATGTTAGAGATTTCATCATCTCTTGAGGAGGTAATCGAGAGAATCGAGTTCGACCCTTCATTGTTGCGCATCCGTGAAGATGTGGCTCAGGGGAAAGCCTCGATTCGTGATCCGCGAGGATGGACTTTTGAGATTTAAGAATCGGATGTGTGTACTGCGAATGACGAGTTGAAAAACTCTATTTTGAGAGAAGCTCATGCTACCCCTTATTCTGTTCATCCGGGTCCAAGAAGATGTACAAGGACTTGAAACAAAATTACCGGTGGAGTAATATGAAGCGAGAAGTCGCGAATTTGTTTCGAGATGCTTAACTTGCCAACAAGTCAAGATTGAACATCGATCAACGGTTATGTCGAAAACCTCTCCCTATTCCTAATAGAAGTGGGAAGACATTTCTATGGATTTCATCACGAGTTTGCCGACGAGTCGTCGTGGCATGAATGCGATCTGGGTGATTGTGGACCGCTCAACTAAATCACCTCATTTCCTTGAGATCAAGGATATGTGGGGTCCCGAGAGACTGGATCAGTTGTTCATCAAGGAGATAGTGAGACTGCACGGTACTCCTAAGAGTATCGTTTCCGATCGTGACGGACGATTTGTTTCCCATTTTGGAAATCAGTTCATCGTGCTATGGGAAATCAGCTTAATCTCAGTATTGCCTTTCATCCTCAGTCCGACGGACAATCAGAGAGAACTATTCAGACATTAGAGGACATATTGAGGGCATGCGTCCTCGATTAGTAGACGATTGGGAAGCCCAATTACTGTTGTTTAAGTCCACGTACAGTATAGTTGGCATGCCTCCATTAAGATGGCACCTTACGAGGCCTTGTACGGTCGTCTTTGTCGATCTCCTTTGTGTTGGGATGACTTGTCAGAATCAATCGGCACCGAGCCGATATGCTTATAGCCGCCCGAGAGAAGGTAGCTTTGATCAAGAGTCGTATGTTGATAGCTCAGAGTCGGCGAAATCATATGCAGAAATCGTCGTCGACCACTAGAGTTCGAGATGGGTGACCATGTTTTGGTCAAGGTATCCCAGAGTCGAGGTATTTTCCGTTTCGGAAAACGGGGGAAGTTGAGTCCGAGATTCATCGACCGCTTGAAATTTTGGATCGAGTAGGCGAGTTAACTTATCGATTGGCTTTACCTCCGGCTTTGAGCAGATTCATAATGTGTTTCACGCCTCTCGCTTGCGGAAGTATGTTGCCGACTCGAGTCACATACTTCGGCCGACGAAATCGAGATCGCGGATGATCATTCGTACGAGGAGCGCCCCTGCACGAGTGTTAGAGCGCGAGTCAAACAGCTTGAGGAACAAGACGATCCCTTTGGTCAAGATTCAGTGATATAGACACGGAGTCGAAGAGGCTACTTGGGAAACCAAGGAGAATATGCGGGAGAGTTATCCCGAGTTGTTTGACCCTTAGTTTCGGGACGAAACTCTTTTAAGGGGGTGTATGTAATACCGGTTGTAATTCATCATTATCATTCAAGAATTTCATTCGATGATTGTCACCTGTATATTCACTCGATTATAATCATTCACCAATCATATTCATTCACCGTGTTCACCGTTCGGAAGACTTCGAGTGGTGTATCGTTATTGTTCATTGTTTCAACTTTCCTCATATGAGTTCGACTTTGTTAGATCACCATTAATTTTTGGTAACTCCAAAAATTCTAAATCTTTGCAATATTATAGAGCATCGAGTTAGCTTTCCAATGGTTCAAACGGTGAGTCAATCGGAGTCCGGACGAGAGAGTTATGGTCGTTTTAGCTCAACCGCCATTTTTCGATTTGGCCGATCATCGCCGAACGAACTCGACCGTGTCGTCCGACACGGCCCGTGCCGTACTCGTCCGAAAGTGCCAAGTGTATGCCTCAGGACCCGACCGTGTTGTGCAGCACGGCCGAGTCGAACCCTTCCGGATAAGCTGGAGCGATCGCTGACACGCCCGACCGTGTCGCCCGCACGGCCGAGTCATGCCGAAGTCGCCGTCGGACGGGTCATCGCCGGGAGGCCCTTCGCGCCGCGACCGCCGTGTCAAGCAGACACGGCCGAGTCCCTCGCTGCCACTGTCGCCAATCAGTGACACGACCGTGCCGATCGGCACGGGCCGTGTCCGGCAGGGTAGTCAACCCCTATAAATTCATTTTTTGAGCATTTCAGCTCATTCTTTCCAGTTTTTCCACCTTTTACGAGAGAGAGAAGCTTGAGGGAGAATTTTCTTCATCAATTATCATTGGAGTGTTTGATTTTCTTCATTTCCTTTCGATCGTGAAGCCCGGAAAATCAATCTAACGCGTGTTCTTCGGATTTAAGTACTTGGATCTTCAAGAGGTAATTCCTTCAACACTTTGGACTTCGATTTTATGTTGAGATATGATGTTTTGGACGTTATAATCATGTTATATGAAGGGATATGTATATGATTATGAGTTTGTATAAGGATTCATTGGATTATTGAGGAATTATTCAAGAACACCTTGAATATTGAGTTGGAATTGGGGATTTTCGACTAATTGTTGTTATAATCACGTTTCTGGATATTCATAACGGATTATTGATCGTATTGGAGATGTTTTGTTGGTTTGAAACACTTCTTGGGGATTTGATATTGGTATATTGAGGTTTGATTGTAAACTATCGGAGTTTGGCCACAACGTATTCGATATAATGCCCCAATGAACTTAGTTTAATCGTATCGACGTTTTGAGTTCGTTATATTCGTTTTTAATTCGTATATTGATCGGATTGTCGGTAATTGTATTTAATTAAGGTTGTTCGTGCGACCGACACTTCATTTAGGACATTTGTTCGTGGAAGGACTTTCTTCATCGGTATTTTGTAAGTTAATTCTTACTCGGTTAAAAGGATATTCATCCCTTTTGTTGTTGTTCATTCATAATCATAACTCATTCATCATTATATTAATCATATCAAAACTTGTTGTTATCAATTAATCATTTCAGTCATAAGGAACGACGGTTCCAATATTTTCATTGAGCTGTCATTTATTTCGTTACCATTCCACCTCGGTGAGTCATTATTCATTTTCGATGTCACTTTTGTTATATCGTGGCATTCCGGGTCATACTGGCGTGCCGGTTGGTATGTGTAGGGTTTTCATGTCGGGCACATTATAGTCGTGTGTTGGTTGGTGGCCTCACATTGGACTGTGCACACGAGATTGATTGTTTCGTGAGACTGATTAGGTACAAGACCACACGTGTATTCGATCGATACTCGTTGGTGGCTTGTGCACGGACACATTTCCATCCCGGGCGTAGTGTGGCGCCATTTCCTTTGAGCCGTACTGTTAGTTGATTCATATAGCATGTTTGATTGCGTATGTTTCGACAGGATGTTTCATAACTTCAGATATAATCATGATTGTGTATTTTCAACTCTTGAGGATTGTTTTTCTTTGTAACTGACCCCGTTTGGGGATTTTGTTTTTCAGGTCATGGCAAGGCAAACGCACGGGAATAGCATGTTGACGTCGAGGAGTCCTAGTGATACTAGTAGGGGGCCCCGATCTTTCAGTTATTCATGTTATTGTTCTTTATTTTCCGCTGCAGACTTTCATTTGAATACTCCGTTTCATTCAGTGTTGTGTATTTTATCTTCATATAAAATACACCAGTATTCGGTATTGTCCTGGTGTGTTGTAACTAAACTCCACATCGGAGTAATTATTGTTGTAATGTAGTTCGGTACTACATTTATCTTGTGTAATTCATTCATTTTCATTTGCCTAGTGGGTCCCAGTTGGGGATCTACGGCACTGTAATATCCGCCTAGTTTGGGGTGTTACAGAGTTGGTATCGGAGAGTGGTTTTGAATACTACCCTCCAAGTCATGTCTCATTTGAAATCATCGTCATCGGACTAGTATCATTGGACTTTCGCGTCACGTGTGACTGTGCGAATGCCGAGCCAATCGACCGAAAGAACCGTAAGACTTCTAACGCCATGGTATAATTTCGCAATAGTCATTCATTCATCATTCATCATTTAACAATCCTCAAACATCATCATTCATTATGATCGGCACGATCATATTAACTCATCAATCACTCAATTCATTTCATTACTCAGTTAATAATCAGGACGATCATATTAACTCATCAATCACTCAATTCATTTCATTACTCAGTTAATAATCAGGACGATCATGTTAACTCGTTAATTACTCAATTCATTTCATTACTCAGTTGTCAATCTGGATGATCATATTATCAATCTTGTTAAGTTATTCAAGATAATCATTTCAAGAATTTCATCAGATAATCATGTAACTTCAGTAAATCATTCATATAATCACTAAGTTAGAGCATGTATACTCATTTTCATCATCTCATGACATAATCATAACGTGCTAATCATGCGGGAAATATAATCATTATGCGACCTTCCTACTTCAGTATGGAGAGAGGCTGTCGAGATGCACGGGGAGAGGCCGCGGTGCGGACCGAAACCCGAGAAATAATCACTCGCTGCCGGGAAATCGTGCCCAGGACTCGGCTCGATCAGAAGATGTTCGGGTTGATCCACTCACTTTTATGCAGGCCATGATGACCCATGTGCAGTTGCTCAATCATCATTGCGCCACTCTGACCGGATTAATCGAGAGAACTCTCCCGTATGAGACGGCTGCTAAGGAAAGTGCTGAACAACAACCTTCATCTTTCAGCAAGAAATCAACGAAGCGTAATCAACCCAAAGGCGGTCAGTCAACCTTCAAGAAGCCTCGTGTGAGCCCTATCGTTCCTGAGCGACCTTCTACGGCGCATAATCGTGCGGGATCTCATTCCCGAGCGGCCAGTTCGGCCATCACCTGTTTCAATTGTGGAATGCCGGGTCATTTCAGCACTGAGTGTTTGAAACCGTCTATCACGTGCTATAATTGTGGGAATTTTGGGCATAAGGCCCGTTTTTGCCGAAAGGACTCCAAGTCGGCTCCGGCGGCATCTCAGGCCCCGAAGCAATCAGCCTTTTAGAATCAGACTGCTTTGTCAACGTCGTTTAAGACACTGGAAGCAAATAGAGTTGGAGCTCGTATTTATCAGACGGGAGCGTCCGGTTCGGGGGCCGGCAAGTCCCAGATTTATATGATGAGGAGGATCGACGATCCGGTGGCCCGAATGATTTCAGGTATACTCGTAATTTTATTTCAACTTGTGTGTACCTTTTGATGCTGGTACACCGCATTCATTCATTTTCGATTCATGCTTGAATAGACGTATTTCGGGATAGTCCTATTGCTTGTGGATCTCATACCATCGGTCTACCTGACGATGGAATAATTTTCGTAATCATACCTAAGTAAGCTTAGTAACCGCGATTGGTTGGTGGACCTAATCGTGGTGAATTTATCTTAGGACGATGTAATTTCGGTATTAGTTGGTTTAACCGTCTTAATACTATCCTCAGTGTTTGTTAGCGTTTGGTCGCTATTTTCCGTCGTTGGTTGTTGAATGTGTGCTTCAGGGAAGTAATCCCCGTTGTTCCAGAAGAAGTATTATTATGACGAAAGCAGAGAAATTCCGCAATCGAACTATTCAATCATTCATTGTATCATTCTCATCGATTGGCCTTTCTAGGGCAATCGAGTTATTTAATCATTCCTTGTATTATTTCCATCGATTGGCTTTTCTAAGACAATCGAGTCATTCAATCATTCATTGTATCATTTTCATCGATTGGCTTTTCTAAGACAATCGAGTCATTCAATCATTCATTGTATCATTTTTATCGATTGGCCTTTCTAGGGCAATCGAGTTATTCAATCATTCATTGTATCATTTCCATCGATTGGCCTTTCTAAGACAATCGAGTTATTCAAACATTCATTGTATCATCTTCATCGATTGACCTTTCTAAGGCAATCGAGTTGTTCAATCATTATTGGTATCTCTTTTATCGATTGACCATTCTAGGGCAATCGAAATGTTCAATCATTCGTGGTATCATTGTCATCGATTGACGATGTATTTCCGCACGAGTTATCCGGTTGCCTTCACATAGAGTAAGGGAATTCGGGAGTGAGTTGGAGCAGACGTCCCCTTTATCGAAGGCACCGTATCGGATGACCCGACGAGAATGCAGGAGTTGAAGATTCAACTTGAGAAATAGTTCGAGAAAGGTTATCTCCGACCGATTGCGTCCCCGTGAGTAGCACCGGTGTGATCTGTCAAGGAGAAGGATGGCTCGTCTCGTGTGTGTATTAATTACCGTGAGTTGAACAGGTGATGATCAAGAGTAGTATCCTTTACCTCGTATTGATGATCTTTTAGATCAACTTCAGGAGCCTCGGTATTTTCCAGATCGACTTAAGATCCGGATATCACCGATTGCGGATTCGAGTTGGATATCGTGAGGACAGCGTGTCGTACACGCTATGGTCATTATGAGTTCGTAGTTATGCCGTTCGGGCTAACTATTGCACCTGCGGTATTCAGGGAGTTAATGAATCGGGTTTTCATCGACTTTTTGGATCAGTTTGTTGTTGTCTTCATCGAAGACATTTTGATTTATTCTCTTAGCCGAGAGGAACACGAGGTTCATCTTCTTCAGGTTCTCGACGTGTTGAGACGAGAGCAACTTTATGGAAAGTTTTCCAAATGTGAGTCCTGGAGGTCCGAAGTGACTTTCTCGGACATGTAATTTCATCTGACAGAGTTCGTGTCGACCCTCAGAAGACGGAGACTATCCGAGATTGGCAACCTCCGAAAGATATTAAGTAAATCCGATGTTTCCTCGGATTAGTTGGTCAATTATCCAACCCACGACCTGGAGCTAGCAGCCGTGGTTTTCGCGTTGGGGATTTGGCGTCGTTGCCTTTATGGCATCACCTGTCATATCTTCACCAATCACAAGAGTTGAAGGATATATTTACTCACAAGGAGTTAAATATGCGACAGAGGCGGTGGTTAGAACTAATCAAAGATTTTGATATCGAGATCCTTTACCACCTGGGCAAGGCGAACGTTGTCGCCGACGCCTTGAGTCGTAAGTCCGTGCAGGAGCAGATGCTTGCTCGTTTGCTTGATTCGAAGAAGCTTCAGGAATTCCTTAGACCCGAGATCGAGGTGCAGCCGCTTGAGTCGGGGACAGCTTTGTATGTTAGAGATTTCATCATCTCTTGAGGAGGTAATCAGAGAGAATCAGAGTTCAGACCCTTCATTGTTGCGCATCCGTGAAGATGTGGCTCAGGGGAAAGCCCTTGGATTCGTGATCCGCGAGGATGGACTTTTGAGATTTAAGAATCGGATGTGTGTACCGGCGAATGACGAGTTGAAAAACTCTATTTTGAGAGAAGCTCATGCTACCCCTTATTCTGTTCATCCGGGGTCCAGCAAGATGTACAAGGACTTGAAACAAAATTACTGGTGGAGTAATATGAAGCGAGAAGTCGCGGAATTTGTTTCGAGATGCTTAACTTGCCAACAAGTCAAGATTGAACATCAGCGACCGGCGGTTATGCTGAAAACCTCTCCCTATTCCGGAATGGAAGTGGGAAGACATTTCTATGGATTTCATCACGAGTTTGCCGACGAGTCGTTGTGGCATGAATGCGATCTGGGTGATTGTGGACCGCTCAACTAAATCACCTCATTTCCTTGAGATCAAGGATATGTGGGGTCCCGAGAGACTGGATCAGTTGTTCATCAAGGAGATAGTGAGACTGCACGGTACTCCTAAGAGTATCGTTTCCGATCGTGACGGACGATTTGTTTCCCATTTTTGGAAATCGATTCATCGTGCTATGGGAAATCAGCTTAATCTCGTATTGCCTTTCATCCTCGGTCAGACGGACAATCAGAGAGAACTATTCGGACATTAGAGGACATATTGAGGGCATGCGTCCTCGATTAGTAGACGATTGGGAAGCCCAATTACCGTTGTTTAAGTCCACGTACGGTATAGTTGGCATGCCTCCATTAAGATGGCACCTTACGAGGCCTTGTACGGTCGTCTTTGTCGATCTCCTTTGTGTTGGGATGACTTGTCAGAATCAATCGGCACCGAGCCGATATGCTTATAGCCGCCCGAGAGAAGGTAGCTTTGATCAAGAGTCGTATGTTGTATTTCGTAGTCGGCGTAAATCATATGCAGAAATCGTCGTCGACCACTAGAGTTCGAGACGGGTGACCATGTTTTGGTCAAGGTATCCCAGAGTCGAGGTATTTTCCGTTTCGGAAAAGGGGGAAGTTGAGTCCGAGATTCATTGGACCGTTTGAAATTTTGGATCGAGTAGGCGAGTTAACTTATCGATTGGCTTTACCTCCGGCTTTGAGCAGGATTCATAATGTGTTTCACGTCTCTCAGTTGCGGAAGTATGTTGCCGACCTGAGTCACATACTTCAGTTCGACGAAATCGAGATCGCGGATGATCATTCGTACGAGGAGCGTCCTGTACGAGTGTTAGAGCGGCGAGTCAAACAGTTGAGGAACAAGACGATCCCTTTGGTCAAGATTCAGTGATCTAGACACGGAGTCGAAGAGGCTACTTGGGAAACCAAGGAGAATATGCGGGAGAGTTATCCCGAGTTGTTTGACCCTTAGTTTCGGGGACGAAACTCTTTTAAGGGGGGTGTATGTAATACCCGGTTGTAATTCAGTCATTATCATTCAGTAATTTCATTCGATGATTGTCACCCAGTGTATATTCACTCGATTATAATCATTCACCAATCATATTCATTCACCGTGTTCACCGTTCGGAAAAACTTCGAGTGGTGTATCGTTATTGTTCATTGTTTCAACTTTCCTCATATGAGTTCGACTTTGTTAGATCACCATTAATTTTTGGTAACTCCAAAAATTCTAAATCTTTGCAATATTATAGAGCATCGAGTTAGCTTTCCAATGGTTCAAACGGTGAGTCAATCGGAGTCCGGACGAGAGAGTTATGGTCGTTTTAGCTCAACCGCTCATTTTTCAGTTTTGGCCGATCACTGCCGAACGAACTCGGCCGTGTCGTCCGACACGGCCCGTGCCGTACTCGTCCGGAAAGTGCCGAAGTGTCTGCCTCAGGACCCGACCGTGTTGTCTGGCACGGCCGAGTCGAACCCTTCCGGATAAGCCAGAAGCGACTGCCGACACGCCCGACCGTGTCGTCTGGCACGGTCGAGTCATGCCGAGTCGCTGTCGGACGGGTCACTGTCGGGAGGCCCTCCGCGCCACGACCGTGTCAAGCAGGACACGGTCGAGTCCCTATCGGCCAGCTGTCGGCCAACTGTGCGACACGACCGTGCCGATCGGCACGGGCCGTGTCCGGCAGGGTAGTCAACCCCTATAAATTCATTTTTTGAGCATTTCAGCTCATTCTTTCCAGTTTTTCCACCTTTTACGAGAGAGAGAAGCTTGAGGGAGAATTTTCTTCATCAATTATCATTGGAGTGTTTGATTTTCTTCATTTCCTTTCGATCGTGAAGCCCGGAAAATCAATCTAACGCGTGTTCTTCGGATTTAAGTACTTGGATCTTCAAGAGGTAATTCCTTCAACACTTTGGACTTCGATTTTATGTTGAGATATGATGTTTTGGACGTTATAATCATGTTATATGAAGGGATATGTATATGATTATGAGTTTGTATAAGGATTCATTGGATTATTGAGGGATTATTCAAGAACACCTTGAATATCGAGTTGGAATTGGGGATTTTCGACTAATTGTTGTTATAATCACGTTTCTGGATATTCATAACGGATTATTGATCGTATTGGAGATGTTTTGTTGGTTTGAAACACTTCTTGGGGATTTGATATTGGTATATTGAGGTTTGATTGTAAACTATCGGAGTTTGGCCACAACGTATTCGATATAATGCCCCAATGAACTTAGTTTAATCGTATCGACGTTTTGAGTTCGTTATATTCGTTTTTAATTCGTATATTGATCGGATTGTCGGTAATTGTATTTAATTAAGGTTGTTCGTGCGACCGACACTTCATTTAGGACATTTGTTCGTGGAAGGACTTTCTTCATCGGTATTTTGTAAGTTAATTCTTACTCGGTTAAAAGGATATTCATCCCTTTTGTTGTTGTTCATTCATAATCATAACTCATTCATCATTATATTAATCATATCAAAACTTGTTGTTATCAATTAATCGTTTCAGTCATAAGGAACGACGGTTCCAATCTTTTCATTGAGCTGTCATTTATTTCGTTACCATTCCACCTCGGTGAGTCATTATTCATTTTCGATGTCACTTTTGTTATATCGTGGCATTCCGGGTCATACTGGCGTGCCGGTTGGTATGTGTAGGGTTTTCATGTCGGGCACATTATAGTCGTGTGTTGGTTGGTGGCCTCACATTGGACTGTGCACACGAGATTGATTGTTTTGTGAGACTGATTAGGTACAAGACCACACGTGTATTCGATCGATACTCGTTGGTGGCTTGTGCACGGACACATTTCCATCCCGGGCGTAGTGTGGCGCCATTTCCTTTGAGCCGTACTGTTAGTTGATTCATATAGCATGTTTGATTGCGTATGTTTCGACAGGATGTTTCATAACTTCAGATATAATCATGATTGTGTATTTTCAACTCTTGAGGATTGTTTTTCTTTGTAACTGACCCCGTTTGGGGATTTTGTTTTTCAGGTCATGGCAAGGCAAACGCACGGGAATAGCATGTTTACGTCGAGGAGTCCTAGTGATACTAGTAGGGGGCCCCGATCTTTCAGTTATTCATGTTATTGTTCTTTATTTTCCGCTGCAGACTTTCATTTGAATACTCCGTTTCATTCAGTGTTGTGTATTTTATCTTCATATAAAATACACTAGTATTCGGTATTGTCCTGGTGTGTTGTAACTAAACTCCACATCGGAGTAATTATTGTTGTAATGTAGTTCGGTACTACATTTATCTTGTGTAATTCATTCATTTTCATTTGCCTAGTGGGTCCCAGTTGGGGATCTACGGCACTGTAATATCCGCCTAGTTTGGGGTGTTACAGAGTTAGTATCGGAGAGTGGTTTTGAATACTACCCTCCAAGTCATGTCTCATTTGAAATCATCGTCATCGGACTAGTATCATTGGACTTTCGCGTCACGTGTGACCTGTGCAGATGCCGAGCCAATCGGCCAGAAAGAAGCGTAAGACTTCTAACGCCATGGTATAATTTACGGCAATAGTCATTCATTCATCATTCATCATTTAACAATCCTCAAACATCATCATTCATTATGATCGGCACGATCATATTAACTCATCAATCACTCAATTCATTTCATTACTCAGTTAATAATCAGGACGATCATATTAACTCATCAATCACTCAATTCATTTCATTACTCAGTTAATAATCAGGACGATCATGTTAACTCGTTAATTACTCAATTCATTTCATTACTCAGTTGTCAATCTGGATGATCATATTATCAATCTTGTTAAGTTATTCAAGATAATCATTTCAAGAATTTCATCAGATAATCATGTAACTTCATTAAATCATTCATATAATCACTAAGTTAGAGCATGTATACTCATTTTCATCATCTCATGACATAATCATAACGTGCTAATCATGCGGGAAATATAATCATTATGCGACCTTCCTACTTCAGTATGGAGAGAGCTGTCAGGGGATGCACGGGGAGAGGCCGCGGTGCGGACCGAAACCCGAGAAATAATCACTGTCACGGGAAATCGTGCCAGGACTCGCTCGATCGAGAAGATGTTCGGGTTGATCCACTCACTTTTATGCGAGCCATGATGACCCATGTGCGGTTGCTCAATCATCATTGCGCCACTCGGCGGATTAATCGAGAGAACTCTCCGTATGAGGCAGTGCTAAGAAAAGTCTTGAACAACAACCTTCATCTTTCGGCAAGAAATCAACGGCGTAATCAACCCAAAGGCGGTCGATCAACCTTCAAGAAGCCTCGTGTGAGCCCTATCGTTCTGGCGACCTTCTACGGCGCATAATCGTGCGGGATCTCATTCCCGAGCGGCGATTCGGCCATCACTGTTTCAATTGTGGGCATGGGTCATTTCAGCGAGTGTTTGAAACCGTCTATCACGTGCTATAATTATGGGAATTTTGGGCATAAGGCCCGTTTTGCCGAAAGGACTCCAAGTCGGCTCGCGGCATCTCGAGCCCCAAGCAATCGGCCTTTTAGAATCGATTGCTTTGTCAACGTCGTTTAAGACCGGAAGCAAATAGAGTTGGAGCTCGTATTTATCGACGGGAGGGTCCGGTTCGGGGGCGGCAAGTCCTGATTTATATGATGAGGAGGATCGGCGATCCGGTGGCGAATGATTTCGGGTATACTCGTAATTTTATTTCAACTTGTGTGTACCTTTTGATCTTTGGTATACCGCATTCATTCATTTTCGATTCATGCTTGAATAGACGTATTTCGGGATAGTCCTATTGCTTGTGGATCTCATACCATCGGTCTACTGACGATGGAAGAATTTTCGAATCATACCTAAGTAAGCTTAGTAACCGCGATTGGTTGGTGGACCTAATCATGGTGAATTTATCTTAGGACGATGTAATTTCGGTATTAGTTGGTTTAACCGTCTTAATACTATCCTCAGTGTTTGTTAGCGTTTGGTCGCTATTTTCCGTCGTTGGTTGTTGAATGTGTGCTTCAGGGAAGTAATCCCCGTTGTTCCAGAAGAAGTATTATTATGACGAAAGCAGAGAAATTCCGCAATCGAACTATTCAATCATTCATTGTATCATTCTCATCGATTGGCCTTTCTAGGGCAATCGAGTTATTTAATCATTCCTTGTATTATTTCCATCGATTGGCTTTTCTAAGACAATCGAGTCATTCAATCATTCATTGTATCATTTTCATCGATTGGCTTTTCTAAGACAATCGAGTCATTCAATCATTCATTGTATCATTTTTATCGATTGGCCTTTCTAGGGCAATCGAGTTATTCAATCATTCATTGTATCATTTCCATCGATTGGCCTTTCTAAGACAATCGAGTTATTCAAACATTCATTGTATCATCTTCATCGATTGACCTTTCTAAGGCAATCGAGTTGTTCAATCATTATTGGTATCTCTTTTTATCGATTGACCATTCTAGGGCAATCGAAATGTTCAATCATTCGTGGTATCATTGTCATCGATTGACGATGTATTTCCAGACGAGTTATCTGGTTGCCTTCACATAGAGTAAGGGAATTCAGGAGTGAGTTGGAGCCGGTACGTCCCCTTTATCGAAGGCACCGTATCGGATGACCCCGACCAGAATGCAGGAGTTGAAGATTCAACTTGAGAAATAGTTCGAGAAAGGTTATCTCCGACCGATTGCGTCCCCGTGAGTAGCACCAGTGTGATCTGTCAAGGAGAAGGATGGCTCGTCTCGTGTGTGTATTAATTACCAGGAGTTGAACAGGGTGATGATCAAGAGTAGTATCCTTTACCTCGTATTGATGATCTTTTAGATCAACTTCAGGGAGCCTCAGTATTTTCCAGGATCGACTTAAGATCTGGATATCACCAGTTGCGGATTCGAGAGTTGGATATCGTGAGGACAGCGTGTCGTACACGCTATGGTCATTATGAGTTCGTAGTTATGCCGTTCGGGCTAACTATTGCACCTGCGGTATTCAGGGAGTTAATGAATCGGGTTTTCATCGACTTTTTGGATCAGTTTGTTGTTGTCTTCATCGAAGACATTTTGATTTATTCTCTTAGCCGAGAGGAACACGAGGTTCATCTTCTTCAGGTTCTCGACGTGTTGAGACGAGAGCAACTTTATGGAAAGTTTTCCAAATGTGAGTCCTGGAGGTCCGAAGTGACTTTCTCGGACATGTAATTTCATCTGACAGAGTTCGTGTCGACCCTCAGAAGACGGAGACTATCCGAGATTGGCAACCTCCGAAAGATATTAAGTAAATCCGATGTTTCCTCGGATTAGTTGGTCAATTATCCAACCCACGACCTAGAGCTAGCAGCCGTGGTTTTCGCGTTGGGGATTTGGCGTCGTTGCCTTTATGGCATCACCTGTCATATCTTCACCAATCACAAGAGTTGAAGGATATATTTACTCACAAGGAGTTAAATATGCGACAGAGGCGGTGGTTAGAACTAATCAAAGATTTTGATATCGAGATCCTTTACCACCTGGGCAAGGCGAACGTTGTCGCCGACGCCTTGAGTCGTAAGTCCGTGCAGGAGCAGATGCTTGCTCGTTTAACAGTTCAGAAGAAGCTTCAGCAGGAATTCCTTAGACCCGAGATCGAGGTCAGCTTGAGTCGGGGACGACTTTGTATGTTAGAGATTTCATCATCTCTTGAGGAGGTAATCGAGAGAGAATCGAGTTCGAGACCCTTCATTGTTGCGCATCCGTGAAGATGTGGCTCGGGAAAGCCCTTGGATTCGTGATCCGCGAGGATGGACTTTTAGATTTAAGAATCGGATGTGTGTACGCGAATGACGAGTTGAAAAACTCTATTTTGAGAGAAGCTCATGCTACCCCTTATTGTTCATCCGGGGTCCGGCCAAGATGTACAAGGACTTGAAACAAAATTACCGGTGGAGTAATATGAAGCGAGAAGTCGCGGAATTTGTTTCGAGATGCTTAACTTGCCAACAAGTCAAGATTGAACATCGGCGGCCGCGGTTATCTTGAAAACCTCTCCTATTAGGAATAGAAGTGGGAAGACATTTCTATGGATTTCATCACGAGTTTGCCGACGAGTCGTCGTGGCATGAATGCGATCTGGGTGATTGTGGACCGCTCAACTAAATCACCTCATTTCCTTGAGATCAAGGATATGTGGGGTCCCGAGAGACTGGATCAGTTGTTCATCAAGGAGATAGTGAGACTGCACGGTACTCCTAAGAGTATCGTTTCCGATCGTGACGGACGATTTGTTTCCCATTTTTGGAAATCAGTTCATCGTGCTATGGGAAATCAGCTTAATCTCAGTATTGCCTTTCATCCTCAGTCCGACGGACAATCAGAGAGAACTATTCAGACATTAGAGGACATATTGAGGGCATGCGTCCTCGATTAGTAGACGATTGGGAAGCCCAATTATTGTTGTTTAAGTCCACGTACAGTATAGTTGGCATGCCTCCATTAAGATGGCACCTTACGAGGCCTTGTACGGTCGTCTTTGTCGATCTCCTTTGTGTTGGGATGACTTGTCAGAATCAATCGGCACCGAGCCGATATGCTTATAGCCGCCCGAGAGAAGGTAGCTTTGATCAAGAGTCGTATGTTGACAGCTCAGAGTCGACAGAAATCATATGCAGTAAATCGTAAATCGACCACTAGAGTTCGAGATGGGTGACCATGTTTTGGTCAAGGTATCCCAGAGTCGAGGTATTTTCCGTTTCGGAAAACGGGGGAAGTTGAGTCCGAGATTCATTGGACCGTTTGAAATTGTGGATCGAGTAGGCGAGTTAACTTATCGATTGGCTTTACCTCCGGCTTTGAGCAGGATTCATAATGTGTTTCACGTCTCTCAGTTGCGGAAGTATGTTGCCGACCTGAGTCACATACTTCAGTTCGACGAAATCGAGATCGCGGATGATCATTCGTACGAGGAGCGTCCTGTACGAGTGTTAGAGCGGCGAGTCAAACAGTTGAGGAACAAGACGATCCCTTTGGTCAAGATTCAGTGATCTAGACACGGAGTCTAAGAGGCTACTTGGGAAACCAAGGAGAATATGCGGGAGAGTTATCCCGAGTTGTTTGACCCTTAGTTTCGGGGACGAAACTCTTTTAAGGGGGGTGTATGTAATACCCGGTTGTAATTGATCATTATCATTCAGTAATTTCATTCGATGATTGTCACCCAGTGTATATTCACTCGATTATAATCATTCACCAATCATATTCATTCACCGTGTTCACCGTTCGGAAAAACTTCGAGTGGTGTATCGTTATTGTTCATTGTTTCAACTTTCCTCATATGAGTTCGACTTTGTTAGATCACCATTAATTTTTGGTAACTCCAAAAATTCTAAATCTTTGCAATATTATAGAGCATCGAGTTAGCTTTCCAATGGTTCAAACGGTGAGTCAATCGGAGTCCGGACGAGAGAGTTATGGTCGTTTTAGCTCAACCGCTCATTTTTGATTTTGGCGATCCTGCCGAACGAACTCGGCCGTGTCGTCCGACACGGCCCGTGCCGTACTCGTCCGGAAAGTGCCGAAGTGTCGCCTCGGGACCCGGCCGTGTTATGCACGGCCGAGTCGAACCCTTCCGGATAAGCGAGCGATCGCCGACACGCCCGGCCGTGTCGTGCACGGCCGAGTCATGCCGAGTCATTTGTCGGACGGGTCACTGTCGGGAGGCCCTCCGCGCCACGACCGTGTCAAGCAGGACACGGTCGAGTCCCTATCGGCCAGCTGTCGGCCAACTGTGCGACACGACCGTGCCGATCGGCACGGGCCGTGTCCGGCAGGGTAGTCAACCCCTATAAATTCATTTTTTGAGCATTTCAGCTCATTCTTTCCAGTTTTTCCACCTTTTACGAGAGAGGGAAGCTTGAGGGAGAATTTTCTTCATTAATTATCATTGGAGTGTTTGATTTTCTTCATTTCCTTTCGATCGTGAAGCCCGGAAAATCAATCTAACGCGTGTTCTTCGGATTTAAGTACTTGGATCTTCAAGAGGTAATTCCTTCAACACTTTGGACTTCGATTTTATGTTGAGATATGATGTTTTGGACGTTATAATCAAGTTATATGAAGGGATATGTATATGATTATGAGTTTGTATAAGGATTCATTGGATTATTGAGGGATTATTCAAGAACACCTTGAATATCGAGTTGGAATTGGGGATTTTCGACTAATTGTTGTTATAATCACGTTTCTGGATATTCATAACGGATTATTGATCGTATTGGAGATGTTTTGTTGGTTTGAAACACTTCTTGGGGATTTGATATTGGTATATTGAGGTTTGATTGTAAACTATCGGAGTTTGGCCACAACGTATTCGATATAATGCCCCAATGAACTTAGTTTAATCGTATCGACGTTTTGAGTTCGTTATATTCGTTTTTAATTCGTATATTGATCGGATTGTCGGTAATTGTATTTAATTAAGGTTGTTCGTGCGACCGACACTTCATTTAGGACATTTGTTCGTGGAAGGACTTTCTTCATCGGTATTTTGTAAGTTAATTCTTACTCGGTTAAAAGGATATTCATCCCTTTTGTTGTTGTTCATTCATAATCATAACTCATTCATCATTATATTAATCATATCAAAACTTGTTGTTATCAATTAATCATTTCAGTCATAAGGAACGACGGTTCCAATCTTTTCATTGAGCTGTCATTTATTTCGTTACCATTCCACCTCGGTGAGTCATTATTCATTTTCGATGTCACTTTTGTTATATCGTGGCATTCCGGGTCATCCGGGCGTGCCGGTTGGTATGTGTAGGGTTTTCATGTCGGGCACATTATAGTCGTGTGTTGGTTGGTGGCCTCACATTGGACTGTGCACACGAGATTGATTGTTTCGTGAGACTGATTAGGTACAAGACCACACGTGTATTCGATCGATACTCGTTGGTGGCTTGTGCACGGACACATTTCCATCCCGGGCGTAGTGTGGCGCCATTTTCTTTGAGCCGTACTGTTAGTTGATTCATATAGCATGTTTGATTGCGTATGTTTCGACAGGATGTTTCATAACTTCAGATATAATCATGATTGTGTATTTTCAACTCTTGAGGATTGTTTTTCTTTGTAACTGACCCCGTTTGGGGATTTTGTTTTTCAGGTCATGGCAAGGCAAACGCACGGGAATAGCATGTTGACGTCGAGGAGTCCTAGTGATACTAGTAGGGGGCCCCGATCTTTCAGTTATTCATGTTATTGTTCTTTATTTTCCGCTGCAGACTTTCATTTGAATACTCCGTTTCATTCAGTGTTGTGTATTTTATCTTCATATAAAATACACTAGTATTCGGTATTGTCCTGGTGTGTTGTAACTAAACTCCACATCGGAGTAATTATTGCTGTAATGTAGTTCGGTACTACATTTATCTTGTGTAATTCATTCATTTTCATTTGCCTAGTGGGTCCCAGTTGGGGATCTACGGCACTGTAATATCCGCCTAGTTTGGGGTGTTACAGAGTTGGTATCGGAGAGTGGTTTTGAATACTACCCTCCAAGTCATGTCTCATTTGAAATCATCGTCATCGGACTAGTATCATTGGACTTTCGCGTCACGTGTGACCTGTGCAGATGCCGAGCCAATCGATCGAAAGAAGCGTAAGACTTCTAACGCCATGGTATAATTTACGGCAATAGTCATTCATTCATCATTCATCATTTAACAATCCTCAAACATCATCATTCATTATGATCGCACGATCATATTAACTCATCAATCACTCAATTCATTTCATTACTCGATTAATAATCGGGACGATCATATTAACTCATCAATCACTCAATTCATTTCATTACTCGATTAATAATCGGGACGATCATGTTAACTCGTTAATTACTCAATTCATTTCATTACTCGGTTGTCAATCTGGATGATCATATTATCAATCTTGTTAAGTTATTCAAGATAATCATTTCAAGAATTTCATCGATAATCATGTAACTTCAGTAAATCATTCATATAATCACTAAGTTAGAGCATGTATACTCATTTTCATCATCTCATGACATAATCATAACGTGCTAATCATGCGGGAAATATAATCATTATGCGACCTTCCTACTTGGTATGGAGAGAGTCTGTCGAGATGCACGGGGAGAGGCGCAGTGCGGACCGAAACCCGAGAAATAATCACTGGCCGGGAAATCGTGCCCAGGACTCGGCTCGATCAGAAGATGTTCGGGTTGATCCACTCACTTTTATGCAGGCCATGATGACCCATGTGCGGTTGCTCAATCATCATTGCGCCACTGACCGGATTAATCGAGAGAACTCTCCCGTATGAGACGGCCGCTAAGGAAAGTGCTGAACAACAACCTTCATCTTTCAAAGAAGAAATCAACGGCGTAATCAACCCAAAGGCGGTCGATCAACCTTCAAGAAGCCTCGTGTGAGCCCTATCGTTCTGGCGACCTTCTACGGCGCATAATCGTGCGGGATCTCATTCCCGAGCGGCGGTTCGGCCATCACTGTTTCAATTGTGGAACGCCGGTCATTTCAAGACCGAGTGTCCAAACCGTCTATCACGTGCTATAATTGTGGGAATTTTGGGCATAAGGCCCGTTTTTGCCGAAAGGACTCCAAGTCGGCTCCGCGGCATCTCAGGCCCCAAGCAATCGGCCTTCTAGAATCGATCGCTTTGTCAACGTCGTTTAAGACACTGGAAGCAAATAGAGTTGGAGCTCGTATTTATCGACGGGAGCGTCCGGTTCGGGGCCGGCAAGTCCTGCATTTATATGATGAGGAGGATCGACGATCCGGTGGCCCGAATGATTTCAGGTATACTCGTAATTTTATTTCAACTTGTGTGTACCTTTTGATGCTGGTACACCGCATTCATTCATTTTCGATTCATGCTTGAATAGACGTATTTCGGGATAGTCCTATTGCTTGTGGATCTCATACCATCGGTCTACCTGACGATGGAAGAATTTTCGGAATCATACCTAAGTAAGCTTAGTAACCGCGATTGGTTGGTGGACCTAATCATGGTGAATTTATCTTAGGACGATGTAATTTCGGTATTAGTTGGTTTAACCGTCTTAATACTATCCTCAGTGTTTGTTAGCGTTTGGTCGCTATTTTCCGTCGTTGGTTGTTGAATGTGTGCTTCAGGGAAGTAATCCCCGTTGTTCCAGAAGAAGTATTATTATGACGAAAGCAGAGAAATTCCGCAATCGAACTATTCAATCATTCATTGCATCATTCTCATCGATTGGCCTTTCTAGGGCAATCGAGTTATTTAATCATTCCTTGTATTATTTCCATCGATTGGCTTTTCTAAGACAATCGAGTCATTCAATCATTCATTGTATCATTTTCATCGATTGGCTTTTCTAAGACAATCGAGTCATTCAATCATTCATTGTATCATTTTTATCGATTGGCCTTTCTAGGGCAATCGAGTTATTCAATCATTCATTGTATCATTTCCATCGATTGGCCTTTCTAAGACAATCGAGTTATTCAAACATTCATTGTATCATCTTCATCGATTGACCTTTCTAAGGCAATCGAGTTGTTCAATCATTATTGGTATCTCTTTTTATCGATTGACCATTCTAGGGCAATCGAAATGTTCAATCATTCGTGGTATCATTGTCATCGATTGACGATGTATTTCCAGACGAGTTATCTGGTTGCCTTCACATAGAGTAAGGGAATTCAGGAGTGAGTTGGAGCCGGTACGTCCCCTTTATCGAAGGCACCGTATCGGATGACCCGACTGTAATGCGGGGAGTTGAAGATTCAACTTGAGAAATAGTTCGAGAAAGGTTATCTCCGACCGATTGCGTCCCCGTGAGTAGCACCAGTGTGATCTGTCAAGGAGAAGGATGGCTCGTCTCGTGTGTGTATTAATTACCAGGAGTTGAACAGGGTGATGATCAAGAGTAGTATCCTTTACCTCGTATTGATGATCTTTTAGATCAACTTCAGGAGCCTCGGTATTTTCCAGATCGACTTAAGATCCGGATATCACCAGTTGCGGATTCGAGAGTTGGATATCGTGAGGACAGCGTGTCGTACACGCTATGGTCATTATGAGTTCGTAGTTATGCCGTTCGGGCTAACTATTGCACCTGCGGTATTCAGGGAGTTAATGAATCGGGTTTTCATCGACTTTTTGGATCAGTTTGTTGTCTTCATCAAGACATTTTGATTTATTCTCTTAGCCGAGAGGAACACGAGGTTCATCTTCTTCGTGTTCTCGACGTGTTGAGACGAGAGCAACTTTATGGAAAGTTTTCCAAATGTGAGTCTGGAGGTCCGGCGACTTTCTCGGACATGTAATTTCATCCGACGAGTTCGTGTCGACCCTCAGAAGACGGAGACTATCCGAGATTGGCAACCTCCGAAAGATATTAAGTAAATCCGATGTTTCCTCGGATTAGTTGGTCAATTATCCAACCCACGACCTGGAGCTAGCAGTCGTGGTTTTCGCGTTGGGGATTTGGCGTCGTTGCCTTTATGGCATCACCTGTCATATCTTCACCAATCACAAGAGTTGAAGGATATATTTACTCACAAGGAGTTAAATATGCGACAGAGGCGGTGGTTAGAACTAATCAAAGATTTTGATATCGAGATCCTTTACCACCAGGGCAAGGCGAACGTTGTCGCCGACGCCTTGAGTCGTAAGTCCGTGCAGGAGCAGATGCTTGCTCGTTTAACAGTTCAGAAGAAGCTTCAGCAGGAATTCCTTAGACCCGAGATCGAGGTCTAGCTTCAGCGAATTCGGGGACAGACTTTGTATGTTAGATATTTCATCATCTCTTGAGGAGGTAATCAGAGAGAATCGAGTTCGACCCTTCATTGTTGCGCATCCGTGAAGATGTGGCTCAGGGGAAAGCCCTTGGATTCGTGATCCGCGAGGATGGACTTTTGAGATTTAAGAATCGGATGTGTGTACCGCGAATGACGAGTTGAAAAACTCTATTTTGAGAGAAGCTCATGCTACCCTTATTCTGTTCATCCGGTCCAAGAAGATGTACAAGGACTTGAAACAAAATTACCGGTGGAGTAATATGAAGCGAGAAGTCGCGAATTTGTTTCGAGATGCTTAACTTGCCAACAAGTCAAGATTGAACATCAGCGACCGGCGGTTATGCTGAAAACCTCTCCCTATTCCGGAATGGAAGTGGGAAGACATTTCTATGGATTTCATCACGAGTTTGCCGACGAGTCGTCGTGGCATGAATGCGATCTGGGTGATTGTGGACCGCTCAACTAAATCACCTCATTTCCTTGAGATCAAGGATATGTGGGGTCCCGAGAGACTGGATCAGTTGTTCATCAAGGAGATAGTGAGACTGCACGGTACTCCTAAGAGTATCGTTTCCGATCGTGACGGACGATTTGTTTCCCATTTTTGGAAATCAGTTCATCGTGCTATGGGAAATCAGCTTAATCTCAGTATTGCCTTTCATCCTCAGTCCGACGGACAATCAGAGAGAACTATTCAGACATTAGAGGACATATTGAGGGCATGCGTCCTCGATTAGTAGACGATTGGGAAGCCCAATTACTGTTGTTTAAGTCCACGTACAGTATAGTTGGCATGCCTCCATTAAGATGGCACCTTACGAGGCCTTGTACGGTCGTCTTTGTCGATCTCCTTTGTGTTGGGATGACTTGTCAGAATCAATCGGCACCGAGCCGATATGCTTATAGCCGCCCGAGAGAAGGTAGCTTTGATCAAGAGTCGTATGTTGACAGCTCAGAGTCGACAGAAATCATATGCAGTAAATCGTCGTCGACCACTAGAGTTCGAGATGGGTGACCATGTTTTGGTCAAGGTATCCCAGAGTCGAGGTATTTTCCGTTTCGGAAAACGGGGGAAGTTGAGTCCGAGATTCATTGGACCGTTTGAAATTTTGGATCGAGTAGGCGAGTTAACTTATCGATTGGCTTTACCTCCGGCTTTGAGCAGGATTCATAATGTGTTTCACGTCTCTCAGTTGCGGAAGTATGTTGCCGACCTGAGTCACATACTTCAGTTCGACGAAATCGAGATCGCGGATGATCATTCGTACGAGGAGCGTCCTGTACGAGTGTTAGAGCGGCGAGTCAAACAGTTGAGGAACAAGACGATCCCTTTGGTCAAGATTCAGTGATCTAGACACGGAGTCGAAGAGGCTACTTGGGAAACCAAGGAGAATATGCGGGAGAGTTATCCCGAGTTGTTTGACCCTTAGTTTCGGGGACGAAACTCTTTTAAGGGGGGTGTATGTAATACCCGGTTGTAATTCAGTCATTATCATTCAGTAATTTCATTCGATGATTGTCACCCAGTGTATATTCACTCGATTATAATCATTCACCAATCATATTCATTCACCGTGTTCACCGTTCGGAAAAACTTCGAGTGGTGTATCGTTATTGTTCATTGTTTCAACTTTCCTCATATGAGTTCGACTTTGTTAGATCACCATTAATTTTTGGTAACTCCAAAAATTCTAAATCTTTGCAATATTATAGAGCATCGAGTTAGCTTTCCAATGGTTCAAACGGTGAGTCAATCGGAGTCCGGACGAGAGAGTTATGGTCGTTTTAGCTCAACCGCTCATTTTTCGATTTGGCCGATCACGCCGAACGAACTCGGCCGTGTCGTCCGACACGGCCCGTGCCGCACTCGTCCGGAAAGTGCCGAAGTGTACGCCTCAGGACCCGACCGTGTTATGCAGCGCGTCGAGTCGAACCCTTCCGGATAAGCCGAGCGATCGCTGACACGCCCGACCGTGTCGTGCAGCACGGCCGAGTCATGCCGAAGTCGCCGCTTCGGACGGGTCATCGTCGGGAGGCCCTCCGCGCCGCGACCGTGTCAAGCGGGACACGGTCGAGTCCTGTCGGCCGCCTATCGGCCAATCGGCGTGCGACACGACCGTGCCCGATCGGCCGTGTCCGGCAGGTAGTCAACCCCTATAAATTCATTTTTGAGCATTTCACTCATTCTTTCGATTTTTCCACCTTTTACGAGAGAGAAGCTTGAGGGAGAGTTTTCTTCAACAATTATCATTGGAGTCTTAGACTTTCTTCATTTCCTTTCGATCGTGAAGCCCGGAAAATCAATCTAACGCGTGTTCTTCGGATTTAAGTACTTGGATCTTCAAGAGGTAATTCCTTCAACACTTTGGACTTCGATTTTATGTTGAGATATGATGTTTTGAACGTTATAATCATGTTATATGAAGGGATATGTATATGATTATGAGTTTGTATAAGGATTCATTGGATTATTGAGGGATTATTCAAGAACACCTTGAATATCGAGTTGGAATTGGGGATTTTCGACTAATTGTTGTTATAATCCCGTGGTTGGATATTCATAACGGATTATTGATCGTATTGGAGATGTTTTGTTGGTTTGAAACACTTCTTGGGGATTTGATATTGGTATATTGAGGTTTGATTGTAAACTATCGGAGTTTGGCCACAACGTATTCGATATAATGCCCCAATGAACTTAGTTTAATCGTATCGACGTTTTGAGTTCGTTATATTCGTGTTTAATTCGTATATTGATCGGATTGTCGGTAATTGTATTGAATTAAGGTTGTTCGTGCGACCGACACTTCATTTAGGACATTTGTTCGTGGAAGGACTTTCTTCATCGGTATTTTGTAAGTTAATTCTTACTCGGTTAAAAGGATATTCATCCCTTTTGTTGTTGTTCATTCATAATCATAACTCATTCATCATTATATTAATCATATCAAAACTTGTTGTTATCAATTAATCGTTTACCATAAGGAACGACGGTTCCAATCTTTTCATTGAAATGTCATTTATTTCGTTACCATTCCACCTCGGTGAGTCATTATTCATTTTCGATGTCACTTTTGTTATATCGTGGCATTCGGTCATCTTGGCGTGCGTTGGTATGTGTAGGGTTTTCATGTCGGGCACATTATAGTCGTGTGTTGGTTGGTGGCCTCACATTGGGTGTGCACACGAGATTGATTGTTTCGTGAGATCGATTAGGTACAAGACCACACGTGTATTCGATCGATACTCGTTGGTGGCTTGTGCACGGACACATTTCCATCCGGGCGTAGTGTGGCGCCATTTCCTTTGAGCCGTCTTGTTAGTTGATTCATATAGCATGTTTGATTGCGTATGTTTCGACAGGATGTTTCATAACTTCGATATAATCATGATTGTGTATTTTCAACTCTTGAGGATTGTTTTTCTTCGTAATCGACCCGTTTGGGGATTTTGTTTTTCAGGTCATGGCAAGGCAAACGCACGGGAATAGCATGTTGACGTCGAGGAGTCCTAGTGATACTAGTAGGGGGCCCCGATCTTTCAGTTATTCATGTTATTGTTCTTTATTTTCCGCTGCAGACTTTCATTTGAATACTCCGTTTCATTCAGTGTTGTGTATTTTATCTTCATATAAAATACACTAGTATTCGGTATTGTCCTGGTGTGTTGTAACTAAACTCCACATCGGAGTAATTATTGCTGTAATGTAGTTCGGTACTACATTTATCTTGTGTAATTCATTCATTTTCATTTGCCTAGTGGGTCCCAGTTGGGGATCTACGACACTGTAATATCCGCCTAGTTTGGGGTGTTACATTAAGTTTCGGGGACGAAACTTCTTTTAAGGGTATAATGTAGTACCCGAGATCTTCGTTCCAGTTTAATTGAGTTTTTCTGTGGGTTATCGGCTTGGCGTTGTCCATGTCTTTGGAATATTATGCCATAATTGGGTGTGTCATGAGTTGACACGTGTTTGATTCTGTTTTAGATCGTTGACGAGTTATTGACTCATTGCGGTGTAGCGCACGCTATCGTTTGTGGTGTAGCGTGTGCTACTTTGTCCTTGTTAGCGCACACTACCGTGTGTGTAGCACACGCTAACTGACAGTCCAGAGGCAGTCCAAGAGCTACTGGACTGGGACTGGAGTCTCGTTAGCGCGCGCTAAGGTTGGTAGATAGCGCACGCTATCGTCTGCTTAGCGCACGTAATTGTCCTTTCTAGCGCACGCTACCTGGTAGGTGCAGATCCATCCAGGAGCCACTGGACTGGATTTGTGACTCGTTACCACACGCTACGCCTATTGGCTAGCGCACGCTAATAGTGTTGCGGGCGGAATGTTCTGGAGTGTTGACCCCGTTAGCGCACGCTAATGCAGTCTGTTTAGCGCATGCTAATAACTGTCCAGTATAAATACTGGACAGCAGCTTTATTTCGTCATTCCTCCTTCTTAATTTTGGGGGTTTTCCTTGGTTTTGTGATTCTTACCCGATCTCATCCGATCGATTGTGTATTCTTGTTGTCTTGGCCGTGACATTTGGATTGGTAACTCATTTATTGAGTTTATACCACTCGAAACTTGGCTCTTGATTTCTTGGAGAAATTCTTAGATCCTTGTCGTTCTTAGTACCGTTTCGGATCCCGATTAGTGTTGTTAATTCGTGATGGTATTGTTTTCGTAGTATTTGTGGGGCTGTCGAGATTTTTGGTCATTTTTGGAAGTTCGAGGGCTGCTCGACCTCATCCGTTCGTTGTCCCATTGCTCGTGGTTTCTAGGCAAGTATCTTGTCCATAAACTTCATGTTTCGTAGACGTAACGGTTGATAAATATTTGTATGTGTGCGATCCGAATGTTTTAATAAACTTTAAAAAGGATCGGTATGTTCTCAACAAAAGGGTTTTCTTCAAAGATAGCGCGTATGCTTCGTGAATAAATGTGTTTTCGGAATATGTGAGTATTTGTCGTATGTGGGAAGATGTTATAATTATACTTCATGGATATAATAGACCATAATCCCTTGCCGAGGATTGTGTATTGATATGTATACTTGTTCAGTGAATATGTGACGTTGTGTGATATTAATTATTACCCCCTTTGTAAGGAGGTTGTGGTGCTTAGTATCGTTTGGTATATGGTATTTGCCTGTTGTCGTATGATTGTTGTAAGTGATGTGCCACCGGGTAAGATTGTTGAATCTACGGGATCCGTCCTTGCTAGTACGGGTCGGGCATGACCGTAGGGTTATCCAACCGGCTATGTCTTGCAGGGACTCCGAGGTTCGTGGCTTGCTAGCCCGGTGCTGGGATAACTTGTGAGGTTATCCAATCCAGGTATGTCTTGAGGGGACTCCGAGGTTCGTCGCTTTGGTTGTGTGATGTACGTGTCATGGGTTGTACAATTGGGTATGTCTCGTGGAGGCTCCGAGGCTCGTAGCTTGTTAGTGCGGTGCCAGGATAATTATGAACGTATGTATGATTATGGTTATGTGACTATTGTCACGGAGACATGTGATTTGATATGGTTCCCTATTGGGTTATCCACTCGGGTATGTTATGCGGGAGCATCTGAGATCCGTG
The DNA here is from genome assembly GCA_033398695.1 of Orobanche coerulescens. Taxonomy (NCBI): domain Eukaryota; kingdom Viridiplantae; phylum Streptophyta; class Magnoliopsida; order Lamiales; family Orobanchaceae; genus Orobanche; species Orobanche coerulescens. Next base: position 110,070,586 of record CM065807.1, on the reverse strand, counting down.
GCTTGGTAGCACGGGACGAGAATAATCCTTGGGAATATGTTGATATGTATGATTGGGTCGTGGATCCCGTGTGTTGTTATCATAATTATATTTTGGAAAAATAACTTTTGGGTTGTGTCCCTTAGTGGTTTCAAAAGACTTGAGAATTCTTAAATCCCAAACGTTTTCAAAACTCCCTAGATCGTGAAATGTTTTGTAAGACGTATATCGGGTTTATCCCTATCCTTCATGATTGAACCGTTTTGATCAAGTGATTTACCTCGGGAAGTGTGTTCACGATTATTCTATTCTTGGATTGTGATATGTATGGCTCGTATTTGTATTTTATATTTGCACTAGCAAAACAGTGGAGTTTTGCTAACCCCTGAGTATTCGGGGGGTGGATGTCTGTATTGCGTCCAGGTACTTGTACGTTGCTGGGGAACGAACCACAGGATCGGTATGAAGGGTGATGGAAGATGACGATACTAATCACATGAAGACCTGTCGTTGAGTATTTTGGTAGAGTCTCATTGTTTCGCTCTCTGTTGTGTATTTTTCCCTTTTATGGGTATGTTGATGTATTCCAACCCCTGCGTGGGTATGAGTTGTGAGGTAGAGTTATGTATGTTGATGTGCGTGTTGTGGCAAAATACCAAATCGGTCTAATGGTTCGTTATTAGCCATGTCGGCATGTATTGTGTTGTTGTGTTTTGTGTATTTACCTTGGTAGATCTTCACGGAGAGGGTCTGCGACGCTGTAATATTCCCAATTGGTTTGGGGGTGTTACAATTATAACAAACCCCACTAAAGAACACAATCTCACTTGGGATATGATACACACAATCAGTCCACTCAAACTTAATGCTCTAAGAACAGTAGAGCATTACCATATTCTTCCATATCCTCGGCAATTTTTAAGCACTTAAGCCTTTCCTTCATTGGAAGAGCAAATAAGTCTCTGCCAATACAGTGTACTTGGTCAAGAAATGAACTTGTCATTCCATGATTAATTGCCTGGGAAAAAAAAATAAAGAAATTAACTATATACCCGAACACACCAGACTCATTAACTTCATTGGAAAAGTTGGCCACCCAGATAAAGAAAGTGAGTCAGTAGATACTAGATAGTGATACTGGCCGTAAATTTCGTAATCAGCTTCTCGGGCACCCATAATGAGTCGCCCCACATTTATCTACAACCTGGCTTATGTTATGCGACAATTAACTGGACCTCCACCACCTGTCATTCTTCTCGGTAGTTGGTGGAGATGCCACTTTAAACCGTGAGACCGTGCCATGCTTTGCTTCTAGATTTGCAGTAGGGGATACATATGTTGCTTGAAAATGGCTCTCACATTCTCCGCAACATTTCTAATATGATCGTGCAGATGCTTCTTGATTTATTACTTATAGTTTTGTAAGCAGTAGTGGTAAAAGGATAAGTTATTGCACAACTACTTCATTCTTGGCTTGTTATCTTTTGTAGTTGTCTGAACATTATTTTTCTTATCATAATTCATGCAGGTCGTCACAATTCCTATGCGCGTTAGAGATCAAGAATCTGCTTTGGTTCCTATCTTTTCAATTCTTCCAATTTCTCAGTTTCCTTAGCTGGACACATTTTGGCATGACCATATCAATTTCATAAACCCGGTCATTGAGATGGTGGTCATTTCTGCTTTTAGCCCTCCGTTGATATAAAATTATTGTTGATATTTTCTGTGTTACAAATTTGCTGGGCCGAAAAAGAAATTACAATTGGACTACAAAAAATTACAACTTGAAAACAGAAACTACAAACTCGTACGGAAATAAAAATACAAAACTCGAAATAGAATTGAAAATACAAGAAAATAAATTATAAAACCGTAAACTAATGCCGAGTCGAGGAATCCTCTATCCGCAAGACGAAATACGCCCTGGTAGTGCTCTCGGTTCTGACGTATCGCCCCCAAAGATAAAACGGCAACGTCTCGTAGGTAGTAACACCACAAGACCTACGAGCTCCGACGAACTTGAATGAGGCGAGGACGAAGCTGAAACTATGAACTATATGCTTTATGCTGGAGTTTCGAAAAATTGCATGTGCATAAGCAAAGGAATGCATGCCTATTTATAGGCCATTCACACCTGCAGGGGGGTTTAAACACCTCCTCATAACACCTGGGAGGTTACTGCCCGTTTTTGGCTGAGTTTGAACATTCTGGATGCACCTGGACTATAATCAGCTCCTTAACCATTTGACGGATGTACCTGGACATCCTTATCTGCACATACGAGCCCAAGGCCTAACTCACGGCCAAGCCCACGATCAGGCCCAAAGATCAGCCCAAAGACCAATTGCTAAGATCCAAGTCCAAGATCAAGGCCAAGGCCAAGGTCCAAGGTCCACGACATCCTCTATCCGCAAGGCGAAATATGCCCCGGTAGTGCTCTCGGTTCTGACGTATCGCCCCCAAAGATAAAACGGCAACGTCTCGTAGGTAGTAGCACCACAAGACCTACGAGCTCCGGCGAACTTGAATGAGGCTAGGACGAAGCTGAAACTATGAACTATATGCTTTATGCTGGAGTTTCGAAAAATTGTATGTGCAGAAGAAAAGGAATGCATGCCTATTTATAGGCCATTCACACCTGCAGGGGGGTTTAAACACCTCCTCATAACACCTGGGAGGTTACTGCCCGTTTTTGGCTGAGTTTGAACAGTCCGGGTGCACCTGGACTATAATCAGCTCATTAACCATTTGACGGATGTACCTGGACATCCTTATGTGCACATACGAGCCCAAGGCCTAGCTCACGGCCAAGCCCACGAACAGGCCCAAAGACCAGCCCAAAGACCAATTGCCAAGATCCAAGTCCAAGATAAAGGCCAAGGCCAAGGTCCACGGCACGCGGCTCGCAGCCGCAGTCGAGGCGGGCGGGAGGCGGCGGCGGCGCGCGTGTGCGCGCGTGTGGGCTTTGAGCCCATACACATGTGTCATTAATTATTACATGCATAAAGATAACTCCTTATATACTAGAATAATGATGGTTCATTATTCAATGTGGGATTCGGATCCCTTATTAATTCACAATTAAGTGACAAACTTTAATTCACTATTTCTCACTCACCGGGAATCGTTTTAGAGAAAGTGAATATACCACGATCATATACTCGGAACGTAGATCGATCCTATGATATTTAATTTTATAAAATAAAATTAAAATTATTAACGATTCCAACAATTATTGTTTAAATTCTCTTATGATGGAACTCGTCCTGCCAAAATAAATTCATAAGCTCTATAGGTAGCATCTTTCCCCAGTAATGCTGAACTTTACTTTTGAACTTGTGAAGAATACATGATTGTGATCACTTACGCAATATAATTTAGTACATGCGACCAAATTAAGTATATTTGCATTATGCCAAGTATTGCTACAAGGTGCCGTGCAAAATTAAGTGCACAAGGATCTATTAGTATGATAGTGTGTCCAAGGGTTCTGAGAGCCTAACAAAAAAGTAAGAAAGTAGAAGGGGTTTCCTAGCACTTTTGATTAATTGCATAAGCGGAAAGGAATCCTAATTTATTTTCAACATCAATAAATTTTTTGTTAAAACAGATAAATATGTCGCCTTCACATTTTTGGTCACTTAACTATTTGGACATATTTTTCATTGTTTCCAATGGAGTCAAAGACTCCTTATTATTTGGTTTTGGATTATAATGGAATAAAACAAAATGACTCACTAAATTGGCTGCACTTCTTCTTCTCATGAAGTACTAGTCATTCCATGCAATTCTCGATGCAATTTTTATTTTGGATCATCCGAAAATAGCCTCTCTGTGTTAAGACATGGGTAAGGCTGCGTACATCTGATCCCCCTTACCCTGCTTTTTGCGGGAGCTGTTGAGGTATTGGGGTAATATTGTTGATTGAACTATTTGGACATACCCTTGAATTTCCTTCCACTAGTATCTTTTTGGTATGCAACTCCTACTCGTATTGCATCTGTTGAAGAGAACATGAACAAGCCAATCAGTTCACGGGAATGCAGGAAGTATGTCTTCGAACAAGGCACCCTACATAAAGACATTAATACTTTATTAGTAGCTTAAGTGTATCCTACCCTGATTAAGTTGGAGCAGTGAGAGAGATGGAACACGTGAGTAACATTGGTTTAGTATGGATTCACTCTCAAACTCTCCCTCCTCTAATGGCGTGTCATTCGTTCTTTACTCCGACTCCTCTCAAACTCTCCTTCCTCTGTTCATTTGTTCGAGGCTAAACGCTTCAAGTTTGAGATCGCCTGCAACGGGTGTTCTTTATTCTTGGTGTACAATACCTTCTGTATAACTGCGGTATATTAATAAATACTGTCATTCTCCTTTAATCTTTATTTTTTTTGATAACTAGGTGATCCCAGCTTAGCCGGACTAATCCTAGTCCCTCAATGAACCCACTCCTAACCCATTGAGAGAAGTAAATCGTGAGTCGCTCGAGCAATTCCAGAGTTCCCAATGCCTTTTTTGTACACTTCTGCGCACAAGGAGAAGCCCTTAACTGATTAACAACGCCTCAGGTTCCCAGCACAGTTCTCGGGAGAACAACCACTGATTGGTCAGCACCTCCGAGTTCCCAGCAAGGAAATACTCCCACACTGCCGCTTGACGCGAGATTAAACATTGATTAGCGGACGCTCGAGCTAGCTCCGGGGAGCTAGAGGATCATAAAGAGAAAAACTTCCTCTTTCACCTTCTTAGTGGGGTTAGAACCCAAGACCTCTCCCAAAGGAGTGTCTTGGGAGTAGGCGTCCTATCAGTGGACTACCAACCTTTATTGTATTAATGGTATGTGTCACTGCTTAAATAAGTTTGGTTTATCTCTTTTTTAAAATTGAAGACATTGCAATGTATCACAAATTTCTTGAAGGATCAAGTGCAAACACCTTGGCCAACCGATTTAATGCTTCTAACATCAACGATTGCTTTGGTGTTATATTCATTGACTTCTCCTCCACAGGCCACAACAACGATGCAACGAATGATCACCGTGTCGATGACCACGGGAGGTAGTGTTTGGTTGCAGTTAGTAAGGCCTTCAACAACAACAACAACAACATTACCCCAATGCCTCAACGGCTTCCGCAAAAAGCGGAGTAAGGGGGGATCGGATGTACGCAGCCTTACCCCTGTCTTAACACAGAGAGACTGTTTCCGGATGATCCAAAATGAAAATTGCATCGAGAATTGCATGGAATGACTAGTACTTCATGAGGAAAAGAAGTGCAGCCAGTTTAGTGAGTCATTTTGTTTTATTCCATTATAATCTAGAACCAAAGAATAAGGAGTCTTTGGCTCCATTGGAAACAATAGAAATTAGTTAGTAAGGCCTTGATGATGCCAATTTAGGACAAAAGATAATTGAAAGTGTAACTCTCTTTGATGAAGCCCCCAACAGTATGAATATGTATGCATTATGATCCAATATATTTAGGAAGGTAGGAAGTATATATTCTTCGATAAGTTTTGGAAGGCAAGAAGAGTGTAACTGATTTTAAATGATATTCTTTTGGTTTTTTTTGTTGGCAAGTGTTATGCAATTATTTAGAGAGAACTAAGAAATGAAATAAGGGATTCTAAGGTCGTCACATAAGCACCTAATACGAACTAACAGCCCCAAATGGTCCTGAATCAGTTACCTGCTTATCAAGTGGATAGCTTAAAGCATGAATGTAGAAATTCGAGGAAATAAAAGTGCACAATTTCGAGTCTGCAATGCCTTTTGCACTTGGCACTTGAAGCAAATGCAGCTTGTGTATTATCAATCTACAAAATAAATGCAACAAAACATTATATATAAGAAGTTCCAAATGTCACGTAAATCACTACAAGAAATGGCACAATCAACAGCAAAAATTCCGTTGGGCAAAACTAGAATTTCGTATAATACATGTTCGTAGTGGATAGCTTAAAGCATGAACGTAGAAATTCGAGGAAATAAAAGTGCACAATTTCGAGTCTGCAATGCCTTTTGCACTTGGCACTTGAAGCAAATGCAGCTTGTGTATTATCAATCTGCAAAATAAATGCAGCAAAAAATTATATATAAGAAGTTCCAAATGTCACGTAAATCACTAGAAGAAATGGCACAATCAACAACAGAAATGCTGGGCAAAACTAGAATTTCGTATAATACATGTTATCTGACGATAATCAAGGAACAACTCGTATTTATTTGAAAACTGAAAACCAACTGTTTTAACTGCCTCTTAGCCCACTCTTAACCTGGCACAGGTTAAACAAATTGTATTATAAATTATTGGATAACCCATTATCCAGGTTTGGTATTCATATTTAAGGTCAGACAAGATTTTAAATTTTATTTGGATTCATAAATTATCTATTTTCAAATTTTGTATTCATATTTAAGTTCGTATAAAATTAATATTAAAAATTTTAAATATCATTTAGTGTCGCCAATATATTTATGATATGGTTGTTAATAAAAATATGAGTGACTGTTTGTAAAATTACAATGCAAAGATCACATAATCATATATAGTTAAAATATAACAAAATAATAGTTACCTAAAATATAGGTAATCAAAAAATTAGTTTACTCCAATGGTGTAGCTATCTTGATTCCTTATATCTCAAATATATTATTTAATTAATATTTTAGATATGTTTACTGTCTAAATAATATGGTTGGAGATGACATTCCATATATGCTTTAAGTTGATTCCCTAAATATGAGCATGAGTTTTTTCTCATAAAATATGAGTATGGTTGGAGCAAGTTTTCTGGATTAAAATTCATTTAGTTGTCCACGTGTGCATATATATATATATATAGAGAGAGGTAAGAATTTAAGTGTATTGGAGTTGCTTTTAGAATTACAAAATTGTATAATTTTATTTTTTTAGGTCACCAAACTGTATAATTTAGACTTTGGTTGGTGTATTCATAGAATAAAAAAAGAGTAATGCTAGGGAACCCAATTTATCTCTCAAAAATTTTCTCAAATGATGTGAGTGACTCGTGGCGAATTTTAATTTGTGGGCGCATGTATATATATATATATATATATATATATATATATATATATATATATATATATATGCGGGGTCCCATATTATTATAAGGAAAGTTACCTTGTACAAATGAGCATTTTGTACAAGTTTTAGGATAAATTTTTTTAAAAATGCTAAAAAAAATACCAATACTGTATTGGAAAGTAATTTCGTGTATAACATATAACTAGCATAATAACCCGTGCGAGGCAGGGTCATCTTCTAACAATTAATATAAATTTGTATGAATTTACAATATAAAAAATATTTTTGAATGGAAGTATATATTTTCAGTTCATGCAAATGATAATGTCCCTACTTTTAATTTGTGGATCATTTGATTTATTCATAAATTAGATTAGTACTAAAAACAAGATATTTTGTAGTACATGCGAAAATTCACCAAATTAAGTATATTTGCATTATGCCAAGTATTGCTACAAGGTGCCTGCAAAATTAAGTGCACAAGGATCTATTAGTATGATAGTGGGTCCAAGGGTTCTCAGAGCCTAACAAAAAAGTAAGAAAGTAGAAGGGGCTTCCTATCACTTTTGATTAATTGAGCATAAGCGGAAAGGAATCCTAATTTATTTTCAACATCAATAAATTTTTTGTTAAAACAGATAAATATGTTGGCTTCACATTTTTGGTCACTTAACTATTTGGACATATTTTTCATTGTTTCCAATAGAGCCAAAGACTCCTTATTCTTTGGTTCTGGATTATAATGGAATAAAACAAAATGATGAAGAGATAAATTTACCACTAGAAGGGAAAATAGTGGTAAAGCGGAATAACGAAATTTCTTGCGAATAAATAAACGATAGTGCGGAATTTAAAGACTCAAAGATTTATAGAGGTTCGGCAACTTGCCTACGTCCTCTCTCCGACTTTCTTTTTCTATTGGCTCAAGAACAACCACAATCTTGACTCGTCTTCTATCGGTCCGAGTTCACAACCGTTACAATCGCTTGTCTTCTATCGGTCCAAGCTCAACCTCTCTCTCAATATAAACGTTTGTTTATTTAGTGTTCTATAGGAACTAGATAACCCTCACTATACGAATATGGGATTTAATCCTAACAATGCCGAATCAAAGATCCTAATAACACCGTATTAGTGACTCTTGATTCGTTTCTTTTACGCTCAAGTGTAAGTGATGCAACACTTACAATCAAATGAAAGAATACAAAGAATAATAGATATTACAATGAAAATCACTCTTGTATCTTTCTTTTCTCACAACTTGAAATGCAATAAAAGATATAAAACTGAGCTCAAGTATGCTTTGATTGCTTGTATGCTTGTATGCTTGTATGCTTGAAGTTGTATGTTTGATACCCAAGTCCTTTGGGTATTTATAGGTGAGAGCCATCCTTCAAATGCTGAAAAACGTATTATTAGCGTGCGCTAATAATGTCCTCTAGCGTGCGCTATCGATCTTTGACTTGGCTTCTCTGAACGGTCACAAAGACTGTTGCAACGGTAAAATAGTATGTCTAGCGTGCGCTAGTCATGTATCGGTAGCGTGCGTTAACGGCTGGTCAACAAGTCTTCAATCTTGACTTTGAAAAGGTTGGTTTGTCTCCCCAACGTCTCTTTATCCAACGGCTAGATTTGAGGTTAGCGTGCGCTAGCATTAATTAATTCCATCTTTTCCAGATTTTCCGGATCTTCATTGACTCTTGCCTTCCAATGGTAGAAAATTAAACGGTAATATGCTGACTCCTTTTAGCGTGCGCTAATGCTTATATCTTAGCGTGCGCTAAATATTTCTTTCAGTAACGTACGTTACCCTGTGTAGCGTACGTAAAATCCTTGACATATTGAGTCCAGTAGCTACTGGACTACTGACCGTGATATCGGTAGCGTGCACAGGAGCTGAGCAATAATGTGCGTTACATCCTTGTTTTAGCGTACGTAAGTTGATATGTGTAGCGTGCGCAAACTCCATTTCTGATTTCCTTCCAAACCTCACTGTCCTATGGAATGATGCGATAGCGTGCGTTAATATTGATTGTATAGCGTGCGCTAACTGTAGTTACTTAGCGTGCGCTAATATTGAATGACTTGCGTGCGCTGTCCATCAGGTGACTTCACTTGGCTGCAGCTGACTGACTGGGCTGAACATTCATTTCTCGATAGCGTGCGCTACTATGAGATGAGTAGCGTGCACTAACATTATTTAGCTCCTTCAAAATACTATCGATCTGAGATTGATCTAATTAAATGTTTTGAATGTAATAATCATCAAAATACATTTTGAGTCAACAATCTCCCCCTTTATGATGATGTCAAAACATTTAATTTATACCTGCAAAAACATTTTTAAATGATTCGAATCAAGGTAACTTGTTCGATATATTAGTATATTTCGGTTTTTGAAGTATTCTCCCCCTTTTTGACAGAAACAAAAAGGAACTCCCCCTGAATTGTTGCAACATAACAAATATCAACGAAAATGCCATTATCCAAAACGAAATTACGTAAATAACAGTACTCGTAGACAACAAATACCAAGTGAAATGCGAATATCATTAAGATAGAGTTCAAGCAATACATAGAGTTTTCATGACATGAGACATAAAGATTATTCGAATAATAAGATTCTACAACCAAGCATCAAAATCCTAAAATCTAAGGTGCAGGGTCGGAAGAGGACGAGGGGAAAGGAAACGAAGGGTGTGTGTAACGGATGAAATCGGAGATCAACCCACGAACTTCCCGGATTTCCGTGCGTAGAGACCGAACATCCTCTCGAATTTCTTGCTGAGAGGTCTCGATGCTCTGCATCCGAGCACAAAGGTCGCTTTCCTCTTCCTCCGTGACAACATCTTTCATCGGGCGCTTCCCTTTCGTCTTCGGATGATGAACAAATGACTTGGATTGCAGCTCCCTAAGCGTATGGGGTCCTCGGTGCATCACACGCTCGACCGGTGTAGGCATCTGTGTCCCCTTTGGTACTTGGTCATCATCTCGGAGATACGGAAACAATACCCAACCTCGATTAAATGTCTCAACATAATGCATGGCCTTGAGGGTTAGGTCACTTATTTCGTGTCCCCGAGACACCAGAACGTGTGCCTCATTAGCCAACTCGACGCGAAAATGCCGAAAAATCACCGTAAGAATTGAACCAAAAGGAAGTCCAGATTTTCTAGTTCTCGACATGTAATTATTCGACCGAAAAGACTCCCCTTTCGCTTTCATCCAACTGAGCACAATACCAGTGAAATCCACTCTATCATCCTTCAGCACCCGATACACGACATTCTTATCAACGCCGACTAACTTGTGTTGGGTGTTGACTTTTGACATTAAACATTTTGTTAGAGCGGCCAACAGCAAGCGAATGTGGATACCGAAATCGTTATTCTCGAAGACGTCATCCGTGAATTCGATGACCGTTTTCGAACATAAAAAATCACCAATATCTCTCTCGGACACCATAGACTCTTCGGCAATGGTTTTCCCACAACAATCATACCCGTCTTTCGATAAGCCAAATAACTCGTGAAGAATTTCCGAAGAAATCTTCACCACAGTTCTATTCACTAGGCTATCGAGCACTAAACCTCCATTATCACCACTATCACCAAGGTGCAGATTCGCATAAAACTCACGGACACACTCAGGGTAAACAATCTCTTTGCACTCAACAAATCGTGCAATACCTAATGCCTCAAAGAAATCGTGAATACTGACCTTAACCCTTTCAAGGCTGCTAAAATTGAAGTAGTAGCAATCGGTCAGACTCTCCTGTGGAAGGATATCGAAGAAAACCTTCGATGCAACGTAGGAGACGAAACGGGCCACGTCATAATCATTATTGCGAGGGCGTTTGTAGTTTTTCTCCATGGCTTTTCTTCCCTTGCTAGACATTTTGAAGAGAATCGAAGTTTTGAGGGAGAAAATTGTAGTATTTGGTTCAGATTAGCGGCTAGGGTTTTTCGCTGGAAGGGAATTTTCTCGCGATTGCGTACGTTAGGAAGGGTGAATGTGTATCTGGGTCGTACGGAATATATATAGTCAGCGAAGTTTTAATTAGCGTACGCTAGGATCATAGAATTAGTGTACGTTAGGTAAAAATGAAAAGCTTACTGGACTGTCCAGTAGCTAAAATGGAATTCGAAAAGTTTTTAATTAGCGTACGCAAGGTAGTGAGGTTAGCGTACGCTATCGAAAGCAGTTTTTAGCGCGCGTTAAGAAAGTAAAGCTAGCGCGCGCTAGCGAATGAGGAGAATCAAGGATGTTGATTTCTTGAGTAGAAAACTTATTTCAAAAATTGTCTATATGTCCCATACCAAGTTGTAAACGAATGGAATTAAATGATTCTTAGGGAAGAGGTTTTGTAAAAATGTCAGCAAGTTGGTCCTTCGTCCCGACAAAAATTAAACAAATATCCTTTTTCTGAACATGATCACGTAAAAAATGATGTCTAATATCTATATGTTTAGTTCTACTATGCAACACAGGATTTTTACTCAGATTAATGCACTAGTGTTATCACATAGGATAGGGGTATTCTCAAAATATATGCCGTAGTCGCGGAGTTGATTTTTAATCCATGACACCTGAGCACAGGCGCTCCCTGCAGCGACATATTCGGCCTCAGCTGTAGACAATGCTACACTGGTTTGCTTTTTACTTCCCCAAGATATTAAACATGATCCAATAAAATGACATGTACCACTAGTACTCTTTTTGTCAATTTTACATCCGCCGAAATCGGCGTCACTATATGCAATTAAATTAAAATACAAGCAAGAAGGATACCATAGACCTAGTCCAATAGTTCCTTTCAAGTAACGAAAAATGCGTTTGCAAGCAGTTAAATGTGATTCTTGGGATTAGCTTGGAATCGAGCACATAAACATGTAGCAAATATTATATCTGGCCTAGATGCAGTCAAATATAACAAAGATCCGATCATACATCGATATAATTTTTGATCTACGGATTTGCCATTTTCATCTTTCTCAAGCTTTAATGATGAAGACATTGGCGTAGATATCACCTTGCTGCTTTCCATATTGAATTTCTTGAGGAGGTCGTTTGAGTACTTCGTTTGATGGATAAAAATTCCATCTTCGCATTGTTTGATTTGAAGCCCGAGGAAGAACGTTAATTCTCCCATCATACTCATTTCGAACTCTCATTTCATAAGATTAGAAAAATCATGCTCGGGGTGCTTGCTTCAACCCGTAGAGTGCCTTGTTGAGCTTGTAGACATGATCCAGAAATTGATGATCTTCAAAACCGGGAGGTTGCTTGACGTAGACTTCCTCTTGAATGTACCCATTCAAGAATGCACTTTTCACATCCATTTGAAATAGTTTGATCTTTTTATGGGCGGCAAATGCACAAAGCAAGCGAATGGCTTCGAGTCGAGCCACGGGAGCAAAACTTTCTTCGTAATCAAGACATTCCTCTTGATTATATCCTTGAGCGACCAAACGAGATTTATTTCGAATTGGATAGCTGTCTTCGTCACTCTTGATTTTATGCATCCATTTAGTTCCGATAATTGTTTTATCTTTAGAAGCGGGAACTAAATTCCATACATTATTGTGCTTGAATTGCACAAGCTCCTCTTGCATTTCCATCACCCAACTTTCATAATCGAGAGCTTCGGATATATTCTTGGGAACTATTTCGGATACAAAAGCACAATGAGCCATAAATTCGGTGGTTCTCCTTCGGGTTTGAACATCGTCTTCAATGTTTCTAATCACGAGGTCCTTTGGATGGTCTTTGATGTGCCTCCAATCTTTCGGTAAATCAACGATTGTGTTCGTTTCGATTTCCGAAATTTTCTTCACTTCGGGTGAGGGATCCGGAAAAGTACCTGCATCATCAAAGTATTCTACCTTTCTCGGGGGTGAGATCATATCATTGAATTTGACATGTATGGACTCTTCAACTTTATTCGTTCTAATATTATAAACACGATATGCTTTACTATTAGTACAATAACCAAGAAATATTCCGGAGTCGGATTTAGCATCAAACTTGCCCAAGTTATCCTTTCCATTGTTTAAAATAAATACATTGCAACCAAAAGGATGAAAATAAGTAATATTGGGCTTTTTGCCCTTCCATAATTCATACGGGGTTTTAAGATGAGTTCTACGAACATGAACCCGGTTAATCACATAGCATGCCGTAAAAATTTCTTCGGCCCAAAAGTATCGTGGAAGAGAGTATTCATTAAGCATTGTCTTCGATATTTCTTCCAAAGATCGGTTTTTCCTTTCAACAACTCCATTTTGTTGAGGCGTTCTAGGAGCCGAAAAGTTATGATTAATACCGTATTTATCACATAAAAGTTCAAACGGGGTGCAATCAAATTCACCTCCGTGATCGGTGCGAATAGAAATTATGGAGAGATTTTTCTCATTTGATACCAAACGACACCATTTAGAAAACTCGGAAAATGCATCATCCTTATGTGCTAAAAATCTAACCCAAGTAAATCGAGAGAAATCATCAACAATAACCAAAGTGTAGAGTTTGCCATTTAAACTAACATGTCTAGATGGTCCAATCAAATCCATATGCACAAGTTCAAGAACTCGACTAGTGGAAACCTCGAATTTTGGTTTGAAAGATTCTCGAGTGTGTTTCCCTTTTATGCATGATTCACACAAATGCTTTCTATCAAACTTGAGTTTGGGCAATCCACGAACAAGGTCGTGTCTAGATAAAATAGAAATGATAGGTAGAGAAGTATGCCCCAATTTTCGATGCCATAAATATGCATTATCATCCAAAGTAATAAGACATTTTTCATTGAATGAACTCTTATCATTAAGATCAACAATATAGATGTTTCCACATCTCAACCCAATGAATGCAATTTTATTATTTCTAAATGCCGTGCAATGCGTTTGCTCAAATAGAATTTTAATGCCTTCATCACAAAGTTGCGAAATGCTAAGAAGATTATGATGCAAACCTTCAACAAATAATACTTTGTTGATAGAAGGAGAAGGTTCCTTACCGACTTTGCCGATGCCTTTGATTTTTCCCTTTTTGATTATCCCCAAAGGTCACATGTCCTTGTTCTTGGTATTCAAGGTCTTCAAATAAGTCCTCGGAGCCGCACATGTGCCTTGAGCATCCACTATCAATGTACCACTTGTTTTCCTTGGTGCCGGTACCTACAAAAGTATAATTTCTCGGTTGTTTCGGTACCCAAGCCCGTTTGGGTCCTCCAAAGTTAACTATGCGTATAGCATTCGGAACAATTGTCCCTTTAGGAACCCATATTTGCTTAACTTTGATGGTTCTCAACTTTGAATGAGCATTAACCTCATGAACTCGTTTGGAAGAATCTTTTGAGTTCTCGGTTTCGGTTTTCTTTATTTTGTCAAGGTTGATAAGGGATTGTTCCCGTTTAAAAAGATCAAAACCAAGACCGTGTTTGAGCAAGGGCGGTTTTTGAATAGATAGAAGCCTTTCGAATTTCTCTTTTCCGAGAGTAAATTTGTTCAAAATATATTTTAGCTCCTTTTGAGTTTTTGTTAACTCGATTTTCAAAACATTTTCTTTTTCAAGACATGATGTATGGTCGATCTCGATAGTTTTGCCTTTGTTTTGAAGAGAGGAATTTTCGAGTTCTAGAGATTTTATTTTTCTCTTTAAAGATATGTTTAATTTAACCATCTCGTCATACTCCGTATTCAAGGATTCAAACGCACTCAATAACTCATCATCATGATGAACTTCTTGTGAATCACAAAAATCAAAAGAGTCATATTCGTCATCATTTAGTTTAGAGCTTACCTCGATATTACTTTCGGAGTCGAGGGCCATGAATGCAAGATTTGCATCTAGAGATCTTTCAATCTCCTCCTCGTCATCACTCCAAGAAGCGATTAGGACCTCCTTCTTTTTGAATCTTTCCATTTGAGGTTTTGAAGAGGATCCTCGGCATTCTTTGGCATAGTGACCGGCTTGACCACATTTCCGACAATTATTGTCGAACTTCTTGATGGGAGTATAGCCACTCTTCTTTTGCTCCGGTTTGCCATCCCGACCAAGAAAACTTTGTCCCTTTTGAATTAGGCTTTTATACCTTCTAAAGTTTTTGGCATAGAGAGCGAGTTCCTCGTCGTCTTCATCTTCGGGAACATCTTCCTCAGCGTCGCTATCAACATTGAATGCGACTACTCTTTCCCGAGGCTTTGGTTTTGTGCCTCTAGACTTGAGAACGATCTCATAATTGATGAGTGACCCGATGAGGGCACTAAATTCGAGCTTGTTGAGATCTTTGGACTCCATGATCGCGGTGACCGTGGCATCCCATTCTCGTGGCAACGATCGAAGAATTTTCTTAGCTTTGTCGTTGCTCGATATAGGCTTTCTGAAAGATGCAAGACCATTTGTTATTGCCGAAAATCGATCCAACATATTTGTGATCGTTTCCTCATCTTTCATGGAGAAAAGTTCGTAGTCATGGAGTAGCATATTAATTTTGGTCTCCTTGACTTGGGTGGTTCCCTAATGAGTGACTTCGAGAATTTCCCAAATTTCTTTTGCGCTTTCATAGGACGATATCCTATTGAGTTCTTCGAGATTAAGAGCGCAATAGAGAAGTTGAGTAGCTCGTGAGTTGACGTGTGTGTTTCTCCAATCCTCGTCGTTGAATTCTTCGATCTTTTTCAACGATCCATCCTCTTTCTTAGCAAGTTTAGGACCAAGAGCAATAACTTTCCAGATTTCAATATCGTAGGCTTGAACGAAGATCTCCATCTTCTTTTTCCACGTCATGAAATTGGAACCGTCGAAGAAAGGAGGGCGGTTGAGAGCATTTCCTTCAATTTGGCCAAGAAGTGCCATTTGCGGATCTTTTTCTCTTAGGTGGTTAAACCTTTAGAAAGAGACCCGCTCCGATACCAACTGAAGAGATAAATTTACCACTAGAAGGGGGGGAATAGTGCTAAAGCAGAATAACGAAATTTCTTGCGAATAAATAAACGATAGTGCGGAATTTAAAGACTCAAAGATTTATATAGGTTCGGCAACTTGCCTATGTCGTCTCTCCGACTTTCTTTTTCTATTGGCTCAAGAACAACCACAATCTTGACTCGTCTTCTATCGGTCCGAGTTCACAACCGTTACAATCGCTTGTCTTCTATCGGTCCAAGCTCAACCTCTCTCTCAATATAAACGTTTGTTTATCTAGTGTTCTATAGGAACTAGATAATCCTCACTATACGAATATGGGAGTTTAATCCTAACAATGCCGGATCAAAGATCCTAATAACACCGGATTAGTGACTCTTGATTCGTTTCTTCTACGCTCAAGTGTAAGTGATGCAACACTTATAATCAAATGAAAGAATACAAAGAATAATATATATTACAATGAAAATCACTCTTGTATCTTTCTTTTCTCACAACTTGAAATGCAATAAAAGATATAAAACTGAGCTCAAGTATGCTTTGATTGCTTGTCTGCTTGTATGCTTGTATGCTTGAAGTTGTATGTTTGATACCCAAGTCCTTTCGGTATTTATAGGTGAGAGCCATCCTTCAAATGCTGAAAAACGTATTATTAGCGTGCACTAATAATGTCCTCTAGCGCGCGCTATCGATCTTTGACTTGGCTTCTCTGAACGGTCACAAAGACTGTTGCAACGGTAAAATAGTATGGCTAGCGTGCGCTAGTCATGTATCAGTAGCGTGCATTAACGGCTGGTCAACAAGTCTTCAATCTTGACTTTGAAAAGGTTGGTTTGTCTCCCCAACGTCTCTTTATCCAACGGCTAGATTTGAGGTTAGCGTGCGCTAGCAAGTATGCATAGCGTGCGCTAGCATTAATTAATTCCAACTTTTCCAGATTTTCCGGATCTTCATTGACTCTTGCCTTCCAACGGTAGAAAATTAAACGGTAATATGCTGACTCCTTTTAGCGTGCGCTAATGCTTATATCTTAGCATGCGCTAAATATTTCTTTCAGTAATGTACGTTACCCTGTGTAGCGTACGTAAAATCCTTGACATATTGAGTCCAGTAGCTACTGGACTACTGACCGTGATATCGGTAGCGTGCGCAGGAGCTGAGCAATAACGTGCGCTACATCCTTGTTTTAGCGTACGTAAGTTGATATGTGTAGCGTGCGCAAACTCCATTTCCGATTTCCTTCCAAACCTCACTGTCCTCTGGAATGATGCGATAGCGTGCGTTAATATTGATTGTATAGCGTGCGCTAACTGTAGTTACTTAGCGTGCGCTAATATTGAATGACTTGCGTGCGCTATCCATCAGGTGACTTCACTTGGCTGCAGCTGACTGACTGGGCTGAACATTCATTTCTCGATAGCGTGCGCTACTATGAGATGAGTAGCGTGCGCTAACATTATTTAGCTCCTTCAAAATACTATCGATCTGAGATTGATCTAATTAAATGTTTTGAATGTAATAATCATCAAAATACATTTTGAGTCAACAAATGACTCACTAAATTGGCTGCACTTCTTCTTCTCATGAAGTACTAGTAATTCCATACAATTCTCGATGCAATTTTAATTTTGGATCAACCGAAAATGAAGTACCAGTCCTTCCTCTATTCATTTGTTCGAGGCTAAACGCTTCAAGTTTGAGATCGCCTGCAACGGGAGTTATTTATTCTTGGTGTACAATACCTTCTGTATAACCGCGGTATATTAATAAATACTACCATTCTCCTTCAACCTTTATTGTATTAATGGTATGTGTCACTGCTTAAATAAGTTTGGTTTATCTCTATTTTTAAACTGAAGACATTGCAATATATCCCGAATTTCTTGAAGGATCAAGTGAAAACACCTTGATCAACTGATGTAATGCTTCTAACATCAACGCTTGCTTTGGTGTTATATTCATTGGCTTCTCCTCCACAAGCCACAACAACGATGCAACGAATGATCACCGTGTCAATGACCGCGGGAGGTAGTGTTTGGTTGCAGGTAGTAAGGCCTTGATGATGCCAATTTAAGACAAAAGATCATTGAAAGTGTAACTCTCTTTGATGAAGCCCCCCAATAGTATGAATATGTATGCATATGATCCAATATATTTAGGAAGGTAGGAAGTATATATATTCTTCAATAAGTTTCGGAAGGCAGGAAGAGTGTAACTGATTTTAAATGATATTCTTTTGGTTTTTTGTTGGAAAGTGTTATGCAATTATTCAGAGAGAAATAAGGAATGAAACAAGGGATTCTGAAGTCGTCTTATAAGCACCTAATACGAACTAACATCCCCAAATGGTCCTGAATTAGTTACCTACTTATCAAGTGGATAGCTTAAAGCATGAACGTAGAAATTCGAGGAAATAAAAGTGCACAATTTCGAGTTTACAACGCCTTTTGCACTTGGCACTTGAAGCAAATGCAGCTTGTGTATTATCAATCTGCAAAATAAATGCAACAAAACATTATATATAAGAAGTTTCAAATGTCACGTAAATCACTACAAGAAATGGCACAATCAACAGCAGAAATCCCGTTGGGCAAAACTAGAATTCCGTATAATACATGTTATCTGACGATTATCAAGGAACAACTCTTATTTGTTTGTTTGAAAACTGAAAACCAGTCGTTTTAGCTGCCTCTTAGCCCACTCTTAACCTGGCACAGGTTAACAAATCGTATTATAAATTATTGGATAACATATTATTCAGGTTCGGTATTCATATTTAAGGTCAGATAAGATTTTAAATTTTATTTTGATTCATAAATTATCTATTTTCAAATTTTGTATCCACATTTAATTCGTAATGGATAGCTTAAAGCATGAACGTAGAAATTCGAGGAAATAAAAGTGCACGATTTCGAGTCTACAACGCCTTTTGCACTTGGCACTTGAAGCAAATGCAGCTTGTGTATTATCAATCTGCAAAATAAATGAAGCAAAAAATTATATATAAGAAGTTCCAAATGTCACGTAAATACTACAAGAAATGGCACAATCAACAACAGAAATTCCATTAAGCAAAACTAGAATTCCGTGTAATACATGTTATCTGGCAATTATCAAGGAACAACTCTTATGTGTTTGTTTGAAAACTGAAAACCAACCGTTTTAACTGCCTCTTAGCCCACTCTTAACCTGTCACAGGTTAAACAAATCGTATTATAAATTATTGGATAACCTAGGTATTCATATTTAAGGTCATATAAGATTTTAAGTTTTATTTTGATTCATAAATTATCTATTTTCAAATTTTGTATCCATATTTAAGTTCGTAGTGGATAGCTTAAAGTATGAACGTAGAAATTCGAGCAAATAGAAGTGCACAATTTCGAGTCTGCAATGCCTTTTGCACTTGGCATTTGAAGCAAATGCAGCTTGTGTATTATCAATCTGCAAAATAAATGCAGCAAAAAATTATATATAAAAAGTTCCAAATGTCACGTAAATCACTACAAGAAATGGCACAATCAACAACAGATTCCGTTGGGCAAAACTAGAATTTCGAAAAGAACATGTTATCTGGCGATTATCAAGGAACAACTCTTATTTATTTGAAAACTGAAAACCGACTATTTTAACTGCCTCTTAGCTCACTCTTAACATGGCACGTGTTAAACAAATCATATTATAAATTATTGGATAACCCACCATCCAGGTTCGGTGTTCATATTTAAGTCAGATAAGATTTTAAATTTTATTTTGATTCATAAATTATCTATTTTCAAATTTTGTATTCATATTTAAGTTCGTATAAAATTAATATTAAAAATTTTAAATATCATTTAGTGTCGCCAATATATTATAATGCAAAGATCACATAATCATATATAGTTAAAATATAATAAAATAATAGTAACCTAAAATATAGGTAATCAAAAAATTGGTTTACTCCAATGGTGTACCTATCTTGATTCTTTATATCTCAAATATATTATTTAATTAATATTTTAGATATGTTTACTGTCTAAATGTAACACCCCAAAATCTCCCGAGGTATTACAGTGTCGTGAATCCCACGTGGGACCCATAAGGCTAGTTTAAAAAATAGATATTTTAAAGAAATTGCAATAAAACAATAAGTTCATGATTACATAACATGAGCCGAAAGGTTTTAAGGAGAAACATAGTTCAAAGTTCGATTATTACACAACGGAGGTTTTGAAGACCAAATTTAATTGAAGTAGCGGTAAGAGTTTATTTCAATACCGTTCAAGTCTGACCAGACCCCTCAGGAATATCCTGCACATAATCAACAAATTTACCTGGCACGACAATTCATGCCAGGTAACCAGGGTCAGAGAATGCATACCAATAACGATCATTAGCAACGATATACACAATTTTACCGAACACAATGCCATATAACCAACAGAAAATATTTCACCACGCGATTGACGTTGTCTTTCTCTTTTTATCACATAAACCCCAAGGTCGCAACCAAGGGTCACGAAAGTATCCACACGGGAATACCCCGGAATATAGGTGCCCAATTCGGTCTTATCTGTAACACCCCCAGAGCCATCCAGGAATATTACAGCGTCGTGGGCCCCGAGATGGAACCCACAAGGCTGAAGGAAATTTTCGCAAACATTTACAAACGCCCAAGCGGCTCATGACGGTACTGTCTTTTAAAAACAAACGAAGACTTAATAAAATCCGTTTATCAAAACCGTCGTAAAAATCTCATTTGAAATCACGAGGCCCGAAATGCCAAGACTCAATAGTTTGAAAGAATACATTAAGCTTTCGCTTACATATACCGACAGAATATATTAGAAAATAATTACCAAAGTAACCCAAGTTACCACCAAAAGACCATTCAAAAATACTCACGCAGCGAAAAAGGCAAACAATTAAAAATACTCTAGCAGCGGAATACAAGAACTGATCAGGAAACTCAATACACAAATACATGCCCTAGCCAGTATCCTCTGGGAAGCTCATCTCTCCATGACCGCTACAAGCTTGATAATCCAAGAACCTAATAAAAAAGCCCGTGACGGGGTCAACCATAATATCCAACAATGATAACCATCACATCACGTCAATAATTACATACCAATGAGATACTAAGTAAGAATACGACCAATGTAATCTTACCGCCATAACTTTACGAAAATCCACGATTTCGTATCCTTAACAACGCATTAAGATAATACCAAAATATCTGTACGGTATCTCAACAATACCCAAGGTTCTCAAAACATTATCATAACTCGCGATATGGAAATTATAACAACTCTGGCCAATTCAATCCATCAGATAACATCGACAATTCCAATACGATAATCGATTGTCCATCAAAGACAAGTACCAAGGAAATACGGAACATACCTCAAGATATGAAATACCATGACAATCACGTCAGTCTAATCCGAGATCAGATCAACACAGCATACGGACATGGTCCTAACACAAGACCTACAAATGCATACTCATATGACAGCGTCAATATGATCATAACAATAACGACAATGTATACCTTTGGCAAACCCATAATATAAAAATGCACAACAACAATACATGGCAATCCGATGATCCAGCGTTCACTGCCTAGATCCCCCGATGATCCCGTCAGACCAACCCGAGGTGGAAAACCCGTACTATGATCCAGCGCACGCTAGCATAGATCCCCCGATGATCCCGTCGGACCAACACGAGGTGGATATATGACAACAATGAACAACTGCACAAAACAATAATACACAATACACGACAACAACAATGCACAAATGCATGACCACAACGATACACGAATGTATCACGACATGATCAACACAAATGATAAAAATGATTAGAGTACTTGCCCCGAGTCCTTTGAGAGCGATCTCAATATCTAAACCATCACGAACCATTATCCTCAATAATTGACGGTCCAAAGTATCATGGATTACAGATAATTCATATCTTCATCTTAATCACAATATATCCTCGATATACAAGTATACCAATAACAAAAGTAAATCATATACATTATGATTTAGATTCCCAAAACTCGAATACGATTTTTAATCTCAAATCTCCTGCTATTACGATTATAAACATTGCTATACGAATTATAAACGAATGAAATGGAAACCATTCATTAAATATTATAAACTGAGTAAGTAATAACTTACATCGATACCAATACAACGACGAGGAAGCTGTTACCAAATCCATTGCCATCATCTACAAGTTCCTCGGTCCCGACCAAAGCAATTCACGAACATTCTCGAACTCGACCGCAACACAAGGTAATAATCACCGATCAATATTCTCAACCTATATTACAGTAATTCGATAAACAACAAGTTCGATAACAACCAACAATCGATAAAACCAATTCACAAACCCAACGGCTCAACAATATCTCGGTTAACCATAATTCTGATCAAACCAACTTAAACGATCACGAATTCATAACCGAAACAGAATATACTACCCTGTCTGTTGACTTAGTGCACGTTAAGCATGCGCTAAGTCGCTCCCGTTAGCGTGCGCTAGCCATTAACACTAGCGTGCGCTAATGACATGCAGTTGCATGCATTTCAGATGCCGATCAACATATTGTGATATCAAGAACACTAAGTGATTCTAAACCATGTTCATAGCTATCAAAACAATGAAATCTGATATCCTTTAACATATAGACAATCATCCAACTCTTAATCCAATTCATATATTCACATATCATCTTCTTCGTCAAATATCAACATCATGAACACCAAGAACCCTAACAACACTTCCCTAACCTCACATTACAGAGATTAATCATCACCAATGACATCAACATCCGCAAAAAAGAAGGAGAATTAACCAACTTATCTCAAGAAAACGAACTACACAATTCAAATCACATGAATCATATTAATATCATCATACTCCGGTAATCCATCTCATAATCATGCTTGTCAACTTGTTTATGTAATAATCATCAACTCAAGAATATCAACATTCAATCCAAAATGAAATCCAAAGATGAAGAGTGATTACCTTGTATAGACGAACCATGAAGGAGAACAATCAACTTCATTCCAAGAATCATCAATAACTTCAAGAACAAGACTTTAATCCATGTTCGTCAGCTTAATCTTGTTAAAGATCATCATCTCTCAGTGTTTGGAATCTCAAACTTCTCTCTAAAAACTCTCTCTCTCTCTCCAAATAAAGGAAGGAATGGCCGAATGAACATAATTCGCATCTGCAATCATATATATACTGACTGTTATTAGCGTGCGCTACTTTTCCTTAGTAGCGTGCGCTATCGTGGTCCAGATGCGACTGTTTTGCTTCGTACAATGAGTTACATACGCAATACCCATGCAATAGCATACGTAATATCCTCTATTTAGCGTATGCTAGTCTCTGATCATAGCGTGCGCTACTCATAGTTGACTCGTTTGTTTGTATGCTCCGAAGACGGGTCCACATGCCGACAACTCTGACTAGGATAAGATTCCTTTTGGTCCGATCTGATGTTAGAGTGCGCTAACAATATGCATTAGCGTGCGCTAACCCTTCACAACAAACATCCGTTGACCTTGTCGGCACATGCGCCGAAAGTGACCGGGTCCACACGTAGATTCTCTCTGATCTGGTCTGTACTAGCGTGCGCTGCCTTTTACCTTTAGCGTGCGCTAAACCTGTGCGATAGCGTGCGCTATACATGAATATTAGCGTGCGCTAACAAGGCTATATTTAGCCATTTTCAGCTATTCTTGTCCAACGTCTCGACATACAGAATACGAACATATGGCATACCGAATACATATACTTCTACCAACAATATTCTCATACGATACACAATATCCTCAACTGCAATTATCGACCAAGCATGACAATTATACCGATACAGATGTCTCAGTCCTTCATTTATTTTATCCATACTGTACAGATTCCACGCTGTATAACATAACTCGGATAAAATAATATTAAACCACAGTAGTAGAACTTCCGGATATTACATACTACACCACTTAAAATTAGTTTCGTCTTCGAAACTTGCAATCCGTCATAGAAAACAAACAAATCGTTCAACCAAAATATTCCGAAACCATCACAACAATGATCAATCATCATCATTAACGAATAATCAAAATAGTATACTTACAAATGTGCAAAGTCGACGATCTCCTGCGATACTAACAAGTGACTTCGCTGTAATGCCTCAATATGCTTACGATCACAATTCCATGAGTCTTAACAAAATATATCATCTTCGGATGAAATAATCTATCCGTGTCAAATCCTGTCTGTCTGATTACACAATCACGTCCCAATTCTGATAAAACGAATAATATATGATACATCTGTGAAACAACTGCCCAACACAATGGCAACGAATCCCGAAACATCGACACAAAATCTGAACGCTTAGATGATCACTAGCAATGATCAACCAATAAATTAACCGAGAATATCATCGACATGATAAACTCCGATACGACCAATCCAAAGGTCAAAACGCAGCCGAGAATATCATCAACATGATAAACTCCAATATGACCAACCAGAGGTCAAAACACAATCGAAAATATCATCATCATGATAAACTCCAATATGACCAATGAAGGAGCAACAACAATCTAGAATACCCTCACATGATAAGCTCCAACACGATCAACACAGAACCACAGAAATCGATAGACGAACGAATAAAGTTCTCAAAACGACACACCAAACACATACAGTGAATCTCAATAAACATACCTGACTAGTGAACATACTCCTCGGCATACGAACAACCAATCACAAGCCGACGAACATATCCAATCATACATGGAGTGGGAACGACCACTCAATATCCAAAACAACTAGCATGGAGTCACCATCCCCAAATCTACACTTACACGGAAATCATTCAAAAATCACTATGATAAAATCGCACTACTAACATACCAATAGAATCACATAGCACATATGTCCCGATTTCACAAAACCCGAAGTTCCAAAATCATATACTATACCCGAATCTACAATATGCATCATATTTTTCTTATCTGATCGATCAACCGATCATCACGGGATAATCAAACTATCATACTGAAGTTCGAATCTCTATTCATCGTACCATACTAATGTCTTATCCAGTTCGTGAGTCACACTCATAACTTCACCATGATATGCACTATGCACTAAATGCGTATGTATATCAGTTACATTTTCAAAACCATTTTGAAATCATGTAATCTTGTCAAGAAGACAAATTTTCGAAAGTTCTTTCAAGAATTTCAAAATTCAAAACATAAATTTTCGCAAGACCACGAAATCAATTTTCGAAAAATTAAACTGGCTCGCTAATGCCAAGTATTCGATAACAGTTTCCTTCGAGTCCACATGATTTTGGAGTTTTAAAATGAAAACTATGCAAATGATTGATCACATCCATACTCCTGTATACCAATTCGGTTTGTCACCAAATCCTCTGACATTCCATCGGAAAACCACACGATAGAGTTCCAAGATCTTAATGTATAGACTCCGACAAAAACTCCTTTTCCACATATGACTCGCAGCGTCAACCATTAACCCATTCTGGATCACCTCAACCATGCTATGACAAAACATTGAATGATCAATAAATCAGACACAACGAAAGACTACCCGAGAAGTCTCATTTGAACAAGTAAACCAAAACTCCGAAAGGTAGTAATCAAATAGATAAACGATTGGTAAAGTGCTTTACAAATCTCGGGAGTTTTAGAAAACATGGAAAAGCCTTTTTAAATATTAGGGTCTCATCCCATATCTCGTTCCGCATTACAATAAGTTTAAAAAGTATAAAACACCTATTTGGACCTCAAGTCCTGAGTTACAAAACTATTTAAAAATCGATTGGGTCTCGGCCTAAAATTCATTTTCCGTAAAACATCCGTAGAACATTCATTTTGAAAAGTATCATTTTCAAATGCTCAAAAACAGTTCATGTATCTCAAAATGTACTAACATGACTACATATTCTTCTCAACAATCCACAGTTCTTCTCCCAAATACACAACTCTGTTTCCAAAATTTAACCGAAATATTGATTTCCAAAATCATAGTTTCTCAAGATCATCAATCATGTCCCAACTTTGTCACCTTATACTATAACACATAATATTCTGCTGAATCTCAAAGCATATTAACTTAGAATGGCAATAAATCTCAATGCAATTCAAAAATCCAAGTACTTACAGATCGTGAAGCCAATGATTCCCCGTGTGATACTGGCACATGTCCCAACTCTAGAAAATACTCGACACAGATATTTTCAAAACACACAATTTGCAAACTCAGTTCAACTCGAGAACACAACACATTTCTATCCGAAGAAACACGTTAATACCATTTGAAAAAATTTACAACTCTAGTACCATGCTGGTAAATTACATAACGCACAAGCCCGAGTGAACAATAAAACCCAGGGCTCTAGAATTAGTCAATCGACAGCTCGAATGACACGACAAAACACGACTCGACTCAACCCAACTGCCTAGGTTTTCTCAACCTAAGCTCCGATACCATATTTAGTAACACCCCCAGAGCCATCCAGGAATATTACAGCGCTGTGGGTCCCGAGATGGAACCCACAAGGCTGAAGGAAATTTTCGCAAACATTTACAAATGCGCAAGCGGCTAATGACGGTACTGTCTTTTAAAAACAAACGAAGACTGAATAAAATCCGTTTATCAAAACCGTCGTAATAATCTCATTTGAAATCACGAGGCCCGAAATGCCAAGAATCAACAGTTTGAAAGCATACATTAAGCTATCGCTTACATATACCGACAGAATATATTAGAAAATAATTGCCAAAGTAACTCAAGTTACCAGATACCAAAAGACCATTTAAAAATACTCACACAAGCGAAAAAGGCAAACAATTAAAAATACTCTAGCAGCGGAATACAAGAACTGATCAGGAAACTCAATACACAAATACATGCCCTAGCCAGTATCCTCCGAGAAGCTCATCTCTCCACGACCGCTACAAGCTTGATAATCCAAGAACCTAAAAAAAAGCCCGCAACGGGGTCAACCATAATATCCAACAATGATAACCATCACATCACGTCAATAATTACATACCAATGAGATACTAAGTAAGAATACGACCAATATAATCTTACCGCCATAACTTTCCGAAAATCCACGAATTCGTATCCTTAACAACACATTAAGATAATACCAAAATATCTGTACTGTATCTCAACAATACCCAAGGTTCTTAAAACATTATCATAACTCGCGATACGGAAATTATACCAACTCTCGCCAATTCAATCCATCGAATAACATCGACAATTCCAATTCGATAATCGATTGTCCATCAAAGACAAGTACCAAGGAAATATGGAACATACCTCAAGATATGAAATACCATGACAATCACGTCAGTCTAATCCGAGATCAGATCAACACAACATACGGACATGGTCCTAATACAAGACCTACAAATGCATACTCGTATGACAGCGTCAATATGATCATAACAATAACGACAATGTATACCTTTGGCAAACCCATAATATACATATGCACAACAACAATACATGGCAATCCGATGATCCAGCGTTCACTGCCTAGATCCCCCGATGATCCCGTCAGACCAACCCGAGGTGGAAAACCTGTCCTATGATCCAGCGCACGCTAGCATAGATCCCCCGATGATCCCGTCGGACCAACACGAGGTGGATATATGACAACAATGCACAACTGCACAAAACAATAGTACACAATACACGACAACAACAATGCACAAATGCATGACCACAACAATACACGAATGTATCACGACATGATCGACACAAATGATAAAAATGATCCTCGATTGCCCTAGCCAGCGTTCACTGTCTAGATCCCCCGGTGATCCCGTCAGACCAACTTGAGGTGGAAAACCCGTCCTATGATCCAGCGCACACTAGCATAGATCCCCCGATGATCCATCGGACCAACATGAGGTGGACATATGACAACAATGCACAATTGCACAAAACAACAGTACACAATGCACAAATGCATGACCACAACGATACACGAATGTATCACGACATGATCGACACAAATGTTAAAAATGACTAAAGTACTTGCCCCGAGTCCTTCGAGAGCGATCTCAATATCTAAACCATCACGAACCATTATCCTCAATACTTGACGGTCCAAACTATCATGGATTGCAGGTAATTCATATCTTCGTCTTAATCACAATATATCCTCGATATACAAGTATAACAATAACAAAAGTAAATCATATACATTATGATTTAGATTCCCAAAACTCGAATACGATTTATAATCCCAAATCTCCTGCGATTACGATTATAAACATTGTTATACGAATTATAAACGAATGAAATGGAAACCATTCATTAAATAATATAAACTGAGTAAGTAATAACTTACATTGATACCGATACAACGACGAGGAAGCTGTTACCAAATCCATTGCCATCATCTACAAGTTCCTCGGTCCCGACCAAAGTAATTCACAAACATTCTCGAACTCGACCGCAACACAAGGTAATAATCACCGATCAATATTCTCAACCTATTACAATAATTCGATAAACAACAAGTTCGATAACAATCAACAATCGATAAAACCAATTCACAAACCCAACGGCTCAACAATATCTCGGTTAACCACAAGTCTGATCAAACCAACTTAAACTATCACGAATTCATAACCGAAACAGAATATACTACCCTACCTGTTGACTTAGCGCACGTTAATCACTTAACGTAACGTGCGCTAAGTCACTCCCGTTAGCGTGCGCTAGCCATTAACACTAGCGTGCGCTAATGACATGCAGTTGCATGCATTTCAGATGCCGATGAACATATTGTGATTATCAAGAACACTAAGTGATTCTAAACCATGTTCATAGCTATCAAAACAATGAAATCTGATATCCTTTAACATATAGACAATCATCCAACTCTTAATCCAATTCATATATTCACATATCATCTTCTTCGTCAAATATCAACATCATGAACACAAGAACCCTAACAACACTTCCCTAACCTCACATTACAGAGATTAATCATCAGCAATGACATCAACATCCGCAAAGGAGAAGGAGGATTAACCAACTTATCTCAAGAAAACGAACTACACAATTCAAATCACATGAATCATATTAATATCATCATACTCCGGTAATCCATCTCATAATCATGCTTGTCAACTTGTTTATGTAATAATCATCAACTCAAGAATATCAACATTCAATCCAAATGAAATCCAAAGATGAAGAGTGATTACCTTGTATAGACGAACCATGAAGGAGAACAATCAACTTCATTCCAAGAATCATCAATAACTTCAAGAACAAGACTTTAATCCATGTTCGTCAGCTTAATCTTGTTAAAGATCATCATCTTTCAGTGTTTGGAATCTCAAACTTCTCTCTAAAAACTCTCTCTCTCTCTCTCCAAATAAAGGAATGAATGGCCGAATGAACATAATTCGCATCTGCAATCATATATATACTGACTTTATTAGCGTGCGCTACTTTTCCTTAGTAGCGTGCGCTATCGTGGTCCAGATGCGACTGTTTTGCTTCGTACAATGAGTTACATACGCAATACCCATGCAATAGCATACGTAATCTCCTCTATTTAGCGTACGCTAGTCTCTGATCATAGCGTGCGCTACTCATAGTTGACTCGTTTGTTTGTATGCTCTGAAGACGGGTCCACATGCCGACAACTCTGACTAGGATAAGATTCCTTTTGGTCCGATCTGATGTTAGCGTGCGCTAACAATATGCATTAGCGTGCGCTAACCCTTCACAACAAACATCTGTTGACCTTGTCGGCACATGCGCCGAAAGTGACCGGGTCCACACGTAGATTCTCTCTGATCTGGTCTGTACTAGCATGCGCTGCCTTTTACCTTTAGCGTGTGCTAAACCTGTACGATAGCGTGCGCTATACATGAATATTAGCGTGTGCTAACAAGGCTATATTTAGCCATTTTCAGCTATTCTTGTCCAACATCTCGACATACAGAATACGAACATATGGCATACCGAATACATATACTTCTACCAACAATATTCTCATACGATACACAATATCCTCAACTGCAATTATCGACCAAGCACGACAATTATACCAATACATATGTCTCAGTCCTTCATTTATTTTATCCATACTGTATAGATTCCACGCTGTACAACATAACTCGGATAAAATAATATTAAACCACAGTAGTAGAAATTACGGATATTACATTATCCCCTAACACATTTCCATACGAGTACCATACAGGTTTTATCCCCAATACATTGGCCCATTTATAACACATTTTAGAGAAAGACAACCGTCGGCATTCATTAATAATGGCACATTCATAAATACGAACATTACAATAATATTAGCATTTCTCGAGCAAGATTTCACTTGCCTGTGATCCGACGGTAGGTGCTTTATAATAACCGAGATCTCCACGTCCGCTCGAGCTTAACCTAGTCACGTAATATCCGATTAACACCTCGTACAGATCATGATGAATAAACTAGTCTCCCTTCCCTAACCGAATTCCTAGCGTAGTCTTAATTACCAACATTAGTATTGTGTTTCTAAGTTCATAAGCATTACGTACCATTATACCGTTCAATTCTATGGCTAATGTTAGATAGATCGATTTGCTCAACAAGATTATCCCTATCATCATTCGGTTGGCAACAAACGACCATAGCATAATCAAATCCTATACTCCTAATCCAATTCTCTATTACGAGTACTTCAATAGGTAGACTATCATTTTACAAAATGATTTCGGCATTCGATTCTCAATGACATTAATACTATCGAATTAATTCCCCTATTAATGTTAACGTTGATCATCATATTGCAAGAGTAAGTTACGACTAGTTTATCAAACGGTTATGAATTCCTACGAAATCCTTCTACAATTGATTCATCGATTATATATGATCCAAATGTAGATTGAGATGGAAGTTCTCGCATGTGATTATTACAACGAGATGTATGAAAATGAAATATACGAACAATGATAGCTCTGATTATTACAAGTTCGTCCATTTAGATCGTCTACGAGATTTTAGCAAAATCTACCCAAGTACCCGTAATCTAACGAGTAATAATCAACAACATTGAAGAGATTACTCCAAGGATTGATAGACTTACCTTAGAAGATGAAGAACAACGAGGAGAGATGACAAATCAACGAGATCCACGAAGAGAAACGAGGAATGGGTTGAATGACTTGGATAATCTTCACTGGAGATTACGAAATCACCTCCTTTATGTTAATTCAAATGTATGAGAGGCCAAGAATTAAGTATAAAGCTATGGAAAGGCTTCAAGAGTTCTTCATTTCAAGTTTTGGGACGGGAGAAATGAAGGTGGGAGTGTTATTTTATAACACTCGATTTCGTTAACGTACGTTAACGTTCAAAGATTTACGTATGTAATGTGTTTTACGTACGCTATGTATAATTGTTAACGTACGTAAAGGCCGCCCATAGGCCACTGACTGAAATGTGCCCATGTGTTACGTACGTAAGTCATCTTTACGTATGTAAGGCTCCAGTCCGTAGCGTGCGTTAAGCTTGGAGGATAGCGTACGCTATGAAGAGTT
This sequence comes from Orobanche coerulescens, assembly GCA_033398695.1. Taxonomy (NCBI): domain Eukaryota; kingdom Viridiplantae; phylum Streptophyta; class Magnoliopsida; order Lamiales; family Orobanchaceae; genus Orobanche; species Orobanche coerulescens. The sequence goes on along the minus strand of CM065807.1, from coordinate 110,039,001 downwards.
GACTCTTTTGTCCTCTAGCCCGCCGAAAGTAGCTTCATCCGCGTCAAAAGGAAGATTCTGGTCGGGAGACCAACTCACCCGTTACGTACGTAAGCTAGCTACCTTAACGTACGTAATACTCAAATTTTAGCATACGTTAGGCATATACTATAGCGTGCGTTAGACATTCAATCCCTTAGCCACATATCACATTTTAACCATCTCTGGGTGATCGTCCTTTCCACTCGTCAATAATTATCGGGGAACAAGACGTTGGCCACCGTCATATTCACACCGACGATCGTCCAACGACGTCAAGGCGTGTCACCTCCGTTTCATCCATATTGTACAGTTGCATAGCATTTAATGAAATAATAAATAAGGAAAAACAACATCACATTACAAGAAATCACACAGTACAAGATAATTAAGCATGAAATACCGGTAGTATTAAACTAAATAATATGGTTGGAGATGACATTCCATATATGCTTACCTAAATTACTAATGTGACAAATTGTATGAGAAATAAGTTGATTCCTTAAATATGAGCATGAGTTTTTTCTCACAAAATATGAGTATGGTTGGAGCAAGTTTTTTGGATCAAAATTCATTTAGTTGTCCACGTGTGCGTATATATATAGGTAAGAATTTAAGTGTATTGGAGTTGCTTTTAGAATTACAAAATTGTACAATTTTATTTTTTTAGGTCACCAAACTCTATAATTTAGACTTTTGTTAGTGTATTCATAGAATAAAAAAAGAGTAATGCTAGGGAACCAAATTTATCTCTAAAAATTTTTCTCAAATGATGTGACTGACTCGTGGCGAATTTTAATTTGTGGGCGCATATATATATATATATACATATATATATATATATATGTATGCGGGGTCCCATATTATTATCAGGAAAGTTACCTTATACGCCGCAACACATGAGCATTTTGTACAAGTTTTAGGACAAATTTTTTAAAAATGCTAAAAAAATTCCAATACTGTATTGGAAAGTAATTTCGTGTATAACATATAACTAGCGTAATAACTCGTGCGAGGCAGGATCATCTTCTAACAATTAATATAAATTTGTATACATTTACAATATAAAAAATATTTTTGAATGGAATTATATATTTTCGGTTCATGCAAATGATAATGTCCCTACTTTTAATTTGTGGATCATATGATTTATTCATAGATTAGATTAGTACTAAAAACAAGATATTTTGTAGCATATAAATATATTATATAGGATATAGTATGATTTTATTTAGAGTAATGATGAAAGGACAAACCTTCAATGTGGATTATAACTATCATATAGTACTCTCTTAAATAAAATCGGTACATCCCTGAATATGTATTTTTAAAAATATCTCGTTAATGAGGCATTCAGACCCGTGCGTTGCACTGGGTTTTTTTCGATAAACTATTGAACTCTTGCTTATGTCTTAAAGTTAACTTTTTAATTTGTTATTATAATTTACAAATGGGTTCATGCAAAAATTATGTAGTTTTTCCTTTATGTTCATATTTCAAGGTGATAACCGTAAGAAAAGTATTTATTTGTGTTTCTTTTTATTTAAGGTTAGAAGTTACTAATGTGAATATTCAAATGACAAACACAACCTCTATCTATCTTGCACAATTCACACGCTTCACACCCATGAAACGTCACTTCAATCCCAAACTAAGCAATACCGTACAAAAACCCCGGGGTCATTTTGTTAAAATTATATCAATTCTAGCCGTGAAATAATTAACTCCGTAAAAATTTGTAAGTCCAAAATACCACTTATTATACTAATTCTAACCATTTTCGGATAGAACATTGCAACCCAAAAATTCCCAGCCCAATATTTCGTGTATACCCCAGTCCATAACAATTTGATCTCATTTAGTCCAAAAGCAAGTAACTGAACTAGTCCACCATATTACTATGTGATATCAAGTCCAATTCACCAACCAACACTAAACACACACTCAATACCTAATATTTCTCTCTCAAACATCACGCCTCCATCTCCTTCTCAGCAAACTGATCAAAATAATCTTCTAATCCTTTCCAACTGAAAACGCAGTGACCATCTCTTATCTTTGTTCATCTAACTATTACCTCACACGAACGATACTCAAACACATACCCATTAGTTCTTATAATCCTTGATAACCTAACGGCCTTACACCTTTCTCAAATTAAACCAACACAAAGAATCCAAGATACTTGTTTCTTATGACCCACGAAGAACATAAAGGTTTTGGCTTCAAAGAATACGACTTCAAGATCATTTTAAATGGTCTCGGGTAGGTTTATGTTGCATGGTGTGTTTTGTTTTAGATCTATGATGATAAGACTTCGACTAAAAAAAATCTTTAAAAGATTCGTTAAAAGGGTCTCGGGTTTCTCACATTCAAGATCTAAATCTAGCAACCACATAAATAAAATCCGTCCTTTTCTTTCCTTTACACACAACCGAAGCTACTACAATATTTGTTCATTAATTCAAATACTACAAACCTCAGATTCTTTCTTCGAAGGTTTCGGCTTCAAGATCTCATAGAGGTCTCGGGTAGGTATATTTATTGTTTTTTGTTTGGTTTTCTCTTAACCGAACAAAAGTAAGTATGAATCAAGATTGTTTTCTTCTTTCTTTAGAAGTTTCGGATAATAAAAGAAGGTAAGCTTCTAATAGTTCTATGAAGATTAATATCTTGTGAGTTTGTTCTAAGAACGAATCTTTGATTATACAAAGAGATAAACTGAGAACTCTTTTTTCTTTCTTGTTTGAAACTGTGGTTGATGGAGATGAGATTTTTCTTGGTCCATGTTGTTGTTGTTATATATGACGGTATGGATGGAATGTTGCCACGGAAAGCCATGGGTACAGGTAAATTTGGATGACTTTGATGCATAAGTCAATTGTATTTATACTTATAAGTCGATCTTTGGACATCTTCATCATCAATGTTTCTTGTCAATAATCAATAATCAATAAACCATTGGTTTTCCAGCAGTTTTAAGACTCGATACTAATTATAGGGACTAATTTTTTGGTTTTCTTATTTTAATGATTACACTTCTTTAAGACTCTACAATATTCAACTTGAATACTCCATGATTGTTTGTATTCCCACGAACACTTCGTATGACTAAACAATGAGTTCAAACTTTAATACTCCAACTTGAATACTCCATGTTCAATGATGGGACTGAATCTTTTAAGATATAAGATAAGATATGTGAGCCACTCTATTTCGTTCTTTTTAAGTAAACTTCTTAATTAACTTATTTTCATTTATAATATTATCGACACAGAAATATCTTCACTTATGTTATTCAGATTTTCAGTAATCTGGAAGAAGTCGTCTTCTAAAACAATATTTGTTAAACTCAATAATCTAAAAAATTGGAGAGTTTCAACGATCGCCATAACTTTCACAATTTTGGAAAATATTATCTCTTAAATTTTAATGAAAACCCAGCAATAAACTAAACTTAAAGTTTGTTCTTTCGAGAAACATGCTTCGTCAAAGTTAATATTGTATAAAAAAGACGGAAGTAATTACCTTATTTTATTCGAAAATAAATATAAACCCACAATTCTTATCCCAAACCTAAAAAAATTACTTTAAAAGATCAATAACTATACCCACAATATCCCTAGATTTTTAGATTTTTTTCACAATTTCTCATATAATTTTTATTGTTAAAATAATAAGATAGCAGTCATAATCAAAAGTATTCAAGAATTTGGAGTTTTTCTATCGTTAAAATAATAAGATTACAGTCATAATTAAAAATATTCAAACATTTATATGTCTTACAAATAAAATCAAATGATGGGATATAGTTTATAAAGAACTTTGTCAAATCACTATAATTGACTATGAATTTTAATCCAATCACTGTTTATACAATTTATTATCAACTTCTTAATATTTATTACAACCCAAGTTTTGTATTATCCCACATTTCAACTTATCTAGATGTGAATTGATCCTAATATTTGATATATAATTTATGACCTAATATTGAAGGATGTGTTTTTTTAACTTAATTGTATAATTTATTTATCTTATTTGTTTATACTATCTTATATTTTTAGAATTTCATCTTTTATTTATAAACATATAATCTCGATAATTATCATAGAGGACATGTAAACATGCTATCAACATGTGTTATATGACATTGATTATTGTCTAATTTCAAAATATTTTTTAACTCTAATTATATTTATTTAACTCTAATTATTTCATAAATATATAAATAAACTACTTGTCATTATTTATGTCATATAAATTCATATATATATATTCATATATCTTGTTTTATATATTAAATGCCTAACTAATCTAAATAAAATACGAGAAAGAAAATACTATAACGTAAAAATGTAAAATATATTTTTGGTAACATTATACGTAAGGAATATTTATTTAATTGAAAGAAACATAAATGTATATCACTCGTAATATTATTATTAACATTTATTGTAAACATAATTATGTATGATATTTTTTATAACTAAAAATACAAAGTTTTATAAAAAAATTAATTATCATAGAAGAGACCCGATTTATGTATAAGTTTTTTCACTCGAATTCAAAAGTTTATATAGCTCATGGGTGTATGGATAAATTTATTAGAAGAGGTTTAAATTAATAGCAAATGGTAGAGAGAGACCAGGTTTATATAATAAATTTTTTAAATCAAACCCAAAAATTCACGTAGCACAATAGTTTGGAGAATGTACTCTTAAAAGCAGGGCTGAGATTTTCGGTTCTTGAGTAAAAAAAATCGCACCCATTATCCGAATCGAATTAAAATTTTCGGGTATAGTTTCTCATTTTTTTTGCATTACCCAAAAATACCCGAATCGAAATTATATCGGGTATTTTTATCGATTATTCGGTTATTTCCAACACGTGACAATATAGTATATACTCTATATATTTCAAGAGTATTCGAAAATATGTAGAATATAGTATATACCCGAAAATATAAAATAACCGAAAACATATAGAATAACCAAAAATATGTAGAATAACCGGGTATTTCGGTTATTTTTAACATGTATTTTATGTATATTGGTTTCTCGGGTATTTCGGAGTTCGGAAAATCAATACCCATTATCCGGACTTTAGTTTGAAGTAGGATTCAATAACAAAAAAAAATACGATTTTTTTCCAATAACCGAACCGAACCGAACCGTTTTTACTTTTTCAGTTCGGTTATTCGGTTATTCGGGTCCTAAGTCCCAGCCCTACTTCAAAGGAGGTTATTAGTTCGACTCACTCCAAAACACAAAGTTAACTAATTTTTTTCCCCGTAATTTCCTGAAAAATAAGAATAAATTTATCATTACACAATGTGGTTGTTTGGCTGATTCCGGCGTCGTCTGATCTCCAATCGACGGCGCACCACTTGCATTAGATTCCTGCTTGTATTCCGGTCAGAAGCACTCTACGCGCCGCTTCCAATTCCTCATCCACGGCGTCCGGTTGATGTTTTTGACTTTTCTTCTTCCGATTGGTCAACGCCTGATTCCGGTCATCTCCGGCCAAACCGCGATCGCGGACCACCGGAAAAAGCTTCCCCACGTCTAGACGGTCAGTTTGCGCCCACCCACGGCAGGTGACTTTCTCATTTTCCGGTCGGGCGACGAACCCAGATTCCGGAGACCTTGCGCCGCTAATTCCGGCCAACTCCGGTCGAATTACGGCGACTGCAATATACCCTTCAGTTCGCCTCGTCGATACGATTCTTTTGCAACCAATCCCATCAGTTGTCGTTGCCTATTCGAAAAATCCCCAATTTCTAGGGATCCGAATCTCCCTCGGCAAATTCAGGTGCAGTCGATCTCCGAATCCTTTGGGTTGTTGTTGCGTTCCCATGCCTGACGTCGTTCGGTTTCACTTCCTTTTGTGGGTCTTTCTGGTTGTCGTGATGGTGGAGGTCATGGCCTTGTTCGCACCTCCCCGCTTACACATCTTCATGACCGACATTGTACTGGGGACGAACGGATTATTACGTGCCACTCACTTTCCACTTCTATTTCGGTTTATTCCGGCGCTGAGCTTACTTTTAAGCATATGGGTATTTGGTTGTGTGGGGTTTGCTTTAAGACTCATACTTTTCGTGCTAAGTGTCGGCATGGTGGAGGTCCTGATTTTGTCCCGCCACCTGATGGTGGTGATGGTGTTGTTCGTTATGTTCTATATGATTTGCCGCGTCCGTCGGCTCCGTCTTCCTTGTCTCCTGAGGATGGTGTTGTACCTTGTCTTTTGAATGTTACTACCCTTGATTGTTTGTTATCCAAGGGTTTGCGCACTGTCAAATCAATTCCTCATAAGTGTCGTTTGGGGTTTTCTCGGGTTTTAAAGGGGGCTCTTGATGTTGTGGCTTCCTCTCCTGGTGACGTCACTTGCTGGGTTAGCTTGCTTGTATTGCCTTTTTGTTCACTTAGGACCTTCTCCCTTAGGAGCAATCTTGAATGTCGGTCAGCGATCTTGCGTCAGCGTCAAGATGAGAGTATTACCAGTGCCATTCGTGTAATATCCGGAATTTCTACTACTGTTGTATAATATTATTTTATCCGAGTTATGTTGTACAACGTGGAATCTGTACAGTATGGATAAAATAATGAAGGACTGAGATGTCAGTATTGGTATAATTGTCGTATTTGGCAGACAATTACAATTGAGAATATTATGTATCGGGTTATCGCACTTTTGATATTGGGTATATCGTATGAGAATATTATTGGATTCAGTAATTGTGTTCAGTGTGTCGTATGTTCGTTTTTGGTATGTCGAGACGTTGGACAGAAATTGCGGGAAATGGCTAAGTACAGCCACGTTAGCGCATGCTATGAGATATGCTTAGCACACGCTACGAGGTATGAGTAGCGCACGCTACGTGGTGCAGTTAGCGTACGCTAATAGGTTCGAATTACGTACGCAAAGGAGGATCCTTTACGTACGTAAGGTATTCTGGGAAAAGTTCGGAAGGCGGCCGACAGGTAGGCCCGGGTTCATGTTTATCGGCATTTAGCGCACGCTACCAACGATGGTTAGCGTACGCTAATATCAGATCGTCCGACAAGAAATCTTGGCTTTCGGCGAGTGGACCCGGCCACTTGTGACGCGTGTCCAAATAACGTCAGCGGGTGTTTGTCATGTAGGGCTAGCGCACGCTAAACCGTATAGTTAGCGCACGCTAATTCCAGATCGGTCAGAGGAATCCCGGAAATCGCGGATGCTGTCGGCATGTGGGGGCACGAGTGGTAGGTGAATACTGTAGCAAGTCAACTGATATTAGTGCACGCTAAATTCAAGGACTTGCGTACGCTAGACACTGTAAGTTACGTACGCTAATGCATGGGCATTACGTATGTAAGCTAGTTTACGAAGCGAGGCAGTAGCCTCTGGGATGCGATAGCGCACGATAACAAAGTTAGTTAGTGCACGCTAAGGCTGTTACGCACGCTAAACATGAGATGTTAGCGCACGCTAGTAATGTATTCTATATAAGGGGACAGACGGGTTTTGAGATGCATTTTAGTCTATTCTTTCTCCTTCAGTCGATAGAGAGAGCTTTGGGAGGTTCTTGAGGTTCCCAAACACGGTGAGATGATGATCTTTAACAAGATTAAGATGGAGAGCATGGATTCAAGCCTTGTTCTTCAAATTATTCATGATTCTTGGAATGGAGTCAAGTGTTCTTATTCTTGGTTCATCCAATCCAGGTAATTTTCGTATCCCTTTGATGGTGGTTCGTTTTTTTTGGATGATTACATGTGAGGAGCATGTTGGATAATCAGATGATGATGTTATATGAGATTCAATGGAATTTTGATTAGAGTTTCGGATGTTAGTTAAGATTCTTCATATTATAAGGATGTTGATTCATTTAACCCGATCTAAGATGGATTTCTGAATCTTGGTAATTATATTGGTCGATTTAGATGAGATGAATCATGATACTAGGTTGAATTCCAGATTGAGTATGATATGATCCTTGTTATCGAGTTGGTTTGATTGTTGATGTTGTTATTGATATATGGACATTGATATGATCCTTGTGATAGTTATGGTGTCATTTATCCTCAAGAGATAAGGAGATTTATGTCTCCCTTCATTCGGATTCGTAGTCGCAAGATGTTAGTCGATGTTTGGAATGCATGCTACTGTACAGCATTAGCGCACGCTAAGCTTACTGGCTAGCGCACGCTAATGGGAGCAACTTAGCGCATGCTACGTTATGCGTTTAACGTGCGCTAAGTGGGCAAACAGTGCAGTATTTTTGTGTTGTGATTATGAATTCGTGATGGTTTGATTTAGTTTGTTCTGACTGCGTTTATTCGAGGTTTTGTTGAACCATTGAGTTCGATTGGTTGGTTTTGTCGGTTGTTGATTATTATCGGATGTGTTGTCATTTGATTATTGCATTAGGTTGCGATAATTGATCGTGGATTACGACCGTTGTGTTGCTTTTGATCGGGGCTGAGGAGCTCGTAGACAAAGACAATGTGTTCGGTAATAGATCCGTAGTATCGGTATCGAGGCAAGTTATTACTTGCTAGGGCTGAGAATTTAGGATCGGGAAATCCCGAGTCCCGGTCCCGTCCCGAGTCCCGACGGGAAACGGGACCCTGAGTCCCGAATTTTTCAGGACCAGGACCGGGACCTTAAACTTTGGTAATTTCGGGACTCGGGAGTCCCGAAATCCCGATCGGGACTATCCGAAGTCCCGATTGAAATTTTTAATTTTAATCAATTTTATTTTTCCTTTTCTGATTTCGGGACATTTCGGGACATTCGGGACATTTCGGGACATTTCAAAAAATTATCCTCGGGATCGAGACCGGGACCGGGACTTAAATTTATCCCATTTCGGGAATCGGGACTCCCGAAGTCCCGATCGGGACCGGGACTGGGACCACCAAATTAGTGCATTTCGGGACCGGGACATTCGGGACTCGGGACCGGGACCTCGGGATGTCCCGATTCTCAGCCCTATTACTTGCTCAGTTATAATATTTAATGAATGGTTTCGATTTCATTTCGTTTATAATGCATATAGCGATGATTATTATTATGAACTCTGGGTATTTGGATTGTATATCGTTCTTCCGATTCTGGGAGATAAATCATAATGTATATGCTTTATCTCAAGTTATTGGTATGTTCGGGTATCGAGGTTACATTATGGTAAAGACAAGGATATGAGTATCTATAGTTCATTGTACGTTTGGATCGCCGAGCATTGAGGAGAATTGCCGGTGATGATTTGACATCGAGATTGCTCCTGAATGACTCGGGACAAGTATCTTAGTTTGATTCGGTTTAGTGTTAATGATGTTGATCATGCAGGTTTTCATTCATGTTGCTGAACACGAAGTTATCCTAGTTGTTTCATCATAGTGTCGTTCATGTTTTGATTCATATGTTGTTCATGTTGATGAACATATTGAGTTGCATATGTGTATGCATAATTGTATTGTTTATGTTGTAAATGATCCGATGGGATCATGAGGATCTATGCTCAGGGCGCTGGATCGGATGTCCACCATGCGTTGGTTCGACGGGATCATCATGGTGATCTATGCTGAGGGCGCTGGATCGCTGGATAGGTTTTCCACCATGCATTGGTCCGACGGGATCATCATGGAGATCTATGCTGAGGGCGTTGGATCGTTGGATTACCCAGTATTGTGTTGATGGAATCATGTGGATTCGCATTATTGGTTTTATATGTGTTTTTGTGCATATGTATATTGTTGATTATCCATCTCATGTTGATCTAGTAGGATCATCAGGGGATCTATGCTGAGGGCGCTGGATCATGGGATTTCCATTGAGTATACACTGTTGTTATTGTTTTGAGCATATTGACATGGTCACATGAGTATGCATTTGTAGGTCTTGTGTTAGGACCGTGCCCGTATTGCATTGATCTGATCTCGGATTAGACTGACATGATTGTCGTGGTATTGTGCATCTCGAGGTACGTTCCGTATTTCCATTGGGTGTTGTTTTTTGATGGACAATCGATTATTGTGTTGAGATGTGATGATGTCACCCGATGGGTTGGGATTGGACCGAGTTAGCAGAATTCGTGACAGTGAGTTATGATGATGTTTTAAGAACCTTGGGTTCCGTTTGAGATACATTACCGATGATTAGATATGAGCTTACCGTGTTGTTGAGAATACGAGATGTGAACTTAGGTAATTATTATCACGAGTTGGTAAAGCTATGGCGGTAAGATTACATTGGTCCTATTCTTACTTAGTATTTTCATTGGTATGTAATTATTGATGTGATGTGATGGTTATCATTATTAGAAATTATGGCTGACCCCGTCATGGGCTTTCTTTTTAGGTTCTTGGATTATCAAGCTTGTAGCGGTCGTGAAGAGATGAGCTTCCCGGAGGATACTGGCTAGGGCATGTTTTTGTGAACTGAGCTCCTGATCAGTTATTGTATTTCCGCTGCTAGAGTAATTTTATTGGGTTGTCCTTTCCGCTGCGTGAGTACTTTAAATGACTTTTTGATATCTAGTAATTCAGGTTACTTTGGCAATCGTCTTTTCGGTACGTGTAAGCGATAGCTTAACATATGTTTCAAACTATTGAGTTTCGGCCGTTTGGCCTTGCCCTTTTCAAAATGAGATTGTACGACGGTTTTAATAAACGGATTTTATTAAATCTTTGAATGTTTTTAAAAATAGTACCGTCGTTAGCCTTTTGGGCATTTGTAAATGTTTGCGAAAATTCTTCTTAGCCTTGTGGGTTCCATCTCGGGGCATACGGCGCTGTAATATTCCTGGTTAAATCTGGGGGTGTTACAATTCGTACTTGGGGCGAGCCCGGTGGTAGCCTGCAGCTTTTGCGAGAGGCTCACTACAAAAAAAACAGTTTTTACCGACGCCAAACACCGTTGGTAAAACAGAAAATGGCGTCGGTAAAAAAATTACCGACGCCATTACCGACGGCAATCCGCCGTTGAAAAAATGCTCGACGGTAATTTTTTACCAACGCCATTACCGACGCCGCCATTTACCAACGCCATTTTTGGCGTCGTTAAATTAAAAAAAAATCTAAAAAAGTCAGGTCAGGACCCAGGCGGTGTTAGATTGATACCGCCACTAGAAGGGGGGTTGAATAGTGCGGTTAAGAGTATTGTACTCTTTTTCGTGCGGAAGCAAAAATAGCGGAGAATAAAAGTGCGGAAAAGAAAGAACACAAGGAATTGTTCGAGAGGTTCGGCTATTAACGAAGCCTACGTCCCCTACCTAGTTTTATCGACTAGGACTTTTCTTAGAACTTGGAATTTGCACTTTCTAGTTTAGTGCCAACTTCTTACAACTTCTTGATTTCCTGGCTCAAGAACAACCTCACAAAAACACTCTTGTTTTTCTAGGTACAAGATAACCAATACACAAAATAAGTGCGAGTAGAAACTAGACACACGATATATCGCTCTAAGATACAAGAATGTAGTTTGAAATTATAGAACATATCTTCTCGTATCACAATCTAGAATAAGAATATCTCTCGAATGTTTGCTTGATATTGCTTGAGTATGCTAGTAAGCTCGGAATTCTTGTGTATCTTCAATCTCCATGAAGGTGGCTATTTATAGCCTTCTTGAGCTCAATTTCCCGTTGGAGCAGTATAAAGAGTTACGACGTTATATGAAGCGATTAAATGCGTTACGTGCGTTATATGAGCTGAATAACGGCCGTAATGAAAGTGCGAAGCTGTCGGTGAAATATGATGAAATGCGTTACGTGCGTTATAAACCTCTGGTTACGTCGTAATATCTGGTCAAAGATCCGTTGATTGAGGCGACTTGTTGCAACGGCTAGTGGCTTTTCCAACGGTCGAGAATAATTCAAGCCTTACGTCGTTATATAATCCGGTTACGTCGTTACTGCATGAAAAACTTACGAAAATAGTGAATGTTAAATGCGTTATAAGAGATGCGTTACGTCGTTAACTATAGAATGTTAAATGCGTTAATGTGATATATTTTACGTCGTTAAGCGAAGAAAGTATTTTTAAAGAAAATTTTTGTTTAAATAACACATCATAAAAACGATCTAAAAAATATTGATCCAACAATCTCCCCTTTTTGATGATGACAAAATTTACTTTATGTGAGTTTTGAAAACATGATTTTAATAAAAATTAGAAACTCCCCACGAACACGAGCACCGCAAAAAATAATATGCTCCCCGAAAACGTGCGGGTTATTTCAAAAGTTGATTTCAAAAGCGAATACATATTATTCTCCCCCTTTTTGTCATTAACAAAAGTTGAGAAAACACAAGAGACATCAATGATACGCATAATAATAAACATAAAACAAGTCTATGATTTAACAAAACGATAACCAAAATGATGTATGAAAAGATAGTCATTACGAAAAGCATAAACATGAAATGTTTGGTCTTTTAATAAACGAAACATCATCATTAGAAAGGATAGCCCGACTAGTCAAGGTCCGCATCCGGCGGTGTCGGCGGTATCCCAAAATGCGTGCAAATGTTCTTCACCATGATCTTGACGTCGCTCATGTCCTTCTCAAGCCTATCCATTCGAGAAGCCATCTGGGAAGAGGAGGATTCCGGACGAGGACGGGAGGAACCAAGCTGTGATGACGGACGAGGTCTAGTATGATCGAGCCCCCTCGATGTGATCCTCTCCTCCGGTCTCGGAAGAGTGCCTCCATCAATGAGCCGATCATCATCCTTAATATAAGCAAAGTATATCCATCCACGATTTCTCGTGCGGAGATACCTCATCGTCCGTAACGTCCCTTCGGTGACGAGGCTCCCCCTTGGAATCGGAACCCCGTGGACCCCAGACAGATCAACTCCAGCTCTCTCAAAAATTTCGGTTAAGATAGAACCAAAAGGCATTCCTGACTTTCTCTGTCGATCAACTTTCGCGTAGCTCTTTTTGTGGAAAATTTGACCCTTTTCCACGAACCATTTCAGCAAAATAGACGCGAAGTTGACTTGGTGATCCTTCCACACATGATAAATAATTTCCATATCGATATTCACAAGTCGAAGTTGAGCATTCACTTTAGGCATAAGACAACGAGTGATAGCATCATGAAGCAAACGAATGTTTATCCCAAAGTCATTGTTTTCAAACCGCGCTGATTTAACATTTTTAACGTCTTTGTCCGATAAGAAATTACGGACTTTCGACTCGTGAACACCATAGCTTTCATCATCGTACCAGTCGTTAAAGACTTCGTCCGGAGGAGCAAACTCTCCCTTGCAACGAAAACCCTCATTAGGGAGTCCAAAAATCTCCGAAAGCTTTGCTTCATCAAAAGATATTGATTTACCACGCACAAGCGAGTTAACAACGGCAAGTCCGTCGGCATCATAAGTGACAAAAAAATTCGCATAAAACTCTTTTACACAATCCTCATAAATTGGTCGAGCAAGACTAACGAACCTATTGATCCCAAGCATATCAAAGAATTCTTCGATAGCAACACCAGCATTGTTCAGAGATTCAAAATCAAAGTGATGACTCGGAGTTACCTCTTCGTCAATAAGGATTTCGTTGAAAACTTTCATGGCTTGAGCATTCCGAAATGATAGATTGCCGGAAGCCGTGGAGGATGTTTGAGAGGTTTCTCCTCTTCTCTTTTTGCCGGTTCTGGAAGCCATGAGGATTGAATCGGTCGAAGAAGTGGAGTTTTGATGAAGTTTTGATAGGGTTTGCCGGAACAGTTCTTCGTTAGTCGCTAGGGATTTGTAAGAAATGAACAGGGATCTGACGATGGGTTTATATATGAGATGGTCAACGATCGCTACGTCGTTATATTCCTTTAATAACGTCGTAACGTAAAATCCTAAACTTTACGGAGCAAAACTGCGTTTCGTTACGTGCGTAGCGAACCAACTATAACGTCGTAAGGTCCTATTACGTGCGTAATGGACCGCGATATACCGTGCGTAAGCAAGACCAAATGAATAGTCTTTTCCTTTCGATGATGTCCGTTTTAAATGACCATTTAATGTGACTATGATGAGTATGCAATATTTAAAAGTGATCGGCATGTCCCATTCCTAAATTTATGCGAATAAAGTTGAAAGCTTCTTCGGGTAATGGTTTTGTAAAAATATCCGCCAATTGTTCATTAGTACCAACAAATTGGAGACGGACATTCCGTTTTGGACATGGTCACGAATAAAATGGTGACGAATTTCGATGTGCTTTGTCCTACTATGCAAAATGGGGTTTTTACTTAAATTAATGGCACTTGTATTGTCACAAAAATAGGAGTATTTTTAAGTTCGATGCCATAATCAAGTAATTGATTTTGATCGAAAGAACTTGTGCACATGCACTTCCATGACCACATATTACCTTGTTTGTGGAAGTAGCGACACTAGTCATTTCTTACTTCCCCATGAAATTAAACATGAACTCATAAAATGACAAGTTCGGTGGTGCTTTTCTATCGATTTTACAACCACCGAAATCGGCATCACTATATGCAAAAAGTTGAAAATCAATGCTGGAAGGATACCATAGGCCTAAACCAGCAGTATATTTTAAATATCGAAAAATTCGTTTACATGCTATGAGATGAGATTCTTTAGGGTTAGCTTGAAAACGAGCACATAGACAGGTAGCAAACATTATATCGGGTCTAGATGCAGTTAAGTAAAGTAAGGATCCGATCATACCTCGATACTGTTTTTGGTCAATGATTTACCTTTTCATCTTTATCGAGTTTAAGAGTGGAAGACATAGGAGTGGATATTTCTTTGCAATCTTCCATCTTAAATTTCTTTAGAAGCTCATTGACGTACTTGGATTGGTGAATGAATATTCCGTCATTGAGTTGCTTAATTTGGAGTCAGAAAGTTTTCAACTCTCCCATCATACTCATTTCGAACTCTCCTTCATAAGATTTGAAAATTCCTTGACGAGTTTCGTTAGTTGCACCAAAAACAATATCGTCCACATAGATTTGACAAATTAACATATCATCATTTAAGACCTTAATAAGCAGTATTATCAACATTACCTCTTTTATAACCATTTGAGATAAGAAAAGAGCTTACGATCATACCATGCTCTCGGAGCTTGCTTTAATCCATAGAGAGCTTTATGGAGCTTGTACACATGATCCGGATGATCATAGTCTTCAAAACCGGAGGTTGCTTGACATAAACTTCCTCTGGATGATTCCATTTAGGAACGCACTTTTTACATCCATTTGATGGAGTTTGATCTTCTTGTATGCGGCAAAGGCACGAGAAGACGAATAGCTTCAAGCCGAGCAACAGAGCGACGTCTCTTCATAGTCCAAGCCTTCTTCTTGATTATAACCTTGGGCGACCAACCTCGATTTATTTTTAATAGGGAGACCATCATCATCGGTTTTGATTTTATGAACCCATTTGGTACCAATGATTGATTTGCCTACAGGTGCCGGAACTAATTCCCAAACTTTATTTCTTTCGAATTGGTTTAGCTCTTCTTGCATAGCAATAGCCCAATTCTCATCATTTATGGCCTCATCGATGTTCTTTGGTTCTGTAAGAGAAATAAATGCAATATTGTTAATACAATCATTTATATTTCTCCTAGTTCGTACACCTTCATCGATTTTTCCGAGAATTTGTTCCATCGGATGGTCTTTCACATTTGCCCAATCTTTAGGAAGGTTGTACGTATTTTCCTCCTGTTTGTCCGAGCTTACGTCGAGCTTCTCCAACTCCTTTGATATTTCGGATACTTCTTTATTTGGAACCATACCGCATCATCATCAAAAACAACCTTTCTCGGGGGTACAACGGTATCATCGAATTTTACATGAATGGACTCTTCTACCGAGCCTCTTCTACAATTAAATACACGATAAGCTTTACTATTAGTAGAATAACCAAGAAAAATTCCAATATCTGATTTAGAATCGAATTTACCCAAATTGTCTTTTCCATTATTATGAATGAACGCCTTACAACCAAATGGATGAAAATAAGATAAATTGGGCTTTTTACCTTTAAAAATCTCATAGGGAGTCATCATTTTATTTCTCCTGAGATGAACACGATTTATAACATAACAAGCAGTGTTAACGGCTTCGGCCCAAAAGTATTTAGGAAGACCATACTCGTTGAGCATTGTTCGGCTCATTTCTTCTAGAGAGCGATTCTTCCTCTCGACAACTCCATTTTGTTGAGGTGTCCGAGGTGCCGAAAAGTTGTGCCCAATACCATATTTATCGCACCAATCTTCAAAGAGATTAGAATCAAATTCTCCACCATGCTCGGTTCGAATGGCGATAACTGGTAATCCTTTTTCTACCTTACACCACTTAACAAACTCGTTAAAAGCATCATCTTTATTGGCTAAGAATTTTACCCAAGTAAATCTAGAAAAATCATCGACAATAACTAAGGTATAAAGTTTACCTGTTAGACTGGCATGTCGAGACGGACCAATTAAATCCATATGAATTAATTCAAGAATGCGACTAGTGGAAATTTCCATTTTTGGTTTAAACGAGCCTCTTGCATGTTTTCCTTTAATACAGGCCTCACAAATGTGGTCTTTTCTAAAATTCAATTTTGGTAGACCACGAACAATATCATTTTTGGCCAATTTTGAAAGAAGTGGTAAAGAGGCATGTCCCAATTTTCGGTGCCAAACAACGACATTTTCATCGTACGAAAGTAGACATTTTTCGTTAAAAGAAGATTCATCTTGGAGATCAACAATGTAAATATTTTCGTAGCGCAATCCAATAAAAACGATTTGGTCTTTTCTCATTTCCGTGCAATGCGTAATTTCAAAAATTAATTTAAGACCGGTGTCACATAGTTGAGAAACACTTAGGAGATTATGGCAAAGTCCATCAACAAATAGAACATTTTCAATAGTGGGTAAAGGTTTCTTACCAATTTTACCTGTCCCTTTTATTTGACCCTTTTTATTATCGCCAAAGGTAACACAGCCACGATCTTCCTTTTTCAGCTCCGTGAAGAGATGTTCATTTCCACTCATGTGGTTTGAACATCCACTATCAACATACCATTTATTTGATAATGTTGTCTTCCTTGCTTGTACCTACAAAAATCATTTTCTTCCGTTTTATCGGTACCCAGGCTAATTTGGGTCCTGAGGAGTTAGATATAAAAACTTGGTTTTTAATAACGGTCCCTTTTGGTACCCAAATTTTCTTAACCCTTATAGTACGTCTAGAGTCTCGACAGTAGGTTTCGGTATGTCCAGGTTTTAAGCATTTTGGACATGATGGGATACCCGTTTTTAAAGTGTCCGAATCTTTTGTGGTAATTTCTAAGGACTTTTTCATTGGAAATGAATTATATCCAAGTCCTTGTTTTGAAAGAGAAATTTTTTGACCAAATAATAATTGCTCGAATTTGTCATTACCACATGAAAATTTTCTGACATAAAGTTTAAATTCTTTTTGAGTTTTATGCAATTCATCTTTCAGAATTTTCTCAGTTTCCAAGCAATTTGTATGATCAATAGAAACTTCCTTGTTTTTCAATAATTTAGCATTTTCAATTTCAAGGAGTTTTATTTTCTTTTTCAAATCTTTATTGCTATTGCAAGCCTTTTCGTATTCATTATTTAGAGATTCAAAAGCATCAAGTAGTTCTTCATGAGAATCACTAACCTCGACTTCTTCGTCACTTTCTTCGGATGCGGGCCATTAGAGCAAGATTGGTTTGGACTTGTGGTTCATCATCCTCATCATCGTCACTCCATGTGGCGACATAAACCTCCTTCTTTTTGAAATTTTCATGAGGTGGTTTTGATGAACTTATCGAGCGGCTGACACGACAATCTTTGCAAAATGGCACAGAACGCCGCACCTTCGACAAGTGTTGTCGAACATTTTGTTTTGAGGAAGTGAGTCTTTTTGGATTCATCCCTTGATTCTTGCTTTATATCTCTCGGCGCCTTTGAAGAAGATTTTTAAATTTCTTTATGTTTTTGGCATAGCGGGCGGTTTCTTCGTCCTCTTCTTCGATAGGTTCATCCTCTAGGTCGCTTTCTTCTTTGGCTTTGAAAGCGATAGTCCTTTCTCTCTCCTTAGGTTTTGGTTTCGAGTGCGAGATTTGATTACGACCTCATAATTGATGAGAGATCCGATGAGAGGCTGAACTCTATTGTATTGAGGTCTTTCGACTCCATAATAGCCGTAGCAGTGGCGTCCCATTCTCTTGGTAGAGACCGAAGGATTTTCTTGGCTTTATCACTACTTGATATCGGTTTCCCGAATGAAGCTAGCCCATTTGTGATTGCCGAAAGCGGTCAAGCATAGTGGTGATGCTTTCTTCTTCGTCCATGGTGCAGAGTTCATAATCGAGAAGTAGCATTTTGATTTTGGTTTCATTCACTTGACTCGTACCTTCATGGTTGATCTCTAGCATTTTCCGATTTCTTTTGCCGTCTCGCGGGAAGAGATTCTATTGTGATCTTACGGATTGAGAGCACAATAAAGCAATTGAGTAGCTTTCTTGTTGAAGTGATCGTTCTTCCGTCGGCATCGTCGTACTCTTGAAACTTTTGAGAGAGCCATCCGATTTCTTAGGAATCGTAGCTCCAAGGGCAAACACCATCCAAATTACAATATCGTGAGCTAGGAAGAAGATGGACAACATCTTCTTCCATGTCATAAAGTTTGAGCCATCGAAGAAAGGAGGCGATTGAGAGCGTTGCCTTCAACGGAGGAGTGGATAAAGGCCATTTGGATCTTTTCTCTAGCGGGTGTTAATCCGGTGATAAAGAGACCGCTCCGATACCAATTGTTAGATTGATACCGCCACTAGAAGGGGGGTTGAATAGTGCGGTTAAGAGTATTGTACTCTTTTTCGTGCGGAAGCAAAAATAGCGGAGAATAAAAGTGCGGAAAAGAAAGAACACAAGGAATTGTTCGAGAGGTTCGGCTATTAACGAAGCCTACGTCCCCTACCTAGTTTTATCGACTAGGACTTTTCTTAGAACTTGGAATTTGCACTTTCTAGTTTAGTGCCAACTTCTTACAACTTCTTGATTTCCTGGCTCAAGAACAACCTCACAAAAACACTCTTGTTTTTCTAGGTACAAGATAACCAATACACAAAATAAGTGCGAGTAGAAACTCAGCTTACACGATATATCGCTCTAAGATACAAGAATGAAGATTGAAATTATAGAACAAATCTTCTCGTATCACAATCTAGAATAAGAATATCTCTCAGAATGTTTGCTTGATATTGCTTGAGTATGCTAGTAAGCTCAGAATTCTTGTGTATCTTCAATCTCTATGAAGGTGGCTATTTATAGCCTTCTTGAGCTCAATTTCCTGTTGGAACAGTATAAAGAGTTACGTACGTTATATGAAGCTGATTACGTACGTTACGTACGTTACGTACGTTATATGAGCCGAATAACGGCCGTAATGAAAGTGCCGAAACTGTCCAGTGAAATATGATGAAATGCATTACGACGTTATAAACCTCCGGTTACGTCGTAATATCTGGTCAAAGATCCGTTGATTGAGGCGACTTGTTGCAACGGCTAGTGGCTTTTCCAACGGTCGAGAATAATTCAAGCCTTACGTCGTTATATAATCCGATTCGTCGTTACGTCTGAGAAAAACTTACGAAAATAGTAGATGTTAAATGCGTTATAAGAGATGCGTTACGTACGTTAACTATAGAATGTTACGTACGTTAATGTGATATATTTTACGTACGTTAACTGAAGAGAAAGTATGTTTTAAGTAAATTTTGGTTTTAATAACACATCATCAAAACGATCTAAAAAATATTGTTCCAACAGGCGGGTCACGTCCGGGCTCAGTCGGGGCTCAGGCGGGTTAGGTCCGGGCTCAGGCGGGGGTTAGGTCCGGGCTCAGGCGGGGGTCAGGTTCGGTCAGGTCCAGGTCTGGACGGGTCAGGTTCGGGCTCCATTCAATTTCAAATGGTTGAGAAAGATTTTGGTTTATAAACCACATAAAACACTGCTGTTTTTTCGATGTGGGATAGTGTAAAAAATTTACCGACGTCGAAATGCCGTCGGTAATGGCGTAAACCGCGTCGTTAAATTAAAAAAAATAAAAAAATTTACCAACGCCAAAATGGCGTCGGTAAAGGTGTCGGTAAATGGCGTCGGTAAACGGCGTCGTTAATTGTGAAAAAATAAAAAAAGATAATAATAAAAATTTACCAACGCCGAAGTGGCGTCGGTAAGATCTTCGGTAAATGGCGTCGTTAATTGTGAAAAAAGGAAAAAAAATAAGTTTGCGAACCGGTCTTCGGCAATGGCGTCGGTAAATCAATTAAATAACGGGCGTCGGTAATGGCGTCGGTAAATTATAAGTTTAACAACGGCGGGTACAGGCGTCGATAAATGGCGTCGGTAAAAACTGTTTTTTTTGTAGTGGCTTTAGCCGAGGTTTCTCCTTCGTTTGGGGTGGACGTGGATGACCACTTGGAGGAGCTTAATATTCGAAGTGTAGGCGGAAAATTTGTGATGGTCATTATACCGTTGCGGTTAGGGTGCTTTCTTCTTCGGGTGTTGCTCCTTACTGTGATGATACTTTGAAGGCTTTACGAGATAAGCACCCACTTGCTCCATCCCCCGTCTTGCCGTCTTTGCCCCCTGATCATCCTCCTCTTGTTGTTTCGGCGGCTGTTGTTTTGGACATGATTAGGAGTTTTCCGCGCGGCACCTCTTGTGGGCGGGATGGTCTTCGTGCTCAGCATCTCTTAGATTGTTTCAGTGGGACTGTTGTTGCTATTTCTGATGATCTGATCACCTCTATCTCTCAGGTGATTAATATTTTCCTTGAGGGTCGGTGTCCGCAGGTCTTGGGTGAGTACATTGCTAGTGCTCCCCTCACCCCACTTGTTAAACCAGGTGGTGGTATTCGTCCTATTGTTGTGGACACTGTTTGGAGGCATCTTGTCTCTAAGGTTGGTGTTGTTTTAGTTGGGCCATCGTTGTGTGGTTATTTTGATGGTCTTCAGTTTGGTGTCGGGTTGTCCGGTGGAGGAGAGGCTATTATGCATGCCTTGAACCGGTTTGTTGAGGAGCGCGACAATGATGTGGGCCTTTCCATGTTGTTGGTTGACTTCCAGAACACCTTTAACATGGTCGACCGCGGGGCTATATTACGTGAAGTTCGTCGTCATTGCCCTGTTCTCTCCCGTTGGGTTGAATTTTGTTATTCTTCTCCTTCCCAGTTGTATTATGGGGAGCATTGTCTTTTGTCTTCTTAGGAGGTTCAGCAGGGAGACCCCTTGGGCCCTTTGCTGTTTGCCTTAGTTTTCCATCCCTTGGTGTGTTCGATCCGAGACTCCTTTGATTTGTGTTTACAGGCTTGGTACCTGGATGATGGCACTATTGTTGGTGATACTTTGGTCGTGGGGAAGGTCCTGGAGCTAATTATGGAAGTTGGACCTCCGTCGGGTCTTCACCTTAATGTTGATAAAACTAAGGTTTTTTGGCCTACGGAGGATCCCCGGAGTCGGCTTCCTGGTATCTTCCCCCCTACTATTGCTCGGCCCGTCGGAGGTGTCAAGGTCCTGGGTGGACCGGTTAGTATGTGTCCTACTTTCGGCAGCGCGCTCGTGTTGAAGAGAGTAACCCGGACCGTAGAGCTTATGGACTCCGTTGCTAGGATTGGTGACCCTCAGTGCGAATTGCTGCTTCTTCGTGCTTGTACTGGTATTTCTAAGCTCTACTTTGCTCTGCGTACCTGCCCCCTCTGGTTTTTGGGACAGCCCAGTTGTCTTTTGATGCGGCGCTTCGTTCTAGCTTGGAACGTATTGTCCCCGCGACCGGGCCTGGCTTTGGTGATTGGCAGTGGCGGCTCGCTACTTTTCCCTTCTCTTTTGGGGGGCTTGGTGTTTATGCTGCTGCTAATGTTCTTCATTTTGCCTTTCTTGCGTCCCGCCTGCAGTCTGATGCGTTGCAGGCTAAGCTCCTTCATCCTTCTGGGATTGTTGCCCCGGGAGCTTGTTTTGATGCTGCTGTGAGAGTGTTTACTGAGACTACGGGTTCGGATATCCTACGCCGTCCGAGTGAGATCGCTGCCCCCAAACTTATGAAGAAATTGGCAGATATATATTTCACGAAGGTGGCGCTACCGCTGAATCCGACTACTCTTTAACCACTCGACAAGTTGCATTATGGAAGTCCCAACAAGGTGGACACACTTCTGATTGGCTTCGTGCGGTTCCTATTTCTGGATTAGGACAGACCATGAATGGGTGGACTTATCGCGGTGTTCTGAGCTATCGGCGGGGTATTCCCCTGTTTTCGGTATCTCGGTCGTGCTCAGCCTGTTCTCGGGTCTTTCATGGCGACGTCTTCGGCGATCATGCCGTGTCCTGCTCTGGTACTGTTGGGGTTAAGCAGCGCCACAACCTGGTTCATGACACCCTTTTGGATATCTGTTTTCGGTCTGGGATTTCGGCGGCTAAGGAGGTGGACGTTGGTTTGATCGACGGGCATGACAAGCCCCTTCGTCCAGCGGATTTGTTGTTATATTCCTCGGACAGGGCCCCGGATGTGTGTGTGGATTTGACTAGTTCCTCCCCCTTAACCCAGTCTGCTGTGGCTGACTATGCGCCTGGACGAGTTGTGATTGATGCTGCTCGGTGTAAATGTGCCAAGTACCAGGACTTGTGTGAGGTGCGGGGATATGGTTCTTACCCTTCTAGTTCTCTTCGGTGGGGGAGTTGGAGACGGGTGCTATTGCATTACTAAAATGGGTTCAGAAGATTTCGGTGTCTCAGGATGTTGGAGGCGTGCTGCTGCTCATATTTTTACTCCAGTTGATTTTGTTATTGCAAAAGGAGTGGGGGCCCAGATAGTATCTCGGCTTCCCATTAATTTCTTGTAAAATATTATTCATCTAATAAAATTTGTTTTTTTATAATAATAATAATAATAATAATAATAATAATAATAACTGAACTGAACTAAATGGATTTGAATTGAATTAAAATGAATTGAACTGAAGTGAATGAACCTGATCTGAACTGAAAAAAATGAAAAGTCCAACAACCGAAAAAATAAGTACAAAATAACTAAGACCTTATTTTTTCTCGGTAAAAAAAAATCCCCATTCTCTGAGAGCCCTAAGACCTAGTTCTTTTATCAATCTTGATCGGAATATTTACTTTGCGTTGATATGTTGAATGATCGGAATAATCCGGTGCCTACTTTTATCTTAATCTTTCTGATTTTCATTAGTTGCTTTTCTCTCTTTGAATAATTATAATTATAATGCTGTTTCTTATGTTTGTTCTTGTTCATCAGATTCAAACAACGACGACAAATTCAACCCGAATTCGTGCTGAATTGGATAAGTTAAATGGCTTTTTATTGGCTCGTGCAAAGGTAAGATTATTATACATATTTATATATAGTTCTTGCTTTTATTTTCCAGTAATTACAATTTAATTGGGTTCGTCTTCAGTGTCTTAACAGTACTGTTAAAATAACAAAAAGAAAGAAAAGATTAAACATATCTACAAAGCCAAGAAGAAGAACAAGTAATGCTGTTGTCAATCACCCACCGAGGATGCTGCTTGGTGTAAGTTATTTTTTTTTTTGTCTCGAGAGTAAGTAATAAAATTATTATTATGTTTTTTTCCAACTCACTTTTATGATTCATATCTCTTCAGCAAGGATTGCCGGATTATTTCCTCTTTGAATTTGCCTCCGGATATGCTCTTTTCTATGCTCATGGAGTGGATCACCTTCATATGTCCAGTGTTGATATATATGAGAAGTTCATTAAAAACTCTGACAACATCTTTACGCTCAAAGCTTTTCATCCCTTTTCATCAATTGCTGATGCTCTCGTTCAAATGAATGCTATATCCAATTGTATGTTAATTTCTAATTTAGGTTTAAAACATATATTGTTCTACGTTTTAGTGCTTCTACAAGTAGGACTGTCAATGGATCGGGTTTCTGCTCCATTCATAGTCCTACGTACAAGACACAAAAACCAAAATTGTTTTTCATTTGGAGTGTTTTTTGTTTGTTTTGTGTTTCATATGGATGTATTTGTTTGTTTGCAGCAAAGGTGACTCCACAATTGAAAAGTTTCCTCGTGGATAACCTTCCAAAAAGGCTACATGGCCAAGGAAGTAGTTGTTTTGTTGCAACTTCTAATTCAGAATTGGCAAACAACATAACAACTACAACGGGATTCGGCTCCCGGAGCGGTGAATTCTCCTATAATCTGATGCGTGGTTTGCGAATTAATATTGACAAATTCATCGATGGCTTGGAGGTATGCGCTTTCTTTCTTTCTTTACACCATCACTTCCAGCAAAATATATGTGGGTTCGTGCTAACGTAATTTTGTGATTTTCTTTAGCCTAAAGATTTGGGAAAGCAGCAACTCAATCTGGCACGCCTTTATAGTAGACAAAGGTGTACGACAATGGTTGTAAATTGTTCAAAGGCAATTTCGTCCTCTTCCTTGAAACAACCTGTGTGTGTGCCTCATAGAGGCAAACAAAGGAGTACTTCCATGGTTGTAAAAAGTTCCAAGGCGGTTGCGCCTTCTTCCTTGCAACAATTTGTGGTTGTGCCACATAGATTTGAAGGAGTTTTTATCGCCAAAGGTAAGGAGAATTTCATTTGTACCAGGAGTTTAGTACCGGGTGAAACTCTTAATGGTGAGGAATTGCTATATATTCAGGTTAGTCAACTTATATATATATATATATATATATATTCATATGTTATTGATGATTAAATTGGATTCTTAATTGATTTATGTATTTCGGTATGTTTATGATCCATGGATATTATTTATATGTTAAATAATTAATTTCCACATCTAAACAAACATATCAGCCACCAAATGTACAAATTGTTACATTTTTTAAGCGTTAAAAACAATAACAAAAGAAACTAAAGGTTAAGGCTAAAGTACCCTTTTTTTAATGCTCCTGTCTCAAATGCGTGATAATGCGACACTTTAATGTTGTCTCATGCCTTGTTTTATGTGTTGAGATTTATATTAATCTTCTCTTCCAGAATGAGGACGGAACTAAAGCTGAGTACAGAGTATGGAATCCGCTTAGATCGAAGTTGGCTGCTGCAATCTTGTGTGGTGTTAAAAATATATGTGCTGTAAGTATAACTTTATATTGCAATAGCATATGCTTTTCAAAATTAATTAATTAATTTAGATGTTTTTACATTTAATTTATTTTATATTTTTCAGAAACCTGGCTCTCATGTTCTCGTTATAGGAGATATATGTGAAATTACAATTTCACATTTGTCTGATCTGGTTGGCCCGGTAAGTTGTTTGGCCAGTTCTCGGTCATTTATAACTGTTCTATTTTATGCCATCTATGCATTGCCTATATATTTAGATCAAATTTAGTTTAAAAATATTTGTTTCTTTTGCAGGATGGTCTGGTCTATGTAGTTGGGTTCTCCGGTGCTGTTGTACATATGGTGGAAAAAAGGCCAAATGTTATATCAATTTTCGGAGAGCCTGATTTTTATTGGAAGTACCGCATGGTTGTTGGTATGGTGGATGTGATCTTTGCTGAAATGGTTTACCCTCAACAGGTAATATGATGTCTAACCTTTTGTTTCTTATTGAATTTTTTTAAGTATCTCCAAAGGGGTGGGGGGTGGGGGTATTTTAATTTTAAATAACTTCTTTTGTAATGCTTTATCATCTTATATTTAAATTTTCATTTTTCTTATTTGTATAATCTGCACCAAATTTAATTTCTGATTATTCAGCAAGACTTTATAGGTGTTGTAGCTAGTTTTAAAATCTTGGACCATTGCTTTTTCCAATTTACATTTGGAAACTCTTTGAAGTTTTTGATTTTAAGATGCTTCAAAGATTTTCATGTATGCAGTAGGGAATTACATATTCCTTGATTCTCATATTCTTGCATACTCGCTCCATGTCTTTCTTTACATAGTTGTGATTTTGGTTTTTCATTTGTCAGGTGAGATGGATTGTTAAGAATGCTAGATTTTATCTTAAAGCTGGTGGACATTACATGATCTCCACACGGGTTTGTTTTCTCCAACATGATACTTTTTGGTGTTCACTTGCAAAGTAATAATGTCTTTTGATTTTTTGCTAAACCATGTTGATAATTGTGATTCGTGTGGATTATAGGAAAACAACATCGATTTAACGAGCCAAGGTAAAAATATATTTGCCAGCAGCATTTTTCGGAGTGAGTTCAGTCCAATTGAACTTGTGATGCTGGATCCGGTAGTGAGAGAATATGTCATGTCTATTGGTGGTTTCCGTGTGCTAGAGGAGTAGATGTGTATTCAATGTTTTGTATTCTGGAACTTGGAGTTTATTTTCTTAGAAGCCTTTGATACTTGATCTGTTTTGTATTCTGGAACTTGGAGTTTATTTTTTTAGAAGCCTTTGATACTTGATTTTTTATTATCACTCGCACTCACTTGGACAAAACAAGAAATGAATTTCTTGTTGCACTTTATTATTCATTGTACTCTATTATGCTGAACAAGAAATGAAATTTTATTTAAGCTTTATCAACACTTGCACTCTCTAACTACCGTTCCTTTCGATTTGAACAAGATTGGTTTTAATTTACATGTTACTATTACTTGCACTCTTTGAACAAAGGTCTATTTTCCTTTTCCACTTTGGATGGTTATTCATTCGTTTTCTAGTTTTCTGTAATTGTGATTTTCTAACAAGGCAAGTATTAGTATTCATTTGCCAAACTAAAGATCTCTTTGCTAACGGCAAGCAACAGAGGCAATTCAATCCAATTTAACTTGCAATGTTGAAACCAATAGTGAGAGCATATGTCATGGATGTTTGTGGCTTCTGTGTGCTAGAGGAATATATGTATGTTAATCATTGTGTTTCCGGGAGGCATCAGTGTGTTACTTAGGCTGGAGAGGGTTTTCCTGTGCTTCCCGTGCTACTTTCAAGGGAGTTTGATTCATGTTAGCCGCATAGTTATTAAATGCGAAAGGCGCACCAAGGCAATAAGGGCTCCTATTGCCTGAGGCGCAAGGCGCAAGGCGAGGCGCACGCCTGACAAAGGTGAGGCGCAAAAAAAAATAAAAAATAAAAATTAAATTAAATTATAAAACTCATAAACACATAATGAAAAGAAAATATAACTATCAAAAAAACGTAAAGTTTAACAAAAATAAAGTGTCAAAACAATAAAAAATAACATTTACAAGTGTTCAAAAAACAAAAAATACAAAGAAAATCCAACAGTACATAGGCGCGCCTCGCAGGTAAAAGGCACACTGAAGCGCACCAAGGCGCGCGCCTCACCCACATCGCCCGCCTTTGGTCTTGAGAGGCGATGAGGTCTTTTTTCTACGCGCCTGTCGCCTGAGGCGCGCCTGAGGCGCGCCTTTAATAACTATGGTTAGCCGACCCCAAATTATTTTGAGATTAAGGCTTAGATATTGTTGTTGTCTTCAAGGTAATATTAGTCTAGTTTTGCTAAACTCACTTGCTTGTT
This sequence comes from Orobanche coerulescens, assembly GCA_033398695.1. Taxonomy (NCBI): domain Eukaryota; kingdom Viridiplantae; phylum Streptophyta; class Magnoliopsida; order Lamiales; family Orobanchaceae; genus Orobanche; species Orobanche coerulescens. The sequence continues at coordinate 110,011,472 of CM065807.1, read as the reverse complement.
TATACATATGCTTCTGTTGTGCTCCCTTGCTTGTCTAGACATATGCTTCTGTTGTATGTGCATTTTGATTTCATAATATTTTGCTCATTTTGTGGGCTGGACTTTAAAACAGTAACTAATTTTTCGTGCTAGACTGCGTGCATAATAGCTTTATAAAATGGAGATTGGGGAATCACACTATGAATAATCTTATTGATTTACATTATTTAGATGGAAATTTATTTGGTACTGAAACTGAATTTATAGGACTTAAGTTCTATCTAATAGTGCTACCACATATCAGTACTCGAACTCGAGACTGTTGCTTTATATTATTTCCTTCTCTTCATTCACTAAACATGATAGAATTTTGATTGTTAAAGTTTAGCATTAAGGATAAATTTTCTCTTTTTACAAAGGTCAAATTAGCTCCCTTCATTCACTAACACGATAAATATTGTGGAATATATTATCTATTATATATGTATTACTGCAACATTATAACTTCCTATAACGCTATACATAATATATGCACAAAGCTCTGCACCCCACTTCTGCCATTACAACTTCTGTGGCTACTCTTTCCAGCAATCATCTAGTTTAACGTTGGCCTCAATCAATCAGACCTTATTAACATACAAGAGCGTCGTCAGTCGTCACTCGTCAGGTATTGATTTTGTGTTTGGATTTTGTGTCTTCTTTTTTCTACATATAATTTGGTTAATTAGTTTATGGGCTCAATTTTTGAAAAAATATTTAAAAGTGTAATACATACTAATGGATTTCTTTGGTGTTTGAATGAATATCTTGTTGGTGATTTTAGTGTCACAATTCATTTTGTGTAATTGGAACTAATATGTGAGCTAATGGGTTTATAATTCGTATTCTAATATATGTTCGGGTATGTGCGGAGTGCACACATATATAAGATCGAATTATAAGCCGGTACGATTATGTCGGGGGTCCGGGGGCAGCGCCCCAAAAGGTCTTCGGAAATTTAGATTTGGGATTTAGTGATATTTCCGAATTTTAGAGGGAGACTGTGGTAAAATTGATTAATTTCGTCAATTTTGTTAAGCCACCCGTCAACCCTAATTTCGGACCACTAATGACGGCGCCGCTCTCAAAACCCTAAAATCGACCTACTTGTAACCCTAATCCGACATGTATAAATAGGGCTCTCCTCATGAGTCTGGAACACACCCTTTTTCTGAGCTCTCGATCTTTCTGATAAACACAGAATTTCTCTAGCAATTTGGCTTACGTTTCTGTGCCTAGATTCGTAAGTGTTCCATTGGATTATCCTAGGCTGAATTTCTTGTAACCCGGACATAGGGTAGAAATATCAGTTCGGAAAGTGTTTACACGATCCATTGGAAAATCCGGATCTCCATAAAAACCCTTATACCCCAACAATCGAACTGATATTTTCTCTTACGGAGATGGTGAATCAATCCGCGAGATGACTACGAGTTCAACAAAGCTGGACAAGTTCGAAGGCAACGATTTGGTGGCGAGAAGAAGATGCACTTCATGCCGACTACTCGAAGGCGGCGTATGTCTTGAGTACTCCCAGACGGAGGTGGTTGAAAACGAGACATTGGAGGAAACCAGAAGAGGAGCAAGTGGGACAACGATGACTACATCTGCAGAGGCCACATATTGAGCGGTATGTCGATTCTTTATTCGATATCCATGGTGATGCTAAGAGTGCGAAGGAATTGTGGGACACCCTTGAATCAAAATACATCGGAGGATGCTTCGAGTAAGTTTAAGTTAGCGATTTTAATGCTTATAAGATGGTTGATTCAAGGTTTGTCATAGAACAATACAATGAACTCCTTCGTATTTTGGGTCAATTCAAATGCACAACATGAACATGGGCGAATCCATTCTTTGTGTCAAGTGTGATTGACAAACTTCCACCATCTGGAAAGATTTCAAACATAACCTAAAACATCAAAAGGAGGAAGCTGTCTTTGGTTCAACTTGCTAGTCATCTTCGCATTGAAGAATCTCTTCGTCTTAAGGATAATGACAAATCGATAAAACCAAAGGAAGAGTTGAACACAGATGACCCTCTGTTCATATGGTTGAAAGCAAACCAAGGAACCCGAATAACAAAGGACATGGCAAACGTAAGCAAGAAACAGTCCCTAATAACTCCAACAAAAAGAATAAGGGAATTACTTGTTGGAGGTGTAACAAGGTGGGACATTGCAAGCGTGATTGTCGTGTGAATCTAGGCAACAATGGTACTGGAAACAGTGGAGCTAATGGAAGTGGACATGGGTCTAAGGACCAAGTTAAAGGAGGTCAGTACTTGACTAACCTTGATAATTCTAAACAGAATTATGTCTATTATGTCTCACTCATTCCAGAATCATTCTATGTGCAGGATGATGATGTTGCTTGGTGGATCGACTCCGGGGCAACGAACCATGTATGCAAGGATAAACGGTGGTTTGAAACATTAACACCCCTTGAAGATGGATCGGTCTTTGAAAATGGGAGACGATTCTTTTATACCTATTTGTGGTGTCGGTGTCGTTTGTCTTGAATTTACTTCTGGAAAGACTATTAGACTTTTTGATGTTTTGTTTGTTCCTAAGATTCGAAAGAATCTAGTTAGTGGTAGTAGTTTGAATTCTGATGGTTTTAGACAAGTTTTTTAATCGGATAGGTTTATCCTATCTCGTGGTGGAATGTTTATTGGCTTTGGATATTTGAATAATAGAATGTTTCGTTTGAATATTATTGATAAGTCGATAATTGTTCAAAATTCTGCATTTGTGTCTACTAATTCTAAGATTGATGACTCTATGCTTTGGCATGCTAGATTGGGTCATGTCAATTTTAGAAGGATGCATGAGATGTCAAAGGATGGATTGATTCCAGCCTTTGACATGAATCTTAAAAAATGTAAAACATGCATGCTTACAAAAGTGACAAAACAGCCTTTCCCAAGTGTCACTAGGAATTCGGCTATTTTGGAACTTGTACATAGTGACTTGTGTGATTTTTACTCTACTCCTTCCTTGGGTAATAAAAAGTATGTTTTCACATTTATTGATGACTGTACTCGGTTTTGCTATGTGTATTTGTTGCATTCTAAGGATGAAGCCTTAGATAAATTCAAAATATACAAAACTGAGGTGGAATTGCAATTAGGCAATCCGGTTAAATGTCTTAGAACTGATCGGGGAGGTGAATATATGGATCCCATATACTTCCAATCAGTGGGTATCATTCATGAAACCACAACACCTTACTCGCCCCAACAAAATGGAATCGCCGAACGCAAAAATCGAGTTTTAAAAGAAATGGTAAATTCGATGCTTTCTTACTCGGGATTGAGTGAGGGATTCTGGGGAGAGGCCATGTTAACGGCCTGCTATTTGCTGAATAGGGTTCCAAATAAAAAGAACAAAACTGTCCCATATGAACTTTGGTTCAAGAAAAAGCCGAATTTGAGTTACTTTCGGGTTTGGGGATGTCGGGCGGTTGTAAAACTTACCGAACCTAAAAGGAAAACTTTAGGTGAACGTGGAATAGATTGTATATTCATTGGATATGCTGAACATTCCAAGGCATATAGGTTTTATGTAATAGAACCTAATGATTTCGTGTCGATTAACACCGTTATTGAGTCACGGGATGCGATTTTTGATGAGATGCGTTTTTCGTCGATTCAAAGGCTTAAGGATCTGAATTTTGGCACTAATGAAGTGCAAAATCCAGGAAATTCAGATGGTGTTGCTATACCAACAACACAAGAGCCTGGGAAAAGCAAAAGAGGCCGAATTGCTAAAAATTTCGGTTCCGACTTCCAACTCTATTTGGTAGAAGGGACAAGGGACGAAATTGGTTTTCAATCTTATTATTATTCTGAGATTGAGGATGATCCTAAGAATTTTCAAGAGGCCATGGAGTCTCGAGATGTTGTCTTTTGGAAGGAAGCTATTGATGACGAAATGTCGTCAATTCTTGAAAATGACACTTGGGTGTTATGTGATTTACCTCCGGGTTCTAAACCACTTGGTTGCAAATGGATTTTCAAAAGGAAAATGACTGTTAATGATACTATTGACAAGTTTAAAGCCCGGTTGGTCATTCAAGGGTTTAGACAAAAACCCGGTGTTGACTATTTTGATACTTATGCTCCGGTGGCGCGTATTTCTACTATTAGATTGTTAATTGCCTTGGCAAGTATTCACAATCTGATTGTCCATCAAATGGATGTTAAGACTGCCTTCTTGAATGGTGAACTTGATGAAGAAATTTACATGAAACAACCAGAAGGTTTTGTTATGCCCGGTAAAGAGCATATGGTATGTAAACTTGTGAAATCATTGTATGGGCTGAAGCAAGCACCCAAACAATGGCATCAAAAGTTTGATGAGGTTATTTTGTCCTCTGGTTTTAAGTTAAACCAATGTGACAAAAGTTTATAGTAGATTTGATGAAACTACTAGTGCTGGAGTGATCATTTGCTTATATGTAGATGATATGCTGATTTTCGGTACTGACCAAAATCAAGTAGATGAAACTAAGAAATTGTTGTCATCTAAATTTTCCATGAAAGACTTGGGAGAGGCTGATGTAATTCTTGGAATAAGAATTAAGCGGGTGAACAAAGGTTTAGTAATGACTCAAAGTCATTATATTGAGAAAATTCTCAAACGGTTTAATTTCAGTAATTGTTCTCCCGTCAGCACTCCTATGGACTCTAGTGTGAAATTAATACCTAACACTGGCATTCCCATTTCACAATTGGAATACTCCAAGGCCATTGGTAGTTTGATGTATGCCATGACAAGTACCAGGCCTGATATTGCTTTTGATGTGGGAAAATTGAGCAGATACACTAGTAATCCTAGTGCTCAACATTGGCAAGCTTTGAATAGAGTATTTAAGTATCTCAAGGGAACCATGGATTATGGCTTGAGTTACTTGGGATATCCTTCGGTTTTGGAAGGACATTCGGATGCAAGTTGGATAAACAACTTGGAGGACCATTCCTCGACTTCTGGTTGGGTATTCTTGCTTGGGGGAGGTGCCATTTCATGGGCTTCCAAGAAGCAAACTTGTATTACACACTCAACAATGGAATCTGAGTTTGTTGCGTTAGCTGCTGCTGGTAAAGAAGCAGAGTGGCTAAGAAATTTAGTCTATGAGATTCCTTTGTGGTCTAAGCCGATAACACCGATTTCTATCCTTTGTGATAAAGCAGCCTTGGCTAAGGCATATAGCCAAGTTTATAATGGCAAGTCTAGACACTTAGGTGTTAGACACAGTATGATTAGAGATCTAATCATGAATGGTGTGATCTCGGTTGAGTTTGTGAAATCGCAACAAAATTTGGCAGATCATTTGACTAAGGGCCTGTCAAGAGACTTAGTGCACAAGTCTGTAATTGGGATGGGATTAAAGTCCATATAATTCTGTAATGGTGAGACACCCAATTCCCTTCTTATATGACATTAGGAGTTGAATTCAATGAGGAAAGCTCACACTTATAGATTGGAACACACAAATTATTCATCCCAGGTATGTGTTCGGTTCTGCAGTTGGCTAGGTTGAAGTTTAACTTCTTAATAATTCCTTTGATAAAATGTATGTGCAGATACATGAAGTAAAGGAATTACCTACGTGATTGTGAAGTGTAGCCGCATTTCAAGAGGTTGAGGACTTGGCCTTGATACAGTCATGAGAGGATTAGGACACTCGGCTTTATAATAGTGTCAAGTTGTATTTTGTTAGAGAAATTCAATAAACTTGTATGTATTTTACCTTCAGGTATTCAAATGGGTTGAAGGGTTCAATTCTTAGAACACCCTAATTCTCGAGTATTTGAAAGTGCATGATACTAAGATGGAAATTCAATCGTTTCGATATTTTCATTTATGTACTGGTTTGGTTTGATTGGATTAATGTTATATTGGTTCATGGGTTACACTAAAATGGGGGAGGATTGTTGGTGATTTTAGTGTCACCATTCATTTTGTGTAATTGGAACTAATATGTGAGCTAAGGGGTTTATAATTCGTATTCTAATATATGTTCGGGTATGTGCGGAGTGCACACATATATAAGATCGAATTATAAGCGTCTGATTATGTCGGGAGTCCGGGGCAGCGCCCCAAAAGGTCTTCGGAAATTTAGATTTGGGATTTAGTGATATTTCCGAATTTTAGAGGGAGACTGTGGTAAAATTGATTAATTTCGTCAATTTTGTTAAGCCACCCGTCAACCCTAATTTCGGACCACTAATGACGGCGCCGCTCTCAAAACCCTAAAATCGACCTACTTGTAACCCTAATCCGACATGTATAAATAGGGCTCTCCTCATGAGTCTGGAACACACCCTTTTTCTGAGCTCTCGATCTTTCTGATAAACACAGAATTTCTCTAGCAATTTGGCTTACGTTTCTGTGCCTAGATTCGTAAGTGTTCCATTGGATTATCCTAGGTTGAATTTCTTGTAACCCAGGCATAGGGTAGAAATATCAGTTCGAAAAGTGTTTACACGATCCATTGGAAAATCCGGATCTCCATAAAAACCCTTATACCCCAACATATCTGAATAGCAAGGTCTTGTTAGTGAAGCTTCACTACAGTGATCACTTGGTCATCACTATTTGCCAACTTCTTGAAACTCTTGGTTTACCCAAACGTAATCTTTCTTATTAAGGAGCAGGTTGCTTATGGAATTGGGGATGAAGTTGTTGTCTCCTTCCTTGTCTACCCAATTGAATTGATATCAAGTACAGGTATATACAGTATGTTGCTACCCAAAATATTATCCGGAGATAGATATTTTTGGAATGGATGGGATAGCAAACAAATGCAAGAGCACTTCCGTGAGAAAGATAAATAACACAAGATTTGCCGGGGTTGTTAGTCCCGGGCTTGAATGCTCTCGCGAGATATTATTAATACCGATATTCGGGGATACAAGTACTAATGTAAGAATACAATTACAATGAGTGTAAAGTTTCTTGTTATCTTAGCTAGTGAGCGTGTAGATTGCCGGAAGAACCAGATTTGATGCTCTGTGAGTTCTTGTAACAAAGGTGATGAACAGTCGCGGCGGTGAGAGATCGACCGCCTCTCACGGCGAGTATATAGCTGGATGCTTGGGCTTCTGGGCTTGTAAATCCCTTGGAATCTGTCCAGTGGAGACTTGCTGCTTCTGCCGATCGTCTTCTGGACGAGAGATTGGGAGAGAGAAGTCCTGAGATGGATTCCGGTGAGATAGCCGGGAGCTTGATGATATGTGTGTGTTCTTCAGTATTTCCGTGGATGTATCGGAATGTGAGAGAATGAGCTCTGAGCGTAAGTCAGAATGAATTCGGAACTGTATATTCAGTGAACTGGGAACTGTGGAGTGAATTCCGAGCTGTTGGTTCGAATGAATTCAGAACTGAGAACCTTTTTCCAGTAGGAGGAGGTTCTCTATTTATAGGGCTTGGATACGCCGGGCGATCGCCTTTACTGCAATATAATAATCGGGCGATCGTCTTTTAGCACATGGGCCTGTCCCCTCAGAGTCTGCAGGAGTTGTTGGCAGTCAACTACTCGGTCCAATGGGGAGCTTACACGCGTCCTGAGTTGCTGTCGCGGGTGGTCCCACTGACAACTTTCGGCGCGCATGCTGGTAGGTGAGGTAGGTGACAGGCTGTGGTCACATGTCTTGTCTGTCAGCAAAAGATCTTATCTGCTGGCGAAGATCTCGTCAGCGCCTTTGGTGGATCTGCACGTGGGTGCTTTCTGAGATCCAGTCCTTGACGGTTTTGATGGGCGATCGTCTCTGCTCGGGGCGCAGGTCGATTGCCCTTAGCCGGTTAGTAGAGCAGATCGCCAGCTGCCAAAGGGCGATCGCCCTGGGAGTCGATCGCTAGGTACCTGATGGTGGTTTGATATCTTCGACTTGGCGAGCTAGTCAGGGTTTGACTGGAGTTGACTTGGTCGCTCGGCCTTATAGTCGATCGCCTGTCGGGATGAATAAATCGTGACACAACAATTGCCCCCCAGCTCGCTCATACGTTGGAAACGTGGGGTGAGGTGGCTTTCTTGGCGATCGCTGAATTTTTGACGAGCGACTGAGTGTTTTATTGAACTGGCGATCGTCTTTGAGCCGATATGCTCTGGATTCGGACGACCTGGTTGGCCGAATCACTGCGGAAAAAGCAACGGGCGTTGAAAAGTCTCCGCGCACGTGTCAGGCTTCTATTGGAGGACGCCAACGGTCATTAATGACTCCTCGGCTGACGCGTCCTCGAAAAGACGCGTACGCGGGTCTCGAGGGGGTCAACTGGTGCGCCGTTTGAGATCCGACCCCTGAGGTTTTCCCTTATTGCAATCGGGTCCCTGCTTTCTCCTATAAAAGGGGGCGCGGGGCTGCAGTCTTACTCACGCGTACGCATTGGAGAAAGAAGGTCCTGCTGCCGAATTTTTTGAAGATCTAAGCGCCGATCGTCGATCGATTTCACTTTAGGGTAAGAAAAAACCTTTTCTTCTTTTCTATCTCTGAAAATGGCCGGAACCTCATCATCGTTTGGAGCGGGAACTAGTTCTGCCGCCGGGACGTCGGCTGCCCGGGGAGAAACTTCTTCCGTCTTCCACCTCGAGACGGCGGCTGAAGCCATTCGAGCCGGAATCGACCCGGCTGAAGTTGAGGCTTTGTTCAATGAGGCCGATGTTGCTAGGGAGTCGGCTGCTGAGGAGAGACGATCGCAGATCGAGAGAGATCTGGCGATCAGGGCTTACTGGGAGCAACATAGTGATTTTGGACGGGCCTATAGGGCCTTTGCTGAAATAATGGAGAGATTGGCCGGTCCTACTCCGCGATTCGATTTCAGGGGATATTCGGTCGCTTATCCCTATGTGCTTCCCAAGCGGTCGCAGTATCGTGCCGCGCAGCGATCGTTGTGGTCGCTCGGCCAAATACGGAGCTCGATGACCAGGAGAGATCTGGCCGTCTGGAGGACAAGATTCCATGTTCCTTCGGATGTGGACATGTTCGCGCCCGCGGAGAATGAACGAGCCGACCAGCCTCCGATGGGTATGGTCGCAGTGAGTGAGGCCGTTATGGAGGCCGGGCTGCGCTTCCCTCTGTCCTTTGCGGTCTCCCATCTGTTGGCCGCTTGGAATGTGGCGCCACTTCAGCTGACGCCGAACGCCTGGCTCCAAATCATATGCACTTTCACCCTATTCGGCGGTCACCGCCTGTACCGCCTCCCGTCGCCGTTGGAGATGAATCATCTGTTTAAACTGACGGCTCATAGAGGGTTGGTCGGCGGTTACCACATTCAAGGCCGATCTGGCCGGGTGATTCATGGAGTTCCGAATAAGATACGGGGCGATCAGACGAAGTGGTTCTGGGTCGCTGGCAAGTGGAGAGCTTCGGCGAGCGACAATCCCACAGGCGAACTGGAGATCCCCACTGAATTTCGGGAGAGGAATCCCGGTAAGGGTTTAGACTCTCCCTTCGCTTGGATGCGTTTTGGACTGATCTAATTTGATTTCTGTTTTGCAGGCTTTCATATCCCGGCGATCGAGGAGCTGCCTTTCGACTTCCTCGTTGTTTGGGAGCGAATTAGGAGCTTGTCGGACGACGACCTAGACGCCACTCGGATCAACAAGGAGAGTCGCTGGTTGTCGGCTCGACTATTCCGCTTCCCGAGACATCTCGCGGTGCCAGGTATGACTTTATGCGACCTTCAATTTCTAGGCGATCGCCTTACTTGAAGATAGTGTCTGACCGTTAGTCGATCGTCTTTAACTGCAGAGGTTCGTTTCCCTCGCTTTGTGGAGCCTCCGGCGGAGATCGCTATGTCGAACCCAGGAGTCCTAGGCCGTCTTAAGGCGAAGAGGTCGACTCGGGTTCCACCCGTCGCATTGCCTATAGTTCCGGAGGCGGAGCCTCGTGCGGAGCCGGAGCCTCGCGTAGAGCAGGTCGCGGTTGAGGAGGAAATTCCGGAGGAGGGTCTTCGGGCGAATCGCAAGAGGCCGAGGCCGCAAGAAACCGTTTCTGCCCGGCGATGGAGTGCCGATCGCCGCGCCTCCGATCACCATCGTTGCTCCGGAGCGCGAGCCGCCCTCTGCGGCTTTTCTGCGGGAGGCGGCGATCGCGGATGCGGAAACTCCTCGAGGGAAACCGTTTTTCGGTCGGGATCCCGAGAAGGCTGAGAGGTAGATAGCATTTCTGTGTTGACAATTACATCCGCGTAGGAATTGTATTAACCTTGGTGTTTTGGTGCAGGATCCGTCGCAAAGACCCGTCTTGTCCACCGATGGTCGTGGATTTTCTGGCGAGTCGATCTCCTCGCCATTCCTGCGACATTCCGCCCTATGTGAGCAAGGCCGCTTCTGCTTTGCCGAAGGCGTGGACAACTGATCTGGATGCGATCGCCCGGCTGCGATCGTCGAGTTCGATGGATGTTGTTGTCGCCCTTTCTCTTCAGACGGCGACCATGGCCGTCCAGGCTGCTCAGGAGTTTGAGGGGCGGCCCTCCACCATTCGCCTTCAGGAGGATCTTGAGGCGGCTCGGAAAGAGAACGCCGAGTTTGCTGACAAGATCGCAACGATGGAGAAGGACTCCTTGGAGGCGGCCAAGCGGGCGAGCCATGAGCTTGAGCTGGAGAAGAAGGAGACTGAGAAATTCCGAATGGCGGTCGACCGGTTTCGGGACCAGATGCAGAGTGCCGTCCAGGCGAGAAATGTTGCTGAGGAGGAGGCCGATCGCCAGAAGGTGACGATCGCTCGGCTGATGAGCGAGCTGGCGGAGGCGAAAGAGAAGGTTGCTGCGAGGGAGGCCGAGCCTGTGGATCGCAATGTGCGATGGCCGAGCTGAGAGGAGAGGTTGAGGCGACCAAGGCCGATCCCTTCCAAAACTTGGAGTATGTCAGCGAGTTCGCCTATTACTTGGCGTTCGCCGACTCCATCCGAGCGGCTAAGAAGGGAGGCTTGGAGGTCGGTCCTCTTGCTGAGAAGTTCAAGTCATATGCATTGGAGCATCCTCTCAATTCGGCTTTTTCCTTGCCGATCTTGGACCTGGCGGACATCGGCGTGGATCTGAGCTGGTATCCGTCTCCGGACAGTCTTGCTCATCCCGATGCTCCGGAAGATGAGGGGACCGCGCCGAATGCTGATGGCGAAGGTCCGGCAGGGGCCTGAGGCGCTTCCTTTTTAGCTTACTTTCTTTGTAGTTTGTAGCTTTCTTTTTGTAGTACTTAGGCCTTCGGGCGATCATGTACTCTATTTTTTCAAGTAATGAAATGAGCATTTGTCTTTCTGACTTATCACTTGAATGAATGGTTATTTTTAAGTCTTTGTTTGACTTTGTACAAATGTGTGAGGAGAGATCGTTGCGAGGGTAGTTCCAAATGAATTGATAAACTCATAAGACAACTTTTTACAACAAGTTCGATCGCTGCACTACATCTGAAAAAATGACGATCTCCGTATGTGGTTGAATAGCGACGATCGTCGTGTAGGTAGTCCGCACTCTTCTTGCCCCTTGTTTTTATTCACTTGGTGGAAGTGAGGGGATGAAAATAATTCCTTGAGTGAGCGGTCTTTAACTTTGTCGAATCCTCGGGGACGGTCGTCCATCTTGAGGAACCGTGCACGATCGCGGAGTTCGATGGACCGACTCCTTGATCATGTCTTGATGCGCGAAGACATTGAGTGTCTCGTGACTCACTTTATTATGAGGGTCCTCCGTTAGGCTGCGCCTCGCCTCGTATTTAAACGAAGGGCGTGCGGTCTCGGTCTAGAGGAGTCCTTGCGCGGGGCAGCGTCGGATGAATCAACTCCGCGCCCGCGGCTTGTTAGCTCTGCTTCCACCTCGGCCAGCCATGGAGATGGCCGACCTCGACGGTGTACGTTGAGACGGGGTTGTGGCACGTCGCGTTGTCCGGGTTCACCATGTTAGATGATGAACCTTTGAGGGCGAGCGATCGTGTCCACTGATTTATTTTGGAGGGCCCTCAGACTACGCCGGCCTCGTATTTAAACGAAGGGCGGGCGATCTTGGCCTAAAGGGACCTTGCATGGCCTGAGCAGTCGGTTCCGTCGACCACCAGGACCATGGCTGCACTCTCTCACCTTGGATCGTCATGTAGATGTCGATCTTCGACGGTGTACGTTGTGCGGGGGAGGCGATCTCGTGCCTTAGTCCATCATGTTATATGGTGAACTGTAGATGGCGATCGAGTCCTCCGGTTTCTTGAATAAGGAGGGAGATCGGGATGACTTCCGTGGTCTCCTTCGCTTGATTGAAGCATATAGAGACGGTCGCCGAGGTTGATCCAGGGGTCGGCTCGTATGAGCTTTCCAGCCTGTTTAGTGTTCGACTCGGACGATCGTCTATAGAGATAGGCGGGGGCTTCGGCTAAACCAATAAGCTGTCCAACTTGCCCTCCTCGAACAATCTCCAGAGCTGTTTGAGGAGGTCGCGGCATTTGTTGGTGCTGTGGCCGGGACTCTTGTGGTAGGCGCAATATTGATTGTTGTCCAGGTGACCGTGGTCCCTTATCGCCTTTGGCTTTTTGAGCTCTTCGTGCCCCCTGATGGCATAGAAAATATGTGCCGGAGTTCTGTTGAACGTATGGAGGAGATGGGCTTCCATGTCCTCGAAAGCCTTGAGATCTCCGGGTGTCTTGGCGATCGCCTTCTTTGCTTTGGCGATCGCTATCTTCTGGGCAAGAGGTGGCGTTTCCTCGTCTAAGCGGAGGGTGAGTAGCCTTTGCACGGCCAGAAGTTGGCGGCTTTAGCGCGGAAGATCGTGTAAGTTGGGGAATATCCTTGGAGAGATGTCCGAACATGGGAGAGTGACCGTGGAATCCCCCATGACCGAATAGAGAGCGAGCTCATCAGCGGGTTCGCCGGTGAGGATGATTTCGTCTACCCGGTCGATGTAATCTGCGCTTTCGTCCTTCCCCGCTTGATTTTTATGATGCGCTGGGGCCTTCTGGTCTGGCGACCTTGTTGGCGAAGTATGACGTGAAGTCATCCGCCGTTTCTTAAAAGAGGTGACCGATCGTGGTGGTAGTGAGACGTACCACTTATGGGCCGCCGCCCAATGTCGGCGGGAAGATCCGGCACTTGGTTGCATCGGATGCCCCACACCTAGTCATGTAAATTCGGAATTTACTCGGGTGGGTTTCGGGGTCCGATCTCCCTTATACAGAGGTGTTTTAGGAGGAGCGATCGTTGGTTGTATGGGGGCAAGCTCGATGTGGACCGCGAGTGGCTCGGTCGGCCCGGCGATCTTCTTGCCGGTGCTTGCCCGGCGTCCAAGAGTGCTCTCATCTCATCGAGCCGACGTTGCATGGCGGCCATCGCCGTGGCTCGACTGTTAGCGGCTCGGCGAACGGAGCGGGAGCCGAGGCGAGTCAGTACTGAGTCCCTGGCGATCGGGGCGGGAGTCATATGGCTGACATGCGTTCGGCTGTGAAGTGAGTAGGCCGAACTCCTGGTGACGGATTCGGATTCCGTCTTCTCAAGGTTGGAAACAGAGTGCCCCGGTCGCCGGGATGGGTCGCGTCCCAAGCGATCGAATATGGATCCGTCCGGTCGTGCGAGAGCCTTTCCTCGCGAATTGGGGCTTTTTGACGATCGCTCGTTCAGTAGCCCATTGAATTTCCGTTTTCCCATGCGGCGGATGATCGAGGGGGTTATCGCGGGCGGCGCGCATGCTCTCCGTCGCTCCTCCAGGATGGCCATAGCCTCCTCGATCTGTTCCTCGGTTTGGGCCGATCGAGTGAGAGGTTGGGGCCATCTCTCGGATGCGGGATCGAGAGTCTCGCGTTGCCGCGGCTTCCTGTCGTCGGTGGGGTTCGGACTGAGCCGGGAAATGGTGTCCGGCGGTTCGGAGAGTAGCTTTCTTCGATGGACCGGCGGATGTCATGATTCTGGAGGTTTTCTTTGAAGTGCAGTGAGTGTCACTTCAAGTATTTGCCCCGAGAACAGTGAGTGTTCTTCGGGACGGTAGAAATAAAAATATGAGGGTTAGATGCCCTTCTTCTAGCGCCAGTTGTTGCTACCCAAAATATTATCCGGAGATAGATATTGCTGGAATGGATGGGATAGCAAACAAATGCAAGAGCACTTCCGTGAGAAAGATAAATAACACAAGATTTGCCGGGGTTGTTAGTCCCGGGCTTGAATGCTCTCGCGAGATATTATTAATACCGATATTCGGGGATACAAGTACTAATGTAAGAATACAATTACAATGAGTGTAAAGTTTCTTGTTATCTTAGCTAGTGAGCGTGTAGATTGCCGGAAGAACCAGATTTGATGCTCTGTGAGTTCTTGTAACAAAGGTGATGAACAGTCGCAGCGGTGAGAGATCGACCGCCTCTCACGGCGAGTATATAGCTGGATGCTTGGGCTTCTGGGCTTGTAAATCCCTTGGAATCTGTCCAGTGGAGACTTGCTGCTTCTGCCGATCGTCTTCTGGACGAGAGATTGGGAGAGAGAAGTCCTGAGATGGATTCCGGTGAGATAGCCGGGAGCTTGATGATATGTGTGTGTTCTTCAAGATTTAGTGGATGTATCGGAATGTGAGAGAATGAGCTCGAGCGTAAGTCGAATGAATTCGAATCTGTATATTGATGAATCGGGAACTGTGGAGTGAATTAGAGCTGTTGGTTCGAATGAATTCAGAACTGAGAACCTTTTTCCAGTAGGAGGAGGTTCTCTATTTATAGGGCTTGGATACGCCGGGCGATCGCCTTTACTGCAATATAATAATCGGGCGATCGTCTTTTAGCACATGGGCCTGTCCCCTCAAAGTCTGCAGGAGTTGTTGGCAGTCAACTACTCGGTCCAATGGGGAGCTTACACGCGTCCTGGGTTGCTGTCGCGGGTGGTCCCACTGACAACTTTCGGCGCGCATGCTGGTAGGTGAGGTAGGTGACAGGCTGTGGTCACATGTCTTGTCTGTCAGTAAAAGATCTTATCTGCTGGCGAAGATCTCGTCAGCGCCTTTGGTGGATCTGCACGTGGGTGCTTTCCTGAGATCCAGTCCTTGACGGTTTTGATGGGCGATCGTCTCTGCTCGGGGCGCAGGTCGATTGCCCTTAGCCGGTTAGTAGAGCAGATCGCCAGCTGCCAAAGGGCGATCGCCCTGGGAGTCGATCGCTAGGTACCTGACGGTGGTTTGATATCTCCGACTTGGCGAGCTAGTCAGGGTTTGACTGGAGTTGACTTGGTCGCTCGGCCTTATAGTCGATCGCCTGTCGGGATGAATAAATCGTGACACAACACAGTAGAAACTCGATAATTTAATACTCGATTATTTAATAAACTTTATAAGATAATAGTTTTGGCCGGTCCCGATTCAAGGATAGGGTGCTAAATTAATAATTCGCTAAAATTATAAGATAATACATTTTTGATAATTCCTATAGGTCCCATATAAAATATAAATTAATAATTCCTTATATATTGTACATATTATAGGAATAATTTATGAAGGTTTCTTAAAAAATTACTCAATTGTATTTCTTTTTTGTTGGAATCAATTTCATTTTAAATCGCATCTCTAATTTTCCTTATCACCATAAGAACTTCTAGTGTTGTATTCTCATATAGGCTCAGCAATAAATTATTCAATATGATGGCTGCTTTAATGTTCGCATATTTTGATTTTGTATTTATAGAAAAAATATATACTGATATATTCAACACATGACTCATAATAAGATGAGAGATTGAATGGTTATTTTAAATTGGACCCTTCATTTGATATGTACATGCATTGTACAATAATTAAGTGAAAGTTTGAAAGTTGTTTGTAAATTAAGTATTTCATTATAATTTAATAAAATATTAATTAATATATAAATTAATAATTATTAATTTGTCGATTAATTTATAACTACAAATATTCAAAATTAAATTATAAAATTTCTCACCAAAATAACTACAACAAACCTGGGTAGAATTTAGATATGATGTAGAACCATATTGATTTGATGGGAAATTGGCATTAGAGTTCTGCAACAACATTCAAAATTTGGAATGAAAAATCATGACTACATTAGATTCTACAATAAAATTTTCAATTTAGCAATGTTTAAAAGATGAAAAAAATATTACGCAAGTAAAGGACACACACGAGAAAGGTGTGGATACATTCTAAAACCATATTGGGTGGAAGGAAAACCCACATTTGAGTTACGCAATGAAATTCAAAATTACATAGACATACAAAATAATTATTTATCCAGTAAAGTTCTCTTTCAAAAATAAATAAAAATCAACATACTTGACATGAAACTTGAGGAATGCATTCATGAGAACCCGAAAG
Organism: Orobanche coerulescens; assembly: GCA_033398695.1. Taxonomy (NCBI): domain Eukaryota; kingdom Viridiplantae; phylum Streptophyta; class Magnoliopsida; order Lamiales; family Orobanchaceae; genus Orobanche; species Orobanche coerulescens. The sequence goes on along the minus strand of CM065807.1, from coordinate 109,995,165 downwards.
TGTCCCTTGAAGCATGCTTGTGAAACTTAAGGGATGCGTTAGGTGAACCCAAAATTGGAGGAACTATGATCCCATGCCATGTTATATTCCTACAACCATAATATACATAAAAACTATTTATCAAATAAATTATTTGTTACAAGAAAAACTTACTTGAATGGATGGTTCCCGATATGTTGCATTGGTTGTCGGAATGGTTTTTTGTTGCTTCTTCTTTTGGGTCGGCTTCTTTTGACTCTTTTCCAATGAGCTTTTCAATCTTACATTTGGTAATCCTTTTGGCCATGCAGGATGAGGATCAAGAATTGGTGCTTCATATTCATCAAGTATTGGTGCCTCAACATCATCCACTAATTTTGATACTCCACACTCTTTATCAACTCCTTGTTCAAGTTCAGTGATTTTAAGTTCTGCAAATCTATAGATATTTTCATTTTCTGAACCCTTAGTGATTGCACTGTATGCTCTACGAATCAAGGAATTGCGCGCCACTGAGGCTGAAAATTGTCCCGTCAGTGCATCTTTTGGCGGTTTCTTATTAGAACTCTTCAGAACATTTTTTGCACATTTAGTCCATCTTGTCTTAATATATTGCTCCGGTATTTGAAGGACATTCTTCACATTGAACACACGTAAAGCATGTCTGCACAATAACCCTAATTGTTCAAACATTCGACAACTGCATAAAATTGTACAATCATTAGAATTAAACCTAACAATGTTCACCCTATCATCACCTTCCCCACGCAATTGAAAAGTGTGGATTGTACCATCTATTTCCTCTCCCGGAATCATCACTGATGTGGCATAAATAAACAACTTCTCAAACATTTTGTACAATTTTCGAGTGTAAATACTAGCTGCTTGGTTCAAAATATGACTTTGCTTCTCAATCCTTGAAGGTTGCCCACTACTGCAATGGTAATCCTCTTGTAACTCATTTATTCGCATGGCATTACTCTGTTGTTCATACACATTCACAAATTGGGTAAGTGTCATTGTTTTCTTACACATGTCCCGAAAAACACTATTCATGCTCTCACTCCTCTGAGACGTCTTCATCATACAAGAAAACAAGTCCATGCTGTACACCGGGGACCATTTATGACGTGTTACCCACTTGACCTTCAACCACGAATTGTCTTGAAGGTTAAAATTCTTTATCATTTCCCACCAAACTTGTTCTAATTCAGCTTCAGATTCACAATCAAAAAGGCATTTGTTGAATGTCCTTTTGAACTCAGGAATTGCCAAGTAGCTTCCTATATGCTTGGTTGCATTCTTTATAATGTGCCATAAGCACAACCGGTGATGTACATCAGGTAATACCATTTTAATAGCGCTTGCCATGGCTGCATCTTCATCAGTAAATATAATTTGAGGCTTTCGACCTCCCATTGCATCAAGGAATGTTTCAAATAACCAAACAAATGACTCAGTTTTTTCGTCCAATAAAAAAGCACAACCGAATAAAATATTCTTCCAATGGTGGTTAACCCCAACAAATGGAGCACACTTCATGTTATATTTGTTGGTTCGAAAGGTTGTGTCGAATACAACTACATCGCCAAAACATTCGTAATCCAATTGTGATCTCCCATCAGTCCAAAATATATTTGTCATCCTATTTTCTTGATCATATTGAACGTGATAAAAAAATGTGGGGTCTTGAAGTTTTTTACGCTTGAAAGTATTACACAAGGTTTGTGCATCTCCTGCACTAAGAAGTTTTGCCTTATCAATCGCAACAAGGTTATAGCAATCCGTTTTTGTGAAACCAACATTTTCCGCCCCGCCAACTTCTTCAGCCATAACTGAGTACACTTTTTTAGTACTAACCCCCGAGGCAATCATATTTCTTATCACCCCTGCTTGGTGTTTAGTAATTTTCCTATTTGATCTTAAGAATTGTCTTTCTTCTTCCAAAGCAAAAGCATGAGAATGATCACGGTTAAATAAAGTAACCTCCCACAAATAATTCCTTTTACTAAAACGAATACTAGCCAGGCATTCACATCTGGTGTCTAGTTTATCTGCTTTCTTATCATCTAAGTCATGATCTATTCTTTTTCCTTCCCTGGAGCAACAAAAATTTAGTGCAGTTATTTCCCCTTTTATATTTCTTCTTTTCTGATTTTTTCTAATGCTGAAACCAGTTCTGAAAGCATATCGATTATAAAGCTCATAGGCTTCATCTTCGGTGGCCACAATTTTTCCAAATAAATCATCAATATCTTCATCCATCAGAAATACCTAAACAATATAAAAAAGATATTGAACTAGTAATCTATCAATTCTATCCGTATGCACATAAATTAGAGATTAATAAAAAAAGGGTAAAAAAAAAACACCTGATTTGAACTCCAAATTGCTAAGATTTCTCTGTTTTTCTTGAAACACCGGACTTTTGATTTGTGAAGACAGCAATGAAAAAGAAGGGGAGAGAGAAGGGAAAAAATAAAAAAGTGTAGGGTAGAGGGGAGAAAGAAGGGAAAAATACAGTAGAGGGAGAAAATCAACTTTTAAAACCTTGAACAATAATGTATCCACGTGTCGCTTTGTTATTTGTAAGGGAGGACCATATAAGCATCCTCTTTGGTCCAACCGTTGGAGGCAAAAATCTCTCGTTTTCAACTATGCCAGCACACAAGTTCAACTAATAATACAAATACAGAAGTGACACACATGTTGATGGATCCGACCGTCAGCTCTTGGCAAGTTTATAACATATTCGTTATCAGGTACATCGTATTGAGGTTATTAGGCCGTCAGATGGTTGATGTAAAAATTACATAAACAGATTGCCAGATTTTTGTATCTCTTTAACGTATTTCATTCTATTAGTACAATTAGTTACCTATAACTTATCTATTTATGTAATACAATAAGGAGGCACAATGTTTAGAGTACATTTTATTTTATTATGTAAAAAGGACTTTGATCTCCTCTGTTTCCTCGGCTCTCAAACTATCTTATCCTTTAAAAGGCAGTTCCATTTACATGAACTATTTGACAAGGCACAATGTTTGAGAGTGCATTTTATTATATTTTTGTTTTCTAACATTTTTGTTACAATTGCATTCAAGAAAAAAATAGAGCAACATCATCTTCAAATACATCATGAGCTTGACATGGATGGAAGACCAATTTATATCAAATTGGTGGGTAAACTTGATACTACAAAGATCGTGGAAGCAACTTAAATCATTTTTATCTATTTAAATGTAATGTTTTAGTTAATTAGCATTGTTGTGTTTTGATTATCGATTGAGTCTACATGGTAAAATTTTTATAATATCATTCAAGAGCTGAAAAATAAGCTTTATTTGTTTAATCCAGATCTCAAGAATTCTTTCTCTATATGTTTCTAGATGGCTATTATGCCCATTCTCTTTATGTTTCTTAATAGTTGTTTATATTGTTTCCTATATGGGTGATGTCCATCGATTATATTTGATAATTTCTCTACTTTTGTCCCTTCAAAACATGCAGCCACCGATTGCTGATCTAAATGTATGATCAAATTCCATGTTAGCTAAACAAATTACTCGATGCCTTCACTAAAAGGTTTTTCATAGCAGTCTTGTCATCTCTGATATATTATGGTTACATCTGCGTACCTGCGTGCGTAGACTAGATTGCTTGTTACATTGACTTGTTTACTGGGATCTTGACTTTACTCCTCAAGGTACTTTCTGAATCTTAATGCTCACTGCCTGTTTGCGTGTTTGTTCCTTACATATCTTCCTTAGCATATTCTATTGAATGGTGAATTAGTAACTAACCCCCCCCCCCAACCAATATTTTGTGGTTCTTTTTAATTGCTGATTTCGATGAGATTTTTAACTTGCTTTCTTTTAGTCCATTCCATGTGAGACATTCTTTGCTCATTCCCCTTTTTAACAAACTTATTGATTGTTTCGTATGCAAGTGCATCCTAATTTTCCTGTATGCTTTTTACACCCATCTGCCCACACTCCCTCTCCTTCAGACCTGTTATACTTGGAAGTGTGGACTAATGCAATAGATCAGGCTTACTTCTAACACAAATACCGAGGCTATATATAGTGACGCGTTCTATGCAGTACCAATATTAGATGCAGTACCTTACAGTACTAATTTATGCACGAGTTTTGTACTAATTATGCATGAAATAAATGCATTTCGTGCATCAAAATTTCAATGCATTAAAATATGCAATATATGCATCAAAATATCCATTGAAATTTTGATGCACGAAATGCATATATTTCATACATAATTAGTACAAAACTCATGCATAAATTAAGATCAGAAAGATCGCATCTAATATTGCATCCGCATGTAACGCGCCTATATATATATATATATATATATATATATATATATATATATATTAACTGGAAAATGGATAGATAGTTATGAAACTAAAGATTACAGATGAGAGCACTTCGAGTGGCTCAGAACTCCCACAAAACAACTCCTACTTTCAGAATGCCCTCCTTCTCTCCCTGTCTTCCCATAAATAATATTCCCCCTTATCACATATGGTCCCCCCTTTCATTACATCCATGACAGGTGCATTTCCTCTTCTGCCCCTGGGTAGCGTCTAATATAAAGCATAGTAATAGGTGGCCTGTTTGTAACACTTGGATTCATTGCATTACCCTGTTCCCAGAGAAGCACCTTGTCCTCAAGGCGGAAGGATGGAAACTGTGTTCTGATTTGGTCATAATCCTCCCATGTAGCCTCGAATTCTGGAAGATGTTCCCACTTCAACAAGAACTCAGTGTGAAATGCCTGGCCAGCTTGTGCAGAACGAACATCCAGCAATGCTTCAGGTGTGACAATCAGCTGGAAGTCAGAGTTTATTTGTTCTGGTATAGTCGGAAGTGTGGGACCTGGGCCTATGACTCGTTTGAGTTGAGACATGAAAAACTGGATCGATCTTGCTCGAAGCGGGAAGGTCCAATTTATAAGCTACCTGACCTATCTTTTGCAGAATTATAAATGGTTCATAGAATCGGGCAGCCAACTTTTCGAAAGGACGTTTTGCCAGGGACTGTTGGCGGTAGGGTCGGAGACGGAGGTAGACCTTTTCACCCACTGCAAATTGTTCTTCACGCCTATGCTGATCTGTAGTTCGTTTCATGTACTGCTGGGCTTTAACTAAATTAAAACGCAACTCGTTCAGTAGAGAGTCTCGTTCTTGCAGTAAGGCTTCCAAACTGTCAACTGGTGTTTGTCCCCCTCCCAACTCGCATGATATGAGGTGGATCACGACCGTAAAGAGCCTTGAAAGGTGTCATGTTAATTGATACATGTGGGGAAGTATTGTAACAGAATTCGGCCCAATGAAGCCACGAAACGGACGAACGTGGTTGGCTAGATGCAAAACAACGCAGGTATGTTTCCAAACTTTTGTTCACCACCTCAGACTGACCGTCTGTTTGGGGGTGGTAAGCCGTGCTGCGCTTCAAGTTGGTGCCTTGGAGATGAAATAATTCATTCCAGAAAAAAACTCATGAATACTCGATCTCGGTCAGAAATAATGGAGGCTGGAAACCCATGTAAAACCGCACAACCTCAGTGATAAATAAAGCTGCCACTTTTGGGGCGGTGAACTGGTGCTTTAGGCGAAGGAAATGAGCGAATTTTGAGAGGCGATCAACCACAACCAGTATAGTATCATACCCCTTAGGCAATGGTAAGCCTTCGATAAAGTCCATTGTGATATCCTCCCACACTTGAGCAGGTAAGGGCTGGGGTTGCAAAAGGCCCGCTGGTGATTGAGTTGAACTTTTGTGTTGCTGGCATATGCTACACTGTCTAACATATGTTGTTACATCCTTGCGCATTCCTGGCCAGAACCAATCTGCGGCCATCCTAAGATAAGTTTTCAAGTCTTCTGAATGTCCCCCAACTGGGGAGTCGTGATATTCTCGTAACAATTCAGAAATTTGGTTTGAAGAGCGAGGTATAATCACCCAACCTTTACAAAACAACCGATTTTGTTCTAGATGATAACCCCCAGAAAGAATTTACCAGATCTGATGTCCTTAATTTGAGATAAGACAGAGTCTGCCTCCACTTCAGCATCAATATGATCCCGATTAACGCAGCTGGTACGTAGGAGAGCGCCCAACCCTATTTCACCTTCATGTTTTCGAGATAGGGCATCAGCCACATGATTCGAGGCTCCAGGTTTATAAACAATGTCAAAATCAAAGCCCGTAAGCTTACTTACCCATCGCTGATAATCTGCCCCGACCTCCCTTTGTTCCATGATAAACCGCAAGCTCTGCTGATCTGTGCGAATGGTAAAGTGTCGCCCTTGTAAGTAGTGTTTCCATTTTTGAACTGCCAAGCATATAGCCATTAATTCCTTTTCGTACACTGATTTAAGTCTAGTTTGCACACCCAATAACTTGCTGAAAAAAGCAACAGGTCAGTCCCCTTGAATCAGAACCGCCCCCACTCCGTAACTTGAGGCATCAGTTTCCACAATAAAGGGACGTGTAAAATCTGGCATTGCTAAAACCGGAGACGTTGACATGGCTGATTTTAATTGTTCGAAGGCATGAGTAGCTGCTGCAGACCATCCAAAATTATCTTTTTTCAGTTGGTCGGTAAGGGGATAGGCTATTTGAGCATAGTTTGCTACAAACTTGCGATAATAGCCGGTTTCCAGCATTGCCTGAACTTTTTGTAAATCTGCTGCTACCCCTTGGCCCTTGTTTTGAAATGATGTGGCCTAAGTAAGCCACCTCTCGCTTTCCAAATTCACATTTTTTTAGATTGGCATAGTGGCAGTTTTCTTCCAGTAGTTGCAACACCAATTGTTCTTTATGCTCTGCTTCAGACTTACTGTATACCAATATATCGTCAAAAAAGACAAGAACAAACTTGCGAAGGAAAGGACGAAATATTTCATTCATTAGGGATTGAAAAGTTGCCAGGGCATTTGTCAAACCGAAGGGCATGACGAGAAACTCAGTGTCCCTCATGAGTACGAAATGCGGTTTTGTGCACATCCTCTTCTTTAACCCGAATTTGATGATAGCCCGACTTTAAGTCCAACTTGCTAAAAATGGAGGATCCGTGCAATTCATCTAGTAATTCATCGATTACCGGAATTGGGTACTTATCCGGTACCGTCTCCTTGTTAAGAGCCCGGTAATCAACACAAAACCGCCAAGAGCCATCTTTCTTCTTGACCAATAAAACCGGGCTGGAATAGGGGCTACTTGATGGACGAATGAAACCTGCTGCCAACATATCCTTGATCAAATTCTCAATTTCATTTTTTTGAAAATGGGGATATCGATACGGCCTTACGCTCACATGATTACTATCTTTCTTCATGGTTATAGTATGATAATGCTCTCGACGTGGGGGCAATCCTGGTGGCATGTTAAAAACATGCTGAAACTTGGTCAAAACTGACTGAAGATAAAGTGGTACCTGTTTGCTATCCACCGGTGGAAGGGAATTTTCTGATCATATTTTTCAAGTTGAGTGAGCTCCACCAAGATACCATGACCTTCTCTCCTTATGGTTTTAATCATAGCTTTTAGTGAAATCTTAGTACGCTCCAAAGCTGGATTTCCCCGCAATGTAACTGGTGTTTCTCCAATCTTAAATTTCATAATTTGAGATTTCCAGTTGGTTGTGACAGTACCCAACCTTTCTAACCATTGAATACCCAATATTACATCTGAGCTCCCCAAACGAAATGGTAGAAAGTCCTCCACGATCTCCACACCATCCAGCTGCATAATTACTCCCGTGCATTCGCCAGTCCCTTTAATTGATTCTCCATTCCCCAGTGACACGCCGAATTCTTTGGAACTGGTCACGGGAATTTTGAGCTTATCAACGGTGGAGAGGGATATGAAATTGTGGGTAGCTCCCGGATCGATCATCACTACCACCTCGTTCCCTCTAATTTTACCTATGAGTTTCATCGTTTTGGGACTAGTTAATCCCATGACTGAATTCAAGGACACTTCAGTGGTTATCTCGCTTGCCCCTTCCATTATTGCAGCATCAATTTTAGGTTCTTCCTCATATTCCGAATCCTCGTCTTCTCGTGTTAACAACACACTCAGTTCCCGACGTCTACAACGGTGGCCTTGCGCCCATTTTTCATCACATCTAAAGCAAAGTCCCCCTCCCTCTTGTGTTGCAACTCTTTTTCTGATAATCTCCGGATTTCACCCAACGGTTTAGCTATAGGTAAGTGGTTTTTTACGGGACCAGTACTGTGTGTGGTGCGAGTGTAAGTGCTTGACTTAGGTGTGTTTATGGTGGATGAAGAATTAGATCCCGACGAATATGGTTGAGCAGGTTGTTGCAAGGATATATTCGAATAACTTTGGATGGGATTACGATTAAATAAAGAAAATTGTGATGTAGTACCTGACCGGGTAGATGCAGTTGAAATGGACCTATAATCAGATAATTGTGTTGACTGGGCCCGATTTTTCTCCTCGATCTTTAAAGCTCGGTCCATTGCCTGTTCCAAGTTAAGTGGGTCCAATAGCCTAACTTCAGCCCGCACTGCCTCCTTCAGCCCATTAATAAAATGGCCCATCAAAATTTCTTCTGGAACTTTCTCTAACTGAGCTGCGAGCTCAATAAATTGACGCCGGAACTCCGCCACCGTCCGTTTACCGCAAGCCACTGTTCATACAAAAACCCAGAGTGGAGCGGCCGAAACCGCTGCAAAATCATCATTCTTAGATCGTTCCACCGTTGTATCGGGCGGCGGCTGTTTTCCCATTGGTACCATGTTAAGGCATCTCCGTCGAACCCCACCACCGTCGCCTCCAATTTCTCGCTTTCTGTCAACCGATAGAAAGAGAAATATCTCTCAGCTCTAAGCAACCACCCGTCAGGGTTGGTGCCATCAAAGACCGGCAAGTCCAACTTCCGGTAGCGCCAGTTCCCAAATCCCGAGTTTTGCCCTCCTACTCCGGAATCGTTTTCATCAAACCCTAATTTTCTGAATTTAGGGTCTCCAAATTAATGGATCCACTTTCTTTATTATCCAAAAGGATGGAGAGCTAGATGGCGAGGTGGCTCACAGAATAAAAGCAGGATGGTTGAAGTGGAAGAGTGCCGCAGGGGTTTTATGTGATCCTAACATGCCTCATAGATTAAAGGGTAAATTTTACCGCACGGCAATTTTTATCTTTGTTATATGACACCGAGTGCCAGAAATAAAACAGTCAATGCGTTCAGCATTTAATGTGGCAGAGATGCGTATCTTAAGATGGATGTGTGGTCATACAAAAAGGATCGGCCGAGAAATGAGGTGATTAGAGAAGGTAAGAGTTGCGTCTATAAGACAAGATGATGGAGAATCGATTACGATGGTTTGGTCGTATGAGAAGAACACTGTTGATGCAGGTGAGGAGGCTAGAAAGTTGGGGAACAAGTAATGTTGTGAAAGGTAGAGGAAGACCTAAGAAAACTTGGATAAAGATGATTGAAAATGATATGCGGTTTCTTGGAATTGGAGAAAGTATGGCGATGGAGAGGAAAATGTGGCGGGAAAGAATACGGATGGTGGACAGAATCTGATTCCTTTTTTTTTTTAATCTGTATTTTTATTCCTATTTTCTTTTATTCCATGTTATCTTTTAATTTATTTTTTAGGATTTTCATTTTTTTCTTCTTTTTTTCCTTTTTTTTTTTAACAATCATTCTCTTTTTTTATTTGCTTTTTTCTCTATTTTTTTCCCTTTTTTTTCCTTTTATGTTATTTATGTAACGATTATTGACGGTTTTAAAATTTGATTCATGTTAACCGACCCCAAATCATTTTGGGACTAAGACTTAGGTGTTGTTGTAGGGTCTCCAAATTGATTTCCCCAAACCCTATAGCGGCATGTGCTGTTGAGTTCAGATCTGTTGGTGTGGCTTTTCCCCCATCAACTCCTGCATTTTGACCTCCTTCCGGTTGTTTTAGAGAACACAAAGTGGACTTCATCTCTGTATGAAAAGCCTCCTGATTTTTCATAATCTCCAGTATAATGGCTTCTTGTGACTCTCTAGATCTGGCTATTCTTCCTTCTAAACGTTGTGAAACTTCATCTAAACTCGAAGCAATTTGTGCTACTAGTGTTTGTTGCATATCTGCTGCTGCTTTACATACTGCAGCTTTCACTTCTTCTCTCATGGATTCTCGAAGCCCTGAAAGTTTATCTTCGACTTGCTCGATTCGCTGTGCATTCTGGACTGTGGTGGGTAGTGCCATGGAAGGTTACTGCTCTGGTACCAAGTTGCAATAGATCAGGCTTACTTCTAACACAAATACTGAGGCAACAGAAAATAGCAGGAAGAAATTATATATATATTAACTGGAAAATGGATAGATAGTTATGAAACTAAAGATTACAGATGAGAGCACTTCGAGTGGCTCAGAACTCCCACAAAACAACTCCTACTTTCAGAATGCCCTCCTTCTCTCGGTGTCTTCCCATAAATAATATTCCCCCTTATCACATATGGTCCCCCCCTTTCATTGCATCCATGACAGGTGCATTTCCTCTTCTGCCCCCTGGGATAGCGTCTAGTATAAAGCATAGTAATAGGTGGCTTGTTTGTAACACTTGGATTCATTGCAACTAACACAACAAAACCCCTAAAGGGATCAAGCCTTTGATATTGTGGGCACGAAACACTTCCTTCAGTTCTAGTAGTGGACCAGTATAACAAACCCCACTAAAGAACACAATCTCACTTGGGATATGATACACACGGTCAGTCGAATTAAGAACTTAATGCTCTGAGAACACTAGATCACTATAATATTGCTCCATATCCTCGGCGGTTTTAAGCACTTAAGCTTTTCCTTCATTGGAAGAGCAAAGAAGTTTCTGCCAATGCTGTGTACTTGGTCAAGAAATGAACTTGTCATTCCATGATTAATTGCCTGGAAAAAAAAAAAGAAATTAACTACATACCCGAACACGCCAGACTCGTTAAAATCCAAAAGTAAGTTAAAGAAAACACAGTTCATAACAACATTCATAACAATATTCAGGTAGCAGAAACAGCCTGGTATGTGGAAATGTTTGTCATTTTATTATCCGTTCTCAAAATGACCAAAGTAAACCTATTTTTGCAATGCAAGTTGATAATGGATTACTATATTCAGCCAGTTCCCCTTGGATGGAGCAGCAATGAAGGTACCGATTACATGCATTTTCTACTTTTTCGTCTATACTTATATCATGTATATCCAATTGTATATATGAAGAACATACGACATGTTATAAGTTTTGCAGTGTCGCAAAGGTAAAAATTAACTATAAAGTAACTATATTACCACCATTTAACTCCTCGTCAGTATGAAGTAAATGCAAAGGTAATACATCATACTTGTTTGCAAGCCTTGATCAGTGTAAGGATGGGTTTTTCGGGAAGAGTAAAAGGTGAGTATAAGACTGGCGAGATAGGATTACATATAGATGGGTAATTTGGACATTTTAATAGGAATAAAATCAACTTCTCATTCTAGACACACATTTTCCTCTTTATTGTTCTAAAGTTTCATTGGTAAAAAAGTTTAACAATAAACTCTGAGAGGTTTAATCAACATGCTGTCATTTCTAGAAGAGATTATTTATGCAGGGAGGGCTTTCAGTAACCCTAAAATTGGATTTAAGAAGTTGCAGGTGAGAAGAAAACACTAGTGCATAATTGACCTAATGTAACACCCCAAAAGTGTTACTTAAAAGCCTAAAAGTGTTGCTTTAGGTAATAGGTAGCACTTTTATAAGTGAAACATCTGCCTGTGCTACCTATTCTCTTAAGTAGCACTTTTCAATACTAATGTATCACTTTTTCAAGTGCTACTCAAAATTTCCTAATGTAACACTTTCTTCAAACTAATGTAGCATATTCATAGTGCTACTAATAATTTTTTATGTATCACTTTTTACTCTTTAGTATCATTTTTTACTTCATCTTTTGAACTATAGTAACACTTTATTATATATTATGTATCATTTTACGTCAGCATATGTAACACTCTATTAGATATTGGGTGACACATTTTTTTATTAACCAACTTTATAGTATCATTTCTATACGTGTCTTGTATATTGATAATAACATTAAAACTTACAAAAGCAAGAAAAGAAGGTAAAATAGAATGATATTATTGATATTCAACTGTCATCGTAAAAAATGAGCCACAAAGTAGTATTCATCAATTGAAACACACTATATTGTGTTCAAAACAAAAAAAAATTAACCCAAAAATCCAATCATATAATATATCTCTTCCTAAAACATAATCTCTAAAAGAACATTTATTTGTTTCTTCATCTTCAATTTCAACGTCCTATCCATGCATGTTTCGAAACTTCATCGGTCCTTGCTACCATAATACATCATCTTCATCATCTGCGGTAAGAATAAGGTAAAATAAATAAATAATAAAATAAAAGTAGCTCGAGTTCCCATCGAGTTCCATATTCAAGACCAAAGTTGATCCTTCAATTCAAAGCCAACCATGCATATTCAAGACTGTATGAACATAATGAAATGGTAAAACTGAAGAACTATCATGAACCACAAAATGCTTTGTATTCATCAATTACGAAGCAATCGAGAGTTCATTTGGCTTGAGATAGGATCTCTGTTCAAAATATTGCAGAGCGGTTTGCCTCGCACCACCAATCCCATGGGTTGCGTTTGATATTTTGTATTACACGGCTTTAAGATCGTAAGGAGCAAGAATCATGATAAATGATCAATAAATGGACCATTTTTTTAGAAACTTGAGCAATGCATGCAGTAGATATCATATAAATGATAAAGGGACAAGGAACTACAATCTAATAGTGATGGTGGCAAATCCGGGTACACCTTGGGTAAAATGCCAACCTCACGTACTCTAAGAATAGAGTAATCATCGCTAGTATTGTTTATTAACCGAGAAAAACAATATCCAGTGGTTTAGAAAGTTCTGAATCTACATGGTTCAAAGTAGAAACAGAACTTCTCAAAGTTCGAAGAAAAAAATCTACTAAATGCAAGAGAACTACAAAAATCCAGATAACAAAGAAAGCAGTAAGGTGGGGCGAAAGGCTACAAAGACAAATAGATAGAGAATTAGGTCACTTACAGATTGCAATCAAGAAAATAAAAGGTAAAAAGAGTAGGGAAAAAAATATAATGATAATTTGAAACTTAAGCATTACTAATAACTAAAATGTTTATTAACACAGTCTGAAAAAATATAAAACCAAGAGTCTTCCCATTTAATTTAGAAAACAAAAATTAACATATGCGTAGCGGGTTGCTAATCGTATCCGATTCCTCGCTATTTGTTTGTGGGATATCTTCAAACCTTAATGACTCCATTGAATTTAAAATCAAAACCTTTTATGTGAAACTAAGCCAGACACTAAAGTGCGAACACCTTCATCTCCTATAGAGTTTCCGTTCACATAAAGTTAGCCACCAAACAAAATGGAATATAAAAACAAAAATTTATCTACCAGTAGTTTGACAAGATATTCAATCTAGTACAGTAAAAGCAGACACGGATTCATCCAAAAAAAAAAATACACGAAGCACTCCAAAATACTACATTAGGTAAAGTCCAGCCACCACTTTGCAATATACTCTTACTATAACATTACTTCAATTGCTCAATCTGTAACATATCAACATAAACATAGTCACAGGAATCTTTCAGAAGGACAAATGCAGCTTACATATGAAATTAGCAATACCAACCAAGCATATATTATATTTCCATGAAATTGAGGACTTCAGGTAAAGTATTTCCTCCATCATCTTTCATGCATCAAACCAGAACCCAAAAAAAAAAGAAACAGCAAACCAGAACCAAAAAAAAAAAGAAGAAACAGCAAAATAGAGCACCCAAAACAGAAACACCCAACCATAACAACAACACAAAAAATAAACAGCAAAAATTAAAAAATACCTCCTGAAGCTCTTCAGCATTCGGATCTTTAGAAGGATGCTTCGTGATTTCTAAATCGGATGACACGTTTAGGCGATTGAGCCAAATTAGTAAAAGTTTCAGAGGTAGTTGTTGCTTGAACATCTTCATGACTTCTCCAATTGTATCTTTCACTAATTGATCCTTATAAGGTTTCAAAAATTAAATGCAGGATGATTACACCACCCACGGCTGTAGTGCTCTTACTCTTTTTTCCTTTGATAGTTGAACACCTTCCAAGCTGCCTTTGATTAACTCTGTTATCAATCTTCATTACTTCATGATATGCTTTATCTCCATCAATCTGCCTTTCCATTTGAAGTTCATCCATCTTGTCCTACATTAGAAATAATAGAAGCATTATTAAAATCTAGCAAAGTTGAGATGGGAAAAGTGAAGCCTAATAAATGTAAAGGTAATAAAACTTACAATATTAGCTTTAATAGGCTCGTAACATGTTTTGTATATTTTTCCCACTTTCCTCTTACGAGACTCTTTGTACAATTGTGCTTCAGATGGTCGTTTCTTCTCATTATCTTGTTGTTGCTAGTATGGAAATATTAAAAAGACATCAGAATTCAAAAAAAAATAACATGACCATAAAGCTGAAGGGCTGGCCCTTGCTATATTCCCTCGATGCGGAAAAATAAACAAGCGAATTATTATTCATTGTAATTAACTTACCAATTCATATTCCTTCCTTGCAAAGCTGATGGGACCCATAGTGTGCCTATCTTTTTGGTTGGTACTGCTTTTTCTGTTCTTCTTACTTTCTTCCTGCTTGTTAATAAAATAAACACAACTTAGAAAGTTTCTTTGAAAAAGCCACTTTGTGAAATTTGACATGAATATCTTGGATAACATAAAAGAATAACAATTACTTCAATGACATCTAACTTCCAGAAATCTAATAATTGCTCAAAATAAGCTTTTGGTATATTATCGGGAGCGTTTGCCAATCTCTCATTATCATTGTCGTAAGCACTAAAGTGCCTTTTTTTTACAATGCTTTTATGTCGGCGCCAAAGCCTTCCAACTGCTGCCAACACATAGTCCTTCCCTTCTTCAGAGATTATGAATTTAGTCTGCATAGATAATAAGACATTTTGAGGGATATTCAAAGAGCTAAGAATTTAATAATCCCTAAGCATATTAAAAGACTCGAACCTTGACAAATTCCCAAATGTTGTCCTTATCGGGGACCTTATGCCAATTAATTTTGTTCAATGGCGCAAGACATGAGTTACGAGCTAAAGTGCCAAGAAACCTTGAAAATTTATCTAAGGTCTTCTTGTCGGGGCAATAGGCTTCCCCTTTTCATTCAAAATTAATGGCTTACGATCATCTAATGTCCATTCATGGACATCTTTGCACGTAGTTGGTCCTCTAGTCCGCTTCACTTTTGACAATGCTATATATAAACCAACAAAGGCAAGTATAAAAATGTATAATTCCACCATTATGAATAATCAGAATTAAAAGCTTTAAAATTCTTGGATAGTGAAACATTACCACTTTGTTTATCAGTACCACTTTGAACACCATCATTCCCACCTTGAACATCATCATTACCACCTTCAGCATCATCATCAGATTCGTGCACTGATTCCAGTTCATCTGAGTACATACTATTTTGATTTTCTTCCTCTAAGTCATATAGGAACGAATTTGCTGCACAAAATCTCTCCATTTGCGAACCAGCAATTTGGTGTTTCAGAACATGCAAAACATTTGGCTGAGTATTAGTTTGTTGCATGAATACCTCATTTTGTTTCTTTCTCACTTCCTTTTCTTTTAACATTGCTTTCATCTTAATGTAATCCTTTGAGTGAGCCAGTGCAACCATTGTCTTGGTCTGCCCCATCTTTGTTTTGTGACCACGCTCAACCTCTTTGTCCGTTGGCTTTGGAGCATTTGGTTTTGCGCGCTAGACTTGCTTACCCTTTCGTCGAATTCTCTACTATAGTTGGATAACGCATCTTAGCTTGAGTGCCATCGACATCGAGGAAACATCTGTCTTCTCTTTCATCTTACCAGTAGGGTCTTTAACCGCGAAACCTTTCAAAACATGAACGATAAATATGATTGAGGCGTATATATAATCCATTATTTTGGTGATTATGTATTAACTTATGTACTTTGGAAAATTGGCAAAAGAAAGTATTTTCCACAGATTGCAAGCATAAATAAACTTATACCTGCCCTATCTATAACGATGCACAGATTTTTCTCCATGAATAACAAAAAACTTAAGTGTACGAGTTTTTCATTTTGATAAAATTCACATAAATCACTTATTTTAACTCGGCCTGAAAATACGAAAGAGATCATGGGAATACCTAATCACAATTTCCTCAACAAAGCATTGATAGAAAATCGTTGAAAAGGAAAATTACAATATTTAAATAACGCAACTCTATCAGGATAACATTTCGACTTCAACCACTTTACTAAATTAACGAATAAAATCAATGCAATCCCACAATTATAATGAAGCAGAGTCATAACAAAAACATAAAAAGCTAAAAACAAACAAAAAAATTTATCATATCAAACATTCATTTTGTTCGAATTTTTCAAATCATTAAAAAACCTGATTTTCAACATATTCTTAACCACAATAATTTACTCCATGAACAATAAAAAAGAAAGCAAAAAAAGCTTCAAAAGTAGCCTAAGTGTATGAGTTTCTCATTTCGACTTAAAACCACAAAGGTAATGTTAACAGTTATGCTCATCAATTTATGCTGCCATGTTCATTAACCACATCCAACTCTCGCGCTCTATGTAGCAATATTATGTACGAAGCATGGAAAGTAAGTTTTTGCTTAAAAACAACCTATATAAATATAATGATATGTTGTGTGTTGTTTTCTTGACCATTTTTCTTCTTGCCAACATCAATATTAGCACATGGTAGCATAAATTGATGAGTCTGGGCTTTTTGGTGATGTAATAAGACCTGCTGCCCACTACGCGATGTATCGGAACACATAAGCAACCTGATGATGCAAAGAAGACCAGTCTGGGCTTTTTGGTGATGCAGAAAAATTTTAGAGTGCTTTTACATGCTTCTTAATAAATAGCATTAGTAAGTAGATATGAATTTTCTTTAACTTACAAAGATCACATTCAACTTATGGAGATTATACCTTCTTAGAGCGAGACCTCAGGTTTACAGCTTTTGTCCTTATCTCCATGCCGTTCTCGTCACTCAATTGGTTCTCGTCTTCACTAGGTGTGTACGTGTCAGTACCTTCGACCACCTTCCTGGATTGCTTTTTACTTTTCATTGACTGAATTAATTCATAAGCCATTGTATTAAGTCCCATTTCCTTCATTTTCATTTTATTTTGTGCGATCCTTATTTCCCTGGCTTTTTCATAACATGCCATAGTAACCTTACTTCCTGCAAAAAAAGAAGACAACTGGAGTATATTAAAAAAGAAGATTAATATTCATCCCACGTAACAAACTACTATTATTCTCAACTTTAAATTGCACTTTTAGTGAAATAGCCAATGCATCTTTCTACCTTTGGAATCAAACCTTTGGAAGAACTCAAAGTGGATTAAATGAGCAAGATAATGTATTGTTTATTATAGTTGATGTTTCTTGTTTGATTTGGAATATAGTACATTCTCTATTTATTCGATTTATGATTGAGGATTGCTCTTGCTTTGGTCATATCTTTGCAAGCAATCTGTTTGTTTAAGAGAATGGTAGTAGTTTGTTTTGGAAAGAAATAGGAATATGTCTGCTCCTTACGCATTCACCTTATAGTTTGCAGAGATTATAAATCATATACTAGATTGGAGCTTAATTTCTTCTGGTCAGTGTAACTGTTATTTGTTGAATTGAGGTCGAATAATAATTACTAGTTTGTTTCTAATACATTGCTAATCATAGCTTCTTCTGGCTTAACAAAATCTTCAATCTTTATATGTGTGTCATGTAAGTCTGTCATGTAGTTGGCCTATGTAAAAGATTATCAAATTATAAAGTTTTATTAATGTTGTTTTTGTGGTTTGCTTTAGAGTTCACACATGCATTAAGCAAGAGCCAAGAAGCATAGTTATTTTTGTTTTTGTGCGTTATACTGAAACCTACCTTGGATGCCTTGTCTGTTAAGCAAGCAATCATACAAATACAACTTTATGATCAACCTGTACCATGATAACACTACAACACACTTACAGGTCACAACCTCATTACCTGCATTGATCTCCCATGACATGATAATTGAAATCATAACTATATAGTGCACTAAACTATCTAGTATCAATTAAATTTGCATCGAAATCTCATGGATGTTTATGATTTCTCTTATAATGTAGGTAGACCAAGCAATACAGATGTACGAGAGAATGATGCAAGAGAAATTTATGTTTATACGTCACTGGAACGCATTACGGTTTTCACCAAAATATCAAGCTAGTTTTTCCAAGAGAAACAAGCTAGCTAAGGACAAATACAATCTATTGACAAATAAATTCCTACAAGCCTAGAATCCAATGAAAGGATGGAACATCCAATTGGAAGAAAAGTTGCAAAGAAGTTGAAAAGAGCCGCAAATGAAGCAACAAACGAGGAAAGCCTGAATTTCTTAAAGCAATGCGAAAGATGCATTGGCTATTGCTTCTTCAATAATCTTGAGATCAAGATAAATCAACAACATAAAAATCGGGATCTGGTAAAATCCAAGACAATTGTCTTCTTAATATTCATCCCACGAGACAAACTACTACAATATATTCTCAACTTTAACCTCAACTTTTACTGAAATAAGAAGACAACTGGAATATATTTAAAGTGCGAAAATTCCAATATATCTAAGTAATAGGCATTCTTACCCTTAACGCAAAATTAAAAAAAAATGTTATCGCTAAATAAGAGCAGATCTTAAAGTACAATAAAAGTATTTATCATTTTCCTTCAAATTTGTTGATAGATACACCAAACCAACTTAATTCAATGGTTCCATCCAATCCCAATCTGTCTCATCTATATCAGAATTATCTTCGTGGCTCTCAACGCAAGGTTCAATGTTGGTATTTTGACGAACTTCAACTATGTCAGATGCACCATCTCTACACCAAGTTATATCATCATCAGCAACTCTAGCAATATTTAAATCCTCAAGAGGTTCACGAACTTTGCTCCAGTATGTGTCTTCGCATTGTACCTCTTCGTTAAGGAAGTCTCTAGGCAACTTTATATGCACATAATGCCAATCTTCCTCAATACCATCTTCTATATAGAAAACTTGTTGCACTTGTGATGCCAAGACAAAAGGGTCATCTATTGAACACAATCTCTTAAAGTTTACACGAGTCATGCCATAGTTGTCAGTTTCCACATGAAACCAATCACATTTGAACAAGACGACGCTAAATGCACTCCAGTAATCTATCTCAATTATTTCTTTTATCATCCCATAATAGGTGACATTACCAAGAATGGGGTTGCTATCTTTGCTACTAGCGAAGCTTGGAGTTAAAGCTGTCAAGGAGACTCCACTATTTTGTGTTTTACACTTCTCATCATGCTCTCTGGTGTAAAACGTATAGCCATTGCAAAAATATCCGGTGTATCTCCTTGCAACATTTGAAGGACCCAAGGACAACCACTTAATATGATCACTGACTTCATCCAACTCAACCCTTTCTCTAAACCAATCCATGAATTCATTACTATGTTGTTGCGCCTCCCTCCACCTTGTTTTCCGCTTGTCTCTGGAATTTTTTCTTACAAACTCTTCATGCGCCCTAAATTAATCGGTACCATAAAACTACATTAGAGTCTAATGTATAAAACATATAAGACAAGATTTGATAAAGGTGTTGCCTATACTAAAAAACATGTGCATTGTGCAGGTTCTTAGTACACTATGTATAAAACTTAATATTGGTACATAAAATTACATTAGAGCCATCTTTATGTACTACAGGTATTGCCTGTACTAAAAACCTGTACATTGTGTAATGTTACAATAATTGGTCTAATGCAATATTGTAACATAGGATAAAACATATAAGACATGATTTGATTTTCAACTCACTTGATATATTTCTCAACTTGCTCGTCTTCACAATTGAACAATGCATATCGATGAGCTAGAATTCTTGTATTTGAATCGAGTTGAATGTGGTCCCTTTTTCTTCCCTTTTTTCTTCTTCCCAAGAGGATGGCCTATCTTAGGGAACAACGGAGATCCTCATCAACTTTACCACTTTTCTCATAAATTCGGTAGAATCCTCTACGTCGATTCTTTGCACCATCATGCAAATATCTAGAGCAGTATATTAGACTCTCTTCAGCCAGATATCCTTCCGCTTTAGAAGCCTCTGGGCGACTTCTATTTTTATCATAAGATTTCAACTTCCCCAAGTACCTCTCTATAGGATACATCCACCAACCACACCTTTGGTCCACCAAGTTTTATTTCATCGACCAAATGAACCGGCAAGTGGACCATTATGTCAAAAATGACGGTGGAAATATTCTCTCAAGTTCACAAAGAGTCTCATTAATCTCGGTCTCAAGGCGATCTAAATCTTTCGGATCAATGGTCGTACTACATATGGCTCTAAAAATGCACTTAATCTAATAAGTGGTAAAGCCACATGCTTTGGCAAAACTTTTCTAATCGCAACCTAAGTAAATCTTTGCATTATGATATGAGCGTCATGACTCTTATACCCTAGTATTTTTCCCTCCTTTACTTGCACACACCGAGCAATATTTGATGCACACCCTGAGGTAGCTTTGCTTTCTTGAACACGACAAAATATACTTTTCTCCTCCTTCGTCATTGAAAATGATGCTTTCGTGACAAAGCGTACCGCTCATCATTTGATTTCTTGGGATGCAATTCCTGTCTAACCCCCATTTCTTGCAAATCTAATCGAGCCTTATGATGATCTTTGGACTTTCCTGGTACGTCTAACAAAGTTGAAAGCACATTGTCACACATATTTTTTTCTATGTGCATGACATCCAATGATGGGGGCAAATATTATCTTTCGATGCGGCAAAGTTTGAAAGATAGAGAACTTCCTC
This sequence comes from Orobanche coerulescens, assembly GCA_033398695.1. Lineage (NCBI taxonomy): Eukaryota > Viridiplantae > Streptophyta > Magnoliopsida > Lamiales > Orobanchaceae > Orobanche > Orobanche coerulescens. The sequence continues at coordinate 109,974,134 of CM065807.1, read as the reverse complement.
CAAGGACAATCTTTATAGTTCTTCTTTGGCTGTAACTTTCCGAAACTATTTTCCCAATTTTCCAGCAAGCTTCGAATTTCGGCCCCACTCAAACGATATGGATATATTCTCTCTTCCTTTTTCCCATCAAAAGACTTCGTATCATACCGCCAATGATGCTTGGGATCCAAACCACGACGATGAGCCAAATAGCATGATTTGTTACTATTGCTCAAATGTCGATGATCAGTTTCATAATGGCAATAGGGGCATGCAAATTTCCCTTTGGTGCTCCAACCAGACAACATAGCGTATCCTGGAAAGTCACTTGTGGTATTGTAAAGTGCATGCATTTTAAATGTTTGGTGCTTTGACGCATCATACGCGTCCAACCCATACTCCCATAGTTCTTTAAGCTCTTCTACCAAAGGTTGCAAGTAGACGTCAATGTCTTTTCCAGGAGAGGTAGGACCTGGAATAAGCAAAGACAACATCAAGAACTCTGACTTCATGCACAACCATGGTGGCAAGTTATAATTAATTAAAATAACTGGCCATGTGCTATCTTTGGGTGCTCATGGTCCGAAATGGATTGAATCCATCACTCGCAAGACCGAGACGAACATTACGTGACTCACTAGCAAAGCTCGAGTATTGTCGATCAAACTCCTTCCAAGCCTCTCCATCAGCACGATGCCTTAAAAATCCATCTTTTTCCCTCCTTTCCTCATGCCACCTCATCAACTCTGCTGTTTCCGAGCACATGTATAACCTTTGTAGCCTTGGTTTAAGAGGAAAATGCCAAACTACTTTCGCAGGTACTTTATGTGCAAGCTTAGTAGATTCATTACTAGTGTCCCTTTGGTTCTCATTTTCTTTCCACCTTGAAGCTTGACAAACATGGCAAGATGTAGCAGCTTCATGCTCCTTCCAATAAAGCATACAATCATTACGACATGCATGAATTTTGTCATAATGAAGACCCAAATCTTTCACCAATTTTTTTGCCTCGTTGAAAGACTTAGGCAATTTGGCCTCCGGCAATAATTCTCGCAACAAGTCCAAGATATCTGAAAAGGCAGAATTAGTCATCCCATGAACACACTTCAAAAGGTACAAACGAATAAGGAATGATAGTTTTGAGAATGTTTTACACCCTGGAAATAGCTCTTGTTTTCCATCTTCAACCAACCGATAAAACTTCTTAGTCTCTGCATCAGCCACACCTCCTACCCCTTCGAGATTGTGCGGAAACCTTTCTGCAATATCTCTATGAGTATCATATATGAGACCGTCCATGTCATCTTGGGTGACATTGTCTTCACCTAAACTCTCCACATTTAACATTGAGGAGATACCCTTCTCACGAAAATTCCATCCTTCAGTGCCGGGTTGAATTCCATTCGCAATCAAATGATTATACACTTTCTCTCTGCGGTGCCAAAAACGGTTATAACACACCTTACATGGGCAAGTGATCGATCACCAATTGCTTGGGTAGCAAATGCTTTATCTAGATAATCCTCCACTCCCTTCTCATACTCGTTGCTAGATTGTAAGAAATTGGTCCAACTACTCATTCTGTCACCTTTACAATATGCAAAGTCAAATATACACTCATATATAAATTTGGTAACAATAATTTAAATATAAAAATCAAATTAAGTATGCTTGAAAAATGATGTAGATGGAAAGGACATTGAATAAGAAGGAAATGATGGAAAAAGTATGTACTTTGTAACTAATATGAGATGGAACAATAAGCCCTACTAAAGAACAATATGGAACAGTAAAAAGAACAAAGATACACACTCTTCTTACTGGGTCCGATCATTGAATATCAATTACGCAAGAAAAGAGTATTGTGAGCCACATTTGAGGCATTCAAGCATGTTTACGATAAATTTTCGTTTACGATCTTTTCTTGTCTTCTCCGTATGTATTTTTAGTTCCATTTTTTTGTTCTTCTTTTCTTCTTTGCATAATTTCAGCTCTATTTGGTTTCTTCATTTTCTTCTCTTCTTTTCTTCTTATATTCTTCTTTTCTGACCATTTTTTCTTTCCGTTTTCTAGTTTTGTGTTTTCTTTTTTTTTTTAGCATACCTCTTCTATTTCTTTCTTTTTCTCTACTTCCTTTTCATTATTTTTTTTCTTTCTATTATTATGTTTGTTCTGTATTTTATTTTCTTGTTCTATTTTTTAATAGTTATCATAGTATACTCGTATTCTAAAATGTCTATCATACTGAAAAGAAAAAATGAAAAGTCCTAATATTCCGTGAGTCGAACTGGTTTTTCAAAAAGCAAAATAAAGATAAACTAATGAAAAAAAACTAAATCCAAGTAATAAAGAAAGATATCGCGAGTTCCGCTTCGGAAATTCTGCAGATTATGTCTTGTGATCGGAAATTCGCGGTAGTCGAATTTCTTTCCGTCATTGAGAGTTCTTTGGGTTGATTTTCTTTTGAGTTACTAGGTAAGTGAGATTTTCTTTTCCGCAGAGATTTTCATTTTAAACGGCCGTATAAAAACGGCAGAAAAGGATGGCGCCTCTTGCGCCTCAAACGCAACGCTCAAGCGTGCGTTTCTTCCGCGCTCAATCGACCGAGGCGGCCGCCTGCATTTTTGTTGAATTACAACGCCCGAGGCGTTTCGCCTCGCCTCACCTTGAGGCGCGCCGAGGCGTACGCCTCTTACGTTTTTAAAACATTGGTAGAGAGAAATGATAACCAAGCCCAACTAACACCCATCTCCACTTCCCCAAATGGCCCAATCCCCGCTCATAAACTTTAAAGGGTTAAGGATCGAAAACTACAGACCATAAAAAAATGGCAAAAGAGACACGTAGCTACAATGAAACTTCTTAACCACTACCAAATTTTATCTTACGAAACTCGGTCACCAAAGAAGAACAACGAGTTAATTGAAATAACTACATTAAAATAAAATAAAAATTTGGTCAATCGATGAAGCACGTAATGAGTTGAACCTAGAGTTTTGAATGCATCATGCATCCTAACAAATCCAATGCAATCGTTCCAATTTTATCGAGTTACAAGGAATCAAATCCTAACATAATCAGAAGATCACTATGATGAATCTGGAATACCTAGAAGTTCAACTAAATGAAATATTCACATTCTAAAATAAATAATATATTCCAAATTCTTGAACAAATCCTTTTAATTTCAAACAGTTAGTAATTGGTTGCAAACTGTAATCCAACATGATTGTACTTTAAAATTTTACGAACATTCCAAAGATCAAATCCTCTCTCCTAAAACAATTTCATGTCACCATCACCATTATCATTTTCATAAGCAAATACAGTCAATGCCATCGCAAAAAAACGTTAAAATGAAAGCAGGGAACAAACGAAATTCTGAGCGGGCAGATATAGAGACAAGAAATTGGTGGCCGTCTAGTTATGAACTGCTGGTAACCAAGAAAATAAAATCAAGCAGAAAAAAACCAAATTCAGGAAATTAACAGTGCTCAATTAAATCCTCAAACAGGAAAAAAACCCAAATTCAGGAAATTGAAAAAAAACCTAAACAGGAAAAAATTTCCGCTACCAGAAACATATACCTCAACCAGAAAATTTTCGCCGGAATGACTTACCCGTGCAATCTCTCCTTGAGGCGTGGAATCGGTTCTTGAGTCCTGAAGAAACAGAGCCTGCCCGTGGAATCTCTCAAATCGTGAAGAACAGGCTTGAGTCGTGGTTGTGTGCGATAGGCTTATTGTCTCGATGTGCAGTAGAGAGCTGTTGTCACAGTAGGGGTCCCTAAGGCGGGAGGGAATTTTGGGAAGAGTCTGTCAAAAGCTGCGGGAGAAATTTTCAGAGTCTTTTTTTTTCGTTCAAAATATTTATTAATTATATGAGAATTCATAAATCACCATGTAGCCTTGATAAATCTGCCATCACTTGGCCACATTTTCGATGGCCCTGATCACTTCTTTTTTTTTTAGTGGGACGGCCCTGATCACTTCTTATAATTAAAAAAACATTAAGTGATACCTAAAAGTGTTACTACAAATGCAACCTATTTTAAAGTGTTACTTCAAAGTGTTACTCAATTAAAAAAGTGTTACTTCAAAATGTTACTAATAAAAAAAGTGATACATTAAGTGTTACCTATTGATTAAGTGTTACCAAGGTGTTACTTAAATATTCGATAAACTTGAATTTCGGAAAGTGTTACCATACATATGTTACCTTAGGTCAATTATGCACTAGTGAAATTTGAATGATATTCTATTGGATGCTGGCTGTATTACACTTTCTAGCTCTTACTTCTTCATGTACCATACAATAAGAAATTGGTTAAAAGTATAATCAGAGATGAAATATTCGTTCTGTTTTCATATTTAGCATATATATTGACAATCCTGCTTCCTTAAATTTATTTTGAAAGTTCACGCCTTGTAACTTATTTTTTTTTCTATTTCACTGTCCTGGAAAAGTTGGCCTCCCAGATAAAGAAAGTGAGTCAGTAGATAGTGATACTGACTGTAAATTTCATAATCAGCTTGTCGGCCACCCATAATGAGTTGGCCCACATTATCTACAACCCGGCTTATGTTATGCGACAATTAAATGGACCTCCACCACCTGTCATTCTTCTTGGTAGTTGGTGGAGATGCCACTTTAAACTGTGAGACCGTGCCATGCTTTGCTTCTAGATTTGCACTAGGGGATACATATGTTGCTTGAAAATAGCTCTCACATTCTCCGCAACGTTCCTAACATGACTTTGTGCAGATGCTTCTTGATTTATTACTTATAATTTTGTGAGCAGCAGTGGTAAAAGGATAAGTTATTGCACAACTACTTCATTCTTGGCTTGTTATCTTTTGTAGTTTTGTGAACACTATTTTTCTTATCGTAATTCATGCAGGTCGTCAGAATTCCTATTCGCATTAGAGATCAAGAATCTGCTTCGGCTCCTTCCTTTTCGGTTCTTCCAATTTCTCAGTTTCCTTAGCTGGACACATTTCGGCATGCCCATATCAGTTTCATAAACCTGGTCATTGAGATGGTAGTCATTTATGATTTTAGCCCTCCATTGGTATAAAATTATTGTTTAAATTTTCTTATGATGGAACTTGTGGTGCCAAAATAAATTAATAAGCTCTATAGATAGCATCTTCCCCCTGTAATGCTAAACTTTAATTTCGAACTTGTGAAGAATACATGATTTTGATCACTTACGCAATATAAATTTAGCATGATACATGCGCAAATTCACCAAATGAAGTATATTTACATTATGCCAAGTATTGCTACAAGGTGCAATACGAAAGTAAGTGCACAAGGATCTATTAGTGTGATAGTGTGCCCAAGGGTTCTGAGAGCCTAACAAAAAAGTAAGAAAGTAGAAGGGGCTTCCTAGCACTTTTGATTAATTAGTCTTAAGCGGAAACTCTTCAGGAGAGGGATGCTAATTTATTTTCAACATCAATAAATTTTTTGTTAAAACAGATAAATATGTTGCCTTCACATTTTTGGTCACTTAACTATTTGGACATACCCTTAAATTTCCTTGCACTAATATCTTTTTGGTATGCAGCTCCTACTCGTATTGCATCTGTTGAGGAGAACATGAACAAGCCAATCAGTTCACGGGAATGCAGGAAGTACGTCTCCGAACAAGGCACCCTACATAAAGACATGAATATTCTATTAGTAGCTTAAGGGTATCCTACCCTGATATGATTAAGTTGGAGCAGTAAGAGAGATGGAACACGTGAGTAATATTGGTTTAGTATGGATTTTCTCTCAAACTCTCCCTCCTCTAATGGCATGTCATTCGTTCATTACTCCGGCTCCTCTCAAACTCTCCTTCCTCTGTTCATTTTTTCGAGGCTATACGCTTCAAGTTTGAGATCGCCTGCAACGGTTGTTCTTTATTCTTGGTGTACAATACCTTCTGTATGACTGCAGTACATTGATAAATACTACCGTTCTCCTTCACCCTTTATTGTACTAATGGTATGTGTCACTGCTTAAATAAGTTTGGGTTAACTCTTTTCTTATTGAGGACATTGCAATATATCACGAATTTCTTGAAGAATCAAGTGCAAACACCTTGATCAACTAATTTAATGCTTCTAACATCAACATTTGCTTTGGTGTTGTATTCACGACTTCTCCTCCACAGGCCACAACAATGATGCAACGAATGATCACCTTGTCAATGACCGCTGGAGGTAGTGTTTGGTTGCAGGTAATAAGGCCTTGATGATGCCAATTTAGAACAAAAGATGATTGAAAGTGTAACTGTCTTGAATTCTTCAGTTCACATATTTTAAAGTACAATTATATACTTTCCTTGTCAAATAAATCTAGAGATGAATGGATTTAGAACTGGAGCACTTGTAGGCTGAGCTATGGCAGCACTTCTTTAATTGTTTTTCATTGATACTGATTGGCTTCCTTTTATGAAATATTTAAGATTTTACTAGCTGCTTTGGTAGGAATTTGAGTTGATGCCTGGTTATGCAATGTTCTAGCATTTAACCAGCATCTCGTACGATCATCAAACATATATCATGTACAAAGTATATCTATTAGGAATGCAACAAATAGCGTAGTGGCAGCAAAAATGCGGATTCATAGCATGGTCGTGCCTTGCACAGGCTTAGGAGCTAGTTGGTGTCCGAATACAACAATTGACATGTTATAGAAAGAACCCGAAGTTAAAACACGATAAATTATACTCTAAATTTAAAATGTGTGGAAGTGTTTTGTAAGCACCTATAATATACAACTAGCAAAATGCGACACACACTGAATGAGAAAGTGTAATTAATGATTCGAGAAGCGGAACTAAGTACAAAAATACATAAATAACCAAGAAACTAAACTAACTTATTGAAGTGGAAAAAATGGGGGCCTTGATTAATCTCTAATCCATAATGAAGGAAAAAGTATCACTACCTTATCACAACCTGTAAGATCATCACCAGGTGTTCTTCCAAAGAAGTAGGTAGTTCAGACATAAGTCATGGCAGCTTGGTACCAGAACAAATATTACCACCCACACCCGGTATGAATACATATGCATATGATCCGATATATTTAGGAACATAGAAAGTAAAAAGGTATATAAATTCTCCGATAAGTTTCGGAAGGCAGGAAGAGCGTAATTGATTTTAAATGATATTCTTTAGGTTTTTTGCTGGTAAGCGTTTCAATTACTAGCACTTTACGACTCATAATTGTTATTGATTTTTATAATAATAATAATAATGTAAGAAATATAAAAAAATTAACATAAAAGATATATCTTCGTTAATACGAATTACATTAATATCTAAATTTAATTAAAAATAAAAGATGTCGCTTAATTATAAAAATTATAATTATATATTTATCAATTAAATTAATTTTAATTAATTGTGTTTTAATAAATTAGTGTTTTGTTGTTCTCTTTGTTAGATAAATATTTATCAATAAATTTTTAAGGAGTGTACTTTTAAAAGTAATAGTTTTAAAACGTATTAGAAACTAAATTATTATGAGATATGATACTTAATATTAATCTCAATTTTTTTTAAAGTACTCTTAATTTGGACCATTTATTTTAAATTTTATACATATAAATAATATATATATATATTATATATATTGTAGCCATATATAAGAAGAGGCGGACTTTCGTCGCCCGCCTCCTGCTTCAGGTGCCTTCTTCACCTTCTTGCCGCGACCTGTCTGCTTCGTCTGCTATTTTTTCACAGCTCCTGCTTCGTTTCTTCCATACCTCACACCTTCACCATCCGCCATCTCAATCTCATCTTTCTCCCTTATCTCGGCTGTGGCTATATATCTGAAGGTATGATTTTTGTTCTTCCTTCTTTCGGTTTTCTCTCGAGTTTTTTTTTTTCGAGTTCTCCCCCCTACAGATTCTTCTTTTCTCTCGATTTTCTGTTATTAGCCTCTTTTTGTTTTCGATTTTCCGACCAGAGTTCATTCTCAAATTTTCGCCACAGCACTCGGTAGCAGGTAAATATTTCAAGCTGGAAAAACATGGTGCTGCTATGCTTCTTGTTGGATTTACGGAGCTTGTCGCCCCAAATTCTTCGATATCTGAAGCAGGTCTGTATACACACACATCTATACGTGACCGGAGAATTAGAATTTAAGGATTGCGTTGCGAATGATCAATTTCTCGATCTTCATCTTTTCTGTTCTTTCAATTCTTCAATCGAACATTCAGATAATTCAGAAATTATTTCGTAACGAGTTTTTTTAATTAAGTCTGATTTTCTCTGTATAGATATCTATGTGATTTTATGTTGATATGGATTTTATAAGTTTGTCTGAGCATATTTTATTTCCTTCTTAATTTTCTAGATGAGGATAACTTGCGGAAAGATACAGCTCTTCCTTCTCCTGAATGGTCAGCGGACCCCATAGCACTACTATTCGAATTCCGATGCACACCTAGGACTAGACGTTAACTATAGGTATGTTCTTTTCTCTTGATATTCTTTCTACCATTGTCATGTTCTCACATAATTTTTAGGCTTCCTTCATCTTTTGTTTTGTACTTCCGTTGCACAATCAATCAACCAAATCATGTGAATAAGGTCGGTTTTGGAGCCAGTTTCTGTTGGTTCTTTGATGTGCTCGTTATGAATATATGTCATCCAACTTTATTACATGGGTGATTGCTCCGCTGATAAATAAATTTTCGGTTTTCTCTTTTTCTTCTTCTCCTGAACATTAGGACGGATAATATCATGGAACTTTTTTTTTTCACACTAATCAGTAAGCTATCTGTCTTGGTTATCATAACAAGATTGATCATCGACAGGTCTTGATTGGAACCCTGTTTATTGATTTTCCAAGTTACCTGGCTAGGCAAGGTTAACACACGTGATACTTTGGGGGACTTTCTCGTCTGTTGCTAATCACCTGTTATCGACTTTTCTGTTATATATGCAGTGTGAAAGTTTAGGTTTGCCATTTTTTGCAAGCTTTTCTTGTGTTTTATGTTTAATTTTTTAAAATATTTGTTTCTTTTTTCGTTTATGTGCCGGTCTTTTGTGAAGAGGGATTTTCGAGAAAAAATGGTAACCAGACCTTTTAATAGGAAGGAAAAGCGATTGTGGTAATGGATTCTACCCCTCTCATTTGTCTCACAGAAAAGAGAGATTTCTGATAATGCATTTACTTAGTTTTCCTTTTTACATCTGTATTCAGCTGAAATAGAAAGAGGTAGAGTAAACATCTCTGTCGATATGCTATGTGATCCGGGTTGTAATTCCCCTTGTAGTTGTTGGAAGTATGTTGAGAAAAGAAACCAGAAAGTATGTTATATCCACATTGTAATGGTCTTTTGTATGTTTACAAGGTACGTGTCATTTTCCCAAGGGATTATCTGGAGAGTGTAGCATGAAGCTTCACTATAAGAAAATGGATGAATCAACCATCCAGTCCGTCCATTTTCTTTTAGATGGCATCCCCGTGTGGTTATCATATGCCTGCTATGTTGTGTGTTTATTAATATACATATATGTGCATGTTTTTTTTTGGGGTGTGTTATGTGTGTCTCGGTGTTGGGCTGCTGTGGGGGATTTTTTTTTTGTTGCTCTTTGGTATTTCATATTCTGTAATTTTGAGAGCTGAAAGGCCGGGATCATGTTATGCAGTCTTACAGACATGAGGAAAAAGTGGAGCATTCAATTGAAAAAAGTTAAAAAGCAGTCCCCATATCTGTAAGTGATGACTTCAACTCTGTTTGTTGGCAATCAATTATATATGTACTGAGTTGATATGTATTGTGTGTATGTGTTTGTTTAATATGCATACACCGTGCTTGTGTGTGATAGGTGATTTCTATGTAACACACATGCCCTGGTTTTCCACGAGCCGCGGTGCCTCATAGGTTCTCATTCCGACAAAAAATCAATGTATTTTTCGTGCAAAATAGTGTTTTGTGTCGACTTTGAAAGAAAAAGGAAGAGTGTCCGATCAAATACTACCGTGTGAATATGAATGCTATTTACCTATATACTACATTTTTCCCCCTAATCTCTTCCTCTTGGGTTTTCTAAGATTTCTTTTACAGCATGTCATGTTGTGCAACAGATTTTTAGGGCTACCAACGCCTAGTCAACGGGATATTCGCCGATCAAATCAGCAAAACCATGGAGGTGTACATTGACGACATTGTGGTTAAGAGCCTCAAAAAGGATAATCACCTCAAGGACCTCGCCGAGACGTTCGTCATCCTCGAGAATTTCAACATGAAGCTAAATCCCAAGAAATGCAACTTCGGAGTAAGCTCCGAAAAATTTCTGGGGCACATCGTGAGCCAAAGGGGGATCGAGGCGAACCCCACAAAGATCAAGGCGATCCTCGACAGGCAAGAACCACGGAATGTTTAGCAGGTGCAACGCCTCACGGGGTGTTTGGCAGCCCTTAATCATTTCATTTCGCGGCTCGGAGACCAAAGCAAGCCTTTCTTTGCCACCATAAAAAATAAAAAATTTGCGTGGACGAAGGAAAGTCAAATGGCGTTCGCCAAGATCAAGGAGTATCTTTCTAACCCCCAAATTTTGGCAAAATCGATCCCCGACGAGAAGCTGTTTCTTTACCTGGCAGCCTCGGAGGTCACGCTGAGCGCCGTATTAGTGCGAGCAGAGGGCAAACCCACTTGTCGATATACTTCGTCAGTCAAGCGCTTCATGATGCGGAGATGCGTTACACGCCTCTGGAGAAGCTCGCCTACGCACTTGTCATGAGTGTTCGCAAGCTGAGAGCCTATTTCTTCGAACACCAAGTGGAGGTTCTGACGAATCTCCCCCTGAGGCAAGTTCTGCACCGGCCAGACACCAACGGGCGACTCCTCAAGTGGTCACTGGAGATCGCCCAATACGGTGTCACGTATGCTCCTCGCACGGCAATCAAGGGCCAAACACTGACGAATTTTGTGGTGGAATTAACATTCCCGCCTAGCCCGATCCAAGTCGGCCGTCCCGCCCGGAAACTGTACGTAGATGGCTCGTCGACCATCTCGCGAGCAGGGGCAGGGACTTTCCTCATCAGCCCCGATGGCCAGAGTTTTACAAATGCTGTGCGTTTCGATTTTCGAGCAACCAACAACGAAGCCGAGTACGAAGCCTTAGTAGGCGGGCTCGATCTAACGCTCGCCATGGACGTTCGTCGCCTTCACATCTTCATGGACTCCCTCTTGGTCGTGAACCAAGTCAAGGGGGAATATGAGGCGCGCGGCGAACAGATGGTCAAATATCAAGAGTTGGTCGCCGAAATGTGCACAAATTTTGAAGAAGTGCTGATCGAGCAAATCCCGAGAGAGCACAACTCCCAGGCCGATGCCCTATCCAAACTCGCATCATCGGATGGGGCAGCGGATTTCTCTAACATTCAAATCACTAAATTGGCAAGATCGGCGATCGACAAAAGCTTGGTCGCCACAGTTGCCATTACCGAAGAGAACTAGATGACTCCGTTCATTGAGTACTTGAAGGACGGAACGGTCCCCACAGATCGGGTCAAGGGCTCGCTAGCTTCAGCTCCGGGCGACCAGATACACCCTCTTGGATGACCGGCTTTACAAGCGAGCTTTCAGCCTTCCTCTCCTCAAATGCATTACGCCGGAGGAAGGCCGACTTGTTTTAGCCGAAATCCATGACGGGATCTGTGTAAATCACACGGGAGGGCGAGCCCTCATCCACAAGACGACCATGCAAGGCTTTTTCTGGCCTACCCTGCAAAAGGACGCGATCGCCTACGCCCGATCTTGTCACAGGTGTCAAATAATGGGCCCGAACATCAAGCTCTCCCCCGAGCAGTTCACCTCTATGTACAGTCCGTGGCCGTTCGCCCAATGGGGCATCGACCTCATCGGTCCTTTACCGACGGCACCGGGGGATGTAAATTCGCCATCGTGGGTGTCGATTACTTCACAAAATGGGCAGAGGCCGAACCACTCAACAAGATCGGCCAAGAGCAAGTGATCCAGTGTTGGAATATAAAACGCAGCGGAAGCAAGTTGGTGGTGATAATTTAATAAAAAGTTTTATAAACTAACCAACAAAAAAACCGGATCTATTTAGGCTTGTCAACTAATTAACTAAACAGATTAATAAATAATTAAATAAACATATTTACGCATGACAGTCGGTAATTTTTACATTTGATGCGAAGTGGTAGAAAAATCCCTTTTTGGTCGATATATGTCCTCTTCATGTTTCTCTCCGATCTTCTTGTATTTCTACCTCAAGATCTTCTAGAGTATATCCCGCCTAAGTCCGGATGTCGTGTGGGAAACAATCTACCAGACTAAACTTGGACAGCTGGAGTTCGGCCGAAATCTCTTCTCAAGAAACTTACGATTTTTGTTCTCTCTATTTTTCTTGAATAGTTTGAGTATTTTAGAAAAATATTGTGTTAACCAAATTATGGAATCCAAGACACAAGTCAAGATCCACAATTAAACACACAAGGGAAAAATCGATTTTCTTGGGCAATTGGAAGTCGAAAAATCGGCCAACACCAATGTCTTATTTATTGGTGTTTTGGGCTACTCTAGGGACCTTAAGGAGGATATAGTAAGGACTCCCAATAGATGTCTTCTTTCCAATATTAGGACTCTTCCTAATATTAAGACTCTATTAATATCAACTTAGTCCACTAATAAGTTAATATTGCACTTCCTATCAAAATCTCAAATTATGAAATTGGGCTCCTTTTTGAATTATTTATTTTCCGTGTTTAAGATATTCCATGTCCATTAATTAATTTAAGCTACTGACAGTTTTTAATTAATTAATGTGTTATACATGAGTATACCACTCGACCTTTATTATTATATCGGAAAATTAATTCCACATGCAGGGTTTAATATAATAATCCTTTCGAGTGCCTCAAGGGACATGATCAACCCGACTGGTCAAGCTACGATTTCTAGTTATAATATTAATTATCATATAAATAATAATATTGCCCAAAATATCGAGCATATTGAGTCAATCATTGTGGCTCCCACCCATGATAAATCAAAGCAATAAATATTAAATATATATAATTAAATATTAATCATTAGAATTAAGAAATAATAATTATCCGAGATGTACGTTCTTCTTATAGTCAGTACAGAAGAATCTATCTCACCTCGATTCTGTTCAACGTATAACGAATACGCTAATATATGCTAATGGTCATGACCAACCAATCTCAAGTATATACTACAACCTCTCACATAACGGTCTAATGTTATATTGGTTGTGAATTAAATTCATTTATCACATGTTTTGCATATTTATTCACGCTATGGTTATGCAAAATATGTGATAAATGAATTAAACATGTTATGCAAATGTAGTCTAATTTACTTGTAGATTGCTACAAGTAATTTAGACTATATTTGCATAACCATAGCGTGAATAAATATGCAAAACATGTGATAAATCAATTAAATATTCTCATAGATAAAGACCGGGAAATTAGGTAATACAAGCATAAAGTATGCTTTGACGTATACAACCCTAACAATCTCCCACTTATACTCAAAGCATGCTTTTGAAGTATACTATTTAGACTATGTCTATCTATCTCCCACTTATACTCAAAGCAATGCTGCCATACATCTCAACCCCATTCCTTCCACATGCCCTTCAAATGACTTTGAGGGCAACCCTTTCGTGATAGGATCAACTAGGTTGTCTTCAGATGCTATCTTGGAGACAATAATCTTCCCTCTCTTCACAAAATCTCGAATGATATGATATTTGCGCTTGTTATGTTTGCTTGCTTTGTGGGCCCGTGGTTCCTTCGAATTTGCAACAGCACCAGTATTATCACAATACAGTGTAATACTCCTAGGCCAATTAGGAATCACACCCAAATCTTTTAGGAAGTACTTGAGCCATACCGCCTCTTTAGCTGCCTCTAAGGCTGCTACATACTCGGCTTCCATGGTAGAGTCCGCTATGCATTTCTGCTTCACGCTCCTCCAACTGATGGCTCCACCTCCCAAAGTGAAAACATATCCGGAAGTTGATTTCGACTTTTCTTTGTCCGCACTGAAATCCGAGTCAGTGTAACCCAAAGGACAAAGTGTATCTGATCGATATACAAGCATATGCTACTTGAGTATATGCTTGACAGCAATGCAATGTCCCGGTCCTGGGTTCGACTGATATCTCGCCACCATGCCTACAAAGATGATGATATCGCCTAGTGCAAAGCATAGATACATGAGGCTTCCCACCGCCAAGCATAAGGAACCACTTCATGTCATCTATCTCCTTCTGTCTTAGGACACATAGCTTAGATAGTCAATTCCATGTCTGTAAGGTAAGAAACCTTTCTTGGAATTCTCCATGCTGAACCGCTTTAGCACCGTATCGATATAGGATGCCTGAGATAAGCACAACATCCTTTTCTTGCGATCTCGAAAGATCTTAATACCAAAGATGTGCCCAGCCTCTCCCAAATCCTTCATATCGAACTGCTGAGACAGCCATACCCTTACGTCTGATAATACCTTCACATTGTTTCCAATTAGAAGTGTATCATCTACGTACAGTACAAGAAGCACCAGCACGTTTCCATCGCACTTTTTGTATACACAAACCTTACTAGGACACTGTTCAAAACCATACGATTGAATGACCTCATCAAATCGCATGTTTCAAGACCTTGATGCTTGCTTAAGACCATAAATGGCTCTCTTAAGCTAGCACACTAAGTGCTCCTCTCCTTTAGCAATAAATCCTTCAGTTTGGCGCATATAGATTTCCTTATCAAGACTCCCGTTCAAGAACGCAGTCTTGACATCCATCTACCAAATCTCCATATCCAAATGTGCAGCTATAGCCAAGAGAATCCGGATCGATTTAAGCATGGCTACTGGCGAAAAGGTCTCATCAAAGTCGATGCCCTCCTTTTGAGTGTAACCTTTCGCAACAAGCCGTGCTTTGAAGGTTTCAACCTTCCCTTTCGATCCTCTCTTACGCTTGTAGACCCACTTACTTCCAATAGGTTTTACCCCATTGGGTAGCTCTACTAGCTCCCACACTTGGTTAGAATCCATAGATCCCATTTCGGATTCCATTGCTGTTTTCCAGGATTCAGCATCCTTATCTTGAACTGCCTCTTTGTACGTACATGGATCCATTTCATCCTGGACCGGGGAGTGGTCCGAAGACGCTCCCACACCGATGAAACGTTCAGGTTGACGAACAACCCTCCACTACGACGAGGCGTGTCCTTGGTTTGCGTATCCACAATAGTGTCGATACGTGGTACACTAGGTGTTTGCACAATTGACATTGTCGAAATCTCGCCCCTAAGTTCTTCTAGAATGACCTCACTCCTAGGCTTGTGGCTTATCACATAGTCCTCCTCTAAGAACCGGGCATTGGTGCTAACAATGACCTTCTGGTCTTTAGGACTGTAGAATAAGCCACCATTCGTTACCTTCGGATATCCTACAAACACTCGTACTTCTGTACGAGATGCCAACTTATCAGCTTCCTTATTTAGCACGTATGCTGGCGAACCCCAAATCCGAACATGTCCTAGACTGGTCTTGCGCCCATTCCATAGTTCTGTGGGTGTTTTTGGAGCTGATTTCGAAGGCACCAAGTTTAGAATGTACGCCGCTGTTTCCAAGGCGTATCCCCAGAACGAAATAGGCAAATCAGAATAACTCATCATTGACCTAATCATCTCTAATAAAGTACGATTCCTTCGTTCATCAACACCATTCTGTTGTGGTGTACCAGGCGCTGTGAGCTGGGAAGTAATCCCCTCATGTACCAAGAAATCCAAAAACTCTCCATTAAGGTATTCGCCACCACGATCAGATCGTAGTGACTTGATACTTTGCCCATGACGCTTCTCCGTTTTAGCCTTGAATTCTTTGAACTTATCAAAAGATTCAGACTTACGTCGCATCAAATAGATGTATCTATATCTCGAATAATCATCTATAAACGTGATGAAGTATTCGAAACCACCCTTAGCCTGGATATTCATTGGACCACATACATCAGTATGAACCAATTCCAACACCTTTTGTGCACGATTTCCTTTGCTTTGAAAAGCCCTTTTAGTCATTTTACCTTCCAGACAGGATTCGCAGGTTGGAAATGACTCAACTTGGAGCGAATCCAATAGGCCATCGCTCACCAATCTTTGTATCCTTCTAAGGTTAATATGACCCAATCGTAAATGCCACAAATATGTTGGATTTATGCTCGAAGGCTCTTTTCTTTTATTAGGATTAGTCAAATAATTAAGTGATTTATAAGTATGCAAGGGAGCTGGTGCAGCATTAATGATATAAAGTTCTTCACTATAAGTACTCGTGCAAATATATTCACCATTTCTTTTAATAACTGCATTATCTTTAAAAGAAACTGAATATCCATCACGACACAATTTAGAAACTGAAATCAAATTCATTCTAAAATCGGGTACCAATAATGCATTATTAAGAACTAAAATCCTATCATCAACTTTTAGCTGCACGACTACCACTGCAACAGCCTTAAGCCTGGAATAGTCGCCCCAACTTATTGTAATCTCATCCGCATTAAGTACCTTGGTTACTTGGAACCCATGCGAGTCATAACAAACATGATCAATGGAGCCCGAATCCACTATCCATGAAGTGATGGAACAGGCAGCCAAACATGTTTTGACTACTAGTGCATGAGACGTACCTTTCTTAGGGCAATCACTCTTGAAATGTCCTTTTAGACCGCAGTTGAAGCACTTGCCCTTCGGTTTTTTGTTCGCTTCCGGCTGAGGAGCCTTTGACTGAGGAGCCTTGCCCTTAGATTTGAAGGTTGCCACTTGCTTCTGGCCAACCTCCTTTTTCTTCTTTCCCCATTTGGGTTTTGAAGAAGCGGCACCGGTTGCCGCAAGAATTTGATGATAACCTTGTTTGAAGAGACTTTCGGTAGACTGAAGCTCTGTCAGAAGTTCCGCCAATGTGTAAGTCCTACGATTCATATTGTAGTTGAGGCAGAACTGCTCAAAGCTTCTGGGTAAACTGCCCAAGATAATATCGACCTGCGACTCCGCATCGATAGTGGCCCCCAGTATGCTTAGTTCGTTCAAATGAGACATCATTTTAAGAACGTGATCCCTTACTGGGTCCCTTCAGACATTTGGGTTGTCATCAAAACCCTCATCGCATTTTGCCTATCCGCCCGGTTCTGATGACCAAACATCTCAGTGAGATTTTTCATCATTTCCGCGGCCGAGCCCATCGTCTGATGCTGATGCTGCAATACATTTGTCAATGAAGTCAAAATGTAACAGCGAGCCATCTCATCAGACTTTTTCCATTTCCGGAATTCAGCCAACTCTTCAGGAGTGGCATCTGATTCTGGTTCCAAAAGACTCTCCTCAGTTAAAACAAATTTATGCCCCTCGGCAGTCAAGACAATATCAAGATTTCTTTTCCAGTCGGCAAAGTTAGTGCCTTCAAGTTTGTTTTCTTTGAGAATAACAACTAGTGGATTGAAAGACATCTGAGAATAAAATTAAAAACACCATTCGTCACATAATTCGACGCAGAATATATTGAAAAAACCTTAAAACAATATATATATGCAATCAACCAACACCTTGAAAAACCGCACATGCAAGCCACGATAGTGTAGACGTTTACACGTACATTTTCAAGTAGATTTTAACGTCTTTAATTTTACTATCTAGCCAAGATGCATTTTGACAAGTAAAATTAATAGTTGGTTCCTCTTCGCCATGTATTTAATTAACATAGACTCCGATGGGGAGCTTATTAATTAATACACCTAAGTGAACACCATAATTGAACAAACCATAGAATATTATTTAATGATAATAGTCCTACAGATGGAGAGGTCATATCATAAAAAATAATATTCACCTTTTTGTTATCAAATTTGAAGTTTAAAACCAGTGAGCCAATAATTAGCACATCCGATGTGGAGGAAGACTCTAATGTCAACGCGCATGCTAATTAATTCACAATTTAAACCAATTATGGAGGCCAATTTAATTTTGAAAAATCAAATAAAATCACTTAGTTATTTTGAAAAAAAATAAGGTTTTTAATTTTCTCGTCCTAACATGCAAGGAAACATATCACGCATACATCCATACATGCCATACATCAAAATAATAAAAACCAACAAATAATAAAAAAATTCGATAATTAAATCTAATTATCATGGCTTTTATTCCTCGTTTTGAATAACGAGAAAATCTTCGGCTCGTTTGCTCCCACTGCTTCAAGCATCTTGCGGAAAAACGAATTGAACGACCCGAACTGGACAACTTGACCCGCCGCCGCCCGACTGGCCGCCCACGCCCGACTCCGTCAATCGCCCGACTGCCGCCCGATTTCCCGACTCACGCCCGAGCCGCCATTGCCGAGTGCAAGAGCCGCGGTCGATAGCAGGCGCTGGCCGAGCGCTGATCGGCTCCCTACTGGTCTCGGTCGGTTCGTCCGATCGGGACTCCTATTCGCGCTGGACTTCTTTCTCTTTCGTACTTTGAGTGTTCCAATTTGATTACAATTTTTATTTAAGATAAAATACATCGAATTTACATCAAATTACAAGAAAAATAAATCCTATTCTACCCGTGGACTTTCTCACGGGAAAAACTTATACATGCCACAAAAATGGGCCAAAATTATAAAAATGCGTAAATAAATAAAAACATCGCATAGCCATGATAATTGGATTATATTTTTGCAAGACAAATTCCAGCAAAATATTCCAAAACTTCAAACTATATGAATATTTAATTGGTAGCATATTAATCACCAAATTAATTAAATTGAACAGAACCTAAAGATCGGCTCCGATACCAATTGTTGGAATATAAAACGCAGCGGAAGCAAGTTGGTGGTGATAATTTAATAAAAGGTTTTATAAACTAAGCAACAGAAAAACCGGATCTATTTAGGCTTGTCAACTAATTAACTAAACAGATTAATAAACAATTAAATAAACATATTTACGCATGGGAGTCGGTAATTTTTACCTTTAGGGGTAGAAAAATCCATTTTTGGTCGATTTGTGTCCTCTTCGTGTTCCGCTCCGATCTTCTTGTATTTCTACCTCAAGATCTTCTGGAGTATATCCCGCCTACGTCCGGATGTCGTGTGGGCAACAATCTACAGACTAAACTTGGACAGCTGGAGTTCGGCCGAAATCTCTTCCCAAGAAACTTACGATTTTTGTTCTCTCTATTTTTCTTGAATATTTTGAATATTTTAGAAAAATATTGTGTTAACCAAATTATGGAATCCAAGACACAAGTCAAGATCCACAATTAAACACACAAGGGAAAAATCGATTTTCTTGGGCAATTGGAAGTCAAAAAATCGGCCAACACCAATGTCTTATTTATAGGTGTTTTGGGCTACTCTAGGGACCTTAAGGAGGATATGGTAAAGACTCCCAATAGATGTCTTCTTTCCAATATTAGGACTCTTCCTAATATTAAGGCTCTATTAATATCAACTTAGTCCACTAATAAGTTAATATTGCACTTCCTACCAAAATCCCAAATTACGAAATTGGGCTCCTTTTTGAATTAATTATTTCCCGTGTTTAAGATATTCCATGTCCATTAATTAATTTAAGCTACTGACAGTTTTTAATTAATTAATGTGTTATACATGAGTATACCACTCGACCTTTATTATTATATCGGAAAATTAATTCCACCTGTAGAGTTTAATATAATAATCCTTTCGAGTACCTCAAGGGACATGATCAACCCGACTGGTCGGGACACGATTTCTAGTTATAATATTAATTATCATATAAATAATAATATTGCCCAAAATATCGAGCATATTGAGTCAATCATTGTGGCTCTCACCCACGATAAATCAAAGCAATAAATATTAAATATATATAATTAAATAGTAATCATTAGAATTAAGAAATAATAATTGTCCGAGATATACGTTCTTCTTATAGTCAGTACAGAAGAATCTATCTCACCTCGATCCTGTTCAGCATATAACGAATACGCTAATATATGCTAATGGTCAAGACCAACCAATCTCAAGCATATACTACAACCTGTCACATAACGGTCTAATGTTATATAGGTTGTGAACTAATTATTACTATATAAGGAACCGATAATGTGATCTTCTGTGTGACACGACACACCACATTATCTACAATATAAAGTAATTTAGACTACATTTGCATAACCATAGCGTGAATAAATATGCAAAACATGTGATAAATGAATTAAAGATTCTCATAAATAAAGACCGGGAAATTAGGTAATACAAGCATAAAGTATGCTTTGACGTATACAACACTAACATCAAGTTCATCTAGAAAAACATCATCTGTCGTTTCGGTCTACCTCAGGCTATCATCTTCGACAACGGAAAGCAGTTCGATGGTTTGGAAGTTATGCAATTCTGCGAAAAATGGGGAATTAGAAAGTTGTTCTCGGCCCCTTACCACCCTCAAACAAACGGGCAGGTAGAGGCTGTAAACAAGATCCTCAAGCGCACGATCAAAGCAAGACTCGAATCCAAGCAAGGGCGATGGGCGAGCGAGCTCCCAGATGTTTTGTGGTCCTACCGAACGACGACCCGAAATTCAACCAGCAAAACCCCATTCGCCCTCGCTTTCGGAACAGAAGCAGTGATCCCGTCGGAGATCGCCGTCCTCAGCCACCGAACTGCACAACCAATGACGGCGACCAATGATGAAGCTCGGCGAATCGACTTGGATATGCTCGAAGAACGACGATTGACCTCGGAAAAGAAGAACACGATCCACAAAAGGAAATCCGAAAAATTCTTCAATTTAAAGGTCAAGGAGAGACGGTTCCAAGTGGGCGACCTAGTCCTCAAGAAGATCCAGACCCACACGAGAGTATTTGGTACGAACTGGAAGGGCTCGTTCAGGATATCCAAGTGGCTAACCAAAGGATCCTATGAGCTCCAACACCTAGACGGAACTCCAGACCAATATCCCTGAAACGCCATCCATTTAAAGAAGTACTATCAGTAGAAATACCCTGTATTCATTTACTTGATGTGCAAAGTACTTAATGAGATTTCCCAATTCTCCCCAAGTGATTCGTCATCTAAAAAGAGGATGACTCGCCCGCCCTCTAAAGTTCGTCATCTAACATGATGGACCTAGGCAAGCGATCGCCTCTCCCAGCACAACGTATACCATCGAGGATCGCCATCTAACATGACGATCCGAGGTAGAAAAGTGTAGCCATGGTTATGGAGGTCGATGGAACCGACAGCCCGTCCATGCAAGGTTCTTTTGGGCAGAGATCGCCCGCCCTTTCGTTTAAATATGAGGCGGGCGTAGCCGAAGGACCCTCCAAAACATATTTGTGGACACGCTCGCCCGCCCTCAAAGGTCCATCATCTAACATGGTGGACCCGGACAATGCGACGCGTCCCTCCCCCCGTCACAGCATATGCCCTCGAAGGTCCGTCATCTAATATGTCGGTCCCAGGCAGAAAAGTGCTAATAAGCCACAGTCGCGGAGTCGAATAATCCGATGGCGCCCCGTGCAAGGACTCCTCCAGGCTGAGATCGCCCGCCCCATCGCTACATTGCGAGGCAAAACATAGCCTACGGAGGACCCTCACAATTAAGCGAGTCACGAGAAGTAGACCATAGACGGAATGCCGCTCGTGCACAAGACATGGTCGCGGAGGTCGGTTCCATCGAACTCCGTGACCGTGCACGGTTCCTCTAGGCCGAGATGGTCGGCCTTCCTCGAGGAATCTGCAAAATTGAAGATCGCAAGAACTAAACTGAAGATAGCTCGCTAAACGATTTATTTTCGTTCCCTTACTTTCACTAAACAAAAACAAGGGGAGAGGGGAGCTATACATACGACGATCGGCTTTGTTCAAATATACATACGACGATCGGCTTTGTTCAGAGATATACATAACAACCGACTTTGTTCCGAAGCTTACCAGTATGAGTTCAAGTATATCAATTCTTTTGGAGCTGCACGCACGACGATCGCTCCTCAAACACTTGTATAGAGTCAAACGCGAATGATTTGGAAAGAAACATACAAACAGAAGTTGGGTAAATAAACATTTCTCATTTCATTTCACTGAAGAGATGTACAAGCACGGTCGCCCGAAGGCGAAATACAACAAAAGCTGTAAAATTACAAGTAAAAAGTAAAAGCAAGTTAAATTCAGGGATCGGGGTTCGCTCCTTCGCCAGCAGCAGGCTCCGAACCCCCGTCCTCCGGGGCATCCGGATGAACAAGGCTGTCCGGCGACGGGTACCAGCTCAAGTCGACCCCGTGATCCGCAGAGAGGTCGAGGATCGACACAGAAAAGGCGGGCTGCAAAGGGTGCTCAAGCACATAGGCCTTGAAGTTGTCAACCTAAGGGCCGACCTCAAGCCCTCCCTTCTTGGCAGAGCGGATTGCGTCAGCATAAGCCATGTAATAGGCAAATTCGCTGACGTATTCCACGTTGAGATAGGGATCGGCCTCGGTTGCCTCCAGCTTCTCCCTCAGCCCCGCGATCGTTTAATTCGCACCCTGGAGCTCGGCAGCCTTGGCAGCCACCTCACCCTTCGATGACGCCAGCTTGCCGGTCAACCAGTCGACAACCGCCTTCAGTTCAGCTGCCTCCTTCTGCGTGGCCGCGTACGACCTGCGGGCTTCCGTCGTCTGATCTCGCATCTGGTCGATCGCCGCCCGGGACCTTTCAAGCTCGTCGCTCGCCCTCTTGGACGTTTCCACGGAATCCTTCTCCATTGCCACGAGCCTGTCGACAAACTCGACATTCTGTTTCCGAGCAGCCTCGAGGTACGCCTGAAGACGAGCAGTGGAGGGTCGCCCCTCATAGTCCTTCACGGCCTGAGCAGCCATCATCGCCGTCTGAAGGGATAGGGCGAGGGTCGCCTGCATCACGTCAGAGGATCGCCGGCGTGCGATCACGTCCAGGTCGGTCGTCCATGCCTTCGGCAGGGTGGCGATAGCCCGAGAAACATAATGAGGGACATCGCAAGCCTCGCGAGGAGATCTGCTAGCGAGGAAGTACAACACCATCGGCGAGTAGTTCGGGTCGGAGCGATGGACCCTGCACCAAGAATAAAAGAGTTAGTATGTTTCCTACACAAGTGACATAACTCGGCAGAGCGACCAAGCTTACCTTTCGACCTTCTATGGGTCGCGGCCGAAGAACAGCCTCCCACGCGGGGTCTCGGCATCGGCGGTCGCCATGGCCTGCAGGAAAGACGATGAGGGCATGGACCCCTCCACCAGGGGAACTGCGGAGAGTGGAGACGCGGCGATCGGCTGCTCATCAAAAGTGGCAGAGGCCGGAAGCTCCTCCACCCTCCGTCTCTTGCGGCTCATCCGAAGTCCCTCCTCACGAGTTTCTTGTTCCTTTGCGACCGGCTCCAGCTGAGGCCATGCCTCTGAGACAGTTCAGAGCGTCGCAGGGGGAGCTAAACTCGTCTTCTTCCCTTGGCGAAGGCGACTCATTATCCCGAGGTTCGACATAGCAACCTCTACCGGGGGTCTAGGAAGCGAGGGAAGTGGATTTCAGCAAAGAAAACGATCGACAAAAGTTAGTCACCTTCCTCAATCAAGATGATCGTCAAGCAAAGGAAGATCGTGAATATTTCGTACCTGGAATCCTTAACTGGCGAGGAAAGCGAAAGAGCCGAGCGGCCAACCATCAAGCTTCGTTGTTGATCCGGCGAGCGTCAATATGAGAATCTGGAAGACTACGTATTCGCTCCCCAACGATCGCAAATCAAAGGCTAGCTCGCCCGCCGCCGGAATAAGGACACCTATAAAAAAAATTAAATTAGATCAGTTCAGAATTTATCGAACAAAGGGAGAGTCAAAATCCTTACTCGGACTCCTCTCCCGAAAGCCGGTGGGAATATCTAACTCATCGGTGGGATTGTCGCTCGCGGCCTATTTCCATGCACCGCCGACCCAAAACCACTTTGTCAGATCACCCCGAACCTTATTCGGCACCCCAAGAATCACCCGGCCTGAGCGATCTTGAATGTGGTAGCTGCCAACTGAACCCTTCTGAGCCGTCAGCTTGAGGAGATAGTTCATCTCCAGTGCCGAAGGAAGACGAAACAGCCGGTGTCCGCCGAACAAAGTAAAGGTGCAGACGATCTGCAACCAGGCGTTTGGTGTCAGTTGAAGCGGCGCCACATTCCAGGCAGTCAGCAACTATGACACGGCGAACAGCAGTGGGAATCGCAGTCCGGCCACCATAATCGCCTCATTAACGGCGACCATGCCCTTAGGTGGTTCGTCGGCACGTTCATTCTCGGCAGGCGCATAAAGGGAAACGTCAGAGGGGACATGGAACATCGCCCTCCAACGAACCAAATCCTTCCTGGTCGCCGAGCTTTTAATCTGGCCAATGGACCACGGGGAGCGGCACGCGGCCCGGAACTGCGTCCGTCTTTCGGGTTCATGGGGATGGGTGACCGAGTACTCGCGGAAGTCAAACTTCGGTTTCGGGCTGTCTAGTCTCTCCATAAGTTCGGCAAAGTCTGAAAAGGCTTTGCCGAACGCACTGTTTTGCTCCCAGTACGCCTTCACTGCCGCCTCCTCTTCGGCCAGCGAGCGCTTTCGCTCCGCCTCCACCGACCTGGCCGCATCAGCCTCATTAAAAAGTTCTTCAACTTCCAAGGGTTCAATCCCAACGCGAATAGCCTCAACGGCCATCTCTATATGGAACTCCGTGGGGATTTCATCACGGACGGTCGAAATCCCGGCGGCAGAGGTGCTACCCGTCTCGTACGCCGATGGTTGTCCTCCAGACATCTTCAGAAAAAGAAGGGAAGAAGAGAAAAAGTTTTTTTCTTACCTAAAAAGTCTAGTCGAACGAGGCTCGGCAACTCAAATCTTCAGAGGAATTCGACGTTGCTTTCTTCTCAGGCAAAGTGCAAATGAGTTATAAACCAGAAACCCTAACCCCTTTTATAGGCGAGAGCAGGGTCTTCTGGGCAAATAAACAAAGTTTCAAGGGCCGAAGTGCAAAGGTCAGAAAGTCCACATTTAATGCCGCCCTCGAATTCCGCGTGCGTGTCGTTTCGAGGGCATGCCAAACGACAGGTCTGACAAACCGCCGGACTCCCCCAACAGGAACGCGACACGTGCCCCAGTGACATTCCAAGTCCGCTTTCACTTCCCGCTCTTTTCAGAGACCGAGTAGATCGTCCAAATTCAAAATCAAAGTCCGCTCAAGAGATGATCTTCTGTTCCATAAAGAGATGAGTCGCTCGTCTCATTCAAGCGATCGCCAGTAGAACCACCTCACCCCACGTCTCTAACATCGGAGCGCAATTGTTGTGCGGCGATTAATATGCCTCAGCGGCGATCGGCACAAGGGCCGAGCGACCAAAGTCAGATAAACCAAGACAGGCTTACCAGACGAAAATTCCAGATCGAGATCAAGTACCGAGCGATCGACGTCCAGGGCGATCGTCTCTTAGAACCTAGCGATCGACCCTAGTGCCTGACCAAGGACGACCATCTTATGCCACGTGTAAAGCCAAACATCCGTCAAGTCTACGAAGATCGAATCTCGGGATGAAGGCCCACGTGCAGACCCGCAAATGGCGCCACAGGAAAAGGCTTTTTGACTCCAACCCATCACCAGCCATTGGTGACAAGGACAGCCTTTCACCTACCGACAGACCCGCCGAAAGGTCCTAGGTGGGACCTCCCAAGACTGCGACATGAGGCACGTGTTGTCTTCTCATTGGTTCGCACTGGCTGCCAGCAGCAGCTGCGGACTTTAAGGAAACCGATCCACGTGCTGAGACGATCGCCCGTTTAATTTAATGCAGGAAAGGTGATCACCCGTTTGGGATTAAGACATCCCAACTACCTCATCTTCTATAAATAGGAGACTTCCAGCAATTGGAAAAAGGATCGGACAGTTGTCTACACAGAATTCTACACAGCATTTCATCTTTGCTGCAAGAACTCACAGAGCATTAACTCTGGTTCTTCCGGCAATCATCAGCACTCAAAAGCTAGATAACTAGGGCCATTACACTCATTGTAATCGTACTCTAACGTTAATATTTGTACTCCAAAGCAGTATTCTTATTAATAATATCTCGCGAGAGCATTCAAGCCCGGGACTAACAATCCCAGCAAATCTTGTGTTATTTACATTCCTTTGCACGTGCTCTCGCATTTTGTTTGTTACTCACCCGTAGCCATATCCAGCAAACCATTCCGAATAATATTTTGGGTAACAATACATGGATATTCATTGAACCACATACATCTGTATAAACCAATTCTAACACATTCTGAGCACAGTTTCCTTTGGTTTTGAAAACCCTTTTGGTCATCTTACCTTCCAGACAGGATTCACAAATTGGAAATGACTCAACTTGGAGATCATCCAATGGGCCATCATCTACCAATTTTTGAATCCTCCCAAGGTTTACATGCCCTAACCGTAAATGCCACAGATATGTTTGGTTTATGCTTGAAGGTTCTTTTCTCTTTTTAAGTTTAGACAAAGAGTTAAGTGATTTATGCATAGGAGTTTGTGCAGTATTAACGACATATAGTCCATCATTAAAAATACCTTTGCAAAATATATTCACCGTTTCTTTTCCTAATAATGGCATCATCATCAAAAGAAACTGAATAACCTTCGCATTTTAATTTAGAAATCGAAATTAAATTCATTCTAAAATCCGGTACTAATAATACATTATTGAGGACTAATAATTTATCATTAATCTTCAACTGCACGACTCCCACTGCAACAGCCACAAGCCTGGAATAATCGCCCCAGTTGATAGTAATCTTTCCCGCACTAAGCTGTTTGGTTACCTGAAAACCATGCGAGTCAAAGCAAACATGATCAGTGGATCTTGAATCAACTATCCACGAAGTGGAAGAACAAGCTGCCAAGCATGTTTTGACTACTAGTGCGTGAGACATACATTTCTTAAGAGCAGGGCAGTCCGCTTTAAAATGTCCTTTCTGACCGCACTTGTAGCACTTTCTCTTTGGCTTTTTGTTCGCCTTAGGATGGGGAGCCTTGATTTTCACCTTGAGGGTTGCCACTTTCTTCTGGCCAACCTGCTTTTTCTTCTTTCCCCATTTGGGTTAGGAAGAAGTAGCACCCGTTGCCACAAGAACCTGATGATAACCTTGTTTGAAGAGACCTTCAGCAGATTGAAGCTCTGTCAGAAGTTCTGCCAAAGTATATGTCCTACGGTTCATATTGTAGTTAAGGCGGAACTGCTCAAAGTTTCTTGGTAAGCTGCCCAGGATAACATCGACCAGCATTTTCGCATCGATAGTAGCTCCTAGTATGCTCAGTTCGTTCATATGAGATATCATTTTCAGAACATGATCCCTTACTGGGGTTCCTTCAGACATTTGGGTTGTCATCAATACCCTCATTGCATTTTGTCTAGCCGCCCGGTTATGATGACCAAACATCTCGGTGAGACCTTTCATCATTTCCGCGGCTGAGCCCATCGTCTGATGCTGATGCTGCAATACATTTGTCAGTGAAGCCAAAATATAACAGCGAGCCATCTCATCAGACTTCTTCCATTTCTGGAATTCATCCAACTCTCCAAGAGTGGCATCCGGTTCTGGATCTAGAGGTCGCTCCTCAGTTAACACAGATTTATGCCCCTCAGCAGTCAGGACAATGTTAAGATTTCTTTTCCAATCGGCAAAGTTAGTGCCATCAAGTTTATTTTCTTTGAGAATAACAGCTAGTAGATTGAAAGCCATCTGAGATAAAAATTAAAACCATCCATCACATAATGCATAGCAAAATATATCGAAAAAACTCAAAACACAATATATATATATATATATATATATATATATATATATATTTTTATGCTAGCAACCAACACCTCGAAAAATCCGCATATGCAAGCCACGATCGTGTGGACGTTTACACACATATTTTTCAAGTAGAGTTTTACGTCTTTAATTTTACTATTTAGTCAACTTACGTTATGACAAGTAAAATTAATAGTTGGTTCCTCTTGGCTATGAATTAATTAACATAGATTCCGATGGGGAGCTTATTAATTAATACACCTAAGTGAACACCATAATTTAACATCCTTAAAATATTATCTTTTAAATAATAGTCCTACAGATGGAGAGGTCCTATCATAAAAAATAATATTTACCTTATGTTATCATTTTGAAATTTAAAACTAGTGAACCTATAATTAGCACATCCGATATGGAGGAAGACCCTAATGTCAACGCGCATTCTAATTACTTCACAATTTAAATTAATTATGGAGGCCAATTTGATTTTATTTTTAAAAAATAAATCAATTTACTCACTTAATTATTTTAGCCTTAATGTTTTTTAATCTTCTCGTCCTAACATGCAGAAAACATATCACACATACATTCATACATGCCATACATCAAAACAATAAAAACCAAAAATAAAGCATGGATAATTAAATTATCCAATTATCATGGTCTTCTTCCTTGAGTTGAATCCGAGAAAATCTTCGACTCGATCTCTCCCACTGAATCAAGCATCTCGTCGCTCCTCCCCGGTCGGGCCGTGGATTTCCAAAATTAAAATTTCACTTTTATGCAAAATCAATTACATAAAAAATTAATTTTAAATCCCGACTCTTCAGCAGACACAACGAACGGCGGTAAAACGGACCGGACAAAATCGGGCGACCTGCATCAACCAAATAATGCCGGACCAGTGCCGCCATGCTCCCGGCTCCTCGGCCGCTGCACGCCCGGGCCATTGCCGCCGCGGCCGTCAAGAGTCCTGGGCATTCTGCTCGCTTTATTTCTTCGTGATCCCGTCTTTTCGGAATTCGATTACAATTTTATACAAAATAAAATACATCGAAATTACAGCAAGATTACACGAAACATAAAACACCTAGAACTACCCACGGATTTTCTCACGGGAAAAACCATTACATGCCTCAAAAAATGGGCCAAACCAATAATTGCATAAATAATAAAAATAAATAAATAAACCATTCACACAAACCATGATAATTGGATCATATCACCTGCAAGAACACATCTAACAAAATATTCCAATATCAAATTATATAAATATTTAAGGCAAAATAGCTCTACTAGGGACTGAAGTTTGCCATTTTTATCACTTAAGGGACTAAAGTTTTAAGTGTTTCAAACAAGGGACTAAAGTTTAATCTGTTTCACCCGTTAGGGACTCCGTTAGTTTGGTTCCGTTAAGTTTTAACGGATTGATAATCTGGCCGTTAAGTGCCACGTGTCAGTTGGTCGGTAATAATAAAATAATAATAATAATTTCAAAATTTTAATAATAATAAAATAATAATAAAAAGTCTGAAAAATAAAAATAAAAAAAAATCTGTATTTTTTAGAAAAATTGAAATTTTATTTTTTTTTAGAATCTGGAATATTAATATTAAAAATCTAATGCTTTTAACTAAAGTTAAAAATAAAAATTAAAAATATTTGAATCTGATTTATAATTAACCTTTAGTTTGTTTTTTTAGATTTTTAGATTTTTTTGTAAAATAATATTTATTTATTAATATTATGAAAAATTAGATCTAATTTTCTATTTATTTATGAAAAATAATATCTCAATTTAAAAACAAAGTTTATAAATTAGATCCAAAATTTTTAGTTTTTTATTTTTTATTTTCAAATTTTAAATAAAAATATTCGATTTTAAGTACTAATGTTCCAGATTTTTTTAGAAAAATTGAGAAAAAAATAAAGTTTCATTTTTTTAAAAAAAAATCCAGATTTTTTTATTTTTTATATTTTTTAGACTTTTATATTTATATTATTATTACAAAAATCTGAAATTTTTTATTGTATTTAATTTTTATTTTTAACTTTAAATAAAAGAATTAGATTTTTAATATTAATATTCCAGATTTTTTAAAAAAAAAAAGTTTCAATTTTTCTAAACAATACAGATTTTTTTATTTTTTATATTTTTTAGACTTTTATATTTTTTGTTATTATTTTATTATTAATACAAAAATCTGAAATTTTTTATTATTATTTTATTATTACCGACCAATAAAATGCTGACATGTGGCACTTAACTGTCACGTCATCAATCCGTTAAAACTTAACGGAACCAAACTAACGGAGTCCCTAACAGGTGAAACTGATTAAACTTTAGTGCCTTGTTTGAAACACTTAAAACTTTAGTCCCTTAAGTGATAAAAATGGCAAACTTCAGTCCCTAGTAGAGCTATTTTGCCAATATTTAAATTGCTATCAATTAATCACTAAAATCCGGCTCCGATACCAATTGTTGGAAAGTAAAACCCAGCGGAAGCAAAGTTTGGGAAAGTTTATAATCGCGTTTTACGCATCCACGAGCATAAGATCTATTTAGGCATGCTAATTAATTAATAACTAAGACTAATAAGCAATTTAAATATTATTAATTATTTATTAATTAAATATGTCCGTTATATAAATATCATAATCTAGATCTAAAAGATCATAGGATATTACCTTTGAAGCAAATTGGTTGCCTTCGTCTTGATCACCTTGTATTTACCTTCAGACCTTCTAGAGTATGATCTGCCTTAACCCGGACGTTGTGTGGGCAACGAGCTATCGGATATTGTTTGGACAACTTTGGATCAGACGAACCCTTTGTTTGGTGATCACTCTATTTTATGAACACTCTTAGCAAATTAATTGTGTTATCTAAATTGTAGAATCAAAGACACAAGTCTAGATCTACAATTAAACACAAGAGGAAAAATTTGATCTCACAACCTTACAAGAGAGTACAAAATCGGCCAACCCCCTTAATGTCCTATTTATAGGCTCTTGGACTACTACTAGGGATCTTAAGGAGGATTATGGAAGGATTCTCAAAAAATTCATCTTACCTTATTATGACTGTTCCTAATATAATGAATCTATTAATATCAACTTAGTCCACTAAAAGGTTGATATTGCACTTCCTACCAAAATCCCAAATTACGAAATTGAGCTCCTTATTAAATATATTATTTACCGTGTTTAAGATATCGAATGTCCATTAATTAATTATAAGCTACTGACAACTTTAATTAATTAATATCTTATCCAAGAGTTGTACCACTCGAACCTTATTATTATATCGGAATTAAATTCACCTACGGGATTTAATATAATAATCATTATAGAGCTCCTCAAGGGGACATAGTAATAATAATAACTGTCATATAAATAATATTATTGCCTAAGATACGAGGCTTATTGAGTCGATTATTTTGACTCTCACCCATGGTAAATCAAAGCAATAAGTATTATAAATACACAATTAAATATTATATACTTAGAATTAGGGAATAATAATTATCCGAGATTTGCGTTCTTCTTACAGTCAGTACAGAAGACATTATCTCACCTCGATCCAGTTCAACCTATGCAAATACGCTAATGTATGCTAATAGTCAAGATCAACTAATCTCAAGCATACACTACAACCTTTTATATAATTTGTCTAATAATTATATAGGTTGTGAACTATTATATTATTTTATAAGGTACCGACAATGTGTTCTTCCGTGTGACACCAACACACCACATTATCAACAATATAAAATAATTAGACATTTCATTTACATAACCATAACGTGAATAAATATGCAAAACATGTGATTAAATGTAATTAATATTCTCATAGGTAGTTACAGGGAAATTAGGTAATACAAGCATAAAGTATGCTTTGCAGTATACAATCCTAACAATCTATACATGTTGTTTTTTATGATAATAAAATCCAAGGTCTAGTAGATGAAGGTTTTCATGATAAGCTCTCTTTTGAAAATGAGATGAAAGAAATGATCTATGACGGTGGAGATGAGGATGATGGTGCTGAAGAAAGGACTCAGAATGCATCTGGGAATGTTGGTCTATCAATGGATAAAGATGATGGTGCATCCGTTGAAAGTGATGAAGAGCCATCCGTTGAAAATCATATAGAGTCATCCGTCGAAAGGTCTCTGAGAACTCCACCTGAAAGCAGTCCTGTAAGGTCCACACACTCAGGTGAGCATCTCAGAACCAACATTCAACCACAAATCAAAGTGTTCAATTTCAGAACGATGAAACCACTTCATCAAGATCAAATCTGCCATCTCAGAGAAAATGGATCAGGGATCACCCTTTTAAACTTATTATTGGTGATGCATCTACAAGAGTCCAAACTAGAAGAGCAACACAAGAGGAATGTCTGTTTGACTGCTTTCTATCTCAGGAAGAACCAAAGAATGTTGATGATGCTCTTCTAGATCCAAATTGGGTTTTAGCCATGCAAGAGGAGCTAAACCAATTTGAAAGAAACAAAGTATGGAAGCTTATTTCAAAACCTAAAGGAAAGACATTTATTGGCACAAAATGGGTTTTGAAGAACAAGGGAGATGAAAATGACATAGTCACAAGAAACAAGGCAAGACTGGTTGCAAAAGGCTATTCACAACAGGAGAGAATTGACTTTGATGAAACCTTTGCTCCTGTTGCAAGACTGGAAGCCATTAGAATTTTTATGGCTTATGCAGCCCATGCAAACTCCAAGGCCTACCAAGATTTCAGACAAGGGAAAATAAGCAAATGAATGGTGATTTGGTTGAAGAAGTGTATGTAGGACAACCACCTGCTTTGAAGACTTGGAACATCCTGATTATGTCAATTTTCTTCTCAAAGCACTTTATGGATTGAAGCAAGCACCTAGAGCCTGGTATGACACTCTGTCCAAATTCTTGATTGAGAACACATTCATCAGAGGTACTGTTGATAAAACTCTCTTTTATAGAAATGTTAATGGCTCTATGATACTTGTTCAAGTTTATGTAGATGACATAATTTTTGGGTCTACTAATGAGAAATTTTGCAAAAAGTTTGCCAAACTCATGCAAAGTGAATATGAGATGAGCATGATGGGAGAACTTAACTATTTTCTAGGTTTATAGGTTAAACAACTAGACAATGGAATCTTTATAAGCCAAACTGTAAATTATCTTATGAAAAAGTTTGACTTATTAGATTGCTCACCTGCAAAAACTCCCATGCCAACTGCCACTAAACTTGAATTGAATACTAAGGAAAAGAAAGTAGACATTTCAAAGTATAGGGGCTTGGTTGGTTCTCTCTTATATTTAATAGCTAGTAGACCTGATATTATGTTTGCTACATGTCTTTGTGCTAGATTCCAGGCTGATCCTAGAGAATCTCATTTGATTGCTATTAAAAGAATTTTCAGGTATCTCAAGGGAACACCAAACCTTGGTATTTGGTATCCTAGAGATACTGGTTTTGACCTAACTGGTTACTTAGATGCAGACTTTGCAGGTAGCAAAATTGATAGAAAGAGTACTACTGTAACTTGTCAATCTCTAGGAAACAAGCTTTTTCTTGGTTCAATAAAAAGCAAAACTCAGTTTCAACCTCTATAGCTGAGGCTGAGTACATTGCTGCAGGAAGCAGCTGTGCACAGATACTTTGGATGAAAAATCAATTACTTGATTGTGGAATAACTGCTAAGAAAATTCTAATTTTCAGTGACAATTCTAGTACAATTGCAATCACTGAGAATCCAGTGCAACACTCAAGAACCAAGCACATACATCAAATACCAGTTCATTAGAGAGCATGTAATGGAGGGTACTGTGGAACTTCATTTTGTTCCAAGTGAGCAACAACTTGCAGATATCTTTACCAAGAACATTCACAAGATTAGTAAGTGAGCTAGGTATGCTTAACTGTGAATATTAACTGTTAGATATTTACATGTTAAATTGTAGCCAAGGTGTGCAGAGAATTTCTCAGAAAATTCCTTTGGTTGAGAAATGGTAAAATTTTGGCTAATCCAAAATTACTATATCAACGGCCAAGTTCATCCGGTGATAGTCTTCGCATACTATGTAATTTTAACACTAGCAACGGATAACAGAATTATATGTGATATATTAATTCAATAATATGTCGACGGATAATACTGAATCTCAAGCGGCTTACATCTCATCCGCTGAAAGTGCATCTACAATCTTAACCGTCCGTACTCACACACTTACCCGTTGAATTATACATACATTCCTGTATGTATAATAAAACTGATGAGTTATGGGTATAATTTTTCAAGCATAATTTGAACGGTTATATTTTTTACCCAATCAAGTAATTTTACTTTAATTACTTGTGTAATTATGCTTCAATAATCCTGAGAGTACAAAAACCTTTTTACTTTTTCAATTTCACTTTTATCTCTCTCAGAATTCTCTAAGGCAAATTATTCTCTCTCTCTCTCTCTCTCTCTCTCTCTCTCTCTCTCTCTCAAAGCAAACCCCCCTTTCCCAGTTTCTTAGTTGCAGTTCACAATGGCACCTATTGTCAAGATTCAATCGAGTTCAGGTTTCATCTATGAGAAGAACAACTTCATCCTATTTGTGGACACAGAGAATGCTCCTGCTGATTACCACATGATGATGGAGTTCCTCAAAAGCTGGAAGCTCTCCTATGCCATGTTTGAGGCTCCTACAATTTACTGTGAAGTTGTAGAAGAGATATGGACATCAGTTGTGTATGACAGTAAGAATGTTACTATCTCCTTTTCTCTTAAGGGTACTGAGCATGTAATCAATAGTGATATTATCTCTGCATACTTTAAATTCCCTGATAATAATTGCTTAGCATACCCTAGTTATACTGAGATGGTTGCTGCCATGCTTAACTCTATAAAATATGCTAAAGAAACGGACAATTTAGGAAAAATAGTTAGAAAGGCATGAGAAAAGAAAGGAGCTACTTTTGTGATGCCTTTATTAAGGTATTTTCTGGCAAAATCAGCAACTTTGATGTTGTGACATCCTCTATGGTGTCTATGCTTTGCATGCTTTTGACAGATAAATACTTTAATTTTGGCCCACTAGTGCTCATTGAATTGGGTAATAAGTTATGCTCTAAAGAAAATAGGGCCAAAAACATCTATTTTGCTAGATATATATGCTCTTGGCTAATCATGTCTTTGAGAATCTAGTAATAGCCAATCCAATAAACAAACTAGACTGCTGGACTCAAGAAAAGAGGGTGTTGGGGGATCTCAATAGGATGAATCTCAACAGCAATGTTGAGCTAGTCTATCCCCCATCTATCACGTAAATTCTTCATCCTCTACTCCATCCTCTATCTTTGTTTCTTTGCCTTCAAGTGCTGCAATGGAGGCTGGTAATAAACCACAGCCTCCTGCCCAAGCAGCCAAAACCAAACCTTCAAAATTCAAATCTAAGAAATCCCCCTCTGCAGTCTCTCAAAAGCCTGTAGCTGCAAAAACTAGCAAATCTCAACCAGAGGGGAGTGTGTTGGGAGGTAAGGAAGGTGAGGGGAGGGGTGAACATCAAGTAAACCCCCACGACGATGTTGGAATATTTTATTCCATACATTTATAATTGAGTTTTGATGATTAGTTGTTAATCAAATAAAAATAACAAGGAAGCAAAATAAAACAACAAAGAAGTCGAAGACGCTCGAACCGGATTGAAATACATTGAATTGAAGAGAACGCAAGTATAACGTACGTAATGTACATAGTATATTGTACGTGATGATAAAGCTACATGAATGCAGACGACGTGACTTAACATATGCAACTCATGAAGATTAACGCACGCTATTCAGCGACTATAACGTACGTAATGTTACCAGGATAACGTACGTAATGAGGATTTGAATATGAGGTCAATCAACCGTTGGAAGAATTCAAAATATATGACCATTGTGGCGTCATGGCATATGTCATCATATCAACGACTATCTGAGGAATATAACGTACGTAATGGTTACATGATAACATAGGTAATGAAAGGAACGAAGCTACTGGACTGATCTGTGAAGAGATTAACGTACGTAACGAAGATGTTTTAACGCGTAACATGAATAACGTACGTAATGAAGAGTACTTAATGTACGTAAAGAAGGAAGCAGTGAGCAACGGCTAGTTGAGGCTTTGGAGCCTATAAATACCACTTCTAATGGTATTCAACATACAACAACATGAAGGAAATCTGATATACGTCATATATTGTTATATAAATTATCGTTGTTGTAATCGAGCTTATATTGTCAAGAGTTTGAGTGTTCATACACGAAAACCATACACGAGAGGAAAGATACGGATTGTAGATTGATTCAGTATTATTAGGATCGTTGATCCGGCATTGTTAGAATCAAATCTAAATCCGAGTGAGGTTTGTCTAGTACCTATAGAAAGCTAGATAGGTTGATTCCTTGTCCGATAGAAAAGGAAAACAGTTTAACTTAGACCGACAAAATACAAGTGTGTTACGGTTATCTCAGATCGATAGAAGACGAGATTGTAACTGTATCCCTCAGGCCGATAGAAGACGAGGTGCAGAGGTTGATCTTTAGCTTAAAGAAAAAGATATAAAGAAAGGACGTAGGCATGTTTGGCCGAACCTCTATAAATCTTGTGTCATTTATCTTCTGCACTTTAAATCGCTTCCGCAATACAAAAGAGTTTCATAACTCTATTTCCAAACGGCGATACCGATAATCGTGCTCCATTAATTGGTATCGGAGCGGGTATCCATAAAAAGAGGATTAACATCCAAGGAGAAAAGATCCGATGGCATTTCAACTTGCACCGATCGAAGGTCTTGCCATGAACCGACCACCATTATTTGATGGATCGAACTTCATGACTTGGAAGAAAAAGATGTCTATCTTCATCGGAGCATACGATATAGAGCTGTGAAAAGTCATATGTCTTGGTCCGAAAATTCCAACGAACTCCAACGGTACTCTCAAATCTTTTTAAGAGTATGATGATATGGATTGGAAAAACCACCATTATAATTGTAAAGCGACTCAATTGCTTTATTGTACTCTAAATACAGAAGAACACAACCGGATATTATTGTGTGATAGTGCCAAGGATATATGGAAAATGCTAGATGTGACACACGAAGGCACAAATCAAGTCAAGGAGACTAATAACATGTTTCTCCACGACTACGAGCTATTCCAAATAAAAGACGAAGAATCCATTACAATCATGCTCGACCGATTTTCGATCATTATGAATGGATTCACTTGTTATGGAAAACCCCTATCAAGTAGTGAAGAAGTAAAGAAAATCCTACGACCACTATCTCGGGAATGGGATGGCACGATGACGGTGATTATGGAATAAAAAGATTTAAATAATCTCGATTTTAGCGCCCTCGTTGGTTCGCTAATAAACAATAAGATGGTTTTAAAATCACGGAATGTCAAGGCGAAACCGAAGGAAAAATCAATAGCTTTGAAAGCGAAGATGTCAAGAAAATAAGAAATCCCGGTAGATGAAGACGATGAAGAATCGGCATATTATGCCAAAAATATTAATAAGTTTTAAAACTTATTGAACCGGAGATGGAAGGACATCAAATTGGGTGAATCTAAGAAATTTGGCAACAACTGTCGAATCTGTGGTAAACCAGGCCATTTTGCTAAAAATTACCGAGCATCAACTTTCAAGAAGGAAGTACTCTTTGCAACATGGAGTGACGAAGACGATGACGATGAATATATTCAGAATAATCTCGCACTCATGTCCAGAAGTTCATTCGATGAAAGCAACGTCGAAAGCAGGTTAGTACATCGTCTCAAGACGAACCTTTTGAAGCATTCGAACTTTTACATATATATTTCAAAATGCTTTAATTGAAATTAAATCCCTCCAATCGAAAAATAAATTATTGGAAATCGAAATTTCCAAATTAAATGAAAAAGGGAAATTCTTTCAAATCGATCATTCTCTGTGTATTGAGAAAGAGAATAAATTGAAAGATGATTTTTTGAAAGTTCAAAACGAACTTAAGGATTTAACAGAGAAATTTTCTTGCGGAAATGACAAATTTGAACAAATACTTTCCGTTCAAAAATATTCTTTAAACAAACAGGGGTTAGAATTCAAACCGCATAATAAAACTGAATCCTTAAATTTCAAATACCCCGTTGCGACAAATGTTTAAAACTTGGGTATCACATTTCGAATTGCAAAAGCCCACGTCGGACGATAAAAATTTAAAAAGTTTGGATTTCTAAAGGAACCATAATTCCATCTATCGGTTGGGTCCCCAAAAATTAAAATTAATTTTATTCATATTAGTATTTAACTCAGGGGAGTTTATTTTTGTAAGGGGAGATTTCTGTCAGGGGGAGTTTACCCATTTTGCATACATTTTATTATTATCTATTCTATAATCATATATACACTTTTTGCTGATAACAAAATGGGGGAGAATTAGAGAATAGGAGAAAGAGTCATGGAAAAATGACGAGAAAAATAAAAAATATCCCGATCAAGAAACAACGAAGGAGAAAGTCGAAAAGATGAAAAAAAAATGTGAAGGAGTTGAAAAGGAGAAAAGAAAAAATGGGGAGAAGGAAACTAACGAAGCGGACAAAGCCGAAAACTTTGATCTGTATATATTTTTATATTTTGCAGGTTTATCCCATTAAAGAGTGTTGTTTTGTAATCATCAAAAATGGGGAGATTGTTGGAATATTTTACTCCATACATTTATAATTGAGTTTTTATGATTAGTTGTTAATCAAAGAAAAACAACAAGGAAGCAAAACAACAAAAAAGTCGAAGACGCTCGAACGGGACTGAAATACATTGAATTGAATAGAAAGCAAGTATAACGTATGTAATGTACATAGTATAACGTACGTAATTAGAAAGCTACCTGAATGCAGACGACATGACTTAACGTACGGAACTCATGAAGATTAACGCACGCTATTCATCGACTATAACGTACGTAACGTTACCAGGATAATGTATGTAATGAGGATTTGAATATGAGGTCAAATCAACCATTGGAAGAATTCAAAATATATGACCGTTATGACGTCATGGCATATGTCATGATAGAAACGGCTATCTGAGGAATATAATGTACGTAATGGTTACATGATAACGTACGTAATGAAAGGAACGAAGTTACTGGAATGATTTGTGAAGAGTTTAACGTACGTAACGAAGATGTATTAACGTACGTAACATGAATAACATACGTAATGGAGAGTACTTAACGCACGTAATGAAGACAGCAATGAACAATGGCTAGTTGAGGCTTTGGAGCCTATAAATACCACTTCTAATGGGATTCAACATACAACAACTTGAAGGAAATCTGATATACGTCATATATTTTTATATACATTATCGTTGTTGTAATCGAGCTTATATTGTCAAGAGTTTGAGTGTTCATACACGAAACCATACACGAGAGGAAAGATACGGATTGTAAATTGATTCAATGTAATTCGGATCGTTGATCCAGCATTGTTAGAATCATATCTAAATCCGAGTGAGGTTTGTCTAGTACCCATAGAAAGCTAGATAGGTTGATTCATTGTCCGATAGAAAAGGAAAACGGTTTAACTTGGACCGACAAAAAGACAAGTGTGTTACGGTTTAACCGATAGAAGACGAGATTGTAACGGTGTCCCTTGGACCGATAGAAGACGAGGTGCAGAGGTTGATCTTTAGCCTAAAGAAAAAGATACGAAGAGAGGACGTAGGCACATTTGGCCGAACCTCTATAAATCTTGTGTCGTTTATCTTCTGCACTTTAAATCGCTTCTGCAACGCAAAAGACTTTTGATAACTCTATTTCCAAATAGCGATATCAATAATCTTGCTGTAACAGACAAGGCCGGAGAGGGAGTGACTTCAGTCCAGCCTAGCCACCCTGTGTCCTCCCAAAAAGGCACAGTGGTTGAAAAGGAAATTCCCACATCCCTAATGACATACCTCTCAACAGGATGTCACTATTGAAAAGAGCTCCCAACCAGGAGCAATGCACAAGAGGGACAGGGATACATAAGCCTATGGTACACCCACCAAGACTTTTCTCAAGAGAAAGAAAGTCGAGACAACTGAGGGTGCATAGGGAGCACACACTGCACAACTCAAAGTTACTGACTTTGTAGCTGTGCCTTCTCAAAGTCAGCTTGATGTGACTCTTGTAAATGTAGAGTCATAGCCAATCTCTCACATGCAAATCGAAACACCAACCACCACTTCACCAACTTCATCATTGGACATTGATATGATTCAAATTTCTAGAGATGATTATCCATCCCTTACACTCATGGAGAAGCCCCCATCATCTTGTGATCATTCTCTTTTGGAGGATTTGTTGGATCACCAGTCTCTTTTTGGAGACTTTGATGTAGATTCTGTGCCCCTAAACTTAAAATCAATCTCCACAGAGTCTACATTAATTTATGTTTCTCAAGCTATTCCTTCAACATCTTCAACGGATATTTCTCATCCGTTGGTAAGTTTCTCCCAGTCAATGGATGAGATTAACAGTAGTCATCCATTGACAACTATTATCACTCCTTCGACGGATAAATCTCATCTGTCGATAGAATTCAGTTCTGCTCCTGACTTTCTTAACACTCAATATGATCAT
The DNA here is from genome assembly GCA_033398695.1 of Orobanche coerulescens. Taxonomy (NCBI): domain Eukaryota; kingdom Viridiplantae; phylum Streptophyta; class Magnoliopsida; order Lamiales; family Orobanchaceae; genus Orobanche; species Orobanche coerulescens. The sequence goes on along the minus strand of CM065807.1, from coordinate 109,933,656 downwards.
GCTCATTTACATGAGACATCCACTTTAGGAGTAGATGAACAAGTGATTGTAGAGACACTTTTAGGCTTGAGGGAAGGGAGTGGACACACTGGAGAGGAGAGGCTGGCTAGGGACCAGGCAAAAGGAGAGTGCGTGAATGAAGGGCATGCTATTTCTTCCAGCATGGCAAAAAGAGAGGCTGAGAGTTCCACCTTAGTAGGTGAAGGTGAGGGTGGGAAGGGTGTGATCCAGGGGGAGCCTCTGATGCAAACAAAGAGAGACCATCAGAGAAAAGCAGGTACAGGAGATATAAAGGTGGACACTAACATTGCTAGTGAGTTATGGAGGTCAGTGATGCTGATAGGGAAAAGAGAGAATTCAACAATTCTACAAGGAGACCATTTCTCAAATTTCCCTTGATGCTGAGACATTTACTCATCCTGAGCCAGCCTATCAACTCTTGGCAGCTCAGGGCAATGTGGAGGCAGAAAGGATGCTTAATCTAGTGCATACTACAAAATCTATGCTCAAATCCAAAGATGCAATCAAGAAGCTGCCTCCAGTTAGTGAAGTGGACTCTGATTTTGGAGAGTTCTTTGGAGTGATAGTGATGCCACAGGGTCACCTCTAGACACTAGGGCTAGTGAAGGAGGAGATGTGGGCCCTTCTAGCTCTAGTGCTCTCCCCGATTGGCTATATGACAGACACTTCTCCTAGAGAGATGTTGACATGGCCATATTAAGACAGTTTCAAACTGCTCAAGCACTCTCCAACAGCAGTGATCCAATCAAACAGCAGATTGCTCTAGCCACCATGACTTCCCTGAGGCTACACAAATTCCCACTTAATCAAACTAGGGATGCAGTTGATGAGTTGAAGACTACCATCTCTGAGGCCTCAGGAGGTTCAGGACCTAATCTGTCTGTCCCTATGGCTCCCACTACACTCACTACAAAACTCAACACCTCTCCCTCAGATCTCACCAAGAGGGTGTCCACTATAGAAGACAAGATGGACAAGATCATTGCCAATCAAGAGGCACAAACCAAACTGCTTCAGCAATCACTCCAATCCCCTGCTTCTCTTCAAACCCTTGATGATAACAAAAAGGGGGAGAAAGTTGTAGAGATTTATGCAGGAGTATCTCACACTCACACATCTAATATTGTTGAAGTGCCATATGTAACAACCCCAAGATATTCAGGTTATATTACATCATCGTGGACCCCTACCTGGGACCCACCGGGCTAAATAAGAAATACCACTCGTCTAACCATCTCAGTTAGCGAGAAAACACACATCACCAAGACGAAATTAAATAAAACGCCTGGTATAAGCGAAACAGACATCACTGAAAATCATAAATAACATTTAATAATACAAACCATAATCCAAGTAAAAATGCCTAATTACTCGCGAGTACTATCTATAAGTTCACAAATTTGGAAAACAATCATATTAAAATGGACAACAGAAATAAGGAACTCATTTGCACACGTCAACAACCCTGACCAGCACCCTCCTACTGTCCCAGTACCCGCTCGTCTGGCTGAACATAACCTGAAATTCATAACAAGAATTTCCCAAAACAAGTCCCCCAAAGGGGTTAGCAATTACGCTAGTACAATTAATCAATGCAAACCATTCACTTACACATTTCAATGTACATGCATCAAGTCATTTCAAAAACCAAAACCAGACATGTCTTTTTCCGGAAAACAAACAGTCAAATAATCAATTTGCCTAGGACCGGGGTGAAGCCACTGGTCCCATTCGAGGCCTCTAAGTACCCTCCCGAATTGGCTATAATCAGAAAACAAATCACGCACAGGCATCGCCTAAGACCGGGGTGAAGCCACTGGTCCCATTCGAGGCCTCTAAGGACCCTCCTGAACTGGCTAGCGAACAAGCTTGTGAATCCGGAGTGAAGTCACGGATTCCGCCGAGGCCTCATCAGACCCTCCCGGAGTGAGAAAAACACACATATATTATACATCACCATTTCATGTTAAGCATAAAGGTTTCCAAGAGTACTTGCCTTGAGTAATCAACGACGACACGAACGGAAAGGAAAATCAACTACGATCGCTAGGAACCGACATACCCGAACCTAACGATTCGAAGAATATAATCACAACCATTTCTAAATGAATACGGAAATGGAAGACACCCGAAAACCCGTCTACGAATCATGTAAATTCGTACAAAAACAACGAGGGCGGATCGCAACCGAACCCTCTTTACCATGAACTCGCAGGGAAAAAAAGAATACTACCAAGATTTAATCATATACATCACGGACTAATCAACAATACGGAACGAATCGGACAAAAACTCAAAACCCCCCAAATTTCCCAAAAATAGGGTTCTAGGAGATTACTTTGGATTAAGGACGAAGAACACGAGTAGATGTTGTTAATCTACACCAAGAACTCAAGGAAGATTATAGTTGAAGTGATTGGAAGATGAAATCGCCTCTAAGTCGCCTCTCGATCGCTCGGCCGCGGGGAAGGAAGAGAAATGAGTAAAGTGGACGGATCTGGGTCAACTCTTGGGTATATATAAACAGGTGGCTTACCGTGCGCTAACAGCTCACGGTTAGCGCGAACTAACTAGCCAAAAACTAGTCCAGGACCTGCGGTTCTGGCCCATTAGCGTGCGCTACCAGAAAATAGCGTGCGCTAACAGTCCCCCGGATAGCGTGCGCTATCGGGCCATAGCGTGCGCTACCGGTTCGCCAACCCAAGTCCAGAAGCATTCTGCCCAGTCTGGACTACCGAATTAGCACGCGCTGCCGGACACCTAGCGTGCACTAAGTCTCAATCATAGCGTGCGCTAAGCTGCTCGTCCAGAGAGCAGAGAGCAGAAACAACCCACTGCCACTGTTGTGCTCGAGTCATTAGCGCGCGCTACCAAAACGGACATAGCGTGCGCTACACAACAGAAATAGCGCGCGCTAGCGAGTGCAGACAGTAGTACAGACAACACCCAAAGATGGAAAACGGCGAATTCTTCCCCGGATGAAAACAACGCGCACCCGACATCAAACAACGGCAGGAAGAAGACACACGAACGACGAGTTTCAGTCAGAACTGAGGTATTAAAAGAAAACATGATTCTGACTACCCAAAGGTTCGAAAAACGACAACGATAGTAATTGCCCCACAACTTTGGGAAATTACAAAATGGCCCGAAACATCCGAAATGCACGATACCTGATCGAGACGCCAAACAAAAGCTCACAACATGCATAATAATATAAGATGGATTTGCGGCAATCCCGAAACAGCGGTTCCGATCAACGATTACGAGAATCGAACCAAATAGCGACAAAAACAACATTAAACGCGGAATTGACTAAAACAGGTCCAAAACACGCTCGGATAACAAAAAGTTCAGTATTAAATATTCTTGAAATATCAATACGGTTACAAGCGAGTCACTAAAAACGAAAAAATACATCAAAACGAAAAACACCGGAAAAGACAAAATGCAGATATTACATTCTACCCCTCTAAAAATAAGTTTCGTACCGAAACTTAAGAACCAAACAACTCGGGATACCTAGCACGCATGTTATCCTCAGTTTTCCAAGTTACCTCCTCGACACCATGCCTCGACCACTGCACCTTGACCAAAGGAATGGTCTTATGCCTCAGTCGCTTCTCACGGTGTTCCAAGATCTTCAAGAGATGCTCCTCGAAGGTAATATCCTCGGCGATATCGATCTCACCATAGTCGATGACGTGACTAGGATCCTGAATGTATTTCCTCAGCTGGGAAACATGGAAAACGCTATCGATGTGGCTTAAAGCCGGAGGCAACGCCAAACGGTATGCCAACTCGCCGACCCTCTCGAGAATCTCAAAGGGCCCAATAAACCTCGGACTCAACTTTCCCTTCTTCCCAAAGCGGAAAACTCCTCTCGTCGGCGACACCTTTAGCAAAACGTGGTCTCCCACCTCGAATTCCAAAGGTCGACGACAAACATCACCATAAGATTTCTATCGACTCTAAGCAGTTAACATCCTCTCCCGAATCAATTCCACCTTCCACCTCGTCTCCAAAGCGATATCCGGTTCTGTCCCAACTAGATCGGACGCCTCATTCCAGCAAATCGACGATCGATATCGCCGCCCATAAAGCACCTCATAAGGTGCCATCTTGATCGATGCGTGCCAACTATTGTTGTACATGAACTCGATCAACGGCAAATGCTCTTCCCAATCACTGCTCCAATCGAGAGCATAAGCACGCAACATATCCTCAAATGTCTGGATAGTGCGTTCCGACCGCCCATCTGACTGAGGATGAAAAGAAGTACTCATACGCAATTGAGTATCCAATGCCTTTTGTACCGCCTGCCAAAAGTGCGATACAAAACGGCCATCCTGATTCGAAATAATAGACTTCGGAGTACTGTGAAGCCTCACAATCTGCGCAATAAACACACGAGCCAACTTCTCCGGACCCCAAGTATTCTTAATGCCTAGAAAATGTGCTGACTTGGTCAGACGATCCACAATCGCCCAAACCATATTCATACCAGACTTCGATCTCGGCAAGCTCATGACGAAGTCTATCGAAATATCTTCCCATTTCCATTCCAGAATGGGAAGTGACTGCAATAACCTGGACGGTTGCTGATGCTCGAGTTTGACCTGTTGACAAGTCAAATATCTCGCTACAAACCGTGTGACCTCCTCATTTATGTCGTTCCACCAAAAGTTCCTCCTTAGGTCCTTGTACATCTTACTCGAACTAGGATGAACTGAGTAAGGCGTAGCATGGGCCTCACGTAAAATACTCTACCTCAATTCCAAGTCGTTCGGTACACAAAGCCGACTCTGGAATCTCAACACACCATCCTCGTGAATCACAAACCCAGGAGACTTCCCCTTAAGAACATTCTCTCGGATTTGAGTAATCATCGGATCCTCCAACAGCTTTAGTTTAATTTCATCGATCAGTGATGATGAAATCTCCAAAGCGAAAAGTTGCCCGACAGCTCCTGGAAACAAAATCTCAACACTCAACTCGATCAAATCCCGCTGAAGCTCAGATTGAGACATAAGTATCTCAAGCGTCCGCAACGCAACCGGTTTCCAACTCAAGGCGTCTGCCACGACGTTCGCCTTACCCGGATGATAAAGGATTTCGAGATCATAATCATTAATCAATTCCAACCACCTCCTCTGCCTCATATTCAACTCCCACTGAGTGAATATGTACTTCAGACTTTTATGATCGGTAAAAATGACATGCAGAGCCAAAGAGATAGTGACGCCAAATCTTGAGCGCAAAAACAACTACCGCTAGCTTCAAATCGTGAGTAGGGTAGTTGAGCTCATACGGCCTCAACTGTCTAGACGCATATGCGATAGTCTTATTTTGCTGTATCAACACGACCCAAGACCCTGACTCGAAGCATCACTATAAACGGAAAAACCTTCGTTGCCGCACGACAACGCTAAAATCAAGGCTGAAGTCAAATGCCTATTCAACTCCTCAAAACTCGACTGCCTTTCGTCATTCCAGACGAACTTCTCGGATTTATGGAGCAACTGTGTAAGTGGCCGAGCCAGCTTCGAGAACCCCTCGACGAACCTACGATAGTAGCCAGCCAAACCCAAGGAACTACGGACCTCCTTCACATTCTTAGGCGGTGCCCAATCCAACACTGCCTCAATCTTCTGTGGATCCACACGGACCCCCTCGGCTGAAATCACGTGACCCATAAACATCATTTCCTTCATCCAGAACTCACATTTCGAGAACTTCGCATAGAGTCGCTCGGTTCTAAAAATGTCTAACACCACACGCAGATGATGCGCATGCTCCTCATTCTTCGAATATATAAGGATATCGTCAATGAAGACGATGACACACTTATACAAATACTCAATGAATACCTTGTTCATCAATTGCATGAATACTGCCGGCGCATTAGTTAACCCGAAGGGCATAACCACAAACTCATAATGTCCGTATCTCGTCTGAAATACTGTCTTCGGAACATCGGACTCCTTCACCCCAAGATGATAGTACTCCGATCTCAAGTCGATCTTCAAGAATACCACAGCCCCGCAACTGATTAAACAAGTCATCAATCCTCGGCAAGGGATACTTGTTCTTGATGGTCACCTTGTTAAGTTCGCGATAGTCGATACATAAACGCAGTGAACCATCCATCTTCCGCACAAATAGAACCGGTGCGCCCCAAGGCGAAGCGCTTGATCAAATATACCCCGAATCAAGAAGCTCACTCAACTGCTTCTTCAACTCAGTCATCTCTGAAGGTGCCATGCGATACGGGGCCTTCGAAATCGGAGCCGCACCCGGCTCTAACTTGATAGCGAAATCAACCTCACGGTCCGGTGGCAACCCCAGTAAATCATCAGGAAAGACATCAGGGAACTCACTAACGACTGGAATCGATGAAAACTCGACTCTACCATCTTCTGCCTTCAGGGCATAGCACCAATAAGCAGTACACCCCTTCCGCAGGAGTCTCATCGCCTTCAAGGCGTTAATTACGAACTTCTGGCTTCCTCCCTTTCGCCCCACGAAAGAGTGCTCAGTGCCATCCTCAGCTAACATGGTAGTGATTCTCGTGCGGTAGTCCATGATCGCACCATGCCGCTCGAGCCAATCATCCCCGAGAATCAAATCCTCACCCTCAATTTTTGCAGCAATAAGATTAGAGAGCCAAGCCCTCTCACAAATAAACATAGAACAATCTCGGACCTCTCGATCACCAACGATTATATCATCGCTAGGAAGTTTAACGATGAAAGGCTCACAAGATGACAAGCAGTCAAGACTCAAATGGCGCACACACTCCAGAGAGATGAATGAATGCGTATCACCAGAATCGAAAAGCACACTGACAGAATGAGAATGAATATGAACAGTACCTGTAGCCATGGTAGCCGCTGGATCATTGGCCCTCCTCATCTCATAAACACGCGGATGAGCGGAGCCGACACTGGAAGCTCCCCCTTTAGCGGGCTGACCCTGACCTCTCCCTCGGCTGGCACTCGGCGGAGACTACGGAGCAAATGATCCCTGGTTCACACTCGGCTCCTTAGGTGCTGGAAAAGAAGCATAGGCACCAAGAATCTCCCTACCCGCTCACAAAAAGAAGCCTTATGGCCCGACTGACCACAAGTATGACAAGTCAACGGTAGGCGAGGACACTGCCGGTTCCTATGGCCTTACTTTCCACAATTAAAGCATCTAACATCACGAGTGGAGGCACTGACAGCACCTCGAAAGCCCCCAAAAAACCGAGCCGAACCGCCCGCAGGAATATCGACAGACTGAGATTTCTGCTGAACTCCGCCATTATGACCCGAAAAGCTACCGACAGACTTCTGTTTCTTACTTTCTCGAGCCGCCTCACTGGCCGTCAAGGACATATCATAAGCAAGAGCTCTACTCTGATAGTCCTTTATGGTGGTGCAGGCGAGCCCAGACATGTAATCACGAATCTTCGGTTTCACTCGTCTAGAAAAATGGCAAATCTTGTCATCCTCCTCCTTAACCTAGGCCTTCACATAGCCCAATTCCCGGTTGAAATCCGCAATGGCCTGAGAAACCGGAATATCTCGAGGCTAAGCATCATAAAAAGCATGGACTCGGGCCTGACGAACCGGCCATGGACAGTATTCAGCTTTCATAAGGTCTCTGAACTCGGACCATGAAGCAACATGATCCCGAGGCTCAACGGCCTCCCACCAATCAGCAGCATCCCCAGTGAGAAAATACTGGGTGATGGGGACCTTGCGATCCTCAGGGCATTTAGTGGAAACATGGATCTTAGACATCTCCTTGATCCACCTCTCCCAGTCAATCGGGTCTGAAGCCCCAGAGAACTAAGAAGGATGCATCTTGATGACATCCTAAAGCCAGCGATCTGTTCTGGCCTGAGCAGCATGAGCCAGAGCCGGGTTCTGAACTTCCTGGGATATTGTAGCCATTTGGTTCACGATTTGTTGCATCATAGCTGCAACACCAATGTCGGCGCCATTGCCGAATGAATCGTCTTGAGTGGCAGTATGGCCCTGACTGTAATATCCGCATTTTTCCTTTTTTTGGTATTTTGATTTTTGTGTAATTTTCATTTTTAACGACTCGCTTGTAACCGTTTCGACATTTTGAATCTATTTTATTCTTTGAGTTTTCTATTTGGACGAGTTCGGAGATGCTTTGATGTAATTCCGTTCTATATTATTTGTTGTTACATGAACATTTGATTCTCGTAAAACTCGTTCGACTTCGTAATTTATTTGGTTACATGAGTTCGTATGGGTGAGTTGTTCATGTTGTGAGTTTCGATTTGTTAATCCGACGTCGTATCACGATTCAGATGTGTGGGCTTTTTTGTAATTTCTTATAAGTTTAGGGAATTTTACTTTCTTTGTCGTATTTCGGATTCCCTGGTAGTTGGAATTGTATTGTCTCTTAGCATTCAGCTTCGTCGTCATGAATATTTTGTATCTACGCTTTGGATTCTATCTTTGCGATGCGTCTCGACTTCGGACCGTCCAGTGCAGTTAACTTCATTCAGCACTGTTGAACTGCTGCATGCATAACGTACGTTATGCATGCTTTCTTGCGTGTGCTATCGGCACCTTCATAACGTACGTTATACCTTAGTGTTAACGCACGTTATGGCCTTCAACAGATTGGGCAGATTGTTCTGCCGATCCATTACGTACGCTAACTCCTGCGTGTTACGTACATAAGCTCCATTGTAGCGTACGCTAACTGTCCGATGTAGCGTATGCTATCGAACCCAGTGAAATGGACAGATTGTTCTGCCGATCCATTACGTATGCTAACACTTGAGTGTTACGTACGTAATTAGTGTAACATACGTTAACATCAACATGTTAACGTACGTAACGAAGGAACAAGTTTTATAAACCTGGGTTGACCTTCACTTCGTCATTTCCTTCATTTTCTTCCTCCGACCGAGAGCTGCATTCTAAGTGAGGTTTTGAGCGATTCTTCATGTTTTGTCCGTGGAGTTCATTGAGATTGATTGTTGTGTCCCAAGTGAAGTTTATCATCATCTTAATCTTCTTTCTCCGCCCTTAATCCAAGGTAATCTCCTAGAACCCTATTTTTGGGAAATTTGGGGATTTTCGAGTTTTTGTCCGATTCATTTCGTATTATTGATTAATTTACGCGGTATATGATTAATCTTGTTGGTATTCACGTTTTCCCTACGAGTTCATGGTAAGTTTCGCGGTGTTTGTGAAATCGAGAGGGTTCGATTGCGATCCGTCCTCGTCGTTGTTTTGTACGAACATACATGGATTGTAGGTGGGGTTTCGGGTGTCTTCCATTATTATTATTATTCTTGTCGAATTGGTTGTGATGGTGTTTAACAAACTGTCTAGCTTCGGTGTGTCCAATTTCTCACAACCATGATTGTTTCATTTTGTCCGTTCGTCGTGATAATTGAGCCAAGTACCCTTAATGAACTTACATGCTTAATATGATAGTATTGCATGAGTAACATATGTGTGTATGCTCACTATGGGTTAGATCCGACGAGTTCTCGATAGGGGTCCACGGAGGGGTGGATCGACGAGCTTTGCTTTTAACCACTACGGGTTAGATCCGACGGGGTCTCGGTAGAGGTCCACGAAGGGGTGGATCGACGGTTAATTGTGGTGCATTTTACAAATGTGTTTTGGTTTATGGCGTTTTCGGAAATGTGTGTTTCAACGATGTTTTCTCATTTGCATGATCTGACTATATGTGTAAGGTGTAAGTTGTTCATTTGGTTACTTGTACTAGCGTAATTGCTAACCCCTTTGGGGATCCTTTTTGGGGAAATTCATTTTATGAATTTCAGGTTATGTTCAGCCGGACGAGCGGGCATTGGGACAGTACGAGGATGCTGGCCAGGGTTGTTGACATGTGCAAGCAGGTTTCTTTATTTTCCATTGTCCTTTTCAATATGGTTGTTTTCCAACTTTTGAACTAATAGACGTACTCGAGTACTTAGGGGCTTTTGATTTTGAGAAATGTATTGAGTTGTTCGTTATGTTTTCATTGGAGTATTGTGTTGCTTGATTGACCAGTCGAACCAGGTGGATTTTTATTGTTTTGTGTCTTTGTGATGAGGTGTTATTGTGTCGACTCCGTGAGTCGGTGAGTGAAGTTGATTACATATCCTGGTGTGTCCCATGTAGGGGTCCACGGCGCTGTTACATTCCCGGGATTTCTATGGGGGTGTTACAGAAAATGGTATCGAAGCACTAGGTTTATGGATACCTAGGCTTGTCGGTTAATTGGGTCTAGTTGTGTTTTGTTTTGCACATTGTCACCCCGCTGCCATCATCTCTGTACTTCCAGTGCTCGTGAGTTTTCCTTACCTGATTCCTTGTTTCCTTGTATCGTACTTTCGATTCTTAATTTGTGACTGTTTATCCTCTTGTACTTACCATCGAATTGCAATTGCTACCTCTTATCTTCAGTATGGATGCTGGGAGAGGCCGAGGTAGGGGTCGCGCCGCGACGCGGCCGGACGTGGGGGGCAAAGTGACGCCGCCACGCCACACAATTGGGTAGTACTGATGGTCATCAGAGCCATAGTGCTACTCAGTAGGGCGCAACAAATGGTGAACCAAATGGCTGCAATAGCTCAGGCAGTTCAGAACCCGACTTCGGTCCATGTTACTCGGGGCGGAGCTGCCCGTTGGCTTCAGGATGTCATCAAGATGCATCCTCGTCAGTTTTCGGGGGCTTCAGACCCGATTGGTTGGGATGGGTGGATCAAAGAGATATCCAAGGTCTTTGTTGCCACCAACTGTCCCGAGGATCGCAAGGTCCCTATTGCCCAGTACTTTCTCATTGGGGACGCTACCGACTGGTGGAAGGCTGTTGAGCCTAAGGACCATGCTGCTTCATCAGTCGAGTTCAAGGACCTGATAGAGACCGAATATTGCCCATGGCCAGTTAAACAGGCTCGAGTCCATGATTTCTATGATGCTCAGCCTCAGGACATTCCTGTTCCCCAGGATATTGCTGATTTCAACTGGGAGTTGGTGTAATACCTGCAATTTCGAATTTCGGTAATTTTCTTTTTTTTCGGCGGGAGCCCATTTTGATGACTCACTCGTGATCGTTTCGTCATTCCGAGAGTATTTAATTCTGCACTTTTTGTCATCCGAGTTCGTTTCGGTATCGTTTTGTTGAGTTCCGTGTTCTTAAGCGGTTTTTCCGCACTTGAGTTCGATTCTTGCGAATCTCGTCCGAAACTGTTGTTTCGAGTTTCTCGTAAGTTCATTTAATGTTATTATTCATGTTGCGAGCTTTGGCTTGGTGTTTCGATTGTGTATCATGTATTTCGGACGTTTTAGGCCATTTTCGTAATTTCCCAAAGTTTGGGGTAATTACTTTCCGTTGTCGAATTTCGAGCCTTCGGGTGGTCGGAATCGTGTGTTCGCTTAGTGCTCGAATTCGTCTTTGCGAGTAATTCATAACCGTATCTTCGATTCGTACTCAGGTTCGGGTTTTGGGGTCGTCTGGGCCGTCGGAGTTGGCCCCGGCCGAGTCATGGCCGGGCATGTTGGGGCTGCATCACCGCCGAGTTACGACGGAAGGCCCGATTACGACGTAAGGCCGGTTACGTGCGTAAGCCGTGGCCGATTACGCACGTAACGCCGCATTTCGGCGATGAGTTCGCCATGGCCGGTTACGTACGTAAGCCCTTGGCCGGTTACGTACGTAACTCTACCGGCAGCCAGCCTATTTAAGGCCCTGCAGACGGGTTTTTCACCATTTTTCTCATTTTTTTTCCTTCTCTTCCACGGCTTGAGGTGTGGTTATCATTGAGAGATGTTGTTGGACAATCAATCCATGAAGTCTTGGAGTTCATATCATCAATCATCCATCCTATAACATCCCTTGATCGAGCGAATCAGGTCAGATTTTCTAGAAATCTAATTTTGGGGGATTTGGGTGTTTTGGTTGTTTACATCCGTTTAATCTGATTTAACTTAGGATTGTGATGGATTGATGATTATTTAGATGTATTATATCATTTCCCTTGTTATTACATGGTTGGATCGTATCGATTCGTTGTTTTGGTCGAGTTCTTGATCGACGCCTTGAAGGTGCCCGATAGAATGTCTTAGAGGGGTTTTCAGACGTTCTACGATTATTCTTCCTCGTATGATCGTTGATTTATTAATTATATGATGTTAGGGTCGAGTTTCTTGCGAAGAAACCGTGTTGAACCCTTCCGTTCATTGTCGTCTTCCTTTTCGATAGCATCGGGCGTTCCGAAGCTTCCCGGTTGAGCCATGTTCGTCGGAATACTTACGTGCCGATTTCGAGGCAAGTACCTTGTCCATACATTTCTTGTTTCGTGGATATGATGATTGGTGATCGTCTTGGTATGTTTGTTTGTTTGTTTGTTTGAAATGAGTTTTCAAAAGATTCGGTTAAGCCTCGTTAAGGGCTAACTTGCAAAACGCGTGTGTTTTGTGAATATTGTGCTCCGTGAATGGTTAAGTGAACCCTATGAATTCGCTTGTTGTTATTATGCTTTGATAATATATTTACATATATTATCTCTTTTCTGTGTGTTGTGATTTGATAATTTTGTCAAGCTTTGCGTTTGATGCCTCTGGGTGAATTGTTTGGATATCCTTGGTGTGATATGTTATTTGTGCATGATTGTTTCGCTAGCTAACTTGGGAGGGTCCTTCGAGGCCTCGGGTGGGATTTGTGGTGGCGTCCCAGTCCTAGGCGATGCCTGTGCGTGTATGTTTTGTGAATGTGTTTGCTCACCTCGGGAGGGTCCGACGGGGCCTCGGGGGAATCTATGACTTCACTCTGGATTCACGAGTGAAACTTCACGAGGGCGTGTGTATGTTTTGTGAATGTGTTCGCTCACCTCGGGAGGGTCCGACGGGGCCTCGGGGGAATCTATGACTTCACTCTGGATTCACGAGTGAAACTTCGCGAGTGCGTGTGTATGTTTTGTGAATGTGTTTGCTCACCTCGGGAGGGTCCGGCTGGGCCTCGGGGGAATCTATGACTTCACTCTGGATTCACGAGTGAAACTTCACGAGTGCGTGTATATGTTTTGTGAATGTGTTTGATGTAACAACCCCAGAATCAAACCGGGAATATTATACGTCGCAGACCCTCTCCGTGAGGATCCACCAGGCTAGACATCGAAGCCACACAATAAATTACATACCGACATGATAAAATACCAAATCCGTAGACCAACTTGGTCTATCGTCACTAACATACAAGTCAAAAATACACATTTCTATCTCGACTCATACCCATGCAAGGGTAAAATACACCCACAAACAAAGAGTACGATAGCGGAAAAGACCATACACGGACTCCAACTGACTGCATCCAAAACTGGCCTTCGTGTGATTAGTATCATTCGCCTTTTATCATCCTTCGCGCCGATCCTGTGTTTCGCTCCCAAACTTGCATGTACCTGGATGCAAAACAGACATCCACCCCCCGAATACTCGGGGGTTAGCAAAACTCCACTGTTTTGCTAGTACAAGTATAAAGTGCAAATACAAGCCATACATAACACATTCCGAGAATACAACAAAAGACTTCCCGAGATATTTTGTTTAATTAAAAATAGTTCAGGTCTTGAAAATAGAACAAAACAAGAAAGCACTTTCAAATCTCGGGAGTTTTGAAAACATTTGTGATTGAAAAGTTCTAATTCCTCAAAAGCCACTTAGGGTCACCGCCCCCAAAGTTCATTTTCCAAAATGCAAATCCGTTAACAAAACACGGGGTTCACGACCCAACCATTCCGGTCACAAAACACAGGGTCCACGAACCGATCATCAATTTCAATTCACTTCCAAAGACATATTACACATAATACATTACTCTTATGCCATTCTAGCCAAACACCAAGACTCGATATATAATGTCTCTCGACCCCGAGCACCAAGCATTGTGATACTCTGGACATATCAAAATTATTCATCAGTACAAACATTCTAGCAATTCTCGCGACCCGGTCCGGCCCTCAAGCCACCAAGTCCCTGTGTGCCCCGTCGAGCAATCCCCAGGTGAGAATGCCCACTCGAAGTAACCCTCGCGACCCGGTCCAGCCGCAAAGCCACCAGGTCCCCGTGTGACCCCGTAGAGTCAATCCCCGAGTGAGAGTACCCGAGAACAACCTTACAACTCTCATCAATTCTCATTTCCAAAACCACAATCCTCAAGAGTGAATCACATTATATATAGTCGAGGTATTTTGCTAAAATGGCCAAATTATCTAACATATACTCACGACCCAGAATTAATACTATCCACAAGTAAGTACAATTACCTCAACAACACTGAACGACACAACCAATATCACACAACTCACATATTCACACACTTCCGTATGACTTGAAGCACAATCTTAACGAAAGGGTTGATCTTTAAATTTACCGACAACATATTCACACATAATGGCATCCCCCGAAGTAAGGCGATCCTACACTCAACACTAACCACATAGTCAATCAAGCACATTAATTCCCGAACACGTGAATCATCTTTAAAAGAAAACCGTGATTGTAAAAATATCGATTCTTTTGAAAAATAGTTGTAAACATTCATTTAGCATATATCATCGATTACCAACCATTATAACCACAAAACACGTAATGTATGGGCAAGATACTTGCCTCGATAGTCTATACTGGACACTCCGACGAACATGGCTCAACCGGGAAACCTCGAACGCCCACAACTCTCCGGCGGAAACGACGGTAACACAACCGATCGGGAAACGACGAACGGAAGAGTTCCGAATCGAGTTCTTCGCAAGGAACCTGACCCTAACATCATACCGTCAATAATCAACGATCGTACGAGGAAGAATAATCGTAGAACGTCCAAACCCCCCCTCTAAGGATTTTCACCGGACACCTTCAAGGCACCGATTAAGAATTCAACAAAACGAAGACTCTTTAGCAATCGAACCATGGATCAACAAGGAAATTGGTATAATATGACTTAATAATTTTCAATCCATCACAATTATAAGTTATCACGGATCAAATGGGCGAAATCAAGCAAAACCCCCAATTTTCTCAAAACTAGGATTTTAGGAAAACTAACCTTGATTCGCTGGATTGAAGGATGTTATGGAGTGATTAATCGATGATATGAGCTCCCAAACTTCGTGGATTAATTGTATAACAACATGCCTTCAAGTTCCCCAAGGATCCAGCCGCGGAAGAGAAAGAGAGAAATGGGAAAATGATCAAATCGGATCGCCGCCATATTTATATCGGGTGCAGCCTAGCGTGGCGCTAGTCGCCGAGCTAGCGCGGCGCTAACGGGCGTTCATGGTCGAGAATGTTCGCCGGCCCGCCATCATGCGCTGACACGTGCGCTGTTGGCCCGGGCCCGCAATCCAAAGACTTCTGGACTAGACCGCTGCCAGAAGCGTGGCGCACTTTTCCGGCCAGAAGACGCAGAAGGTCCGACAGCAGCGTGCGCTACTCCGCCGATCCTCCCGAGTCTGTAACCTCTCTCGCCCCTACTGCCTCGGCCGACTAGCGCGCGCAGCCTAACCGGCCAGAAGGCAGGCCGCCTCGGCCAGAAGTGCGCCACCTTCCGGCCGTAGCGTGCGCTACGCCGGTTCCTGCCGCACCCGCCAAGCCAGTGCCTGCACCCGTCCGGCCAGTGCCTCCACTCGTCCGGCCAGTGCCCGCAACCGTCCGGCCAGTTCTCGAACACCATGATTCGACGACCTGATTTTCCGAAATCGCACGGAACGAACACGACAAAACACTCGGGGACAACATCATCGATCCGAAATGAAAACAACGGATAACCAATCATCACCTACGGTCATAAACGCCAAAATTAGTTGTCGAGAAAATAATACCGGCACTCGACAACTGGGAAATATCCGAAAAAAATCCAAAATAACCGGAACGAAAATCGTGGGTATTACATTCTACCCCCCTAAAAATAAGTTTCGTCCCGAAACTTAAAACAAAAGCAAGGCGACTCTCGACAACACACCAGAGCTCCATGCAGTATAAAGCCACTACGACCCGATTCAATACGTAAGAATGCTTACGAAAAGCAACGAGAATGAATCGCTGTGGTTGATAAAACTGAGCAATACAAAAAATCAAATCACGATTCCAACGCTGAAAGGTATGAAATTCCAGTAACTCAAATATTTGGAAGAAAAAATGCGAAGACAATTTCCCATCACTTATGGAAATTACGAAATGGCCCAGATGTTCAATAATCACGATTACGAGATCAAATAATAATGATTGTACAACGACGAACAAATAGCAATGATCGAACAACAACGATCAACTATGAAGTTCACACCTCAAATCAAGACATCAATAAACTTGTAGGAATCACGAGGTGTTAATTTCGAACACGGTTCACAAGAAATCGATCCGAACTTGGAGAGATCACAACGATAAACACATCAATTTGGAACAATATTAGAACTTGCTCGAATGACAAAGGTGAGAAACAATACAAGGTCAGAAGCATTAACGAACACAATCGCCTCAATACGGTCGGACGAAACGGAAACGAGAAGAAAAACAAATGTGGGTATTACATCATATCACCTTTAAAAGAGGTTTCGTCCCCGAAACCTAAACAACGAGAACGAAGTGCTTGAATAGCAACCTTCCCGGCCATATCATCTTGGTCCCGCATCTAATCTCCATAACCAACTGTACCGCGGTCACGGCCGTGTTCTCTATCCCTTGGCATACTAAGCGGATTCTCACTCAATACGATTGCACCACTTCGCAAAAACAATATGCAAAAGTACCAACTTAGCATGACATATCACATAAGGTAACCAATAACAACTCGAAAAGAAAATCCACGAGGTATCCTTTTAAAGGAAATCTTTTGAAAATCCTTGGATTTTTATGCTATTCAAAATAAACTTTAAAAGTACTTTTGGTACCTCAGGTTGTTTCATCAAAACTTGTAAACAACATACTTTAACCGTCTCATTTTGAAATCATTTGCCAAAATATTAATTCCTTGTAACCGGCGTTATCAGAATCATCATGACTCTACGCAGCATCATCACCGTTAACAACCAACAAGTTAACCATGCAAGATCATCAAACCATTCTTACATACTCTAACATTTCCAAATCCGAGTTTGAACTTTACATCGAGTGAGATTTTTCATCTTTCACTATATATTTTTGAAAATAAAAATCATATTGGTTTTTGAAATAAAATATTTTTATGATGTGAAAGATTTTTGAAAATCATGTACTCGAATTATTCGAAAATACAATAGTACGCTAAAAGTCATTTCCGAAAATTCTCCCAACACTACACAAAAATCAACGTCGGTAACATTTTCCAAAATGTTCAAGGTACTTTAAAACAACTCTTTCAATACCGTCGAGGTTTTATTGGAGAATCCTAGGCCGGCTCGCAAATTTCAAACAATTTTCAAAGTTCATACGAAGCCGCCGATTTAATCGCAACGTCAAATTAGTTTCAAAATTTGATTTTCCGCAACTTGCACAAACTTATGAAAGTTTCAGGAAAACATTTTCGAACACACACACACACAACAGACATAATTTATCAACTCACCGAACAAAATCAATTATCACTTAGCACGAATGAAAGGTCACAACACACGTTCACACAAAATGGTTGTCATCACTAGACAACACACATAGAATACAGTTACGGGTGATCGACTGCCAAGGTTAGGCCTAATAGTTAAAAGAAATGCGGTTCTCTAGCCTCTGTCCCAGCTAACTAACGCGCGCTACAACAATTATTTAGCGTGCGCTATCCATGCTGCATTAGCGCGCGCTAGCCTCGCACTCAGCGTGCGCTAGCTGCTCCAACTCAGCAACATGATCGCGAACATATATACGACATTACTAGAATCAA
Organism: Orobanche coerulescens; assembly: GCA_033398695.1. Classification (NCBI taxonomy): domain Eukaryota; kingdom Viridiplantae; phylum Streptophyta; class Magnoliopsida; order Lamiales; family Orobanchaceae; genus Orobanche; species Orobanche coerulescens. Next base: position 109,915,737 of record CM065807.1, on the reverse strand, counting down.
TGGTCACAAATAAACAACAACACGTTCGAATCTCAAAGCCATCGATTTAACACTTCATGAGCAACCATCAAAAGACAATTGTTATTCAAAAACCAAAATCTCACCTCTTATTAAAGAGAGCTATCTCAATGTACACAAACCGAACGACTCAACATTCACATCACAGTTTTAATTTAAAACTGGCAACACTGCCCGAACAATAAGAACATCATCACGTATTTCTCGACTAACTACTATAAAACCGATAAGTTGAAAGCGAGAGTCACGTATTGATTACATTTTGTAGACCTCACTTGAGTTTAAAAAATGTGGTTTGAAAACTTATAATACAAGATGAACATAAAATATCGGTAGTTTGAATTCTCCAAAAATTTTGACCTTGAGGTCATAATACGAAAATCAAACTTTTTCCTCCCTTTGGAGGATGTTTTAAAACAAAATATACGTGTCTCCCCAAAAATATGTAAAGTTTTAAAATATCACATTGATGAATTTTTCTTTGCGTAATCACACCAAGGCCATTACTCTTGTAAAAACGACTTATATCAGGATGTGTGTATATATACATATACGTTGGCACCACTTTTATCCTAGCATCATACGAGGATCAAACAACATAGGCCACATAATCACAAATCACCTTTAAACTCCACATCATAACACAAAATCATACAAGCTCGTATATCACAAGGCACAATATAGTAGAGAGACTTACATCCACAGGTCGCACGAAGATGATGGCTGCACCTCGATACTAATCACGTCCGACATCACCGATGATGCGTCGCGACACGACTTAGACAGACACAATATAATAGGACAAGACACGACAACACCCTACTGGACCCGACAGCCTAGGTTTCCGCAAACAAAGCTCCGATACCATAAATGTAACACCCCCAGAATCAAACCAGGAATATTACACGCCGCAGACCCTCCCTGTGAGGATCCACCAGGCTAGACATCGAAACCACACAATAAATTACATACCGACATGATAAAATACCAAATCTGTAGACCAACTTGGTCTTTCATCACTAACATACAAGTCAAAAATACACATTTCTATCTCAACTCATACCCATGCAAGAGTAAAATACAATCACAAACAAAGAGTACGACAACGGAAAAGACCATACACGGACTCCGACTGACTGCAACCAAAACTGGCCTTCGTGTGATTAGTATCATTCGCCTTTCATCATCCTTCGCGCCGATCCTGTGTTTCGCTCCCAAACCTGCATGTACCTGGATGCAAAACAGACATCCACCCCCCGAATACTCAGGGGTTAGCAAAACTCCACTGTTTTGCTATTACAAGTATAAAGTGCAACTACGAGCCATACATAACACATTCCGAGAATACAACAAAAGACTTCCCGAGATATTTTGTTTAATTAAAAATAGTTCAGGTCTTGAAAGTAGAACAAAACAAGAAAGCACTTTCAAATCTCGGGAGTTTTGAAAACATTTGTGATTGAAAAGTTCTAATTCCTCAAAAGCCACTTAGGGTCTCCGCCCCCAAAGTTCATTTTCCAAAATACAAATCCGTTAACAAAACACGGGGTTCACGACCCAACCATTCCGGTCACAAAACACAGGGTCCACGACTCGATCATCAACTTCAATTCACTTCCAAAGACATATTACACATAATACATTACTCTTATGCCATTCTAGCCAAACACCAAGACTCGATATATAATGTCTCTCGACCCCGAGCACCAAGCATTGTGATACTCCAGACATATCACAATTATTTATCAGTATAAACATTCTGGCAATTCTCGCGACCCGGGCCGGTCCTCAAGCGACTAAGTCACTGTGTGCCCCATCGAGCAATCCCCAGGTGAGAATGCCCACTCGAAGTAACCCTCGCGACCCGGTCCAGCCGCTAAGCCACCAGGTCCCCGTGTGACCCCGTCGAGTCAATCTCCGAGTGAGAGTACCCGAGAACAACCTTACAACTCTCATCAATTCTCATTTCCAAAACCACAATCCTCAAGAGTCAATCACAATATATATAGTCGAGGTATTTTGCTAAAATGGCCAAATTATCTAACATATACTCACGACCCAGAATTAATACTATCCACAAGGAAGTACACTTACCTCAACAACACCGAACGACACAACCAATATCACACAACTCACATATTCACACACATCCGTATGACTCCAAGCACAATCTTAACGAAAGGGTTGATCTTTAAATTTACCGACAATATATTCACACATAATGGCATCCCCCGAAGTAAGGCGATCCTACACTCGACACTAACCACATAGTCAATCAAGCACATTAATTCCCGAACACGTGAATCATCTTTAAAAGAAAACCGTGATTGTAAAAATATCGATTCTTTTGAAAAATAGTTGTAAACATTCATTTAGCATATATCATCGATTACCAGCCATTATATCCACAAAACACGTAATGTGTGGGCAAGATACTTGCCTCGATATTTGATACCGGACACTCCGATGAACATGGCTCAACCGGGAAACCTCGAACGCCCACAACTCTCCGGCAGAAACGACGGTAACACAACCGATCGGGAAACGACGAACGGAAGAGTTCCGAATCGAGTTCTTCGCAAGGAACCTTACCCTGACATCATACCGTCAATAATCAACGATCGTACAAGGAAGAATAATCGTAGAACTCCCAAAACCCCCTCTAAGGATTTTCACCGGACACCTTCAAGGCACCGATTAGGAACTCAACAAAACGAAGAATCTTTAGCAATCAAACCATGGATCAACAAGGAAATTGGTATAATATGACTTCATAATCATTAATCCATCACAATTATAAGTTATCACGGATCAAACGGGCGAAATCAAGCAAAACCCCCAATTTTCCCAAAACTAGGATTTTAGAAAAACTAACCTTGATTCGCTGGATTGAAGGATGTTATGGAGTGATTAATCGATGATATGAGCTCCCAAAATTCATGGATTAATTTTATAACAACATGCCTTCAAGTTCCCCAAGGATACAGCCACGGAAGAGAAAGAGAGAAATGGAAAAGATGACTGAAACTGGACTGCTCGGCCATATTTATACTGGTGCAGCCTAGCGTGCGCTAGGCTGCCGATCTAGCGTGCGCTAACGGGCGGTCATGGTCGAGAATGTTCGGCCAGGGCCCGCCATCATGTGCTGGACACGTGCGCTGTCGGCCCGGGCCGCAATCTAGAGACTTCCTGGACTAGACCGCTCGGCCAGGTAGCATGCGCAGCCTTCCGGCCGTAGCGTGCGCTACCTGCCGGCCGTAGCGTGCGCTACCTGCCGATCCTCCCGAGTCCAGAACCTCTCTGCCCCTACTGTCTCGGCCAACTAGCGCGCGCAGCTAACCGACCGTAGCGTGCGCTGCCTCCCGGTCGTAGCGTGCGCTACCTTCCGGCCGTAGCGTGCGCTACGCCGGTTCCTGCCGAACCCGCCCGGCCAGTGCCTGCACCCGTCCGGCCAGTGCCTCCACTCGTCCAGCTAGTGCCCGCAACCGTCCGGCCAGTGCCCCCAACTGTCCGGCCAGTGCCCGACCACCATGATTCGACGACTCGATTTTCCGAAATCGCACGAAACGAACACGGCAAAACACTCGGGGATAACACCATCGATCCAAAATGAAAACAATGGATAACCAATCATCACCTACGGTCATAAACGCCAAAATCAATTGTCGAGAAAATAATACCGACACTCGACAACTGGGAAATATCTGAAAAAAATCCAAACTAACCGGAACGAAAATCGTGGGCATTACATTCTACCCCCCTAAAAATAAATTGCGTCCCAAAACTTAAAACAAAAGCAAGGCGACTCTCGACAACACACCAGATCTCCATGCAGTATAAAGCCACTACGACCCGATTCAATACGCAAGAATGCTTACGAAAAGCAACGAGAATGAATCGCTGCGGTTAATAAAACCGAGCAATACAAAAAATCAAATCACGATTCCAACGCTGAAAGGTATGAAATTCCAGTAACTCAAAGATTTGGAAGACCAAATGTGAAGACAATTTCCCATCACTTATGGAAATTACGAAATGGCCCAGATGTTCAATAATCACGATTACGAGATCAAACAATAATGGTTGTACAACGACGAACAAATAGCAATGATCGAACAACAACGATCAACTATGAAGTTCACACCTCAAATCAAGACATCAATAAACTTGTAGGAATCACGAGGTGTTAATTTCGAACACGGTTCACAAGAAATCGATCCGAACTTGGAGAGATCACAACGGTATACACATCAATTTGGAACAATATCAGAACTCGCTCGAATGACAAAGGTTAGAAACAATACAAGGTCAGAAGCATTAACGAACACAATCGCCTCAATACGGTCGGACGAAACGGAAACGAGAAGAAAAACAAATGTGGGTATTACATCATATCACCTTTAAAAGAGGTTTCGTCCCCGAAACCTAAACAACAAGAACGAAGTGCTTGAATAGCAACCTTCCTAGCCATATCCTCTTGGTCCCGCATCTAATCTCCATAACCAACTGTACCGCGGTCACGGCCGCATCCTCTATCCCTCGGCATACTAAGCGGATTCTCACTCAATACGATTGCACCACTTCGCAAAAACATTATGCTAAAGTACCAACTTAGCATGACATATCACATAAGGTAACTAATAACAACTCGAAAAGAAAATCCACGAGGTATCCTTTTAAAGGAAATCTTTTGAAAATCCTTGGATTTGTATGCTATTCAAAATAAACTTCAAAAGTACTTTTGGTACCTAGGGTTGTTTCATCAAAACTTGTAAACAACATACTTTAACCGTCTCATTTTGAAATCATTTGCCAAAATATTAATTCCTTGTAATCGGCGTTATCAGAATCATCATGCCTCTACGCATCATCATCACCATTAACAACCAACAAGTTAACCATGCAAGATCATCAAACCATTCTTACATACTCTAACATTTCCAAATCCGAGTTTGAACTTTACATCGAGTGAGATTTTTTATCTTTCACTATACAACAACAACATCTAGTCTTAGTCCCAAAATGATTTGGGGTCGGCTAACATGAATCAAACTTTGAAACCGTCAATAATCGTTACATAAATAACATAAAAGGAAAAAGGAGGGAAAAAGTAGAGAAAAAAGCAAATAAAAAAAGAGAATGAATGTAAAAAAAAAAATCCTGAAAAATAATTTAAAAGATAACATGAAATAAAATAAAATAAGAATTTAAAAAAAAAAAGGAATCAGACTCCATCCACCATCCGTATTCTTTCCCGCCACATTTGCCTCTCCATCGCCATACTTTCTCCAATTCCAAGAAACCGCATATCATTTTCAATCATCTTTATCCAAGTTTTCTTGGGTCTTCCTCTACCTTTCACAACATTACTTGTTCCCCAACTTTCTAGCCTCCTCACTGGGGCATCAATAGGCCTTCTTCTCACATGACCAAACCATCGTAATCGATTCTCCATCATCTTGTCTTCTATAGACGCAACTCTTACCTTCTCTCTGATCACCTCATTTCTGAGCCGATCCTTTTTTGTATGACCACACATCCATTGTAGCATACGCATCTCTGCCACATTCATCTTTTGAACGTGACACTATTTTACAGCCCAACACTCGGTGCCATATAATAGCGCAGGCCTAATTGCCGTGCGGTAAAATTTACCCTTTAATCTATGAGGCATGCCAGGATCACATAAAATATTTTTGAAAATAAAAATCATATTGGTTTTTGAAATAAAATATTTTTATGATGTGAAAATTTTTTGAAAATCATGTACTCGAATTATTCGAAAATACAATAGTACGCTAAAAGTAATTTCCGAAAATTCTCCCAACACTACACAAAAATCAACGACGGTAACATTTTACAAAATGTTCAAGGTACTTTAAAACAACTCTTTCAATACCGTCGAGGTTTTATTGGAGAATCCTAGGACAACTCGCAAATTTCAAACAATTTTCAAAGTTCATACGAAGCCGCCGATTTAATCGCAACGTCAAATTAGTTTCAAAATTTAATTTTACGCAACTTGCACAAACTTATGAAAGTTTCAGGAAAACATTTTCGAACACACACACACACACAGCAGACATAATTTATCAACTCACCGAACAAAATCAATTATCACTTAGCGCGAATAAAAGGTCACAAGACACGTTCACACAAAACGGTTGTCATCACTAGACAACGTACATAGAATACAGTTACGGGTGATCGACTGCCAAGGTTAGGCCTAATAGTTAAAAGAAATGCGGTTCTCTAGCCTCTGTTCCAGCTAACTAACGCGCGCTACAACAATTATTTAGCGTGCGCTATCCATGCTGCATTAGCGCGCGCTAGCCTCGCACTCAGCATGCGCTAGCTGCTCCAACTCAGCAACATGATCGCGAACATATATACGACATTACTAGAATCGATGGTCACAAATAAACAACAACACGTTCGAATCTCAAAGCCATCGATTTAACACTTCATGAGCAACCATCAAAAGACAATTGTTATTCAAAAACCGAAATCTCACCTCTTATTAAAGAGAGCTATCTCAATGTACACAAACCGAACGACTCAGCATTCACATCACAGTTTTAATTTAAAACTGGCAACACTGCCCGAACAACAAGAACATCATCACGTATTTCTCGACTAACAACCATAAAACCGATAAGTTGAAAGCGAGAGTCACGTCTTGATTACATTTTGTAGACCTCACTTGAGTTTAAAAAATGTGTTTTGAAAACTTATAATACAAGATGAACATAAAATATCGGTAGTCCGAATTCTCCAAAAATTTCGACCTTGAGGTCATCATACAAAAATCAAACTTTTTCCTCCATTTGGAGGATGTTTTAAAACAAAATATACGTGTCTCCCCAAAAACATGTAAAGTTTTAAAATATCACATTGATGAATTTTTCTTTGCGTAATCACACCAAGGCCATTACTCTTGCAAAACGACTTATATCAGGATGTGTGTATATATACATATACGTTGGCACCACTTTTGTCCTAACATCATACGAGGATCAAACAACATAGGCCACATAATCATAAATCACCTTTAAACTCCACATCATAACACAAAATCATAAAAGGTCGTATATCACAAGGCACAATATAGTAGGGAGACTTACATCCACAGGTCGCACGAAGATGATGGCTGCACCTCGATACTAATCACGGCCGACATCAGCGACGACGCGTCGCGACACGACTTAGACAGACACAATCTAACAGGACAAGACACGACAACACCCTACTGGACCCGACAGCCTAGGTTTCCTCAACCAAAGCTCCGATACCATAAATGTAACACCCCTAGAATCAAACCGAGAATATTACACGCCGCAGACCCTCTCCGTGAGGATCCACCAGGCTAGACATCGAAACCACGCAATAAATTACATACCGACATGATAAAATACCAAATCCATAGACCAACTTGGTCTTTCGTCACTAACATACAAGTCAAAAATATACATTTCTATATCGACTCATACCGATGCAAGGGTAAAATACACTCACAAACAAAGAGTACGACAACGGAAAAGACCATACACGGACTCCGACTGACTGCATCCAAAACTGGCCTTCGTGTGATTAGTATCATTCGCCTTTCGTCATCCTTCGCGCCGATCCTGTGTTTTGCTCCCAAACCTGCATGTACCTGGATGCAAAACAGACATCCACCCCCCGAATACTCGGGGGTTAGCAAAACTCCACTGTTTTGCTAGTACAAGTATAAAGTGCAAATACGAGCCATACACAACACATTTCGAGAATACAACAAAAGACTTCCCGAGATATTTTGTTTAATTAAAAATAGTTCAGGTCTTGAAAGTAGAACAAAACAAGAAAGCACTTTCAAATATCTGGAGTTTTGAAAACATTTATGATTGAAAAGTTCTAATTCCTCAAAAGCCACTTAGGGTCACCGCCCCCAAAGTTCATTTTCCAAAATGCAAATCCGTTAACAAAACACCGGGTTCACGACCCAACCATTTCGGTCACAAAACACAGGGTCCACGACCCGATCATCAACTTCAATTCACTTCCAAAGACATATTACACATAATACGTTACTCTTATGCCATTCTAGCCAAACACCAAGACTCGATATATAATGTCTCTCGACCCCGAGCACCAAGCATTGTGATACTTTGGACACTCCGACGAATATGGCTCAACCGGGAAACCTCGAATGCCCACAACTCTCGGCGGAAACGACAGTAACAAAACCGATCGGGAAACGATGAACAGAAGAATTCCGAATCGAGTTCTTCGCAAGGAACCTGACCCTAACATCATACCGTCAATAATCAACGATCGTACGAGGAAGAGTAATCGTAGAACGCCCAAAACCCCTCTCTAAGGATTTTCACCGGACACCTTCAAGGCACCGATTAGGAACTCAACAAAACAAAGAATCTTTAGCAATTGAACCATGGATCAACAAGGAAATTGGTATAATATGACTTCATAATCATCAATCCATCACAATTATAAGTTATCACGGATCAAACGGGCGAAATCAAGCAAAACCGCCAATTTTCCCAAAACTATGATTTTAGGAAAACTAACCTTGATTCGCTGGATTGAAGGATGTTATGGAGTGATTAATCGATGATATGAGCTCCCAAACTTCATGGATTAATTGTATAACAACATGCCTTCAAGTTCCCCAAGGATCCAGCCGCGGAAGAGAAAGAGAGAAATGGGAAAAATGACTGAAACTGGACTGCTCGGTCATATTTATACTGGTGCAGCCTAGCGTGCGCTAGGCTGCCGAGCTAGCATGCGCTAACGGGCGGTCATGGTCGAGAATGTTCGGCCGGGGCCTGCCATAATGCGCTGGACACGTGCGCTGTCGGCCCGGGCCGCAATCCAGAGACTTCTTGGACTAGACCGCTCGGCCAGGTAGCGTGCGCAGCCTTCCGGCCGTAGCGTGCGCTACCTGCCGGCCGTAGCGTGCGCTACCTGCCGTCCGTAGCGTGCGCTACCTGCCGGCCGTAGCGTGCGCAGTGTCCGACAGTAGCGTGTGCTACCTGCCGATCCTCCCGAGTCCAGAACCTCTCTGTCCCTACTGTCTCGGCCGACTAGTGCGCAGCTAACCGACCGTAGCGTGCGCTGCCTCCCAGCCGTAACGTGCGCTACCTTCCGGCTGTAGCGTGCGCTACGCCGGTTCCTGCCGCACCCGCCCGGCTGCTCGCACCGTCCGGCGGTGCCTCCACTCGCTCGGCCGATTCGCAACCGTCCGGCCAGTGCCCGACCACCATGATTCGACGACTCGATTTTCTGAAATCGCACGGAACGAACACGACAAAACACTCGGGGACAACATCATCGATCCGAAATAAAAACTACGGATAACCAATCATCACCTACGGTCATAAACGCCAAAATCAGTTGTCCAGAAAATAATACCGGCACTCGACAACCGGGAAATATCCGAAAAAAATCCAAAATAACCGGAACGAAAATCGTAGGTATTACATTTGCTCACCTCGGGAGGGTTCGACGGGGCCACGGAGGGAGTCCAATGGTTTTGCCCTGGATTCACGAGTGAAACTTCACGGGTGCGTGTGTATTTTATGTCTATCGAGGACGTGTGACGTGGGTTTTAACCTTGTGTATTGTTGTTGGTTTCAATTGTGAAAACAAAACCTTTGGGCTGTGACCTCTGTGAATTTTGGAAAGATAAGGATTCGGTAATCCTAAATTGTTTTCTGTTAAAACTCTCGATGGCATTTTAAACTGTTTTATAAATTGTTTCCATTGATTTGTGATCTTTCGGTTTTGGAATGTTTTACCCAAACTCTTGCCTCGAGAAGTACTTTTTGTTTCGTTTGGATCTTTGAGGATCCCTGGTTATTGTTATTCGTGGAATTTGAATTGTATGACTTGTATTTTTGCACTTTGTTATTGCACTAGCAAAACAGTGGAGTTTTGCTAACCCCCGTTTATTCGGGGGGTGGATGTCTGCATTGCATTCAGGTTTCGGGGAGCATGGCACAGGGTCGGCATGAAGGATGATGAAAGATGATCGATACTAATCACATGTGGAACCGTACGTTGTATATTGGTTCAGTTGTACCTTATTTTCCGCTGCAGTATTTTTTCCCCATTGTACGGGAGCATTTTGTATTCGACCCCTGCGTGGGCATGTATTGAGTTGTATGTATTTATTGAAGGACAAAATCGGTCTACTGAGTCATTTTTTTAGCCTTAAAGGCATTGTTGAGATGATCGACGTTGTTTACCAGCCTGGTAGATCCTTGAGGAAAGGGGTCTACGGCGTGTAATATCCCTAAGTGGATTGGGGGTGTTACATAAATGGTATCGGAGCTTAGATTGTGGAAACCTAGGCTATCAGGTTTAGTAGTGTCTATTGAGTTTTGTCTCGTCGGATTTTGTCTGACTAAGTCGTGTCGCGACGTGTCATCTGAGTCTGTTGGTCGTGATTAGTATCATGGAGCGATCATCATCTTCGTGCGACCTGTGGATGTAAGTCTCCCTTATTTGTGTTGTGCCTCGTGTGACATGAGATGCTTGTATGATTATATCGTTGATTGATTGAATCCTTCTGTGGATTTTGATTCCGTGATATGTGGGTATTCGACTCTAATATCTTGTTTATATGAGGAGTGGTGTCGCTGCTAATGTATTTTCGAACCGTATTTTATCCGTTGCGTTAGTCCTTTCAAAATGACTTTTAGTATTTTGCAAACTGAGTTCTAATTCGTAAAACCGATTCCCTAAATTGAGTTTTGGCATTTTGGCCTTGAATGTTTTATGACGGTTTGATAAAGGATTTTGTGAGTTTTGGGCATTCTGGCCTATTGAAATTTTGAAAACCTTGAGTATCTTAGAAAATAAATTTCGAGACGTACATTTTAAAATGAATTATTTTCTCTCGATACTTTCAAGGTGCCTTCCAGTGCCGCAATATGTTTCAAAATTATTCCAGTTGAGGACCAAAATATTTTGAGATATTTTCAATTATTTAGAAATGCTTTGTTTAGACCCGAGGGTCGAATATTTCTGAAAGTTTTTCACTAAAAGAAAAGTGTCCTCATTTTTGTTCGAATGCAAGATGGTTTTCAAAGTCTCGATAATGGTGTTTGTACTACTTTTTGTAAGGTGATACTCAAGATCTACCGGTGTTTCCAAATTATTTTCAAAAAGGTAGTTTTCGTTTTTAAAACCTATCACTTCCTGCTTGTGGTCTGAGAAGGTGTGTATGATGTTAGTATTGTCGTTAGGGTGTGAGCCCTCCGAGTTATAATTGAATTGGTGGTGTAAACGTTGAGTCGTTCGCCACACATATGTTTTGTTAGCCCTTTGTGGGAGGTGTGATGATGATCTTTAATGTTGTCATTTCGTGGTGGTTTGCGTGTTATCGCACTTGTGTGAGCTGTTAAAGCTTGGGTTTGTATGTTTGTGTACATGTGTGATTGTTTCATGATATTTGTAATTATGTGCTGGTTATCGTTCGGGCTGTTGAGGTCGCCGAACGATATCGTCGTTGCTGTAGTTTTTGTGTGTGTATTACTTTACGATGGTAATCGTTGTATATGATATGTGTTATGATTCTTTGTTGTGCTGAGTTGGCATCTCCGCTATGTTGTTTTGCGATGTTATGCCCCATTGTATCTGGCATTTGTATTTTCGGTATGCCGAGCCGAGGTGTTTCAACCGTGATGTGCCGGGGCATGCACGTGTAAACTATCCTTCTCGTTAGTAACGCGTTTCAAGTGCGGACTCGAGGGACACCGAATTCAGTTTTGTGAATTGGCTACTGAGACTTTCGGAGTTCGCGCTTCAGCACAGATATCAGGATCGGCCCTGAGAGGACCATGGGAGATTTTTCTGTCGGTTGCTTTTTGTGTTGTTACCTTGTTTCCGTTGTTGTGAGTTGCGGGGACGACATTTCTTTTATAAGTGGTCGGATGTAATACCCGTACTATTTTTGACTTCTGCAGTTTCTCTTTCTAAATTCTATCGACTTGCACGTGTTCGTAGATACTTTTTGAACTTGTTTGATGTCTCGGTTGTCATCGTTCGAACTGGTTGTGACCTTGTTTCAGATCGATCTGTTTATCATCGTGACTTTTCCGAGTTCGGTTCGATTCTTGTGAACCTTGTTCGGAAGTAACATCTTTCACTTTCTACCAGTTCTTTTAATGTCTGGAGTTGAAGTGGTAACTTCGGAGTCATTGTTCGACTGTTGTCATTTGATCATTGTTGTTCGATCATTGTTATTCGATCGTTGTTGTTCGATCATTGTTATTCGATCGTTGTTGTTCGATCATTGTTATTTGATCGTTGTTGTTCGTGTTGGGATTCAGTGCCTAAAACGAAGGCCCAGAGGAAGCGGTAAAATGAAAATTAATTCGATCCGAATCCCTACGAGGATCGATCGAGCTACGTATATACAAATATAAAAAAAACGAATTCACAAGAGATATAGAAACTCACCCTTGTAGTCCGTTGATTAGATGGAAACCTTCTCTAGAGCTATTCCCCAAGCTTTGCTTGATCTCTACGAATCCAATCCACTTCAAGCCCTTGAACGATCCAACGCCGAAAGCACCGCGTCTCTACTTGCCACGCGCCGGAAAAATGAACGGAATGACAACACCTTGCTATCCTCCGAGGATACGGCTAGAGCTAGGTGATGAAGCTTGTTATAGATATTAATATCACTCTAAGTATATGAATATCTATCTCTCTCAATATTTCCTCACAAAATTTCTCTAAGAAGTTATGAAGAAGATGAATAAAGAAGAAGATGATGAAGAAGACTTCTATCTCTCTCTCCTCTTGCAACATCACGTTGGAATCAAGTGAATGAAGTGAATGAGGTGAGAAGTCTTCCTCTCTTTATTCTATTTCCACTCACATGCAAAACAAATCATCCCATATGATATTTTGCCCCACAAGTCATGTTCCTTAATATAAAAAGGAAACAACAAGACAATGGGAATGTGGGTGGAAGGGGTTGGGGCGGCCTATGTTAGAAATCGGACGAGTTCGGTTCGTTTCGGACTCCCGAGGGTCTAAACAGATAAACTCCGATTCCGTATCGATGTATTTATATCGATTAATTAATCCAATTAATGAAATATATCAAATACAAAATAATATAATTAATGTCTCCAAGAAATAATTATATTCATGAATTAAATTAATCACCCAGTAATTTATTTAATTCATTAGGCCGTAAATCAATTTATCCAATAAATCGATTTAAACATCCAATGTTCCAAAATTAGATATCCAATATCTAATATTCATAATGAGAGAATTAGCTTTATTCATTCCGTCGTCAATCCTATTGCGCGAATCGGTAGGTCCGTCTCAGTCAGCAATGGGAGGAACCAAAGAGTAGTAGCACCACCTAGCCCTGCGGCCTACACTGTACCCCAACTGAGAACGAATGATTGGGATCATTCAAGAACCATTCTGTCGTGAATACCAGTATACGTATAAACCCTTCTTTCAAATGTCCCGATCAAATTATGGGGTCATGGTCAGTCAAACCCCATCTGTACTTGACGCTATGCATGTGTTAATGCAAATCGAGATCATCGAGCTCTCGTGTATCTAATACAGCTAGCTCCAATGCTTTGGCCAAAGACTTATGATCTCATCTGCTAATAACCGCATAGGACATATAACCCGTTCACTAACAGGAGAAAGAATTCTATCTTGGTATTTAGTAGGACCTGCTACTTGCCCATCAAGATGCACGTCGGGGTTGACCCCCGCCTTCCGGTTTATAGGGTCGAACTACTCTAATGAAAATCTTGACGTCACAAGCACATCCCTACTAAATCCTCAAGTCGAAGGTTCACGAATACCTATCACAACCTTTCGATTCCATCATTGCCTGTCCCGGAGTGAAATCCGTGTGACGAATCGAGGGTGAGTCGGTTCGAGTATGCTAATCTAATTAGCATACCTATAACGTGTGCTCCCACTAACCATTAGTGTTCGACAGGCACTCTCCTTGTCAAAGAACACGTCATACAAGTCTTTACATAAACTTAACGCCCAGTCAAGTTTCATCGACTTGCGAACGATTAAGTATTTGAGCTATAAACCTTTCCAGTGCCGACCCCCTTATCCAATAAGGAGTGGAACGTTTTGCTCTCAAATACACGAACTAGTTTCTACATGTATATTTACGAGTTAGGAATGCCAGTAACTACCCGTAAATAAAGAAACATACATTGCCTTATATTGATGATTTACATAATAACAAGTACAATGCCCTCACTCAACATCCTCTGAGTGGCATTCGAGGGCATACTCCTAACAATCTCCCACTTGCACTCAATGCCACACACTATGGTATCTAATACCCATGTTCTCCAGATGACGCTCCAAGCTAGTCTGAGAAAGTGGCTTGGTCAGTGGATTGGCGACGTTGTCGGCCGAGTCTACTCAGGCCGCATAATGTATCACTTGCGAACAAATTCTATTACGAGATGATACTTCCTCTCAATATGTTTGGTCTGTTGTGAAATCTCGGCTCCTTGGCTGCGCTACTGCTTCGTCGTTGTCGCAAGATAGCGGAACAGGCATTTCGGACATGGTATCACTTGAAGTTCTCCCAGAAACTTTTTAATCCAGAACCATTCCTTGGAAGCCTCCGAGGCTGCTTGATACTCACCCTGACAGGTGGAATCAGCAGTCGCGCTTTTCTTGGCGCTACGCCAAGATACTGCTCCTCTATTAAGAGTAAATATGTAGCCAGAAGTAGACATTGAATCGTCCTTCAGTCCTTGGAAGTCCGAATCAGTGAATCCCACCACATCCAATTCTCCACCGCCATACATCAGAACCATATCTCTAGTCCTTCTCAAGTACTTGAGAATGTTCTTTACGGCAGTCCAATGTTCCCTACCTGGGTTTGCGTGAAACCTACTCACCACGCTTACAGCATGCGCGATGTCAGGTCTTGTACACAACATAACATACATAAGGCTACCCACGGCCGAAACATATGGTATATTACTCATTTCCTTTCGTTGTTCCTCACTTTGAGGACACATCTTCAAGGAGAGTTTTATTCCATGTTGCATCGGTAGGAACCCTCTTTTAGAATCATCCATGTTAAATCGCTTTAAGATCTTATCTATATAGAGGGATTGGGAAAGGCCTATTGTTCTCTTCGCTCTATCCCGGTAGAGTCGAATTCCAAGAATATAGGTTGCTTCTCCCAAGTCTTTCATGGAGAAATTACTCGAAAGCCAAGCTTTTACAGAACTGAGCATTCCCACATCATTTCCTATTAGTAGAATATCATCCACATATAGTACTAAGAATGCGATCTTGCTTCCACTAACCCTCTTGTATACACAAGGTTCCTCTTCATTTTGCACGAAGTCAAACTCTTTGACCACCTCGTCAAAACGAAGGTTCCAACTATGCGACGCTTGCTTCAGTCCATAAATGGAACGCTTAAGCTTGCACACTTTCTGAATATCGACTTCAGACACAAAGCCTTTAGGCTGCTCCATATAGATTTTCTCCTCGAGGAATCCATTAAGGAAAGCCGTCTTTACGTCCATTTGCCATATCTCATAATCGTGGTAGGCAGCTATAGCAAGCATCATGCAAATAGACTTGATCATGGCTACGGGCGAGAAGGTATCGTGGTAATCGATCCCTTCCTTCTGGGTATAACCCTTTTCCACAAGCCTGGCCTTATAGGCGTCAACCTTGCCATCACCATCAGTCTTTCTCTTGTAGATCCACTTGTTCCCAATAGGCACTATGCCCTTGGGGCGGTCTACTAGAGTCCAGACCTGATTGACATGCATCGAGTCTATCTCAGCTTCCATAGCTTCACGCCATTTCGCGGAGTCTACATCCACCATCGCTTGGTCATAGGTCGTCGGGTCGTTCTCTTGGCTATCACTTGGAACCTCATGGAGACCCAGCTCCTCCAAGTGCACAAGCCCATACCTCTCAGGTAAATGAGACACCCTACTAGACCTACGAGGTGGTTGTACTTGTGTTTCAGAAGGTTTGGTTCCAGTTTCTTGCACAGGTGTCTCCCGAGGAGCTTTATTGTATTCTTCTAAAGAAATACTTCTACCTACTCCGCCTTCCTGAATGAACTCATCTTCCAGGAAGTGTGCTTGTAAAGCAACAACGATCTTTCGATCTTCGGGCATGTAGAATAGATATCCCATCGTCCCAGATGGGAATCCAATGAAACGTCCCTTTGCGGACCTAGCTTCCAACTTCTCCACCTTAGTCTTCTTGACATAAGCGGGACATCCCCAAATCCTAATGTTATTAAGACTTGGTTTCCTGCCCTCCCACATCTCATGTGGAGTTTTAGGAACGGATTTGGAAGGACATATGTTCAAGATGTAAGCGGCAGTCAGGAGTGCATACCCCCACAGGTAAATCGGCAAGTCAGTATAGCCCAGCATGGAACGGACCATGTTCAACAAGGTCCGGTTCCTTATTTCTGACACACCATTTAACTGAGGAGTACCTGGAGGTGTTAGTTTTGAAACTATTCCATGTTCCTTAAGGAACTCGTCAAACTCCGTACTCATATACTCGACACCTCGGTCCGACCGAAGTGCTTTGATATGATTACTAGTTTGTTTCTCGACCAGGGCCTTGAATTCCTGGAACTTCTCAAAGGCCTCGGATTTATGTTTCATTAAGTATACATAAACATACCTAGTATGATCATCTGTAAACGTAATGAAATATTAATATCCATCACGTGCTGCTTCCAAAGCACCACAAACGTCAGTATGGATTAATCCCAGTTTATCAGCGGCTCTTTCAAAAGTCCCTGTGAAGGGGGACTTAGTCATTTTGCCTTTAAGGCAAGATTCACAAGTAGGAAATGGATCCGATCCCAATTGACCCATAAGTCCATCCTTTTCCATCTTGTAAACCTTGGTCTGACCAACATGACCAAGTCTAAGATGCCATTTCAAAACTTGATTGATTTCATCCCTACCACGTTTTCTAGTCATAGTATTCACAACTACTTTGTTGCTGAGATTTAGATGATACAATCCATTCAACAATGTAGTAGTACCCACTAGTTTATTTCTAAAATAAATTTTGCAGGAACCATCACCAATAAAAAATGAAAAGCCTTTTCGGTCCATGGCCGGAATGGATACAATGTTTTTGTGCCCCTTGGGCAAAACAAGTACATCTTCTAAAGTCAAAACAAAGCCGGATTCTAAACCGAAAAGAAGTGATCTTATGTCGGTCGCCTCGACACTATGCCCGCTTCCGACTGTGATCATAACTTATCCAGCTCCAAGCTTCCTACTTTGTTTTAGATCTTGATTCACGGTACAAATATGAGAACTAGCACCAGAATCCAGTATCCAGGAAGTAGAAAATACAGTAGCAGAACAATTTGTTTCCAAAACTAAAAGTTCTGTACCTGAAGTGCCATGAAGAATCGGACAGTCTCTAGCCCAGTGGCCCAACTCACCGCACTTGAGACAAGCATCCTTCTTCTTCTTGTTCTTCGGAACCATCGTGGCCTTGCCCTTTCTCTTAAGGTCCTTAGCTTGCGGTCCAGTCCACTTCTTGGTCTTTTTCTTCTTATTCTTATATCTCCGAGGTCCAGAAGAAATCACAAGAGCAGACTCCTTCATCCGCGGAGTCTTCATCTGAGACTGTGCGGTCACAAGTTTGTTCATTAGCCCAGCTAAATTACATGCAATCTCATTGCAGTTGAAGTTCATAACAAACTGTGAGAAGGAATCAGGGAGAGACTGTAGGATAAGGTCGGTTTGGAGAGAAGTATCCATTTTAATATCAAGAGCCTCCAATCTCTCGATCATGGATATCATTTTGAGGACGTGTTCTCCAACCTTCTCACCTTCCTTCATCCTTGCACCGAACATTTGCTTGGATATCTCATATCTAGCAGTTCTGCTGTGCTCACCATAAAGTTCGGTTAAGTGAGATAGAATCTGCCTCGCAGAAGTCATTTTCTCATGAGCTCTCTGAAGCTCATTAGACATAGAAGCCATCATGTATGCACGGACTTTTACGTCATCCTTAACCCACTTTTCGTGGTTTTCGATCTCTTCCTGATTGGCTCTGGTCCGCACAGGAGGCGCCGGAATGTCCGTCTCTAAGATGTATCCCAGTGCCTCTATACTGAGGACTATCATCAGATTGCGGAGCCAGTCCACAAAGTTAGGTCCAATCAGGGTGTTTTTTTCGAGTAGAATTGCGAGTGGATTCATTGTCATATTGAGATTTGAGTCTGCATTAAGTACGATAGATTAATTAGTGACTCATTCAATTATGTTCTGAGTATAGAATTAAGGTCTTTTCTATTCTTGTTACCCAGCTCCCACTAATTTTATAGGAATAACAAACTCCCATGTGAAATCCAGAAGTATCGTCGCTCTACTTCATAGTGGTGATCGAGTTCTTTATAAATCTTAATAGAGGGCAACCGAACAAGTTTCTAGTCTATTAATTTTCATAAAGTGGTGTCCAACACCAACCCATCTAATGGATGATTCGATCTTCTTTTTCCCCTTGTTCACTCCCCTCAACCTATACGATTTCTATTGTTCGTGAACAAGTTAAGTTTATACCATCGACGCAAATCAGTTTCACAATTGAATCCTACCCGGCAACCTATCAGGTTTCTAGGGATAAAATTTGCTCCAACCGAAGGCATCCAATGCGCTCCCGGTAATTTATCCGTCCTCCCCGAACGACTACCCCGATAACTCGGAAGCATAGCACATCCGGTTTGGATTTCAATTTCCCGAAAACTCAATGGAGGGAAGGAAAAACTTGAAACCTTATAAACTTAGTTATTTATTGTGGGAGAATTTTCGCGATTAGCGTTACACTTTGCACATTAATCGTTTAAGCGCGTTTGTGGCATTCATACAATATGAAACAACCATTCACAACCTAGTTGCTACCAACATGTGGTTCATGGACCGTTCCTAGAAAACAAAAACACCGTAATCTAATTACAAGTCTTCGTCTTGAATCTTCGTCTTCTCGAAATGGATCTTCCTCCGGTCTTCGTCATTACATATAAATTTTACATAGAAAATTGCATCCTAGATACAAACATTTCTAGTAAAATAAATAGGCTCAAAACGGCCTTTACAACCCAATCGAATAAAACGAACGATTCAAAACTAAGTCCACGAACCACATCCCCATTCAAAAAGTATTCATCCAATAAATACTATATAAATGGAAAGCGTAGAGATACATTAATCCAATCAACAATACAAACCGATCCAATCGATTCACACAATCGGTAATATGATAACGTTCAAAATGATTCGGTCGACCATAATTATTCCAATTAATCAAATTTCCCTTATAAAATGAAATACCATAAATCATTTTAATCATATTAAATCAAATTTAACATGAGTGAGATTAATTTTCAAGAATACACGGAAAAATCGAGCTGGGGTGAAAACTGGCCTGCCTGACCGAGTCACCCTCGACAGTCTGCCGGCAGACAGGCCTGGCATGGCCGAGTCACGCTCGGAAGATGCCGGCCAGGACACGGCCCGTGTCTCCAGACACGGTCGGGTCAGCCTGGCAGTGGCCTGGGGACTGCCGGACACGGCCGAGTCACCCTGGCAGCAACCTGTCCTTTGTCCGAAAAATCGTCCGACGACGATTCGGAGCTCTATTTTCGACCAGATATCCAATATCAATATTTTTCAACATTCATATCTTCAATCTATATCATATTTCCCAGAAATTTAAGATTTATATTTAGACATAAACTTACGAAAAATATAACTACAAC
This sequence comes from Orobanche coerulescens, assembly GCA_033398695.1. Classification (NCBI taxonomy): domain Eukaryota; kingdom Viridiplantae; phylum Streptophyta; class Magnoliopsida; order Lamiales; family Orobanchaceae; genus Orobanche; species Orobanche coerulescens. The sequence continues at coordinate 109,895,915 of CM065807.1, read as the reverse complement.
GAACGTAAAACATGTACCACGATTATGACTAAAATGATTCCAAATCATTCACCATCTAATCGAGCATTTCACATGCCAATATCGTATATACGATCGCAAGACCTATGCTCCGATACCACTGTTGGGATTCGATGCCTAAAACGAAGGCCCAGCGGAAGCGGTAAAATGAAAATTAATTCGATCCGAATCCATACGAGGATCGATCGAGCTACGTATATACGAATATAAAAAAAACGAATTCACAAGAGATATAGAAACTCACCCTTGTAGTCCGTTGATTAGATGGAAACCTTCTCTTGAGCTATTCCCCAAGCTTTGCTTGATCTCTACGAATCCAATCCGCTTCAATCCCTTGAACGATCCAACGCCGAAAGCACCGCGTCTCTACTTGCCACGCGCCGGAAAAACGAAGTCATCCCTACTAAATCCTCAATTCGAAGGTTCACGAATACCTATCACAACCTTTCAATTCCATCATTGACTGTCCCGGAGTGAAATCCGTGTGACTAATCGAGGGTGAGTCGGTTCGAGTATACTAATCTAATTAGCATACCTATAACGTGTGCTCTCACTAACCATTGGTGTTCGACAGGCACTCTCCTTGTCAAAGAACACGTCATACAAGTCTTTACATAAACGTAACGCCAGTCAAGTTTCATCGACTTACGAACGATTAAGTATTTGAGCTATAAACCTTTCCAGTGCCGACCCCCTTATCCAATAAGGAGTGGAACGTTTTGCTCTCAAATACACAGACTAGTTTCTACATGTATATTTACGAGTTAGGAATGCCAGTAACTAGCAGTAAATAAAGAAACATCCATTGCCTTATATTTATGAATTACATAATAACAAGTACAATGCCCTCACTCAACATCCTCTGAGTGGCATTCGAGGGCATACTCCTAACAGTTCGATCATTGTTATTTGATCGTTGTTGTTCGATCATTGTTGTTCGATCATTGTTGTTCGGTCGTTGTTGTTCGATCGTTGTTGTTCGGTCGTTGTTGTTCGATCGTTGTTGTTCGATTGGGGTTGTCTGACTGTTGTTGCCTGATCTCGTACCGCGTAGAATTGTCGTTCACCGTTAGTCAGCTGTTTCGAGTGTGGCCGGGTGGGTCACCGAGCCGTGCATTGCGAGACGATAGCTGAGAGATTCGGGGATCGAGGTTGCGTCTTTTCTCCGAAAGGACACAGATAGTTTCTGAGGATTTCGACGTAGTCCGAATTGTTTGTGGTTGTCCTTGTGGATCGTTTGTGTGTTTATTTATGTTTTCTTGATTGTGCGTGTTTCCTTGTAATGGGTGCTTTGTGTTTTGTGATTGTTCGGATAATCGACTTGGTTGTATTATCTGTTTGATGACGCTTGTCACTTGTTGGTTTTATTATGTCTCTATCGGTGGCGTTGTGTTGGTCGTCTTGGAGCGTGTGTGCACACCGTATATTCCTTTGCGTTGTTTGTAATGTTTCGCCGTTGGGCGTTAGTTACGCATTCTTTTGTATCTCATTGAAATATTCCTGGTGGTATATTTCTTCTCCCTACTTGTTTTAAGTTTCGGGACGAAACTTCTTTTAAGGAGGGTAGAATGTAATACCCGCAATTTCGGATTTCGGTGATTTTCTTTTTTTTTCGGTGGGAGCCCGTTTTGACGACTCGCTCGTGATCATTTCGTCATTCTGAGAGTATTTAATTCTGCACTTTTTTTCATCCGAGTTCGTTTCGGTATCGTTTTGTTGAGTTCCATGTTCTTAAGCGGTTTTTCCGCACTTGAGTTCGATTCTTGCGAATCTCGTCCGAAACTGTAGTTTCAAGTTTCCCGTAAGTTCATTGAATGTTATTATTCATGTTGCGAGCTTTGGCTTGGTGTTTCGATCGTGTATCGTGTATTTCGGACGTTTTGGGCCATTTTCGTAATTTCCCAAAGTTTGGGGTAATTACTTTCCGTTGTTGAATTTCGAGCCTTCGGGTGGTCGGAATCGTGTGTTCTCTTAGTGCTCGAATTCGTCTTTGCGAGTACTTCGTAACCGTATATTTGATTCATACTCAGGTTCGGGTTTCGGGGTCGTCCGGGCCATCGGAGTTGGCCCCGACCGAGTCGTGGCCGGGCATGTTGGGGCCAGGCCAGCCCTGGCCGAGTTACGGCCGGAAGGGCCCAGCAGTTACGTACGTAAGGCTGGTTACGTGCGTAAGCCGTGGCTAGTTATGTACGTAACGCTGTCAGCATTTCTGGGCAGTGAGGTCGGCCATGGCCGGTTACGTGGCCGGTTACGTACGTAACTCTGCCGGCAGGCAGCCTATTTAAGGCCCTCCAAACGGGTTTTTCACCATTTTTCTCATTCTTTTCCTTCTCTTCCGCGGCTTGAGGTGTGGTTATCATGGAGAGATGTTGTTGGACAATCAATCCATGAAGTCTTGGAGTTCATATCATCAATCATCCATCCTATAACATCCCTTGATCGAGCGAATCAGGTCAGATTTTCTAGAAATCTAGTTTTGGGGAATTTGGGTGTTTTGGTTGTTTTCATCCGTTTAATCCGATTTAACGTAGGATTGTGATGGATTGATGATTATTTAGATGTATTATATAATTTCCCTTGTTATTACATGGTTGGATCGTATCGATTCGTTGTTTTGGTCGAGTTCTTGATCGACGCCTTGAAGGTGTCTGGTAGAATGTCTTAGAGGGGTTTTCGGACGTTCTACAATTATTCTTCCTCGTATGATCGTTGATTTATTAATTATATAATGTTAAGGTCGAGTTTCTTGTGAAGAAACCGTGTTGAACCCTTCCGTTCGTTGTCGTCTTCCTTTTCGATAGCATCGAGCTTTCTGAAGCTTCCCGGTTGAGCCGTGTTCGCCGGAATACTTGTATACCGATTTCGAGGCAAGTACCTTGTCCATACGTTTCTTTTGTCGTGGATATGATGATTGGTGATCGTCTTGGTATGTTTGTTTGTTTGTTTTAAATGAGTTTTCAAAAGATTCGGTTTAGCCTCGTTAAGGGCTAACTTGCAAAACGCGTGTGTTTTGTGAATATTGTGCTCCGTGAATGATTAAGTGAACCCTATGAATTCGCTTATTGTTGTTATTATGCTTTGATAATATATTTACATATATTATCTCTTTTCGGTGCGTTGTGATTTGACAATTTTGTCGAGCTTTGCGTTTGTTGCCTCTGGGTGAATTGTTTGGATATCCTTGGTGTGATATGTTATTTGTGCATGATTGTTTTGCTAGCCAGCTCGGGAGGGTCCTTCGAGGCCTCGGGTGGGATTTCTGGTGGCATACCGGTCCTAGGCGATGCCTGTGCGTGTATGTTTTGTGAATGTGTTGCTCACCTAGGGAGGGTCCGACGGGGCCTCGGGGGAATGTATGACTTCACTCTGGATTCACGAGTGAAACTTTACGAGTGTGTGTGTATGTTTTGTGAATGTGTTTGCTCACCTCGGGAGGGTCCGATGGGGCCTCGGGGGAATCTATGACTTCACTCTGGATTCACGAGTGAAACTTCACGAGTGCGTGTGTATGTTTTGTGAATGTGTTTCCTCACCTCGGGAGGGTCCGACGAGGCCTCGGGGGAATCTATGACTTCACTCTGGATTCACGAGTGAAACTTCACGAGTACGTGTGTATGTTTTGTGAATGTGTTTGCTCACCTAGGGAGAGTTCGACGGGGCCACGGAGGGAGTCCAATGGTTTTGCCGTGGATTCACGAGTGAAACTTCACTGGTGCGTGTGTATTTTATGTCCGTGGAGGACGCGTGACGTGAGTTTTAACCTTGTGTATTGTTGTTGGTTTCAATTGTGAAAACAAAACCTTTGGGCTGTGACCTCTGTGGATTTTGGAAAGATAAGGATTCGGTAATCCTAAATTGTTTTCTATTAAAACTCTCGATGACATTTTAAACTGTTTTATAAATTGTTTCCCTTGATTTGCGATCTTTCAGTTTTGGAATGTTTTACCTAAACTCTTGCCTCGAGAAGTACTTTTTGTTTCATTTGGATCTTTGAGGATCCCTGGTTATTGTTATTTGTGGAATTTGAATTGTATGACTCGTATTTTTGCACTTTGTTCTTGCACTAGCAAAACAGTGGAGTTTTGCTAACCCCCCGTGTATTCGGTGGGTGGATGTCTGTATTGCATTCAGGTTTCAGGGAGCGTGCACTAGTAGAATAAACGTCAAAGACTTCGGTACGTCTCACTTCGGTAATGTATATTAGCGAAGTAAAAACAAACAACAACTTCGCTTTTCAATTTACTGAAGTCAAAAATCCACATAGACTTCACTAAATGGTACCAAACAAAAAAGTAGGAGTTAGTTAGAAAATTTAAGTTACAAAGACTTCGCTAATTTGATAATTACTGAAGTAAAAAGCGCAATAAATTTTTTTGATTAAAAATATATCCCCATTGGTGAAGTAACGTATATCTTAACCGGGATTTTACCCAAACCCTACTGGAACCGCCCCCTCAATCTCTCCCCAGCTCTCGGTCTCAACTCCTCCTCTAATCACCTAAATCATATGTAGTTCTCTGAAATCACGAGAAGAAAAGGGAAAGCGATTTCACTCCTTTCCTCTTCAGTTCCAAATGCGGCGAGAAAATCTGCAAGGCGGTTTGCAGCGAGGCACCCATCTCAATCGATCGTCCCAAGGCATCTTGATAAGCTCTGGCACTCTCGAACTAGATCTACAAGGTAAGCTAGTGGTTTCCACATCTCTTCGATCATCTTTAATCTCTTCAATGAATCGACCTTCTCCTCTAAATTCGAATTCTTCTTTCCCACACGCTTCACGTATATTGTTTTTTTATCCGAATTATTAAATGGGTGCGAGTTGCTCGAAATTTTCCTTCATTGGTGGCACCTCATTTCAAGTCATCTGCTCTTCAATCCTCCGACTGGGTTAGTTTTATTTATGCTCCCAATATAATATATATATATATATTGATTGGTTTTCGGTTTGTGGGTTTCGCAGATATAAAAAAATGAAAAAAATGTTTTGATTTTTTTTTTTAATTTTAAACATTTTTTTGGGGGTTTGTAATATGTAGGGATTGGGAGAAAAATTCTTTGTCAAGCTTCAAAGAGTTTACATGGGAGGAACTAAAAGTCGCGATGAAGGTTTTTCTTCCGACAACATTGTTTCGAGCATGGTGAAAAGGCTCCTAATGTTGTCTACAAAGGTTTCCTTCAAAATCAAGGCCGGATTGCTATTAAGCGTTTCAACAAATGCTTGGCCCGATTCTCGCCAATTCTGATCTCTCTCTCTCTCTCTGTGTGTGTGTGTGTGTGAGTGTGAGTGAGTGTGTGTGTGTGGGGATTATTATTGTTATGATTATTATAATGATGTTTGTCTCGTTAGGTCTAAATAAGGATCAAGAATTAGTTTGTCTCTTTTTGATAATTTGTTGTTTGTTAACAACTTTTATGTTGGTTTATTGAAGGATGAAGCTAAGGTGTGGGGAACCTCGAAGTGAAAGATTGGCAAATTTAATTGGATGTTGCTCGATGGGGAGGAGAGGTTGCCGGTGGCCGAGTTTATGCCTAATCGACTGTCCATGCATTTATTTCATTGTGAGTGAGTTTCATTTATTTCCCTGAAAGATGAATTTGAGATTAATTAGTATGGAGTTATATCATAGTCAACAAGTGGATTTTCTTTGCCGAGATGTTATTCATATAATAACAATTGGATTTGTTGGTGCTCCGAGTTTGAGGTCTAGAGGCACCTTAATTTTTGGATTGTCTATTCTTCTCCTTGTCCTTCCTTGTCTTGAATAGTGGAGCTTTATATGGTCTGTCATGTTTGCAAAAGGTATCCGTATACTTCTATTACAAGCAAGCATTCGACACATAATTCGAGTTGGAATTGAAGTATCCATACATCAAGATGTATAGATTTGAGGATAATGGCTCATCTTTTCATAGTGACAAATGAAGACCATTCGGTTTTACACTTCCATCTCGATTAGTTTCGCAGGTAGTCATTCTTGTATGTGTTCAAAGAATTTACATTTCAAACTTCCTTCATTGAAACCGCATTATAGTTTGTTGAATAATGGTCCACCGAGGGGTAACTTATAATTAAAGTCTCTTATGTATTTCTTGAATTTATTTGATTTTCTTTTGGTACATCCTGTTGAGGGAGCTTTGGGAAAGAGTGGTGTTTTAATCATGTTGCTCCATTGTGTGGGTTCATGTATTTTTCTTACCCCATCTTTTCAATTTTAAATGATGTTTTCTTTCATAATGTATTGACTTTAAATTGCCTTGCGATTTTTGGGTACTAGTTATGAGAATATCGAAATGGGCATTACATTACGGTGCAATGTTGAGGGAATGCATACGCCACCAAAGTGTTGCAAAGTGAGTGGTTGGTTTAGTTTGATATTGAATTACTACATGTCACATGTCAAAATTTCATTTATAGCTCTATACTCGCCTTGGTCTCTGATATGTATTGGAATCGAGCATATGAAGAAATTTTTTGATTATATACAACTCCCAAATTTCGACATAGCTTCCGATGTCGCCGCAACTTTCAAGGTTGAGTATTATGTCCTGCTTAGCTTTTCAATCGGCTGATCTTCAATATGTTGCATTATTTGTGCTTATAGTAGGAGAGTCTTTGGTTGATTGGCTATCTGGTATTTATATATATGGTATATAGCCCTGAATAACCGTCTTTCCATTAAATTCAGAGCAAAGGAGGCAAAGATCTCTTTGCTAAGAGATATTCATATAGGGATATTAGTTACCCAACACTTTTTTCTTGTAAAAATGAAGCTAATTTCTGGTATACAGTGGTACCTAGTTATTCTAGTCGTATCATCTAAAGAATGAGCATTAGGCACTGGATTGTCGGAGATTATTTATTTCCTGGTGCTCATTTGTTTATGAAAAGGCTCCTTATTGTGAAACTTTAAGCATGTAATTTTTCTTTTGCGTACTTCTAATATGGTTGACTGAACCTAGATTATGAGCTGGAGATAGCGATATCAAGCTCTATAATTATTTCCTATATGCCGATTGCATTATAGTGCGTCCAGTGCAATGGACTTGCTAGTCCCGTGAAAATGATGATGCCATACACTTCCAATATATTAGTTTCTCTTTTTTACCAATTCTTTATCAAGCTCGAGCTTGCCTATGAAAACAGGACAAAGATGAGACTAAACAAGATTCAAGCTACAAATGACACCAAACTTCCAAGAAGTGTAGGTTTTGCTTTTCCTGTCCCTACAATAACTAGATATTGATGTTTAAGTTTTCTCTGCGTTATGTGTTCCTTTCACTTTATGGCAGCTGTCAACCAAAATATTAAGGCTAAATCTGATGAGCGAAGGACCAAATTTGAAGGTCCTGCTATTGGAAGGTATGCTCTAGAATTTTGAAGTGCCTAATGCTTCACTTATTTACCCGATTTCAGACTTGAGATTGTTCTCCGTATATTTCATTTGATGATTTTTTTTCTTTTTCTGTTGGTTCCAGAAAACCCGTCATAATTCCTCTCCATCTGACAAGGTTAGAGGGTTAACATTTTCTTTTTCTATTGATCTGTTAATGTGTAAGTGAATGATTTGTACATTGACGTGCCTGTTTTGTTTATAGAAGGAAATCTTTACCAAAGACCAAAGCAGTCCGAGGTGGAAACAAGTGGCACTAAAAAGGTTTTGATGATTCCACAACTAAGGAATGGAACATCGTCGAAGGGTGTTATATGTATATATATACACACAATATTGGTATATTAGGTATATTGCCTGGTATTATCGTTATCTTGGTGTCAGCTTAATGAAGTTCGGAAATGACAGTATCCCTCTTCTGGTTGTGAAGACAAGGATCTTTTTGTTTTCCATGTATGTGAGGGCGTGTTATTTTTAGTTACACTTTCTCGATCTCGCTCCTTGCTTTGGTTCAATTATTTATTGCGTAAATTGGAATATGGAGATATGTGGTCCGTAGCTATTGAAAATGCACAAGGTGGTACTCAATGCTTTCATTGTCACAGATCATCAAGATGCCCGCATTCTAAGAGCATGTGCGAAGGAAGCGAACTATAACCGCTCTGATTATCATTTATGACTTTTCCATGCCAAGGTAACAGTCAAGGCCTTAAGTGGAATCAATTCCCAATTACTTTTGTCAAATGAACATTTTCCAACAGATGATTTGTTTTCTCTTGGTAGAATTGACATTCCGAGGCACATGCTTCCCCATACTAATCATCCCACTGCATTCTCTGTTATGCATTCTGACAACCCTACAGTGATGAATGTTTTGGTTGATGTGGTAAACTTCGCACTTCCTTGAGAACTCTTGTTTTTCACTTCTATTTATATTGTTCTGTCTATAAGCTAGTCTTGCATTTTCTTTTTTTTTTTTCACATTTTTGCTACATGCACATAACATGCTACTCTACATGATTTAACATTTAGAAAACTACTACAGAGACCTGCTTGTGGAGATATGGCCATTGGTGGTTTGTTGGAGAGTACAGTTAACACAAACACTTAATGTCCCCTTTTATACGGATTTGCAATGATATTTTTATCTTTGATCTCCTTATAGTCGTTTCTAATATCTTCTCGCATGATGTTGTCGACACCTTTGTTTTAGTATAATGTATATCTTGCAAAGTTAGTCTTTGAGAGACAAGTGCTTGTCAAAGATTATGATGCTGGTAAAATGGTTGCCTTTGATCAGAGGATATCAAACCTGAAGGAGGTTTACACGTCTGATGGGTACAAGATGTAAGACAGAAACTGAGTTAATCTGATGACCTATATCAAATTATATATACTAGTCTTGTCATTCGGTTAATCGTATTTTGTTATCTGTTTTCATTTTTCTCTGTTTTTTTCTTTCTGACTTTTTCATTCCTTTTTGGAAGCCAGAATATATATCATTTCATACGATCTAATCTTAAGAAATGTATATTTGATAGAAAGCTGGTGGGTTGTGTTAGCATATGTTGTACAATGTTCAAACCTTTTCGATGCAAATACATTAATGTTCTCTTTATTATTCACATTGTAAAAGTATTGAAGATGAATTAACACATTGCATGAAAGACTTTAAATGCCAATACAGGTCCCACCTTCCCCTGCTGTTGTGTGCTATATTTCAAGTCTGCTTTTTGCCGTGATATGTTTTTATTCTCAATTCCAAAAGTTGTTTAGTGGTGTTTGTTTCATAGGCGGGCTTTGTCTATTGATCAAAGCAGGCCGGGCTTGTCTATTGATCAATAAATTCTTGGAACCCCTTCAAATTTTGGAAATTATTTCTTGATTTTCCATACGCAACCGAAAGTGATAGAACCAAGGAATGGGGTTTGAAGATTGTCAATTTTCAAGAAAATTTCCCAGATTTTGTTTAAATGTGTCGGGGTTTTTTATTGGCATGTGTTGTTCCGACACTTATGTTCTCTTTTAGTTTTGTTACATCTCATTGAGTTCATTGTTCTTCCCAATTTCGCTTGTTTTTTTGGTAAACTAACATAAGATATCTTTTGATTTTAAAGAACGGTTGAGGTTAAGCTCCAAAGGAATGCTTTAAGCGTGTTAGAACCTCCTACTGAAACGAAGAAGATATCGATTTTGATTTTGATGATTCCACTAGTTGCTCGATATTGGTGAAAAGGACCATCATCAATTTTGTAAGTTGTGTAGACCGTGTTTTACTTAAAATATCACCACCAGACTCGATAACGCTTTTTATGGATCCGTCTTCCGCCTTCTGCTTTTTATGGATCCGACTAAATGTTGCAATGTTATATATGTGTTTTATATGATATCAGATATTTGTTGATGTTTTGTTCTAATATTAACAAATTTTTTGATAATCGCGTAATGTGTTTGAATTAGCGCCACAAACTAAGAAGACAGTGTTGACTTCCGCGAAATATGGTGAATGTTTGGTTGATGTGCACCATTATCTAGACTGCATGTGTCTCGTAGACATTGTGGAAGTTTATTTGATGTTGGCATATTATAGTTATTCCCAATGCAAACTTGTGAATCACGCGAATCAATATTTGGCATTTTTGTACGACAATCCGCTTTATATATGAAAGTGTTGTTTATTACTAATATCAATGCTTATGATCTTATGTTATTGAATTGGGATCTTGTGATTTGAGTTTGTTGGATTTTTAATGAGGTTGATTGATGTATTTGAGGTTGTGTTGTTGCAATCTTGTGAATTGAGGTTTTTTATTGGATGGATCATGTTTTTGTACAACAGGGATTCTATATTTACAAATTGAAAAGAAATATGCAATGTGGTTATTTACTTGGATAAAAATGAAGTCGAGATATATAATTAGCGACACAAAATAGAATAAGCGAAGTAAAAAGGAGTGTAATGCTTCGGCTAAACAAATAAAAGTGAAGTAAATGTGGTATCTTTAACTTCGTTGCCTATTAACAAGCGAAGTCGATAACATTATTTCACTTCATCTATATATATTTTACTGAAGCGAATACGAAATATACACTTCAGCGATTATAAGATAAGTGAAGTGGAAGGACCTTTTTTACTTCGCAAACCCCCATATTCGGGTTCTAAAAACCGAGATAGACTTCGGTTATTACGATATTAGACTTCGCCTAATAAGCGAAGTCTAAAGTATACCTTTAACTACACGAACATAGACTTCGGTAATTATAACATTTTTACTTCAGATATTATCCGAAGTCTTTGACGTTTATTCTTATAGTGGTGGCACATGGTCGGCATGAAGGATGATGAAAGATGATCGATACTAATCACATGTGGAACCGTATATTGTGTATTGGTTCAGTTGCACCTTATTTTCCGCTACAGTATTTTTTCCCCGTTGTACGGGAGCATTTTGTATTTGACCCCTGCGTGGGCATGTATTGAGTTGTATGTATTTATTGAAGGACTAAATCGGTCTACTGAGTCATTTTTTTAGCCTTAAAGGCATTATTGAGATGTTCGACATTGTTTACCAGCCTAGTAGATCCTTGAGGAAAGGGGTCTACGGCGTGTAATATCCCTGAGTGGATTGGGGGTGTTACAGTTGGGCTTCGTGAAGGCCCAAGTTAGAGTGGCAGGATTTTCCACTTTTCCAGACGGATGAAACTGAAGATTCGTGATTACATGTCTGGGCTTGCCTGCACCACCTTGAAGGATTATCAGAGTAGAGCTCTTGCATACGATATGTCATTGACGGCCAGTGAGGCGGCTCGTGAGAGCAAGAAACAGAAATCCGCCGGGAATTTTTGGGCCACAAGGGTGGAGGTCAGAGAAATATCAGTCTGCTAACTTTCCTGCTGGTGGTGGTCCAGCTCGTTCTACTGGGTGTTCCCACGGGACTGCCAGTACTCCTTCCCGTGATGTGAAGTGTTTTAACAGTGGCCGATCGGGCCACATCCGTCGAAATTGTCTAAGTCCTTTGCTGAAGTGTAATCGGTGTGGCCAGCAGGGCCCCCAGGCTGCTTTCTGTGCTGATAGAGAGAGAACTCTTGGTACTCAGGCTTCCTTCCCAGCGCCTAGGGAACCAAGTGTGAACCAAGGGTCGTTTGCTTCTCAGTCTTTGCCGAGTGCCAGTCGAGGGAGAGTCCGGGGTCAACCTGCTAGAGGGCGATCTTCTAGTGTCAGCTCCACACATCCATGTGTTTATGAGATGAGGAGGGCTGATGATCCATCCGCCACCATGGCCACAGGTACCGTTCATATTCAATCTCATCCTGTTAGTGTGCTTTTTGATTTGAGTGCTACCTATTCATTCATCTCCCTAGAGTGTGTGCGCCATTTGAGTCTCGACTATTTGACGCCTTGTGAGCCTTTCATCGTTAAGCTTCTTAGCAGTGATAGGATCGTTGGCGATTAGGAGGTACGAGATTATTCTGTGTTTATTTGTGAGAGGGCTTGGCTCTCTAATCTTATTGTTGTGAGTATTGAGGGTGAGGATTTGATTCTTGGGGATGATTGGCTCGAGCGGCATGGTGCAATCATGAACTACCGCACGGGAATCATCACCATGTTAGCCGAGGACGGAACCGAGCACTCTTTCGCGGGGCGAAAGAGGGGAAACCAGAAGTTCGTGATTAACGCCTTGAAGGCGATGAGACTCCTCCGGAAGGGTTTTACTGGTTATTGGTGTTACTCCTTGGAGGCGGAGAGTGGTGGAGTCGAGCTTTCATCGATTCCAGTCATTAGTGAGTTTATTGATGTCTTTCCTGATGAACTACCGGGGTTGCCACTGGACCATGAGATTAGTTCGCTATCGAGTTAGAGCCGGGTGTGGCTCCGATTTCGAAGGCGCCGTATCGCATGGAACCTTCAGAGATGACTGAATTAAAGAAGCAGTTGAGTGAGCTTCTTGAGTCAGGGTATATTCGACCGAGCGCTTCGCCTTGGGGCGCACCGATTTTGTTTGTACGGAAGAAGGATGGTTCATTGCGTTTATGTATCGACTACCGCGAGCTAAACAAGGTGACCATCAAGAAAAAGTATCCCTTGCCGAGAATTGATGACTTGTTTGATCAGTTGCAGGGAGCTGCGGTATTCTCGAAGATTGACTTGAGATCGGGGTACTATCAGCTTCGGGTGAAGGAGTCCGATGTTCCAAAGACAGCTTTTCGGATGAGATACGGACATTATGAGTTTGTGGTTATGCCCTTTGGATTAACTAACGCCCAGCGGTGTTCATGCAGTTGATGAACAAGGTCTTCATTGAGTATTTGGATAAATGTGTCGTCGTCTTCATTGACGACATTCTTATCTATTCGAAGAACTAGGAGGAGCATGCGCATCATCTGCGTGTGGTGTTAGACATTTTGAGGACCGAGCGACTCTATGTGAAGTTCTCGAAATGTGAGTTCTGGATGAAAGAGGTGATGTTTCTGGGCCACATGATTTTGGTCGAGGGTGTCCGGGTGGATCCACATAAGATTGAGGCAGTGTTGGATTGGGCACTGCCTAAGAATGTGAAGGAGGTTCGTAGTTTCTTGGGTTTGGCTGGCTACTACCGTAGGTTTGTCGAGGGGTTCTCGAAACTAGTTCAGCCACTTACTCAGTTGCTCCAGAAGTCCGAGAAGTTTTTCTGGAATGATGAGAGACAGTCAAGTTTTGAGGAGCTGAAGAAGCGTTTGACTTCAGCCCCAATTTTAGCGTTGTTGTGTGGCAACGAGGGTTTTGCCATCTATTGTGATGCTTCGGGTCAGGGTCATGGATGCGTGTTGATGCAGCACAACAAGACTATTGCGTATGCCTCGAGACAGTTGAGGCCGTATGAGCTCAACTACCCTACTCACGATTTGGAGTTAGCGGCAGTTGTTTTTGCGCTCAAGATTTGGCATCACTACCTCTTTGGCTCTGTGTGTCAGATTTTTACCGATCATAAAAGTCTGAAGTACATATTCACTCAGCGAGAGTTGAATATGAGGCAGAGGAGGTGGTTAGAGTTGATTAAGGATTATGACCTCGAGATCCTTTATCATCTGGGCAAGGCGAACGACGTGGTGGATGCCTTGAGTCGGAAACCGGTTACGTTACGGATGCTCGAGATACTTACATCTTGATCTGAGCTTCAGTTGGATTTGATTGAGTTGAGTGTTGAGATTTTGTTGTCAGGAGCTGTCGGGCAACTTTGTGCTTTGGAGGTTTCGTCGTCGTTGATCGATGAAATTAAACTGAAGCAGTTGGAGGATCCGATGATTACTTAAATCCGAGAGAATGTTCTTAAGAGAAAGTCTCCTGGGTTTGTGATTCACGAGGATGGCGTGTTGAGATTCCAGAGTCGACTTTGTGTACCGAATGACTTGGAATTGAGGCATAATATTTTGCGTGAGGCCGATACTATGCCTTACTCAGTTCATCCTGGTTCGAGTAAGATGTACAAGGACCTAAGGAGGAACTTTTGGTGGAATGACATGAAGGAGGAGGTCGCACGGTTTGTAGCGAGATGTTTGACTTGTCAGCAGGTCAAAATCGAGCATCAGCGACCGGCGGGGTTATTGCAGTCGCTCCCGTTCCGGAATATGAAAATGGGAAGATATTTCGATGGACTTCATCACGAGCTTTCCGAGATCGAAGTCTGGTATAAATATGGTTTGGGTGATTGTTCATTGTCTGACCAAGTCGGCATATTTTCTGGGCATCAAGATACTTGGGATCCGGAGAGCTTGGCTCGTGTGTTTATTATGCAGATTGTGAGGCTTCACGGTACTCCGAAGTCTATTATTTCGGATCGTGATGGCCGTTTTGTATCGCACTTTTGGCAGGCGATACATAAGGCATTGGGTACTCGATTGCGTCTGAGTACTTCTTTTCATCCTCAGTCGGATGGGCAGTCGGAACACACTATCCAAACCATTGAGGATATGTTGCGTGCTTGTGCTCTCGATTGGAGCAGCGACTGGGAGGAGCATTTACCGTTTATCGAGTTCACGTACAACAATAGTTGGCACTCATCGATCAAGATGGCACCATACAAGGCACTTTATGGGCGGCGTTTCCGATTGCCGATCTGCTGGAACGAGGCATCCGATTTGGTCGGGACCGAACCGGATATCGCTTTAGAGACGAGGCGGAAGGTGGAATTGATTCGGGAAAGGATGTTGACTGCTCAGAGTCGACAGAAATCCTATGCTGATGTTCGTCGTCGACCTTTGGAATTCGAGATGGGAGACCACGTTTTGCTAAAGGTGTCGCCGACGAAGGGGGTTTTCCGCTTTGGGAAGAAGGGAAAGTTGAGTCCGAGATTTATTGGGCCCTTTGAGATTCTCGAGAGAGTCGGTGAGTTGGCATTGCCTCCGGCTTTGAGCCACGTTCACAGTGTCTTCCATGTTTCCCAGCTAAGGAAATATGTTCCGGATCATAGTCACGTCATCGACTATAGTGAGATTGATATCACCGAGGATATTGCCTTCGAGGAGCGTCCCTTGAAGATTTTGGAATACCATGAGAAGCGACTGAGGTATAAGACCATTCCTTTGGCCAAGGTGTAGTGGTCGAGGCATGGTGTCGAGGAGGCAACGTGGGAAACCGAGGATAGGATGCGTGCTAGATACCCCTAGTTGTTTGTTTCTTAAGTTTCGGGACGAAACTTATTTTTAGAGGGGTAGAATATAATATCCGTGTTTTTCCTTTTTCAGGTATTTTCATTTTTGTGTATTTTCATTTTTTATAACTCGCTTGTCACCGTTTCGACATTTTGAATCTATTTTATTCTTAGAGTTTTCCATTTGGACGAGTTGAGAGATGTTTTGATGTAATTCCGTTCTATGTTATGTGTTGTTGCATGAACGTTTGATTCTTGTAAAACTCATTCGACTTTATAATTTCTTTAGTTACACGAGTTCGTATGGTTGAGTTGTTTGCATTGTGAGTTTCGATTTGTTAATCCGACGTTGTCTCGCGATTGTCAGATGTTTGGGCCGTTTTGTAATTTCCTATAAGTTTAGGGAATTTTACTTTCTTTGTCGTATTTCGGATTCCCCGGTAGTTGGAATTGTATTGTCCCTCAGTACTCAGCTTCGTTGTCGTGAATATTTTGTATCTACGCTTTGGATTCTGTCCTTGCGGTGCGTCTCTACTTCGGACAGCCCGGTGCAGTTAACTTCATTCAGCAGTTTTGAACTGCTGCATGCATAACGTACGTTATGCATGCTTTCGTACGTGCGCTATCGGCACCTTCATAACATACGTTATACCTTAGCATTAACATATGTTATGGCCTTCAGCAGATTGGGTAGATTGTTCTGCCGAGCCATTACGTACGCTAACTCTTGCGTGTACGTACGTAAAGCTCCATAGTAGCGTACGCTAACTGTACGATGTAGCGTACGCTATCGAACCTAGCGAAATTGACAGATTGTTCTGCCGAGCCATTACGTACGCTAACACTTGAGTGTTACGTACGCAATGAGTGTAACGTACGTTAACATCAACATGTTAACGTACGTAATGAAGGAACATGTTTTATAAACCTGGGTTGACCTTTACTTCGTCATTTCCTTCATTTTCTTCCTCCGACCGAGAGCTGCGTTCCAAGTGAGGTTTTGAGCGATTCTTCAAGTTTTGTCCGTAGAGTTCGTTGAGAGATTTATTGTTGTGTCCCAAGTGAAGTTTATCATCATCTTAATCCTCTTTCTCCGTCTTTAATCCAAGGTAATCTCCTAGAACCCTATTTTTGGGAAATTTGGGGTTTTTGAGTTTTTGTCCGATTCGTTCCGTATGTTGATTAATTCACGATGTATATGATTAATCTTGTTTGTATTCACGTTTTCCCTACGAGTTCATGGTAAGTTTCACCGTGTTTGTGAAATCGAGAGGGTTCAGTTGTGATCCGTCCTCGTCGTTGTTTTGTACGAACTTACATGGATTGTAGGTGGGGTTTCAGGTATCTTCCATTATTATTATTCTTGTAGAATTGGTTGTGATGGTGTTTAACGAATCCTCCAGGTTCGGTGTGTCTAATTTCTCGCAACCGCGGTTGTTTCATTCCGTCTGTTCGTCGTGATAATCGAGGCAAGTACCCTTAATGAACTTACATGCTTAACATGGCAGTATTGCATGAGTAATGTGTGTGTGTGTGTATGCTCACTACGGGTTAGATCCGACGGGGTCTCGGTAGGGGTGGAGGGGTGGATCGACGGGCTTTGCTTTTAACCACTACGGGTTAGATCCGATGGGGTGTTGGTAGAGGCCCACGAAGGGGTGGATCGACGGTTAATTGTGGTGCATTTTACAAATGTGTTTTGGTTTATGGGGTTTCCGGAAATGTGTGTTTCAACGATGTTTTCTCATTTGCATGCTTTGACTATATGTGTAAGGTGTAAGTTGTTCGTTTGGTTACTTGTACTAGCGTAATTGCTAATCCCTTTGGGGACCCTTTTTCACTACACCATATATGACCTATTGCAAGCCCATCATGTGGTTGTGTTATAAAATGTTGCTACATACAAGAAACCTGCATATCTATTGTAATACTTTCGAAATGTGCTATTTTAAATGGGAAAGTGTTGCAAGCCTAAGAAACATTTTGACAGTTTTAGATCTATAGCAATACTTCAAAAAAGTATTGCAATAACATGATACCCTTTTGGTCGATTTGACCAAAATATGGAGACGAGAGTTTAATTTCTTCATTGGGCGGGCATTTTTAGTACCAAATATTTGGTACCATTTTTTTTTGGCGAAATGGTACCAAAATAAGTTTTATTACACAACTTATTACTCACCCCTTTGTCACCACCAGTGTTTAGAGCTGCAAACGGGTCGGACTCGAGTCGAGTACACCCGAACTCGAGTCGAGTTTTTCAGTTTTGGAATTCGGGTAGAATTATCCCAAGTCGAGTCGGACAGCGCCTGAGGCTGCCGAGTTCGACCCGCTCGAGTACACTCGGGTCACCCGAGTAGCTCGTCGAGTCGGGCGGGTCGGGTAGGATTCGGGTCGAGTCGAGTTGTACCTATTTTTCTGACATTTTCTGCATATTTTTCTGTAAAATTCAAATCTTTTTATTCTACAAAATTTTATTTTTTATATAAACATCTAACAAGAAAAGAAAATCATAAAAGAAAATCACAACGTTAAAAAATAAAAGCAAGAAAAAAAAACGAGTCGGGTAAGTGACGGGTCAAGCCGAATCCGGGTCATCTAATCGAGTACTACGGCGGGTAGGCGAATATACACGACTCGACCCGAGTACGAAAACGAGCTCTCAGTACGCGCCGAACTCGACCGGTTTGGACTCACGGAACCGAGTCGAGTACAAGAAAACCGAGTCGAACCCGGGTCGAACCCGGGTATACTCGATTGGTTCTGCAGCCCTACTTTGATACACTAGACCAGCACACAGTACGTGGGCGCGCTGGCGCGCGCGCGCGCACAGAGAGAGAGAGAGAGAGAGAGAGAGAGAGAGAGAGCGGAGAGAGAGAGAGAGAGAGAGAGAGAGAGAGAGGGTAGAGGGAGAGAGAGAGAGAGAGAGAGAGAGAGAGAGAGAGAGAGAGAGAGAATGGTGGTTCGTTTGCGTCTATCAAGATTGGGATGTCGGAACAAGCCGTTCTACAGAGTAATGGCCGCGGATAGCAGATCCCAAGGGACGACAAGCAATCAAGTTTAACGGGCCCAATTGGTAAAAAACGCACGGGCGATATGGAAGGCGATTTAGGGGCGATTTTCCCCTCTTCTCCGCATCCAAACTCTATCTCTTCAATCTAATCTTGTTTTTCTTTTGGAAATTTTCCTTTAACAAATCTGGTTCGGAATTCCAGTATCTTCATTACAATATTTTCTTTCGATTTTAATTTTAATATTGGTGGTGTGCGATTTGAGGTTGGCGGCATACTAGGTCACCGCCTCTAGTTTTCGGTTATGTGCTGTGTTTTTGTTTGCGATTTGTTGTTCGGTAGTGCGGTTGGCTATGTTGGAGTTGCGCGATTTCTGCTCGACAATTTTTGCTCGATTTCATTCTCCGCCTTAAGTTGATTCAATTGCGATCTGTGATGGTTTCTTATTTTTTGATTCGTTTCCTTGCGAATTTGTATCTCGTCTTCCCGTTTTGCTCTGTGTGTGCTGTGTGCGGGTTTCCGTTAGATTGTGCTGCTGTTGTGTTTTGGTTCCTCTGGTTTTGTTTGCTGCTGATGTTTGGTATGTCGTCATCAAGCTTGTGTGGGTTCATGCAGTCGGGTTATCTATATTTACACACGATTCTGCAGAGGTTTAAATTTATGTGATTCATCTGAATTTGGATATAGGTTATCTATATCGGCAATTCTAATTCTGAAGTTCCACACTAGAGTTTATTTTTCTTTGTGCTTATGTTAAGTTGAAATCTTACTGTAACTTGGATCCCCCCTCCCCGCCCGGTGTAAGTCCTCAATTTTGATTTTGCGGAATGATGTTTGGAAGCTGGATGTAGCTTGGAATTGTCCCCCCACCCTCCTCTTTTTTCCTCTTTCTACTTCATAAATTAATTCTAATTCACGGAATTATGCAGGTCAAGACGGAGGTAAAAGAATGGGTGTTAATTTTGACGGAGTTAAGTAAGTGGTTCGAATTTTAGTTCTGATTTCAGGTTGCTTAATTTCGCAAATTTCACTCTGAGAATAAATTCATCTTTTTTGTTGTTGTTTATGATTCTGTTGTTTTTTTGTTTATAAGTAAATAACAAGCATAATGAGAGAGGTCTCTAGTTATTCTTTGTTTAGTGTTTATGAAGAAGACCTGATATCTTGAAGTATGTTGACTTGCATTCTGCAAAATCAAGAATTTATGAAACATATCTCGTTTTCCAACCTCTTTGCTTTGCATCACTTGATGACCTGGAGAGAAATCTCCACCTACACAAAAATGTTGGTCACCTAAAAAGTGTTATCATTATTTGAGATGATTACAATTTGGGGACACATAAAATTTGAGCCCTATAATATATAACACATTGTAATTGGGTAATATGTTCTATTCTATCAAGTGGCTGACATTACAAAGAAAGAATTTTACTTGCTTTTTGGGGTGAGTGTTCGCCTCATTAACACTGGTCTTTACAGGCTATTTATCTAGGCATAGGTAAATCAATCGTTTCAACATGATATTTATCTTAAATTTTAATTTTAGCATTTTGATTATTTTCCAGGCATTTGTTGTAATTGCTGCTTCTCGGCTACAACTAAACCTATCACGTGTCCTTGAGCATCTTATTGCAGAGCTAACAACATTTTAAGGAAGGTATAAGCAACTAAAAATATTTTGAATAAATAATTCTATCAAGAAATTCGTATATTAATTCTTCTTCTTTTTTCCTTGGCATGACATTATGTTGTGAAGCACTTGATCTAGCTTGTTTCTTCTCAAATATAGGCCAATCAAGCACTAAGAATGGCGACACTTGAAAAGCTAGATGCACTAATTGCTGCCAATGGTGATAAACTCGGCCCAGCCGCATATGGAGTTATCATTGAGGAACTTTCAATAGTCATGAGGTTTTTTCTTAATCTACTACTTTTTATGATGTTCTCTAAAGGACATTGTGCATGTTTCCACTCTCAGAAAATTTAACTTTTTATCGTTAATAGGTCTGAGTAATATTAAGTATCTTTTAATCTCGTATTTTAATTTTTCATATTAGAGATACTGACTAGCATGTGGCTGCTCTCGCCTTAAACCTCTGCTCGACCATGCTAGTTGACAGAAACTCAACAACAAAAGTTGGATTAACTGTCAGACATAAAGTTTTTCCACAAGTCATAACTTTAGGATGATGATCGCGAGGATGACGATGATTGCGAGGATGACGATTCACGAGGAGGACGATTCACGAGGATTGATAATCAGTAGTACTTAACTCTTATTTTCTATATGCGTGCTTTTGGTAGTAGGTTGGAATTTTGACATGATATGATATTTAGACTAAGTTTAATGTAGAATTGTGGTGTAAGTCGATATGTGTTTCGACTTTAGACTTAAGAACTAGATGTCGGATGGTATTATGCTAAAAGCCCACTATGTTTGGGTTTATTGACATGTGTTTGTTGGATTTTCCATTTCGGAACTTTGAAATTTCATTTCTGGTTTGTTATATCTGTTTTTGGGATTTTCCATTGGAATGAAATGTCATTTCCAGATTGGTTTATATGCTTTTGTGCATATATTAAAATTTCAAACAGGACATTGCAATATGGACTAATAAAAAGTATTGCAAATAAGGCATCAAAATGTTGCATAAAAATGTTGCAATAAACTGATTTTGTGACATTTTTACTCAATAGATGTTGCAAAAAAGTGTTGCATTAGTCTATTGTAACGCCTTAAAAATGTTACTAAAACAGATCAAGTGTTGCAAAAAAGTGCTATTGTAATATTACAGAATGTGTTGCAATAAGTACACATAATGTTGCAATAGAGGGCATAGGCAACGCCAGTAAATGTAACGCCAAATTTTGACCAAAACGTTACATAAACATCTACTGCAACGTTTTTCAGGTCTAAGAATACACTTTTTTGGGCTTGCAATAGGTCATATATGGTGTAGTGTTTGGGGAAATTGGGACAGTACGAGGATGCTGGCCAGGGTTGTTGACATGTGCAAGCGTGTTTCTTTATTTTCCGTTGTCCTTTTCAATATGGTTGTTTTCCAACTTGTGAACTAATAGACGTACTCGAGTACTTAGGGGCTTTTGATTTTGAGAAATGTATTGAGTTGTTCATTATGTTTTCATTGGAGTATTGTGTTGCTTGATTGACCGGTCGAACCAGGTGGATTTTTATTGTTTTATGTCTTTGTGATGAGGTGTTATTGCGTCGACTCTATGAGTCGATGAGTGAAGTTGATTACCTAGCCTGGTGGGTCCTATGTAGGGGTCCACAGCGCTGTTACATTCCCGGGATTTCTTGGGGGTGTTACACTGACGACCATCATTACTGCCGGCTCCCGAAGAGTGTGACGTGGCCGCCCTACTGGCTGCCCCACGTCCCCGGCCGCGTCCATGACCACGACCACGACCTCTACCACGACCTCTTCCAGCATCCATACTGGAGATAATGAGTAGCAAAAGCAATTTGATGATAAGTACGAGAGGAAAAACAGTCACAGTTCAAGAAACGGAAGTACGATACGAGAAAACAAGGAATTGAGTAAGGAAAACTTACGAGCACTGGAAGTACCGAGTTGATGGCAGCGGGGTGAAGATGTGCATAACAAAACACAACTAGACCCAATTAACCGACAAGCCTGGGTATCCATAAACCTAGATCTCTGATACCATTTTCTGTAACATCCCCAAGATATTCAGGGTATATTACAGCGTCGTGGACCCATACCTGGGACCCACCAGGATAAATAAGAAATACCACTCGTCTAACCATCTCAGTTAGCGAGAAAACACACATCACCAAGACGAAAATTAAATAAAACCCCCGGTATAACCGGCGAAACAGACATCACTGACAATCATAAATAATATTTAATAATACAAACTATAATCCAAGTAAAAATGCCTAAGTACTCGCGAGTATTATCTATAAGTTCACATGTTTGGAAAACAATCATATTAAAATGGACAACGGAAATAAGGAACTCATTTGCACACGTCAACAACCCTGGCCAGCACCCTCGTACTATCCCAGTACCCGCTCGTCTGACTGAACACAACCTGAAATTCGTAACAAGAATTTCCCCAAAACGGGTCCCCAAAGAGGTTAGCAATTACGCTAGTACAAGTAATCAAGGCAAACCATTCGCTTACACATTTCATAGTACATGCATCAAGTCATTTCAAAAACCAAAACCAGATATGTCTTTTTCCGAAAAACAAACAGTCAAATAATCAATTTGCCTAGGACCGGGGTGAAGCCACTGGTCCTATTCGAGGCCTCTAAGGACCCTCCAAACTGGCCACAATCAGAAAAAAAATCACGCATAGGCATCGCCTAGGACCGGGGTGAAGCCACTGATCCCATTCGAGGCCTCTAAGGACCCTCCCGAACTGGCTAGCGAACAAGCTCGTGAATCCAGAGTGAAGTCACGGATTCCCCCGAGGCCTCGTCAGACCCTCCCGGAGTGAGCAAAATACATATATTATACATCACCATTTCATGTAAAGCATAAAGGTTTCCAAGAGTATTTGCCTTGAGTAATCGACGACAACATGAACGAAAAGGAAAATCAACCACGATCTCTAGGAACTGACAAACTCAAACCTAACGATTCGAAGAATACAATCACAACCATTTCTAAACGAGTACGGAAATGGAATACACCTGGAAACCCGCCTATGATTTAAGTAAATTTGTACAAAAAAACAATGAGGGCGGATCGCAACCGACAAGAACCGGTTTTAATCCTTCTGAATTTGTTTAATCAGTCAAATCAGTTTTAGTCAGTAAAAAAAAAATTAGTTCATCAAAAGTTAATTATATTTATGAAGGGGGAGAATGCACACATGATAACAGGGTGTACAATGACAGACTCACAGACCTTGATTTACTTTTGCTCGACGCTGCTCCAGGGTAGCACATTGCATGGCATGTTTCACAACAACCTTTCTACCTCCAACAATAGAGCCATTTTTTAGCTCAATGGCACGATTAGCATCTTCAACAGAAGCACTGTATTCAATTAGAAACCCAGCATTAGCAACAACATTACTAATAAATTACATATGGTGCCAATATATGCAGAATCGACTTACAATTGGACATAGCCAAAGCCTCGGTGTTCCGCAGACCCTAACATTGAACAAATAGCAAGAAAAAAAAAACACTTAAAACCTGTTTATTCAAATTTTATCCAATGACATTTCCCAAACAAGAGTTCGTGTAAGCATACCCTTCTTCGCAACCATAAAACACCTTCTTATTGGTCATAGAAAAGTAAAACTAATTACTTACCTTCGCAAAAAAAAAATTGTTTTCCTAGAATATTATCAGCATTCTTCCCAAACAAAAATCTACATCTCACTCTCGGAAAAAGCCACAATAAGAGAAGAAACATGGTGGGGATTGGGCTGTACAGAATTATCACCAAAACTGAATCACATCAAGGAAAAAGCCAACCTGAATCAAGAGCCGAGACTGGGCTGACGAGCAGAGGATCGACGTGGTGGGGGTTAGGCTGAGCTGCGGGGCTAGGACCAGGCCAAGGTGACGGCGTAGGCGTGGCGACTTGCGGAGCTCGTCAACAGGGTTGGGCGCCTGGGCAAAGGCGTGATGACGAGGACTACCGGCGGTGGGTGGCAGTCAGGCACGACCACAACAAGAGAAGAAACGGGGAGACAGACACGGTTTTGAATTTTTGAGAAGAAGAGGCGTGCTGCGTGACCTAGGGATAGGAAAGGATAGAAGTATTCAGGATTGAAGACGGGAATGAAGAAATAGGACGTGGGTCTTAATTTATTTGAGTATTTTTTTCTTTTTTTATTACTGATACGTTAGTGTCAGGAATTACAGATGCCTAGATCAGTGATACGCCGGTGTGAGCAATCAGTGACACTTAGATGTTAAATACAAAAACTAGTTCAATTTTATATATTTAGTGACACATAACACAAAACTGTCAGAACACAAGTGTCACTAAAACCCTTTTTTTTAGTAGTGTTTTGACAGGGTCCACATACGCTGTCTTTCTGGAATGAAACGTTTGGTAATGCTTTAACCATTCCCTGTCTGGAGAGTTTGTTTATCGTCTTGAAGTTGATGTGTGACATCCTTTTGTGCCATATCCAGCTTAGATCTGCAGTGCCTTTGACAACAAAACAAGGAATTGTGGAGCTCGTAGGCATCCAGTCAGCAATATACATATTACCTGATCTGCTTCCCGTGAGCACAACTTCTTTGGCTAGGATGCTCTTGACTCTACAGTGATCTATATAGAATTTCACCGACAACTGTTTGTCACAGAACTGGCTAATACTAATTAGATTGTACTGTAAGCCTTCAACATAAGCTACATCGGTGACTTTGAATTTTCCGACAAGTAGGGTTCCCTTCCCTCTTGTTCTTCCTTTAGATTTATCACTGAAGCGCACTTTTGGACCGCGACCTTCTACGAAATTTGATAACTTGCTTTTATCTACTGTCATATGCCAGGAACATCCGATGTCGAAGTACCAGATGTCCTTCTCCAGAATGTCCTGTATTAAACAAATTGGGTAGATTTAGGTCCCCTTTGATTGCTGGGTCCATGAATGTTAGTGCCTTTAGGTACCCAGATTTTCCTGACAGCAATGGGTTTACTATAGGATGGTTTAGGTCCGTAATTGCGATTTCTACGTGGGGCATATACGTAGTTGCTATAACCAAGATAATTATTATGCATGTAAAATTCAGGGTTATTATTAGTCCAGTACGAATGCCGTTGGAGCCATTTTCTTCGGCCTAACAGCTTGCTTTCTGGGTCTCCAGTTGGATTCCCAATGCTGTTGTTGATACTGTGCGGAAACCTGCTGTCGCGATAAATGATGAGGCTCCTGTATCCAATACCTAGGCGTGCTGTACTGAAAGTACTGCCATGCAGGCCTTTGGTATTTGGATACAGTCTTCCTTCTGAACGGCTGTTGGAGCTGCTGATATGCTCGGGGAGCATGCTGTTGGATACGCCTTACAGGTCTGAATGGCAGGTGATTCCGCTGTCTGGAATATGACTGTGGTGGCGGAATGGCATCTTTTGCTGTTCGCGGTGCAACGGGTTCCTTCACATGACTCGGAACTTCTTCCGATACAGGAATGGGTTCCACACCCCTGACGAACACAGTACTAGTTTTCCCTTTATTGGAAAATGAGTTGTATCCTAAGCCACTTTTATCATGAGCATGTTGCCCAATGCTTAGAATTTCTTCCATTCTTTTGGATGATTCCTCGAAAGATTTCAGAATGGTCTCAAGTTCTCCTTCTTGTTTTTCGAGAGTTTTTACTTTGGCTTGAAGCAGAACAAAATCATTTGTATTGCTTTCACCTTGAGATTTAGTCTCACTTAGTTCATGAGCAAGTTGATGATTGCTCTTCATGAGTTCTTCAAATTCGACTTTGCTATTTTCACAATCAACAGACATTTCGTAATTTACTTTTAGCAAGTCGTTTTCTTCTTTCAGCTCTATGTTAGAAAGTTGGAGCTGTATGTTTTCATTTTTCAATGTCTCATGGGCCATTTGAATGGTCTTAAACTCATTCATCATGTTTGCAAAAGTATGAGATTCATTGGAGGGAATAGCTGAGGTTGAGCTTACCTCATCATCGCTATCTTCATCTTCCGGAATGTCCTTGGCCATAAAGCACATATAGGCTTTATTTTTGAAATCATCATCAGATGAATCACTGTCAGTAACTACCTGAAGACATTCTTCGGATTTTGATGGTACGGGGGAGGCTTCTGATTCACCAATCAGGGTCTTGAGCTTGTTTTTCCAAGCACGTCTTCTTTCATCCTTTTCTTGTTGCTCGGCTTCCGGCAACCTTTGAACTTTGGGATGAGGACATTTATTTGCATAATGTCCTGGTTTCCTGCAGTTATAACACAGGTTAGCATCACCAGAGGAAGTTTCAGTACTTACCTTATGTACAGGCTTGGGCCTGTAGGGAGTTTTTCCTGATTGCTTGATGAACTTCTTGAACTTATGCATGAGGAGCGCCATTTCGTCTTGCGACAGGATATCGTCGTCACTGTCAGCATTCTTATGAATGGGCTTTGATGAGCTCGGCATGCTGTGTCTTCGGTTGGATACAGCGGCTAAGGCTGTAGTCCTGGCGGGAGATTCTTCAGCTTTTTCTCTCCTGTCTATATCATACTCAAATGCTTTAAGGTCAGAAAAGAGATCAAAAGTAGATATTTCACTAAGATTGCACGACACACGCATAGCTGTGGTCTTAATGTCCCATCGGGCAGGGAGAGATCTGAAAATCTTTAGGTTTTTCTCCCTTTGAGTATAAATCTTGCCTAATGCTTCAAGTAAACCAACAATGCCAGTGAATCTGAGGTCAAGTTCCTCAAGTGTTTCAGTTGGTTTTATTTCAAAAGATTCAAATTGCTGAGTTCATTTTGAAATTTTGTTTTATTTTGAGAGATCAGTTCCCTCACAAATTAACTTGAGTTTATCCCAGATATCCTTGGCTGATTTACAGCTCTTTACCTTAGAGAACGTGCCTTTGTCAAGAGTGACAAATAGCGCATTCTTCACGACATTGTCGAGGTTGGCGCGCTTTCTTTCGTCAGAAGTCCATTGTTCGCGCTCTTTCTCGAGCATTTCTGCATGAGCCTGGCCTTCAATCCTTGGGTCCGGATTTACCTTCATGATCTTTATGGGGCCATCATGTATCACAAAAATCATCTCTTCGTGCATTGCTGCAAGATGAGCCTCCATTCTAATTCTCCAATCATCAAATTCGTTAATAGAAAACATATGAACTTTATTGATCTATGATGAATCTATGTGAGAGTAAGTAAAAATAAGTCTGTTTTACAAAAATAAGTGATTTAAGGATCTGATTCAATCAAAAATACGACTGATTCTTTTTAGAATCAACCGCTCCGATACCACTTGTTGGCCACTAAGTATACAGGATACATCTTGGAAAGTGTTTTAAACAACAAGCTGTACGGTTTTCAAATTTGAGTGCGTAGCGGAAGTCTTGTCAAAATAAGTTGCTGTGAATACAACAACTAGATATGAAGTCTATACTTAAAGATAATCACAAATATTAAAACAGTAAATGCAGAAGATAAAAGACACGGTAATTAAAGTGGTTCGAGGTAAACCCCTCTACGTCCACTGGTTCTCCACACAGGTGTGAAAATGTTTATTATAAATACTACGTACACAACTATGTATTTATAATCAAACCTAATCAGTATATCGTTCAGATTGATATAATGATCTTAGCCTTCAACCGTTCACACAAATTGGTTTGAGCTTTCACCTGACTGGCTTCTTCACACACATTTCCGAAGCTTCGTCTCTTCAATGCAAGTCCGTCACACACAGTTCGGGAATAGCAAAGTTTCTCAGTCCACACAGGGCTGATGGGTTTGTTCAAGGGTTAGAACAATGATTGAACAACAACTCTGACTTTCTGAGCTTTTAGCTGATGATGTGTTGTTCACAGTTTTGAGCACTGTATATCTCTTCTTTCAGAATAGCAGAATGCCTTGGGAGATATGTTTGCTCAGATGTATATGATGATAACTTCGTTGTTTCAAGCATATATCAGTTATTCGTGCGTTCGTTGTATTTCGTCTTGTTCGATCTTCAAAAACTGGGGATATATATAGCTTTCTGAAATATATCGGTTGATATAAATCTGTTGAGCAAGATTCCGTTCCAACGGGATGATGTGTTTGAATAAAACACGATTCGGATTTTGCGCTAGATTGAAGATCTCTGACGACTTAATATTTAAATACTTTATCCTTTAGTATTTAAATATATCTTCTCAAACGGGATTTTGACTTTAGTGAATAGCAAAGATTCCTTCTTGTCCTGTTTGGATGCTGTATGAAAAGATAGTTGTATTGTCGATTCGAGACAGCTTCCATACTTAGTCTTTATAAGACTCCTTTGTTGTATGATTGATTCTGTATGCTGGGGCTACGAGAAGTCTTCAATACAGGTTGATATCTTTTTGATCAGCTTTTCGATACAACTTCTTGTTGTATGCTGGATTGGCATACTTGTAACACCCCGAGATATTCGGAATAATTACAGCGCCGTAAACCCTTTAAGTAAGGATTTACAAGGCTAATTAAAAGAAATGTGATTACAATCCAACAATACCACAAATTTCAAGTTACAAAATCGGTTCCAACTGATCCATTGAGTTAATTAATACAACCATATCGAAATGATATTAATAAGACACGCGTACTCGAGTACTGAAAATGAACCAAGAAGACAAATCACAAAAACAACAAACATCAACCACATCACTAAGCCATTTCATCGTCATGCCGGTACTGTGGCTGCCTCCCCGCTCCTCGGCTACCTGAACATCAAAACAAATGTCCACCCCCGAAGGGGTTAGAAAAACGATGCTAGTACAAGTATCGCAATAGATAAATCATCAATGCATCATAAAACATACAAAACAGACATCCATCATCGGAAACCAACGATGTGAATCCTCACGATTCCATCAACACAATACAGGTAATCCAACGATCCAGCGCCCTTGGTATAGATCCCCATGATGATCCCGTCAGACCAACACATGGTGGAAAACCCGTCCAACGATCCAGCGCCCTCAGCATAGATCCCCATGATGATCCCGTCGGACCAACGCATGGTGGACATTCGATCCAGCGCCCTCAGCATAGATCCTCATGATGATCCCGTTGGACCAACGCATGGTGGACATTCGATCCAGCGCCCTCAGCATAGATCCTTATGATCCCCTCAGATCATTTACAACACAAACAATACCATTATGCATACACATATGCAAATCAACACGTTCATCGATGTAAATATCAGGCCAACTCAAAGAATATAATCTCATGTTCAACAACACGAATAAATCGTACACACGATCAACAATACAATATCAATAAACTTAAAATACGATACTTGCCTCAAAGATGGCAAGAACAACTCACTCCAACGAATCTCAACACACTCGAAGGCCGTCTCCTTCGATCAACGTAGCAAGCTCGAACCTTAACAAAAGAAATAATATAGAATTTATCTTATGTCGTATGAATGTCTAATAAACCGGTCTACGGCCGAAAGCTCTAAAAATGCAATCTGCCTGAACTACTTAGCGTACGCTACGTACTCTACGTAACGTGCGCTAAGCCTGCCCGTTAGCGTACGTAAACGACGAAGTCTAGCGTACGCTAACTTATGTACCGGCAGTCCTCTCTGACCAGCCGACTGACTCGCCTGATGACATAACGTACGTTACGTACCAAATGTAGCGTACGTTATTCATTCCCGATAGCGCACGTTACTATATACATCTTAGCGTGCGCTACCTGTGCATGGCAGTTTACTATTAGGCAGAAAACTGATCTAATGGTGATGAAACTCATGAAATCTTTAGTGATAAAACATGTCATCTCCGTGCATGCTATGTTCATACGGTTTGTGAAAGATCTTTACGGATTAACGACTACGAGCTTCAAGGATACGTATAACCATCACAACATCTTAATTCATCTTGATCTTAAAGAAAATATCTTAAGTTCAATCCATTCCAAATCCTAAAACGTATGATTTCATTATGTAAAGACCTAAGAACTTGCTAATCTCCATGAACTGGCCAATATCGGTTAGAAGATACATGAATATGCTTAGGAGTCCAAACACTAAAAAGGTTCAATGGTTTATACGATGAAGAAGTACCGAAGCATCGAAAATATCCTTCTAACAACATGATGTTCGACTACGTACGAATTTTAACTGACTAGAAAATCCCAAATCATGATCAAAACATCCTTCAGAATACTACTAATATTGGTGAAGAATCACCTACGTCAAGGTAGCGAAGAACATGAAGGAACTTTGAAGAAATCCAACACCGAGAGCTTGAATACCAATCTCCAATGATCTACAATCTTCAACTCGGACTAGGATGATGATATGAAGGGTTTAGGATGAAGAGAGTGACTCTCTAAGTCCAAGAATTCGGATGTGGGAAGTGAAAAGTCTGAAAATATGAAAAAGGATGTTGTCCTATATATAGAAAATGGTTATTAGCGCGCGCTAGTCCATATTCATAGCGTGCGCTAACGGCTATACGAAACTTACTGACTTCACTGTAGTCAGCGTTTAGCGTGCGCTATCCTCATATCAGTAGCGTGCGCTACTGCGTTGACTTGGCTTTTCCCAAAAGCCGTCCAGGTTCATTCCGACATAATCCCAACGAAATCCGCGTCCTGATCTCACCTACCAACATGTCTCAATCATGCTGACTACGTATAGCGCGCGCTAAGGTTCATATATAGCGTGCGCTACTAAACCCAAATTAGCGTACGCTACGCCTAGTCGATAGCGTGCGCTACATGTGAAAAATCACAATATTGTACAAAATCATGAAATCATCTGCTCAACAACACCGGGTCAAGAAATACAGAGAATAATACTCAGATCAAAATACAACAAATACAATATCACAAGGTTCAAATACACATCAGAAATCTCGGGTATTACATCCTCTCTCCCTAAAAAGAAGTTTCGTCCCGAAACTTAAGATGAAAACAACTCTGGATATCTAGCCTTCATACTGTCCTCCATTTCCCAAGTGGCCTCTTCAGCTCCATACCGTGACCATTGCACTTTAACCAAGTGTATTGGTTTATTCCTCAATTGTTTGACCCGACTTTCAAGTATCTTGATTGGTCTTTCTTCGAAGGTACTGTCATT
Source organism: Orobanche coerulescens (assembly GCA_033398695.1). NCBI lineage: Eukaryota > Viridiplantae > Streptophyta > Magnoliopsida > Lamiales > Orobanchaceae > Orobanche > Orobanche coerulescens. Next base: position 109,865,090 of record CM065807.1, on the reverse strand, counting down.
AGCTATCTCGATTTCGTCGAAATCAATGATGTGACTGGGATCCGGTACATACTTCCGCAATTGGGATACGTGAAACACATTGTGAACGTGACTCAGCAATGGCGGTAAGGCCAACCTGTATGCTAAATCCCCAACTCTCTTGAGGATCTCAAATGGCCCGATATATCTCGGACTTAGCTTACCTTTTCTCCCAAAACAGAAAATCCCTCGTGTAGGAGACACCTTCAATAGTACATGGTCCCCAATGTCGAACTCTAGAGGGCGATGACGTACATCTGCATAAGACTTCTGTCGACTCTGGGCAGTCAACAGTCTTTCCCGAATCAAAGCTATCTTCTCTTGAGTCTGAACTATCAGTTCCGGTTCCGTCCCGATCAAGTCCGAAGAATCATCCCAGCACAGGGGCGATCGGCATCTTCTCCCATACAAAGCTTCAAAAGGTGCCATCTTAATAGAAGCATGCTAACTATTATTGTAGGTGAATTCAATCAACGGCAAATGAACTTCCCATTCAGTTGACCAATCCAAAGCACAAGCTCTAAGCATGTCTTCTACTGTTTGTATAGTCCTTTCGGACTGACCGTACGTCTGAGAATGATAAGCCGTGCTAAAGTTCAGCTCGGTCCCCAAAGCCCTGTGAACTTCCTTCCAGAAGTGCGACACGAAGCGACCATCCCGATCTGAAATAATGGTCTTCGGTGTCCCATGTAATCTCACTATTTCTGCAATAAATATTCGCGCCAATCTCTCGGGTCCCCAAGTATCTTTAATTCCTAGGAAATGAGCCAACTTGGTTAGTCGATCAACTACAACCCAAATCATGTTCATTCCCATCTTGGTCTTTGGCATACTGGTGATGAAATCCATCGAGATATCCTCCCACTTCCACTCAGGAATCGGAAGCGGTTTTAACATTCCGGCAAGTCGCTGATGTTCAATCTTAACCTGCTGACAAGTCAAACACCTCGAAATGTACTCTGCTACGTCCTTCTTCATATTTCCCCACCAGAAGTTTTGTTTTAGATCCTTATACATCTTACTGCTGCCTGGGTGAATAGAATAGGGAGCGCTGTGAGCTTCCATCAAGATTGTTCGTCTCAAATCATCATCATCGGGAACGCAAAGTCGACTTTGAAATCTCAGAACTCCATCATCTTGTATCACGAATCCTGGGGCTTTTCCTTTCTTTACTTCGTCACATAACCGAAGGATCAGAGAATCGTTCAACCGCTTAGATTTGATTTCCTCGACTAGGGACGAAGTCAGTTCCATCACATATAGTTGCCCTTGGATTTCTGGTGACCATACTTCAATCCCTTCGCAGATCAGTTCTCGTTGAATGCTGGTTTGGGACGTAAGTGCTTCCAACACTCGAAGAGAAACAGGTTTACGGCTCAATGCATCGGCTACTACGTTTGCTTTACCCGGATGATAGAGAATTTCCAAGTCGTAATCCTTGATCAATTCCAGCCACCTTCTCTGCCTCATGTTTAATTCTTTCTGACTGAAAATGTACTTGAGGCTTTTATGATCTGTAAAGATCTGACAATGAGTGCCGTATAAATAATGTCGCCAAATTTTCAAGGCAAAGACCACAGCTGCTAACTCTAGATCATGAGTCGGGTAATTAACTTCGTGCGGTTTTAATTGCCGAGAAGCATAGGCAATCACCTTATCCTTTTTCGTCAACACACATCCTGCACTCGATTTGAAGCGTCCAGATACAATGAATCCACTGGGCCCATCTGGTAATGCTAATATAGGTGCTGTAGTCAGTCTCTTCTTAAGTTCATCAAAACCTGCCTGGCATTTCTCATCCCACGTGAACTTTTGAGTTTTCTGTAACAGCTGAGTGAGTGGACGAGCAATTTTGGAAAATCCCTCTACAAAACGGCGATAATATCCAGCAAGTCCTAAGAAGCTTCGGACTTCTTTCACGTTATTAGGAGCTTCCCATTCCAAGATTGCTTCGACTTTCTTCGGGTGCACCTGAACTCCGTCAGCTGATATCACATGCCCAAGGAAGGTTACTTCCCTAAGCCAGAACTCGCATTTGGAAAGCTTCGCATAAAGCTGTTCATTTCTCAAGATGCTCAAAACCACATGCAAATGCTCGGCATGCTCCTCTGTGTATTTCGAATAGATCAAGATGTCATCAATGAAAATGACCACAAACTTGTCTAGGTATTCTAAGAATACCTGATTCATCAATTGCATAAATACTGCAGGAGCATTGGTAAGTCCGAATGGCATCACCACGAATTCATAGTGCCCGTACCAGGACCTGAAAGTAGATTTCGGTATATCTGATCCATTAATTCTCAATTGATGATATCCTGATTGCAAGTCAATCTTCGAGAATACCCTTGCCTATTGCAGTTGATCAAACAAGTCGTCGATCCGAGGTATAGGATACTTGTTCTTGATCGTCACCTTGTTTAGCTCCCTGTAATCAATACATAATCGGAGGGATCCATCTTTCTTTCGGACAAAGAGAATGGGTGCTTCCCAAGGATAAACTCTAGGTTGAATGTAACCCTTCTGCAATAATTCCTCCAGTTGCTTCTTTAGTTCATACATCTCGGTTGGCGCCATGCGGTATGGTGCTCTGGAAATAGGAACGGCTCCAGGCTCTAATTCGATAGTGAACTCCAGTTCTCTCTGCGGAGGTAACCCAGGTAGTTCGTCGGGGAATACATCTGAAAATTCATTCACAACTGGAATAGATGAGAGTTCTACTCCTTCTTCTTTCTTCATGGCATAGCACCAAATTCCATGACATCCCTGCTTCAGTAATTTCACTGCTTTCATCGCCTTGATTAATTTTCCCGAGCTTCTCGGTCTCCGTCCTCTGAATAAGTGTTCAGATCCATCATCAGCAATGATATAAATGACCCTCTTTCGGTAATTTAGAATAGCTCCATAACAGTTGAGCCAATCGTCTCCGAGAATTAAATCGTCACCATGGATGTCAACTACAATAAGATTCGATGGCCAATCTCTCCCTCCTATAGACATTGTAAAACCTCTAGTTTCTAGGGTTCCCACAATTTTCTCTCCGCTCGGTAATCCCACAACATAAGGTTCACAATCATACAAGCACGAGATCTTCAAACGATTAACATAGTTCAAAGATATAAAAGAATGCGTAGCTCCTGAATCGAATAAGACACTAACTGGTTGCAAAAGGATCTGAATCGTACCCGATGCAACAGCCGTGTTCTGATCGTCTGACTTCTTCATCTCGTAAATATGCGGACGAACGGACCCAGTGCTAGATGCTTCTCTTTTCCCAACATTCTGCTGCCGGAAACCACTTTGCTGCGTCTGGTTTACACTAGTGTCCTTCGGAACCGGTGCAGGAGTGCGAGTACCAAAAGATCGAGTCGCATTTTCACAAAATGTTGCGCGATGCTCTTCCTGTCCACACTCGAAATAGGTCACAACAGGTGCGAAATAGTCACGTCGAACATGCCCCGCTTTGCCACAGTTATAACATTTCTTCCCTGCGTCTGAAACGGTCGGTGCTGCCCGGAACTTCTTTCCACCTCGAGAAGGATGCGGAGGCCTCTTGGATAAATGAAATGAGGACTGGCCCCTGTGGGGCCCACTACTCTTATTCTCCGTGAAGTTTCCAGACACTTTCTGCTTCTTTGCTTCCGTTGATTTCTCTACTGCCGCCTCTTTCACATCATAGGCCAGCGCCTTGTCCTGATACTGTCGCAGGGTGGTACATTCAAATCCGGACATATATTGCTGAATCTCCGGCTTCATCCGCATGTCAAAATGGAAAATCCTCTCCGCCTCGGTCCTGACCAAGTGGCGCACATAAGTCAACTGGTGATTAAAAGTCTTAATCACGTCGGTCATAGATGCCTCTGAATTTTGTGGTGAGAAAAACTCCCGGACTCGTGCCTCTCTAACTGGGCGAGGAAAATACTGTGCTTCCATCATTAATTTGAACTCCGTCCAGTCAACATTATGCTCCTCAGGTCGAATGGCCTCCCACCAGTCGAAAGCCTCCCCCGTCAGAAGATACTGGGCGACCGGAACCTTTCTGTCATTGGGACAGTTAATCCCTGCAAAAGATCTTCTCTAACTCCTTCAGCCAATGATCCCAAGAAAGCGTCTCAGCAGAACTGTCAAATTTTGGAGGATGCAATTTGACCACTTCAGTAAGCCATTTATCTCCCCGGTTATCCTCGTTATGCTGCTGTCCCATCGCCGTCTGCATGCGATCAACAACCTGAGCAAACTGATTTATCTGGACAACCACTTGTTGAAGCACTCGCGGCACATAGGATCTGCATCATTATTTGCTGATCCCTGTTGTCCTCCGGAATGGGAATCTGTTCGACTAGCGGTTATTTCTGGGGTAGACACCGAATCTTCCTGTCTCGCATTTCCACGTCTGCGACCACGACCGCGTCCGCATCCACGACCTCCCCTCAACATACTGTAAACACAAATACTCAATATCCAGGGCAACTTTTCTAAAGGAAGGTCCGTCAATATTCACAAAAAGGAATTAAATAAAACGGTAGTAACTGATATTAGGAGACTTACAACCACAGTCCACACGACGATGCTGGCTCAGCAGTGATGTTACAAACGACCCATAAATAACGTAAACAGACCCAACTAAAACCCGACTGCCAAGATATCCATGAATCTTAGCTCCGACACCATAATTCTGTAACACCCCGAGATATTCAGAATAATTACAGCGCCGTAAACCCTTTAAGTAAGGATTTACAACGCTAATTAAAAGAAATGTGATTACAATCCAACAATACCACAAATTTCAAGTTACAAAACCGGTTCCAACTGATCCATTGAGTTAATTAATACAACCATATCGAAATGATATTAATAAGACATGCGTACTCGAGTACTGAAAATGAACCAAGAAGACAAATCACAAAAACAACAAACATCAACCACATCACTGAGCCATTTCATCGTCATGCCAGATCGTGGTCGCCTCCGCTCCTCGGCTACCTGAACATCAAAACAAATGTCCACCCCCGAAGGGGTTAGCAAAACGATGCTAGTACAAGTATCGCAATACATAAATCATCAATGCATCATAAAACATACCAAACAGACTTCCGTCATCGGAAACCAACGATGTGAATCCTCACGATTCCATCAACACAATACAGGGTAATCCAACGATCTAGCTCCCTTGGTATAGATCCCCATGATGATCCCGTCAGACCAACACATGGTGGAAAACCCGTCCAACGATCCAGCGCCCTCAGCATAGATCCCCATGATGATCCTGTCGGACCAACGCATGGTGGGAATTCGATCCAGCGCCCTCAGCATAGATCCTCAAGATGATCCCGTCGGACCAACGCATGGTGGACATTCGATCCAGCGTCCTCAGCATAGATCCTCATGATCCCCTCAGATCATTTACAATACAAACAATACCATTATGCATACACATATGCAAATCAACACGTTCATCGACGTAAATATCATGCGAACTCAAAGAATATAATCTCATGTTCAACAACACGAATAAATCGTACACACGATCAACAATACAATATCAATAAACTTAAAATACGATACTTGCCTCAAATATGGCAAGAACAACTCACTCCAACGAATCTCAACATACTCTAAGGTCGTCTCCTTCGATCAACGTAGCAAGCTCGAACCTTAACAAAAGAAATAATATAGAATTTATCTTATGTCGTATGAATGTCTAACAACCCGGTATACGGCCGAAAGCTCTAAAAATGCAATCTGCCTGAACTACTTAGCGTACGCTACGTACTCTACGTAACATGCGCTAAGTCTGCCCGTTAGCGTACGTAAACGACGAAGTCTAGCGTACGCTAACTTATGTACCGGCAGTCCTCTCTGACCAGCCGACTGACTCGCCTGATGACATAACGTACGTTACGCACCAAACGTAGCGTACATTATTCATTCCCGATAGCGCACGTTACTATATACATCTTAGCGTGCGCTACCTGTGCATGGCAGTTTACTATTAGGCAGAAAACTGATCCAATGGTGATGAAACTCATGAAATCTTTAGTGATAAAACATGTCATCTCCGTGCATGCTATGTTCATACGGTTTGTGAAAGATCTTTACGGATTAACGACTACGAGCTTCAAGGATACGTATAACCATCACAACATCTTAATTCATCTTGATCTTCAAGAAAATATCTTAAGTTCAATCCATTCCAAATCCTAAAACGTATGATTTCATTATGTAAAGACCTAAGAACTTGCTAATATCCATGAACTGGCCAATATCGGTTAGAAGATACATGAATATGTTTAGGAGTCCAAACACTAAAAAGGTTCAACGGTTTATACGATGAAGAAGTACCAAAGCATCGAAAATATCCTTCTAACAACATGATGTTCGACTACGTACGAATTTTAACTGACTATAAAATCCCAAATCATGATCAAAACATCCTTCATAATACTACTAATATTGGTGAAGAATCACCTACCTCAAGGTAGCGAAGAACACGAAGGAACTTTGAATAAATCCAACACCGAGAGCTTGAACACCAATCTCCAATGATCTACAATCTTCAACTAGGGCTAGGATGATGATATGAAGGGTTTAGGATGAAGAGAGTGACTCTCTAAGTCCAAGAATTCGGATGTGGGAAGTGAAAAGTCTGAAAATATGAAAAAGGATGCTGTCCTATATATAGAAAATGGTTATTAGCGTGCGCTAGTCCATATTCATAGCGTGCGCTAACGGCTATACGAAACTTACTGACTTCACTGTACTCAGCATTTAGCATGCGCTATCCTCATATCAGTAGCGTGCGCTACTGCGTTGACTTGGCTTTTCCCAAAAGCCGTCCAGGTTCATTCCGACATAATCCCAACGAAATCCGCATCCTGATCTCACCTACCAACATGTCTCAATCATGCTGACTACGTATAGCGCGCGCTAAGGTTCATATATAGCGGGCGCTACTAAACCCAAATTAGCATACGCTATGCCTAGTCGATAGCGTGCGCTACATGTGAAAAATCACAATATTGTACAAAATCATGAAATCATCTGCTCAACAACACCGGGTCAAGAAATACAGAGAATAATACTCAGATCAAAATACAACAAATACAATATCACAAGGTTCAAATACACATCAGAAATCTCGGGTATTACAATACTGTCAAAACATTCTGTCATGATCTTTTCGATACAGGGTTTGTTTGTCCTGACAATCTCGATACAGGGATTCGTTATCCCAACAAAGGATGGTCTGAATAAAGAGAATTTAGATAATATTGAAATTTCTCTTGACACGCATCCTAGTGGACTCGTACATTACGGAATTTGATGTTTGTGGAATAAATTCCAACCAGAATATGAACAACGTCTTGGGAATCTGACGTTAAAAGACCCTGTTTGCCAATTTGTAAGAAAATTGGATGGGAAGCTTCTCCCCGACTCATAGAAGGCGTTTAAGCCGTTTCTGAACGTAAAATCAGAGGAAGATGTGAGCCACAATCACAACTACTGTACATACGCGTAAGTATCTTTTATTTTTGTCATATGGTGAGATTTTCTGAATAAAAAATGTGATGCACGATAAATGCATTCATTATTCTATTGAGTAGTTAAAACGCAATTAACGCAATCACATATTTGTTAAATATTGTTACCTTTTTTTTTCTTCTATAAATAAACATTGTGCTTGTTTCTTTTATTCATCCCTCAACTTGTACTTTTCTCATTTTCTCTCAAATAAGTTTCTTTTCAAAAATGGAATCATCATCTTCCACAAAAAGATTTAACTGAGTCTGCATTTTTGGTGGAGCTAGTTATGGAACAGAGGCATGCTTTACTGAAGCAGCCCACAACTTGGGTCGTACCTTAGGAGAAAAATGCATTCATGTAGTTAACAGGGGAGGAAGTCTAGGATTAATGGGACGCGCTGCTGCTTCTGCCTATATGGAAGGAGTAAAAGTGTTGGGAATAATTTCAAAACCTCTGGCTGAAAGTAAAATCACCTGGGCAACTATTGGAGATGTGTTTAGAGCTGTAAATATGTAAGATCGCATAACTCACATGATAAATAATTTTGACGCCTTTATCACGCTTCCCGGTGGTTTTGGCACTCTTGAGGAACGTTTTCATGTGGTTACCAGAGCCCAGCTAAATGTTCATAAAAAACCAATAGGTCTGCTTAATGTCAATGGTTTCTTTGATGGTTTACTATCTTTCAGAGACTACTCTACTGGTAAAGGTTTTATTTTCTAGCGTGCTAAATAAATCATAGTCGTTGCAACAACACCAGAAGAACTAATCAAAAAACTCTTTGAATTTGTTCCTCAACCAGATCCAGCTCTAGCTAATATTGTCTGGATGGAAGATTTTACCGTGATAAAATGAAAAGTGGATTCATTCCTCTCCCTTTGATAACCCATGTTGGACCTCTTGTATTTTTACTTTCTGTTGTGTGTAAAAATCGTGCTAAATGATGGCAGCTTAAGGAGTTTGTTTTTGATCTCTTGACGCGCATCTATTCGCGATTTATGTATTGTTATTTTATTGCTGTAATTTTTATTATTTGTTTTTAATAAAGCATTGATGGCAGCGTAAGGCGACTCTTCGGACATTCCTGAAGCGTATCTTAAAAATTGTGTTATACTTCCGGGTATATTTTATTTCTTTTTCACTTTTGTTGTTTGCCTCGTATATTTTTTCATGCAGATCCAAAAAGGCGTTAGCTCAAGCATCTACTTTCATAACAGGGAGTATTCTGCTTTTCCCCCTTGCTTTTTATTATTATTTTTTAAACTAAGGACAATTTCTTTTTCAAGTTTGGGGGTAGTGTGTTTTGATTATTTTGGCGTGTTTGGTTTTTTGGTGTGTTTAGCTTTGATTATTGTGGTGTGTTTTGATTATTTTTGTTATTTGGCTTTGATTTTTTTAGTGTATATTTATATATATTTATTTTGTTTATTTTGATTTGTGAGATTTCTAGATCTGGCCCATAACACCAATAAATTAGCTATATACAAGCTTCTTAAATCATTTTAACCGGCTAAAAAAATTGTATATTCCAAAATTTTTGAGCCTTAATCTCTCTTTCCAAGCCTTGTAGTTATCATGTAAAATCGAGTCATTCGTTACCTTGAAAAAGAAAAATCAGTCGGTTGATGAAAAATAAAACTGAAATTTACTTAATTTGAGGACTTTTTGATTTTTCATGCTTAGCTAATAAACGATTTTTCTGCAAAAATTCTATTCCCTAAAAAAAAGTCATTGATAAAAGGAGGATAGTTGAAAAAAAAAAGAGAGGTGTTGAACAGCAACAACTGCCTAATTTTGGGGGTCCTAAAATATTGTGAAATATAAATGACTAACCATTGTTGGTGCGTAGCTGCCGTCTCACACGAGATGGAAAATGTGTTGGTGAAAAGAACTACACGTTAGCAATAACGGTGTGAAAGCTATCACCTAAAAAAATGGAAAATGTGCTGGTGAAAAGAGCTACACGTTAGCAAATAACGGTGTGAAAGCTATCACTAAAAAGGATGTAGATTATGAGCAGATTTGAATTAATTGGTGGCTGAATTTCAATACATTCAATTTCGTGAACAATCACAATATTTGATGACGCCGATGAAATTCTTTTTCATATTGAGTCGAAAAATAAACGAGTGATTGAGAGCAACCAATAAAGAGAGTCGTGTGTGTCACGAGTGGGAAAGAAATAATCAACCTTTTTGGGGGGAAACCTTGCATTTTGGAATTACAATAATAAAACCGTGTTTTAACTTCAAAATCATTAGTAGATTTATTTTGGATCTTGATTCATTTCTATCTACTGTATAAAGCTGGTTGTTGTGTAAATGGCATTTTGATCTCTTTTTCTCTTTTTATATATAAGTATTTTTCTTTATTTGTGTGTGTTTTATTAATTTATGTGCTATTTTTATTCATTGAGTGTGATTACTAAAGAGTCTTGCTCGGGACTAGCAAGAATTCAAGTTTGGGGGTGTGATAAGTGTCAGTTTTATACACTTATCCGTGATTTGTATTGATATATTTCACCCATAATTATGCTAGTCTACTCGTTTTTGCTTTTAATTAATTAGTTTTTAATAATTTTATTTTTATAAGATGAAGATGTAAATTTAGCCTTAATCGGATTGAATTACTGATTTACTCAAGAAATAACATGTTTATCGCTTGTGGTGTAGCGTGCACTACTGTGTCGTAGTTAGCGCACACTACTGGGTGTGCAGCGCACGCTAACTGGCAGTTCAGAGGCAGTCCAGGAGCTACTGGACTGGGACTAGAGTCTCGATAGCGCATGCTAAGTTTATTAGTTAGCGCACGCTATTGTTTGTCTAGCCCGCGCTATTTGTTCGTTCTAGCGCACGCTACTTGGTAGGTGCAGAACTGTCCAGAAGCCACTGGACTGGATTCGTGACTCGTTAGCGCACGCTATACATTTTGGCTAGCGCACGCTAACAACGTTGGGGAAGAAGGTGCTGGAATCATTGACCCCATTAGCGCGTGCTAATGCAGTATGTTTAGGCATGCTAATAACTGTCCAGTATAAATACTGGACAACAGCTTTACTTCGTCATTTCTCATTCCTTCTTCGTCTTTTTCCATAGAGTCGAGTTCCAGAAGTGATTTTGGGCGATCTTCATCATCAAGCTTCATCTTGGGGTCGATTTGTGTATGTTCAACATCATCTAATCATCTTCTTTGTTCGAATCGAGGTATTCTCTTCTTAGAACCCTAGTTTCTTGAATTTAGGGTTTTTTTCATTTGTTTCGTGATTCTTACCCGATCTCATCCGATCGGTTGTGTATTCTTGTTATCTTGGTTTTGATCTTTGGACTGGCGAGTCGTTTATCGATTTTATTTCACCTGGAACATGATTTTGATTTCTTTGAGTAACCCTTAGATCCTTGTTGTTCTTAGCGTCGATTCAGATTCCGATTAGTGTTGTTGATACGTGATGGTTTTGTTCTCATAGTATTTGTGGGGCTTTCGAGATTCTTGGTCATTTTCGGAAGTTCAAGGGCTGCTCGACCGTGTCCGTTCGTTGTTTCGTTGCTCATGGTTTCGAGGCAAGTATCATGCCTATGCACTTCGTGTTTCATAGACATGATAGTTGGTAATTGATTATATGTGAATTTGGAATGTTTTTAAGGGACTTTCAAAATAATCAGTATATTCTCGATAAAGGTTTTCCTTCGAAGATAACTCATATGCGTTGTGAATAAATGTGTTTTCTGAATATGTGTATTAGTAATGTAGGTTGGAAGATGTTGTAATCATATTTCGTGAATATAGTAGACCGTAATCACTTGTCGAGGATTGTGTATTGAAACGTGTACTTGTTCGATGGATATGTGATGTTGTGTGATATTAGTTGTTACTCCTTTATATGGAGGTTGTGATGCTTACTGTTGTTAGTCAATGGTACTTCCTTGTTGTTGTGTGATTGTTGCAAGTGATGTGCCACCGGGTAAGATTTGTTGAATCTCCGGGATCCATCCTTGCTAGTACAAATCGGGTGTAACCATAGGGTTATCCAAACCGGGTAGGTCTCGTGGAGGCTCCAAGGTTCGTGGCTTGCTATCCTGATGCCGGATAACTTATGGTTGTGGTTTGGTTGTGTGTGACGTGCATGTCATGGGTTATCTAAATCGGGTATGTCTTGCAGAGACTCCGAGGTTTGTAGCTTGTTAGCATGATGCCGGGATGTTCCAATCAGATATGTCGATGCGGAGACTCTGAGGTTCGTGGCTTGCTAGCCCGATGCCGGGATAACCATAAAGTTGTGTCGTGGTTGTGGTTTGTGACTGTTGTCACGGTGATATGTGATATTGTGGGGTTTCCCATCGGGTTATTCACTCGGGTATGTTGTGCGGGAGCATCTGAGGTTCGTGGCTTACTAGCACGGGACGCGAATAATTTTTGGGAATATGTTGATATATATGATTGGGTCGTGGATCCCGTGTTTTGTGATCGGAATGGTATGATTGGGTCGTGGACCCCGTGTGTTGTTATCGGAATTGTATTTTGGGAATATGATATTTGGGCTGTGTCCCTAAGTGATTTCGAAAGGCTTGAGAATTCTTAAATCCCAAGTGATTTCAAAACTCCCGAGATCATAAATGTTTTGTAAGATGTATATTGGTTTTATTCCTACCTTTCATGATTTGAACTATTTTGATCAAGTGATTTATCTCGGGAAGCATGTTCACGATTATTAATTTCTTGGAGTATGTTGTGTATGGATTGGATTTGTATTTTATACTTGCACTAGCAAAACAGTGGAGTTTTGCTAACCCTCTAGTAATCGGGGGTGGATGTCTGTATTGCGTCCAGGTACTTGCAGGTTATTGGGGAGCGAATCACAGGACCAGTACGAAGGATGATGGAAGACGACGGTACTAATCACGTGAAGACCATTGTTGAGTATTTCGGTAAAGTCTTGTTGTTTTGTCTTTCCATTATGGTGTTTTCCCGTCTTATGGGAGTGTTGATGTATTCTGACCCCTTCGTGGGTATGAATTGTGAGAAAGAGTTATGTATGTTTGATGTGTATGTTGTGGTAAAAGACCAAATCGGTCTAAAGATTCCTTATTTAGCCATGTCGGCATGTATTGCATTGTTGTGGTTTTCTGTATTTAGCCTGGTAGATCGTCACGGAGAGGGTCCGCGGCACTGTAATATTCCCGAGTGGTATGGGGGTGTTACAGAATATGGTATCGAAGCTTAGGTTGCGAAAACCTAGGCTGTTGGGTCCAGTTGTGTGTTGTTGAGTCTTGTCTTGTCAGGTTATGTCTAACTGAGTCGTGTCACGACACGTCGTCTGAGATGTCAGTCGTGATTAGTATCATGGTGAAGCCATCATCTTCGTGCGACCTGTAAATGTAAGTCTCCCTACTATATTGTGCCTTGTGCTATACGAGCTTGTGTGATCCTATGTTGTGAAGTGGTGTTTAAATGTGAATTGTGAATATGTGACCTATGCTTGTCTGTTTCTCGTATTGTGCTAGAATGAAGAGTGGTTCCGGTGTATATGCATATATATATATTTTTGTATAAATCGTTTTTACAGGAGTAATGGATTTGGTGTAGTTACACAAGGAAAGTTCATCAATGTGATATTTTAAAGCTATGAATGTTTTTGGGAAGTCACGTAAATTATATTTTAAAACATCCTTCAAGGGAGGAAAAAGTTTGATTTTCGTATGATGACCTCAAAACCGAAATTTTTTGAGAATTCAAACTATTAATATTTCAATTTTCATCTTGTATTATTAGTTTTCAAAACGCGATTTTTTTAACTCAAATGAGGTCTATAAAATTTACTCAAGGCGTGACTCTCGCTTTTACCTTTTTGGTTTCATGATTGTCAGTGAGAAGGTAGGTGGTGGTAATGTTATCGTTGTTGGGGCATTAGTGCTCAGACATGTGATTAAATGAGGTGTGAACGATGAGTCGTTCGTTATGTACTCGTTGTGATAGTCCTCCTTACTGAGAGGTGGAATTTCGGTTTTGAATGTAAATTGTCTTATGAGGGTCGCTCGCGGGATGATTTCATCATGTGAATCGATGGCGTTCGAATTCGTATGTTGTTGTTTATTTGTAACCTTCGGTTTTGATATTGTTTGGTATTTGTTCATTAACGTGTTGCTGAATGAGAGCAATTAGCGCACGCTAAGCATGAAGCTAGCGCGCTAATGCGGCATGTCTAGTGCACGTAAATATCTATTGTAGCACGTGCTAATCAGTCTGGACAGAGGCTATGGAACTGAATTTTGGCCGTTAGGTCCAATTTTTTTTTGCGATCGTTAGACCGATCATATGTGACCGTATTCTATGTATGTTTTTTAGTGATGACAATTGTTGTGTGTGATCATGTGTCATGATTTCTCGTTGCGCTAGGTGGTTACTTATTAGTATGCCGAGGGGCAGAGGTCGTGGTAGTAACCATGGTAGCTATGGGGATCAAATGCAGGATCGAGAGAATATTGTCGGGAATGATATTGGTATGGGTGTTGCTAATATATTGCAACAAGTAGCAGCACAGATGACTCAGTTGACCCAGGCAGTTCAATGCAACACTGACGCGACTCAGAACGTCGGCATAAATCAATTGCTTCGAGAGGTAGTTCGTATGAATCCCCCTCGATTCGCCAGTGCTGCAGATGCATTGGGCTGGGATGGTTGGCTTTTCCAGCTGGGAAAAATATTCGAGGCAGTTAGTTGTCCCGAATACGGAAGGTGCCTATCGCTCAGTACTTTCTTGACAAAGATGCCGCTAATTAGTGAAAAACTGTTAAAACTTGTGATCGTGATGTCATGTGGACGGAATTCCAGGAATTTATGGAAGCTGAGTTTTATCCGAAACCGATTAGATATCAGAGGATTCATGATTTTTGTTTGACAGAACCGAAGGATATAGCGGTGTCGCAAGCCATTATCGACTACAGCAAACAACTCAGTTATGTGCGAGATGAGGTGAGGACTAAAGAAGAGAAGATGCGTCATTTTGACATACGGATGAAGCCAGAGATTCGCCAGTATATGGTGGGATTCACTTACACTTCATTGAGATATTATCAGGATCGAGCCTTAGCCTACGAGCTAGCTTCGTTATCATCGGAACGTGTGCCCGAGTCGAAGAAACAGAGGAAGTCCGATAATCTTATGGACAGTACAAGAGTTGGTGTTTCTAGATTGCAACGCCGTAGTCTTTCTGCTGTGAAGCTCCATCGCTCGATGAGTGGGATTAAAAGTTCCAAGTCATCAGCTTTGACTCCTGGTAAAGATAGGAGGTGTTTTAACTGTAATGTGTCGGGACATGTACGTGCACATTGTCCTTCTCTGCCAGTAACGTGTTACAAGTGCGGACTCGAGGGACACCGAATTCAGTTTTGCGAGATGATCACTGAGTTTTCCGGGGAACGGACTTGAGCACCAATATCAGGATCGACTATGAGAAGTTCCTGAGAGGTGTAGTCTATCAGTTGCTTGCTATATTATTTCCTTGTTTCGTTGTTTTGAATTTCGGGGACAAACTTCTTTACCGAGAATTTCGGGGACAAACTCAGAATTTTTGAACTTCTGTATTTTCAATCCTATCGACTCGTTTGTGTTCGTTGGTATTTTCTGAATTTGTTCTGTTGTTTATCTTTGTTGTTCGAGTGAGTTCTAGAACTGTTCGGATTAATCCATTTATCATTATGACTTTTCGGAGTTCGGTTCAATTTCCGTGAACCCTATGTGAATTGAGCATCTTGTAGTTCTTGCAAGATCATTTAATGTCTTTAGTTGAGGTGTAACTTCGGAGTGATTGTTCAATCGTTGTTGTTTTGATCGTTGTCGTTCGATCATTGTTGTTCGACCGTTGTTGTTCGATTGTTATTGCTGATTGTTATCGTTTGGTATCGTATCATGATTCTTGAGCGTTTGGGCCATTTTGTAATTTTTCCAGAGTTTCAAATGATTGTCCTTGTATCAGCTCTTCCAAATCTTTGGGGCAACCGGAATTTCATTCTTGTTCAGCATTGGACTTGTGTTTTGGTCGTGGTGCTGTTCGGATTAATATACCGTAGTGACTTTTGTTCATGGCATTTTTTTATCGCTCTAGCATAGCAAATTGTATTGTAGCAGTTATGTACGGCATGAGGTTCGTTCTGTGCTATCGGCAACAGATAACGTGCATTATCTGAGATTTCCTTGCGTAGACTGTATCATGTTTTATGTTTCGGGATGAAACTTATTTTTAGCGGGGTAGAATTTAATACCCGAGATCTTCGCTCCAGTTTCATTGAGTTTTTCTGCGGGTTATCGGATTGGCGTTGTCCATGTATTTGGAATGTTGTGCCATGTTTGGGTGTGTCATGAGTGGACACGTGTTTGATTTCGTTTCAGATCATTGCATGAGTTTTTGGTTCATTGTGGTGTAGCGCAAGCTATCGCTTGTGGTGTAGCGCGCGCTACTGGGTGTGCAGCGCACGCTATCTGGCAATTCAGAGGCAGTCCAAAAGCTACTGGAATGGGACTGGAGTCTCGATAGCGCACGCTAAGTTTAGTAGTTAGCGCATGCTATCGTCTGTCTAGCGCGCGCTATTTGTTCGTTCTAGCGCACGCTACCAGTGTTGGGGTAAAAGGTTCAGGAGGCGTTGACCCCGTTAGCGCGCGCTAATGCAGTATGTTTAGCGCACGCTAATAACTGTCCAGTATAAATGCTGGACAACATCTTTACTTCGTCATTTCTCATTCTTTCTTCGTCTTTTTCGATCAGGTCGAGTTCCAGAAGTGATTTTGGGCGATCTTCATCATCAAGCTTCATCTTGGGGTGGATTTGTGTATGTTCAACATCATCTAATCATCTTCTTTGTTTGAATCGATATATTCTCTTCTTAGAACCCTAGTTTCTTGAATTTAGGGGTTTTTCCATTGTTTCGTGATTCTTACCCGATCTCATCCGATCGGTTGCGTATTCTTGTTGTCCTGGTTGCGATCTTTAGATTGGTGACTCGTCTATCGATTTTATTTCACACGGAACATGATTTCGATTTCTTTGAGTAACCCTTAGACCCTTGTTGTTATTAGCATCGATTCGGATTCCGATTAGTGTTGTTGATTCGTGATGGTTTTGTTCTCGTAGTATTTATGGGGCTGTCGAGATTCTTGGTCATTTTTGGAAGTTCAAGGGCTGCTCGACTGTGTCCGTTCGTTGTTCCGTTGCTCGTGGTTTCGAGGCAAGTATATTGCCTATACACTTCGTGTTTCATAGACGTGATCGTTGGTAATTGATTATATGTGATTTGGAATGTTTTTAAGGGACTTTCAAAAGAATCGGTATATTCTCGATAAAGGTTTTCCTTCGAAGATAATTCATATGCATTGTGAATAAATGTGTTTTCTGAATATGTGTATTAGTGTTGTAGGTTGGAAGATGTTATAATCATATTTCATGAATATAGTAGACCGTAATCACTTGTCGAGGTTTATGTATTGATACGTGTACTTGTTCAGTGGATATGTGATGTTGTGTGATATTAGTTGTTACTCTTTTGTAAGGAGGTTGTGATGCTTAGTGTTGTTAGTCAATGGTACTTCCTTGTTGTTGTGTGATTGTTGTGATGTGCCACCGGGTAAGATTTGTTGAATCTCCGGGATCCGTCCTTGCTAGTACGGATCGGGCGTGACCATAGGGTTATTCAAACCAGGTAGGTCTCGTGGAGGCTCCGAGGTGTTAGGAATATGCCCTAGAATGCCACTAAGGGGATGAGAGAGTAGGGGCATTGTACTTGTAATTATGGAATTATTAATAAAAGGCAATATTATTCATTCACTGTTTATTGTATTTCAAATGCATTCATGATTTGGTAAACATTGAAGTGAAGTCGATGTAACTAAATCGAACATTCGATTCTCGTTATCGGATAAGAGAAAATGCACTGGAAGTGTTTAAAGTTTATTTACGTAAACCGTTCGCAAGTCTATAAACTTAAATGGGCATTAAGTTTTGAGTAAGACTTGTATAACTGATGCTAGGACATGTGCATGTCTTGATAGCATAGTCATAAGTATATTCGTGAGACCAGTATACTCGAACACGACTCATACTTGATTCAGTCACATGGTATTCACTCTCGGAGAGTCGATGACGAATCGAAAGATTGTGATAGTATACGTGGACCTTTGACTAGAGGGTTCAGTAGGAGATGTGCCTGTGACGTGTAGTTTGTCATTAGAGTAGTTAGACTCATTTGCTTAATTGCTGAGTCAACCTCGAAGTGCGGACTATACGGGCAGGTAGCAGTCTTTACTGTACCCCAAGAAAGGATTCTATCTCCTGTTAGTGAGCAGGCGAATATCCTATACGATTAATGGAAAATAAGATCATAAGTCTTTGGTCAAAGCATTCTGATCTAGTCGTATTAGATTTACTAGTAATCAGTCGGTCTTGATTTGCATTAACACATGTATAGTGTCTAGTCAACAGTAATGTTTGACTTTACCGTGACCCGAAGACTTGACCGGGACATCTGATGAATGGTCTATACGTATATGGTATTCACGACAAAATGGTTCTGGAATGATCCCTTCATTCGTTCTCAGTCGGGGTTTACAGTGCGGACCGCTAGGCTGGCTAAGTGCTGCCCGCACTCATTGGTTCCTCCCAATGCCGGCTGAGACGGACCTACAGAGTCGCGCATCAGGATCGTTGACGGATAGATGTGAATTTATTCTCTCTCTAATTACATTAGATATTGGGTATTTAATTATGATTTATTGGATAAATCAAATAGCGGTCTTATGAATTGAAATTAAGTTATTGGGTAATTAATTTATTTCATAAATAATATTTCTTAGAGAAATATATTTTGTATTTGATATAATTAATTAATTGGATTAATTAATTAAGTATAAATACATTGGAAATAAAATAGAGTGTATTTAACGGATTCGTTTGACGAACGTCTGGTACACGAGCCGAGTGACTCGGCTCATTTCCTAGAAATTTCCATATGGGCCGCCCCCCACTCATGTTACTTGGTGGTTCCCTTTTATTGTTTTGTGATAAATAAATCCCATGTTGATATGCCAACACATGGTGCCAAGTATCTCTTAATATGGTGGGATCTCTTTATCACATTATATAACAAAACACATCTCACCACCTTAGGTGATACCATTCGGCCGAAGCCATAGTGAGGGAGAGAGAGATATTTTTTCTTGTTCAATTCTTCATCTTGGAGGTGAGAAAAAGATAAGAAATAAAGAGAGAAAAATTTCTACGAGTTTCCCTAGCCGTGTTCTTAGAGAACGGAGTCTTGTAGAATTTTTCGGGCAACTTCCGACGCGTGGTGACGTAGAGACATCGTGCTTTCGGTGTTTGGGACGAGGGGATTTTTGTGCTCGTGCTCGGGTTCGTGATCATCATCAACTTACGAAGATTTTCTCAAAGGCTTCAAGGGTATGGGACCTTAATCCTTTTATCTTCGTTTTTTCCTTTTCGTATATACGTTACTTGATCGATCCTATTTGGGATTCTTTATTATTATTTCACTGCATATTCGTTTTGTTTTCGGACTCCCAACAGTGGTATCAGAGAGAGGTCAATGATACCGTATATACGATTATTTGTGTATTTTGAATGCTACTGGTTGATGTTTATTATTTAGAATCATTATTGGTATAATCCGTGATTTTTTAATTATTCGTTGTAAATTTTGTTTCTATGATTTTATGTGAATTATAAATCTGTAAAATTTTATTTTATTGATTTATAAGTCCTACATAAAAAATTAGAAACATCACGTTTTGGAAACGAGCCGAAAAAATGAGTCGAATGGAGATCGGACTCGGCAACCTGTGGTCGCTGAGTCCACAGCGTTGCTGGCGGTGGTGGCCGACAGGTCGCTCGCTACCCTGACGAGCAGCAGTGTGACTCGCTCCGTGGTCACCTCGGCGATCCCCTTTTTCGGGCTCCATTTGCGGGCTGGTCCCGTTCCGACTTGTCTGGGACTTCGTTTAGTCTTTGTATTACGTTGTAATATTTTCCCATATTTTAAATTGGATTTAATTTGATTAAAATGAATGTTTGGAATATTATTTTAAATGGAAAAGATATTAAACAAAAATACTATTTTTGGCCGGATTACTTCGAACGAATTGAAATGACGATTATTAGTATTAATTGAATTAATACCATTAAAATTGAATAGATTAATTTTTATATTGATTGGATTAATACATTAATTGATTATTTAATTTTAATGTCATATATATTAATCGGATTAATATAGTAGAAATTGAATAGATTAATTTTATAGATTAATTGGATTAATATATATTAAAATTAATTGTTTAATTTCACTACCATTACATGTTGCATGGAATCCTTAATTGGAATTTGTTCGATTCGACTGAGTTGTAAATGCCGTTTTGAGCCTATTTATTTTTACTAGAAAAATTGTATAATAGGATGCATTTTCTATGACGACCGAGGACAACCGACCGAGAAGACGAAGAATCGAAGACTATCTTATTTTTCTTTATTGGGTCATTCGCTTGGCCTAGTACTTAGGAATAGGTCTATGAGCTATATGTTGGTAGTAACTAGGTTGCTATTTACTGTTTTTCATTTTGAATGATTGACACTCAAACGCGCTTATAAATGTATTAATGTGCAAAGTGTAACATTAATTGCGAAATTCTCCCGACTTCAAACAGACCAAGTTTGAAAAAGGTTACGAGGTTTCCTACCCTCCATCAAACTCGTAGAAAATTGATACCCGAGCTGGTGTGCTATGCTTCCGAGTTATCGGGGTAGTACATTTGGTAGAGGTTGAAAAATTCTTGAGTACATTAGATGCTTTCGGTTGGTGATAAATTTCGCCTCTAGAAACCTCATAGGTTGCCGGGTGAGATTCAATAGTTAAATTGATAGACATTGATGGTCAACAACTTAGATAGTCTGGATTGCCAAGAAACCTGATAGGTTGAGGGCATAAAGACTAGGGGTAAAAAAAGATCAAATTATCCATTGGATGGGTTGATGTTAGACACCACTTTACAGAAATTAATTGGCAAGAAACCTGACAGGTTGCGTCTGTTAAAATTTGTAAAGAACTTGATCACCACTACGAAGTCGATCTTACCATGACTTCTGGGTTATAACATGGGACTGTGTAATTCCGATAAAATTAGTGGGAGACGAGACAAGAATTATACAAGCCCTTAAATTCTATACTCGGTCATAATATAACAAGTCACTAATTCAATCTTGTCTATATCAATGCAGAGAAACGTAACTATATCTCTCTAAAATGGCTAAGAACCCACTTACAATATTATTTGAAAAGAATCTCCTAACTGGCCCCAAATTTGTTGACTGGTTGTGGAATCTGATGATTGTACTTAGTATAGAGTCTCTGGGATACTCTTGGAGGCGGACATTTCACCGACTCCAGTCCAGACTAGGGGTAATCAGGAAGAGCTTGACGTCCATGCAAAATGGGTCAAGGATGATGTGCTGGTCCGTGGCTTCATGATGGGCTCAATGACTAATGAGCTACAGAGAGCACACGAGAAAATGATTTCTGCTAGGCAGATTCTCGCACACTTGACCGAGCTTTATGGAGAGCACGGTAGGACTGCTAGATATGAGATATCGAAGCAGTTATTCAGTGCTACGATGAAAGAAGGGGAGAAAGTGGGAGACCACGTCCTCAAGATGATCTCTATGATTGAGAGGCTCGAGGTGCTCAACTTTCATATGGATTTATCCCTTCAAATTGATCTCATCCTTCAATCTCTGCCTGACTCCTTCATGCAGTTTGTAATGAATTTCAACTGTAATGAGATTTAATGCACATTAGCTGGGCTAATGAATAAACTGGTGACGGCACAGTCTAACATGACGACTAAGCCAAGTGAGGCTGCTCTTGTGATTTCTTATGGGCCTCGGAGGTCCAAGAACAAGAAGAAAAAGACCTACGAGTAGTATAAACCCAAAAAGGGGGTGTAGAAAGGCAAAGGCAAGGCCCAAAAGGTTCAGAGGGTAGGCGGTCCAATACCTATGGACAAATGTCTTGAATGCGGTGAGCTGGGCCACTGGCGTAGGACTTATCCCAAGATTAATGGGGCATCAGGTACAAAACGTTTTGTTTTTGAAACCAATTGTTCCGCTACTGTATACTCTGCTTCATGGATTCTGGATTCAGGTGCTACTTCTCATATTTGTACTATGAATCAGGATCTAGAACGAAGTAGGCAGCTTGAAGCTGGGGAAGTGATGATCACTGTCGGAAGCGGATAAAGTGTCGAGGCAACCGATGCTGGATAACTCTTACTGGGTTTAGAATGTGGTTTTATTTGACGTTAGATGAAGTACTTATTTTGCCCAAGGGGCATAAAAACATTGTATCCATTCCAGTCTTGGACCGGAAAGGATTTTCTTTCTTTATTGGCAATGGTAGTTGTAATATTTATTTTCGGAATAAATTGGTTGGCACAGCTACGTTGTTGAATGGTTTATATCATCCGAACTTACAAAATAAATCAGCAGTGAATACTATAACTAGGAAACGTGGCAGGCAAGATATTAATCAAGCTCTTAAGTGGCACCTTAGACTTGGTTATATTGGTCAGACCAAAGTTCACAAAATGGAGAGAGATGGACTTTTAAGTCCATTGGGTGTAGAACCCTATCCAACTTGTGAATCCCGCCTTAGAGGCAAGATGACTAAGTCCCCCTTCACAGGGACATTTGAAAGGGCTGCTGAAAAACATGGGTTGGTACATACCGACATTTGTGGTGCTTTGGAAGCAGCCCGAGATGGATATCAATATTTCATAACGTTCACATATGATCATACTAGGTATGGGATTATGTACTTGACGAAACATAAATCCGGAGCCTTTACTAAATTCAAGGAATTTAAGGCCCTGGTTGAAAAATAGACTGGATGTCATATCAAAGCACTTTGGTCGGACCGAGGTGGCGAATATATGAGCACAGAGTTTGATGAGTTCCTTAAGGAACATGGAATAGTTTCACAATTCACGCCTCCAGGAACCCCACAGTTAAATGGTGTTTCAGAAAGGAGAAATCGGACTTTGTTGGACATGGTTCGCTCCATGTTGAATTACACTGATTTACCAATTTACCTATGGGGGTACGCCTTACTTACCGTTGCCTATATCCTTAATAGATATCCTTCCAAATCCGTTCATATCACTCCGCATGAGATGTGGAAGGGTAAGAAACCAAGTCTTAATCACATAAGGATTTGGGGATGTCCAGCCTATGTCAAGAAGGCTAAGATGGACAAACTGGAAGTGAGGTCCATCAAGGGACATTTCATTGGATACCCAGTGGACTCGATGGGTTATCTATTCTACATGCCAGAAGACCATAAGGTCATTGTGGCTTTACAAGCGCACTTCCTTGAGGATGAGTTCATTCAAGAAGGTGGCTCGGGTAGAAATATCTCCTTGGAAGAGCATAATGAAAGTCATGAGGAGACATCTGATCAGGGATCACGAACTGAACCTATTGTAACACAACCTCCACTTTGAAGGTCTGATAGGGTGTCTCACTTACCCGAGAGGTATGGCTATACACATGTCGAGGAACTGGGTCTCCATGAGGCACCTGATAGCCGTGAGGATGACCCTGTCACCTATAACCAAGCGATAGTGAATGTGGACTCCGATAAATGGCAAGAAGCAATTAAAGCTGAGATAAACTTGATGCATGCCAATCATGTCTGGACTCTAGTAGATATACCAACTGGAATGAGGCCTATTGGAAGTAAATGGATCTATAAGAGAAAGACTGATGGGGATGGCAAGGTTGACGCCTATAAGGCCATGCTTGTGGCAAAGGGTTATACCCAAGGGGAAGGGATCGATTATCATGATACCTTCTCGCCAGTAGCTATGATCAAGTCGATTCGCATGATGCTTGCCATTGCTGCCAATTACGATTATGAAATATGGAAAATGGACGTCAAAACGGCTTTTCTAAATAGATAGGAGTTGGAACCTTCGAGTTGACAAAGCAGTCAAGGATTTTGACTTCGTGCGAAATGAGGAGGAACCATGTGTTTACAAAAAGGTCAGTGGGAGCAACATTGCATTCTTAGTACTACATGTAGATGATATTCTACTTATAGGAAATAACGTAGCAATGCTCAGCACTGTGAAAGCTTGGCTTTCTAAAATGTTCTCCATGAAAGACTTGGGAGAAACTTCCTATATTCTAGGGATCCGTCTTTACAGAGATAGACCGCGAAGAACGATAGGACTTCCCCAAGCCCTCTATATAGATAAAATCCTGAGAAGATTCAAGATGGATGAATCTAAAAGAGGTTTCCTTCCCATGCGACATGGAATCATCTCACCACGAAAATGTGTCCTCAAAGTGAGGAAGACAAAAGAGAGATGAGTAAGGTACCCTATGCCTCGGCAGTGGGTAGCCTCATGTACACTATATTGTGCATGAGACTGGACTTAGCCTATGTTGTTAGTATGGTAAGTTGCTTTCAAGCAAACCCAGGAAGGGAACACTGGACTGCCATCAAGAACATTCTTAAGTACTTGAGAAGAACTAGAGATATGGTTCTTACTTACGGTGGTGGAGAACTGAAGGTGATTGGATTCACCGATTCTGATTATCAAGAAGACAAGGTGTAATACCTGGTTGTGAATTCATTGATTATCATTCGGTAATTTTCACTCCGAAATTGTTTACTTAGTAATAATCATTTATCATTCATATTCATTCAATTGTGTTCACCGTTCGGCGTACTTTAGAATTGTGTATCAGTTGTTATTCGTCATTCATCACTGTTTGAGATCGAGACGAGAATATTTTCATCATTATCATCATATTTTGGTAGTCTGTGTGTGAGATAGCGCACGCTACATAATCCTGTTAGCGCGCGCTAATGGAGTATAGGTAGTGCACGATATGCATCAGCATTAGCGCACGCTAGCGCAATTGAGGCACAGAGTCCAGTATGTACTGGGCTCGATTTGGAAATTCGTAGCACACGCTATAAGTAGATAATAGCATATGCTAATCATACTGGTAGCGCACGCTAAGTTATAGGTGTAGCGCACACTAACGCGAGCAGGCGGAGGACAGTGGGTTTTGGACTCCAAAATACTGTACAACAACTATCAGGTCGTGCACGCAAACATAAGGTTAACGTACGCTAAAGAGGAGGCATTAGCGCACGCTACCAAGTATGTAGTGCACGCTAACGATGCAGGCAGTGAGTACTGGACTACCCGGTGAACCAGCTAGCGCACGCTAATCACAGGAGATAGCGCGCGCTAAGCTGGGATTTGTATAAATAGGACACTTCACTCTTCATTCTGTCATTCCTTTATTTCTCAACCATTACGGGCGATTTTGGGCGATTCGCGTAGATCTTTCCGAGTTGCAATCATCTAGCATCATCTTCAAGCTCCTAGTTCAGATTAATCAACATTTAATCCGCTTCATCACTCCAAATTAAGGTAACTTTTCATTGAATCTTGAATTTCGGGATTTGAGAGTTTTCTTCCCGACCTCTTCGTGTTAGCTTGCTATCATGTTGGAATATGTTGAATATGGATTATCTACCTTAGATAATTGTATTCTTACGGATTCATTGATGTAATTTTTGGAAGTTTTGAATATTTGGGGAATTGTTCAAGAACACCTTGGGTGTTGACTTTGGAATTTTGGGGGTTTTGATTAGATGTTGTCGTAATCTCGAATGGAGTATTCCTATTAGATTATTGATGGTATTAATAATATTTTGTTGGATTGAATCACTCATTGGAGGTTGGTTTTCGAGATAATTGGGATTAGTTGTAAACAATGGGAGATTGTTTACAACGTGTTTGTTTAAATGCCCCAATGAGTTCTGGGTAGTATTGTAGCGACTTTTGAGTTGGTTGTGATCATGCTTGATTCGTATATTAAGCGAATTGTTGGTACTTGTGTTATTCAAGGTTGTTCGAGCGGCCGGTATTTCCATTAAGGACGTTGATCGTGGAAGGACTTTTTCGCCTTCGGTTTGAGGCAAGTTCTATACTTGTACTAGTCAATGAGATTAATATTATCATATATGTGTATGAATGTGTTGTATCATTCCGAGACTTGGTCTCTTCATAAGTTCATTGATATTAAGGGATCGTTCGATACGATACCCTTCGGCAATTATGCCAAATGTTTATTTCTGTTCATTAATGGCCGGTTCAAGGCATTGGGATACTCGTTGTTAATGTTATTGTCGATAGCCGGTTTGCGGTATCGATGTATCGATTGTTATTATTGATATTGATGTCGACGTAAGACATTGTTGAAATCATTGCTATTGATGTTGGCGTTTTGTTATAGATGTTGTTTTGGCCGATAAAAGGCATTGGCGTATTCGTTCCTCATCTTCGTCGTCGATAACCGATTAAAGGTGTCGAGGCATTCATTGTATCATTGTTATCGATTAGCCGTTCTATGACAATCTAGGTGCTCAATCATTCATTATATAATTGTTATCGATTGGCCATTGTAAGACAATCGAGGTGTTCAATCATTCATTGTATCATTGTTATCGATTGGCCGTTCGAAGGCAATCGAAGTATTGAATCATCCGCTGCATCATTGTTATCGGTTGGCCATTCTAAGGCAATCGAGGTATTGAATTGGGACTGTTGAGGACGGTGCCCATCCTTGAATTACTGTCGTGTTGGCCGACTCAAGGCAGCACACTATCATTCTTGTGAATTCGGTAATCTTTGGATCGTTTCCGTTTGTGATTAATTGTGTTTTGGAAGCTAGTTTCGGCTAGTGCTCATTATGGGTAAGCTTTGGGATTGAACCTTCGCGGTTGGTTTCCCAACACCTACAGCTCAGTAGGTCACGGTCATGTTGATGACCTCATTATGGGTAAGTCTGGGGCTTGAACCTTTGCGGTTGGTTTCCCAGCACCTGCAATTCAGCAGGTCACAGTCACTGGGTGATCTCATTATGGGTAAGTTTGGGGCTTGAACCTTCGCGGTTGGTTTCCCAACACCTACAGCTTAGTAGGTCACGGTCATGTTGATAACCTCATTATGGGTAAGTCTGGGGCTTGAACCTTTGCGGTTGGTTTCCCAGCACCTGCAATTCAGCAGGTCACGGTCAGTAGGTGATCTCATTATGGGTAAGCTTGGGGCTTGAACCTTCGCGGTTGGTTTCCCAACACCTATAGCTCAGTAGGTCACGGTCATGTTCATGATCTCATTATCGGTAAGTTTGGGGCTTGAACCTTTGCGGTTGGTTTCCCAACACCTGCAATTCAGCAGGTCACGGTCATTGGGTGATCTCATTATGGGTAGGTTGGGGCCTTGAACCTTCGCGGTTGGTTTCCCAACACCTACAGCTCAGTAGGTCACGGTCATGTTCATGATCTCATTATGGGTAAGTTTGGGGCTTGAACCTTCGCTGTTGGTTTCCCAACACCTACAGTTCAGTAGGTCACGGCCATTGGATGGTCTCATTGTGATACGGCTTCGTGCTGTGGCTTCGGCCCTCATTGATACAACTTCGGGCTGTTTTGGTTTCAGGTGTTTGTGTCGATTGACAGCTTCGACTGAGTGGCTATAAGGCCTTCGTGATGTCTTGGTAATTTTATTGGAGCCTTCGGGCATTGTGATTCATAATTAATTCAGTTCTGGTTTGGTTCATGTCGTGTAATTCATTGTGGTTTTCTATAATTATGATTCGCCGTTGGGCATTTATGTTCTGCCTGTTGAACAGGTATTAATAGTATGCCATGGGCATAGTGTTTCATGAATGCTCAATTCTTACCTTGGTTTGAGCATCTCGTATTATTATTATCATTGTACCGTTTCATTTTGCCTTTGGATGCATATCATGTTATACATGTATTGGATGTTCATTATCTGGATGACTGACCCCGTGGGGGCGGAACATATTTTCTTGTTTTAGGTGCTTGCGAGGAGAGAGTTGAGACACAAGGTCATGACGATGGAGACGAGGCATTCGAGCTATACTAGTCCGAGTTATTCATGTTGGTCAGTCAGTTGGAGTGTACTCTAGTTTTGTCAGTTGATGTCATGTTGTATTATCCGAGCAAGGCTCATGGATGTCATTGTATTTTATTTTGGCCATGTAGGCCCACTTTTGTCGTTGAAATTCCCTATCGGAATATTGTGTCGGATATCATGGTAGGGACTGTGATACCCATTGTTGGTTAATTTAATGTATTTTAGTCGTGTTCGCCTGGTGGATCTCTGGGTGTGGGGTCCACGGCACTATAATAACCCAATGGGATTTGGGGGTGTTACACAAGGACGATTCTAAGTCGACTTCTGGGTATTTTTTTACTCTCAATATAGGAGTAGTATCTTGGAGAATCTCCAAGTAAAGCGCTACTGCAGATTCCACCTGTCAAGCATAGTACCAAGCTGTCTCAGAGGCTAGCAAGGAAGCATTTTGGATGCAGAAGTTTGTGCAAGAACTTCAAGTGGTGCCTAATGCGGAGCTACCTATATCACTATTCTGTGATAATAATGGAGTTGTCGCCCAATCCAAAGAGACAAGGTCTCACCACAACACCAACCATATAGAGAGAAAGTATCACATCGTTCAAGAGATGGTTGAAAAAGGATATGTTTCGTTGCAAAAAGTAGACTCAGGAGACAATGTCTCTGACCCGCTGAATAAGCTGTTATCTCAGGCTGTCTTGGAAAGACATCTGAAGAACATGGGTATTGGATATCATGATGTGTGGCATTGAGTGCACGTGGGAGCTTGTTAGGAATATGCCCTTGAATGTCACTCAGGGGATGAGAGAGTAGGGACATTGTACTTGTAATTATGGAATTAATAATAAAAGGCAATATGATTCAATCACTGTTTATTGTATTTAAAATGCATTTTTGATTTGATAAACATTGAAGCGAAGTCCATGTAAATAAATCGAACAATCCATTCTTGTTATCGGATAAGAGAAAATGCACTGGAAGTGTTTAAAGTTTATTTTCGTAAACCGTTCGCAAGTCGATAAACTTAAATGGGCATTAAGTTTTGAGAAAGACTTG
This sequence comes from Orobanche coerulescens, assembly GCA_033398695.1. NCBI lineage: Eukaryota > Viridiplantae > Streptophyta > Magnoliopsida > Lamiales > Orobanchaceae > Orobanche > Orobanche coerulescens. The sequence continues at coordinate 109,836,476 of CM065807.1, read as the reverse complement.
TATAATTGATGCTAGGACATGTGCATGTCTTGATAGCATAGTCATAAGTATATTGGGGAGACCAGTATACTCGAACACGACTCATACTTGATTCAGTCACACGGTATTCACTCTCGGAGAGTCGATGACGAATCGAAAGGTTGTGATAGTATAAGTGGACCTTTTACTTGAGGGTTCAGTAGGAGATGTGCCTGTGACATGTAGTTTGTCATTAGAGTAGTTAGACTCATTTGCTTAATTGTTGAGTCAACCTCGAAGTGTGGACTATACGGGCAGGTAGCAGTCTTTACAGTACGCCAAGAATGTATTCTATCTCCTGTTAGTGAGCAGGCGAATATCCTATATGGTTAATGGCAAATAAGATCATAAGTCTTTGGCCAAAGCATTCTGATCTAGTCGTATTAGATACACTAGTAATCAGTTGGTCTTGATTTACATTAACACATGTATAATGTCTAGTTAACAGTAGGGTTTGACCTTACCGTGACCCGAAGACTTGACCGGGACATCTAATGAAGGGTCTATACGTATATGGTATTCACGACAAAATGGTCCTGGAATGATCCCTTCATTCGTTCTCAGTCGAGGTTTACAGTGCGGCCCGCTAGGCTGGATAAGTGCTGCCCGCACTCATTGGTTCCTCCCAATGCCGGTTGAGACGGACCTACAGAGTCGCCCATCAGGATCGTTGACGGATAGATGTGAATTTATTATCTCTCTAATTACATTAGATATTGGGTATCTAATTATGATTTATTGGATAAATCAAATAGCGGTCTTATGAATTGAAATTAAGTTACTGGGTAATTAATTTATTTCATAAATAATATTTCATAAAGAAATATATTTTGTATTTGATATAATTAATTAATTAGATTAATTAATTAAGTATAAATACATTGAAAATAAAACGGAGTGTATTTAACGGATTCGTTTGACGAACGTTCGGTACACGAGCCAAGTGACTTGGCTCGTTTCCTAGAAATTTCTATATGGGCTGCCCCCCACTCATGTTACGTGGTGGTTTCCCTTTTGTTTTTTTGTGACAAATAAATATCATGTTGATATGTCAACACATGGTGCCAGGTATCTCTTGATATGGTGGGATCTCTTTATCACATTATATAACACAACACATCTCACCACCTTAGGTGATACCATTCGGCCGAAGCCATAGTGAGGGAGAGAGAGATATTTTTTCTTGTTCAATTCTTCATCTTGGAGGTGAGAAAAAAATAAGAAATAAAGAGAGAAAAATTCCTACGAGTTTCCCTAGCCGTGTTCTTGGAGAACGGAGTCTTGTAGAATTTTCCGGGCAACTTCCGACGCGTGGTGACGTAGAGACATCTTGCTTTCGGCATTTGGGATGAGGGTATTTTCGTGCTCGTACTCGAGTTCATGATCATCATCAAATTACGAAGATTTTTCAAAGGCTTCAAGGATATGGGATCTTAATCCTTTTATCTTCGTTTTTTCCCTTTCGTATATACGTTACTTGATCGATCCTGTTTGGGATTTTTTATTATTATTCCGCTGCATATTCGTTTTGTTTTCAGAATTCCAACACGAGGTTCGTGGCTTGCTAGCCCGATGCTGGGATAACTTATGGTTGTGGTTTGGTTGTGTGTGACGTGTATGGGGTTATCTAAATCGGGTATGTCTTGCGGAGACTCCGAGGTTCGTATCTTGTTAGCACGATACCGAGATGTTCCAATTGGGTATGTCGATGCGGAGACTCTGAGGTTTGTGGCTTGCTAGCCCGATGTCGGGATAACCGTAAAGGTATGTCGTGGTTGTGGTTATCTGGCTGTTGTCACGGTGATATGTGATATTGTGGGGTTTCCCATTGGGTTATTCACTCGGGTATGTTCTGCGGGAGCATCTGAGGTTCGTGGGTTGCTAGCACGGAACGTGAATAATCCTTGGTAATGTGTTGATATGTATGATTGGGTCGTGGACCCCATGTTTTGTGATCGAAACGGTATGATTGGGTCATGGACCCCGTGTATTGTTATCGGAATTGTATTTTGGGAAAATGATCTTTGGGTTGTGTCCCTAAGTGATTTCGAAAGGCTTGATAATTCTTAAATCCCAAATGTTTTCAAAACTCCTGAGATCCTAAATGTTTTGTAAGATGTATATTGGTTTTATTCTTACCTTTCATGATTTGAACTGTTTTGATCAAGTGATTTATCTCGGGAAGCATGTTCATGATTATTATTTTCTTGGAGCATGTTGTGTATGGCTTGGATTTGTATTTTATAGTTGCACTAGCAAAATAGTGGAGTTTTGCTAACTCCCGAGTAATCGGGGGTGGGTGTCTGTATTGCGTCTTAGTACTTGCAGGTTATTGGGGAGCGAATCACAGGATCAGTACGAAGGATGATGGAAGACGATGGTACTAATCACGTGAAGACCAGTGTTAAGTATTTCGGTAAAGTCTTGTTGTTTTGTCTTTCCGTTGTGGTGTTTTCCCGTCTTATGGGAGTGTTGATGTATTCTGACCCCTATGTGGGTATGAATTGTGAGAAAGAGTTATGTATGTTGATGTACATTTCGGTCTAACGGTTCATTATTTATCCATGTCGGCATGTATTGCATTGTTATGATTTTCTGTATTTAGCCTGGTAGGTCCTCATGGAGAGGGTTTGCAGCGCTGTAATATTCCCGAGTGGTATGGGGGTGTTACAACTATTCCCAACAATCTCCCACTTACACTAGGACCATTCATTCATGACTTTTAGTCCTATTACTCTAGCATGTTCAACATGTTTTCCTTGTGAGAGAGGCTTGGTAAGTGGATCCGCAACGTTCTCTTCTATTGCTACTTTGCATATTGCAATATCTCCTCGTATAACGATCTCTGTGACTAGGTGATATTTTCTGAGTATATGTTTAGAATTATGATCGGTCCATGACTATTTAGCTCACGCAATAGCACTATTATTGTCGTAGTAAGGACTTATAGGACCTAAAAGGTTCCACATATTCTCCTTGGTTGCATCTGATGCTGACAGGTACTCAATCTTAAGTTATAGAATCTATGAGCATGTTTACTTGGAACATTTCCAACTCACGGCATCTTCATTTTAAACAAAACACAAAACCATCTGCGATCTTAAATCATCTCTATCGGTTTTGAAACTTGCATCGGCGTAACTATTTTATAGCCAGTTCATTTCCCACCCCTCCATAAATTAGGAAAGCGTCCTTAGTTCTTCTTAAGTACTTTAGGATAGTTTTCACTGCTGTCTAGTGACTTTCACCTAGATTCGATTGGTATCGACTTGTCATGCTAAGGGAAAACGATACATCTAGTCGAGTACAAATCATGGCATACATGATCGATCCAATGGCCAAAGCATATGGAATCTTGCTCATGCGGGCTTGCTCATCAGGAATCGAAGGACTCTGAGTCGTACTCAGATGAATGTCATGTGACATTGGCAAGAGTCATCTCTTGGAGTCTTGCATATTGAACCTCTTAAATATTTTATTAATGTAGGTACATTGACTCAGACCAATCAATCTCTTTGATCTATCACTATAGATTTTTATTCTAAGAATGTAAGTAGCTTCTCCTAAGTCTTTCATTGAGAAACAACTTCCCAACCAAGTCTTGACTGTCTGCAAGGTGTGTATGTCATTTCCAATGAGTAATATGCCATCTACATATAAGACTAAGAAAATAACTATGCTCCCACTAACCTTCTTGTACACACATGGTTCATCTTCATTTTGAATAAACCCAAACTCGTTGATAGTTTCATCAAAGCGAAGATTCCAGCTCCGAGAAGCCTGCTTCAACCCATAAATGGATCTTTGAAGCTTACAAACCTTTTTAGAATTTTATGGATGAACAAAACCCTCAGGTTGTGTCATGTACACATCCTCGAGTAAGTTTCCATTAAGGATTGCTGTTTTGACATCCATTTGCCATATTTCATAATCATAGTATGCAACAATGGCAAATAAAATTCTAATTAATTTAAGCATGACTACTGGCGAAAAAGTCTCATCATAGTCAACACCATGAATCTGTCTATAACCTTTTGCCACTAGTCTAGCTTTATATGCTTGCAGATTATCATCTGTCTTTCTTTTTTTGTAAACCCATTTGCACCCAATAGTTTTAACACCCTCAGGTGGATCTATCAAGTTCCAAACTTGATTGTCATACATGGACTGCATCTCTGACTTCATGGCTTCTAGCCATTCCTCAAACTCTGGTCCTGAAGGAGCTTCTGTATAGCTACTAGGATCATCATCTATGAGCAATGCGTCATCATCCTCTGTCATGAGATAACCATATCTTTCAGGTTAATGTCGCATCCTATCATATCTGCGAGGAACTTGTGTACTTTGAACGGGTCCTTCAACTGATTGTTGAGCCTGTTCAGTTTCTATTAGTGAAGTGATATATTCTTGTGGTTCTCGAGTTTCCTCGAGAAATACTCTTCTCCCACCATCTCTTTTGGAAATAAATTCCCTTTCTAAGAATACAGCATTTCGAGCAACTAACACTTTGTTCTCTGCGGGCTTATAAAAGTAATATCCTTTAGTCTCCTTAGTATATCCCATAAATAAACATCTTTTAGATCTAGCTACCAGTTTGTCAAACACTTGGCGCCTGACAAACGCTTCGCAACACCAGATCTTTAGAAAAGACAAGTTTGGTCTCTTACCAGTCCATTTCTCAAATGGTGTCTTTTCAACTGCTTTAGATGGAACACGGTTAAGGGCGAATGCTGCTGTTTCTATGGCGTGGCCCCAAAATGATAATGGAAGCTCTGTTCGACTCATCATGGATCGGACCATATCTAATAAAGTTCGATTCCTCCTCTCGGAATCTCCATTATGCTGAGGTGTTCCGAGAGGAGTAAGTTGTGAAACAATTCCACACTTCCTAAGATGATTATCGAATTCTTGGCTCAAGTATTCGCCACCTTGATCCGATCGAAGGGATTTAATTGTCTTGCCAAGTTGATTCTGTACTTCACTCTGGAATATTTTGAACATTTCAAAAGATTCATGTTTATGCTTCATAATATAAACATATCCATACCGACTAAAATCATCAGTAAATGTGATGAAGTATTGGTACCCGCCTCTGTCATGAGTGCTAAGAGGTCCGCATACATCAGTATGTATTAGGCCTAATAGATCACTAGCCCTTTCTCCATGACCGGTGAAAGGATTCTTCGTCATCTTGCCCAATAAACAAGATTCGCATGTCCCATATGATTCATAGTCAAAAGAGTCTAAAAGTCCATCATTATGGAGTTTAGAAATGCATTTCTCATTTATGTGACCAAGTCGACAATGCCATAAGTAAGTCGTATTAGAATCATTGACTTTAGGTTTCTTGGATGCAATGTTATAGACTTCCAAAGTGTTGGACTCGTCTAGATCAATATTGTAAAGGCCAATATATAACTTTGAAGTACCATAAAACAAGTCATCAAAGAAAATACAAATGATCTTATTCTTAATAAGAAAACTGTAACCTTCACAATCTAGCATAGAAACTGAAATAATATTCCTATTCATAGCAGGAACATAATAGCAATTGTTCAAAACTAACAAAAGCCCAATGGGTAAAACTAGATCATAAGTTGCTACGGCTAGTGCAGCAACTCTTGCTCCATTGCCGACTCTTAGATCCACTTCCCCTTTCTTCAGCTCTCTACTACTTCTCAACCCCTGCATATTTGTACAAATATGAGATCCACATCTAGTATCAATACCCAGGAGTTAAAAGTAGATAAGTTAACTTCTATAACAAATATACATGTGGCAGTCTCACTACCCTTGGAACGCTTTAGCTCTTCCATGTAAACCTTGCAATTTCTTTTCCAATGTCCTAGTTTATTGCAATGATGGCAATTTACATCTTTAGGAGCTTTAGCCTTGAAAACCGTCTTAGTAGGGTCTTTATATTTGGCAACTTTTACCTTACCCTTGCCCTTGCGTTTGTTCTTAAAGGACTTCCCTTTGCTGATCATCCGCACGTGGCTTGGTTTCTTCTTAATATTCTACTCAGCCGTTATAAACATCCCATGCAGCTCAGCAATGGACTTCTCCATCTCATTCATATTATAGTTCATAATGAACTGACCAAAACTATCAGGTGTTGTTGCCCGAAATATTATCCGGAGATAGATATTGCTGGAACAGTCGAGCAACAGCAAATTGCGAGAGCACATCCGTGGGAATGGAAATAATACAAGATTTTCCGGGTTTGTTAGGCCCGGGATTGAATGCTCTCGTGAGATGTTATTAATACGAATAGGTTTGAGTACAAATATTAATGTAAGAATGCGATTACAATGAGTGTAAAAGATTCTATATATCTAGCTGTTGAGTGCTTGCCAGAAGAACTAGAGTTGCTCTGAGTTCTTGAACTGCTGGGAGTTCTGGTTTTCGTCTCTGCCGACCGTCTTTCGGTTAAGAGGTGCTGAGAGAGAAATATATCCGAAGTGTATATCTTTGCCAAGAGTGAAAGCCGAAAAAGCCAAGCTATGAGCTGAAAAGCTAGAGAGATGCCGAGAGATTCCCAAGTGTAGGAAGCCTTCTATTTATAGGAGCTGAGATGCCCTTTACTGACAGGCGATCGCCTTTCTTGTAATATAATAAGGGGCGATCGTCTTATGTCACATGGGCTGTCTGCCTTGAAGTCCGCGGCTCCTACTGGCAGCCAGCTGTGCGGTCCAATGGGGAGCCTGCACGCGTCCTGAGTCGCTGTCCCGGGCGGTCCCACTGTGTACCTTTCGGCGGGTCTGTCGGTAGGTGAAAAGATGCTGACAGGCTATGGTCAACGATCCATGTCCTGCGGCGCCTTTTCCGGATCTGCACGTGGGTCTTTGCTTCGAGCTTCGGCCTTCGCCGACTGGACGGGTGATGGCTTCGCGTGGCATGAGGCGGTCGTCATTGGTCGGACACCAAAGTCGATCGCCAAATGCCAAGAGACGATCGCCTCAGATGTCGATCGCTTGGCATCGGGACTCGACCTGGGACCCTAGATCGGCCAATCCACCTTGGCTGCTAGGCTCTGGCTCGATCGCCCGGTCTCTGTGCCGATCGCCTGTTGAGATGTATAAATCTTGACACAACAATTGCCCCCAAGCTTGCTCCGATGTTGAAGACATGGGGCGAGGTGGTTCTTGCTGGCGATCGTGTGGGATAAAGACGGGCGATCCGTTGAGTGAACCTTGGTCTCAGACTTTTGGCGATCTGGTCGATTGGCGAGCTATCTTCGGTCTTGTACCTGCAATAAACAATTTTGCCGATCCCTCGTAGAGAGCTGATTGCTTCGTCGTTGAGGAATCGTGCACAGTCGCGGAGTTTGATGGACCGACCTCCATGACCTTGTCTTGTGCGCGAGCGACATTGTCTGTCTCGTGACTCATTTTATTATGAGGGTCCTCCGTTAGGTTGTGCCTCGCCTCGTATTTAAACGAAGGGCGTGCGGTCTTGGTCGGGAGGAGTCCTTGCGCGGGGCGTCGTCGGATTAATCGACTCCACGTCCGTGGCTTGTTAGCTCTTTTCTACCTCAGATTGTCATGTTAGATGGCAATCCTCGACGGTATATGTTGAGACGGGGGTAGGGACGCGTCGCATTGTCTGGGTTCGCCAAGTTAGATGATGAACCTTTGAGGGCGCGCGAGCGTGTCCACTGATTAGCTTGCAGGGTCCTTCGGCTACGCCCGCCTCGTATTTAAACAAAGGGCGAGTGATCTCAGCCCAAAGGAACCTTGCATGGCCGAAGTAGTCGATTCCATCGACCACCAGGACCATGGCTGCACTCTTCCACCTCGGATCGTCATGTTAAATGCCGACCTTCGATGGTGTACGTTGTGCGGGGAAGGCGATCTCGTGCCTTAGTCCAACATGTTAGATGATGAAATGTAGATGGCGTGAGAGTACTCCAGTTTCAGAGATGTTGCTTGATAATGGCGATCGGATTGGAAGACTGGTGATCGTCGTTCGGTTACCGATCGCATTGCTCATAGGTTAAAAAGTAACCTTTGCCTGGCCAGAAAGTCTGCGGCTTTAGCGCGGAAGATCACGTAGGTCGGGGGGAGGTCCTTCGTAAGATGCCTGAACATAGGCGAAAGACCATGGAATCCCCCTAGGACTGAGTATAGGGCGATGTCATCGCTTATGGGCTCGCCGTTGAGAATGATCTCATCTACCCGGTCGATGTAGTCCGCGTCGGTCTATTCTTCCCCTTGCCTGATCTGCATCATGTGATGGGGACCTTCTGGCTGAGCAACCTTGGTGGCGAAGTACGCTATGAAGTCATTCGCCAGCTGGTCAAATGAATTGATGGATCGCGGCGGTAGTGAGATGTACCATCTATGGGCCAGGTCGCCCAGCGTTAGCGGGAACATTCGGCACCTGGTCGCGTCTGATGCCCCACACCCGGTCATGTAGATCCGGAACTTGCTCAGGTGAGTATTGGGATCCGACCTTCCCTCGTATAGAGGTGTTTGCGGAGGAGCGATCTTCCGCTGCACGGGGGCTAGCTCGATGTGGACCGCGAGTGGCTCGCTCGGCCCGGCGATCTCTCTCTTGGCGCCTGCCCCAGATTCTAGGAGCGTCTTCATGTCGTCGAGCTGGCGTTGCATCGCAGCCATCGCTGTAGCTTGGTCGCTCATGGTTTGACTTTCGGAGCGGGTGCCGAGGCGATCGTGTACCGATCTCCTGACTCCGCGGTAGGCGGTGAGGTCGTCGCCGCCGATCTAGGTTCTTTGGTGAGGAGCCAGATGGTTGGCCTGCCTTCTGGGAGTTGGGTATGCTGAACTACTGGTGACGGATTCCGGCTCCGTCATCTCGTGGCTGGGACCGGACTGCCCCAGTCGCCATGATGGGTTGCTTCCGAGGCGGCTGAATACGGAGGTGTCCCGTCTTGCGAGCGCCTCTTCTTGTGAATCGGGGCCTCCTGGCAATCGCTCGGTCAGTATTCCCTTGAACTTCCGTTTGCTCACGCGGCGGATGGCCGAGGGGGTTATCGCAGGCGGCGCGTCGAAAGCTCTCCGTCGCTCCCTTAGGATGGCCAGGGCCCCTTCGATCTGTTCGGCAGTACGGAACTGATCGAACGAGAGGCTTGGGCCATCCCTCGGGGGCGGGATCGAGAGTCTCGAGTTGCCGCGGCTACCCTCCACCATAAGCTGGGGCTCGGACGGAGACAGAATGAGGCGGCCGGTGGATCGGCCAGCGGCTTTCTTCGATGTCGAGGCAGAAGTCATGATTCTGAAAGCTTTCTTTGAAGAGCAGTGAGTGTCTCTTCAAGTATATGCCCCGGAGAATGGTGAGTGTTCTACGAGATGGTAGGAATAAAAAATGAAGGTTTATATTCCCCTTCTTCTAGCGCCAATTGTTGTTGCCCGAAATATTATCCGGAGATAGATATTGCTGGAACGGTCGAGCAACAGCAAATTGCGAGAGCCCGTCTGTGGGAATGGAAATAATACAAGATTTGCCGGGTTTGTTAGGCCCGGGCTTGAATGCTCTCGCGAGATGTTATTAATACGAATAGGTTTGAGTACAAATATTAATATAAGAATGCGATTACAATGAGTGTAAAAGATTCTATATATCTAGCTGTTTAGTGCTTGCCAGAAGAACTAGAGTTGCTCTGAGTTCTTGAACTGCTGGGAGTTCTGGTTTTTGTCTCTGCCGACCGTCTTTCGGTTAAGAGGTGCTGAGAGAGAAATATATCCAAAGTGTATAGCTTTGCCAAGAGTGAAAGCCGAAAAAGCCAAGCTATGAGCTGAAAAGCCAGAGAGATGCCGAGAGATTCCCAAGTGTAGGAAGCCTTCTATTTATAGGAGTTGAGATGCCCTTTACTGACGAGCGATCGCCTTTCTTGTAATATAATAAGGGGCGATTGTCTTATGTCACATGGGTTGTCTGCCTTGAAGTCCGCGACTCCTGCTGGCAGCCAGCTGTGCGGTCCAATGAGGAGCCTGCACGCGTCCTGAGTCGCTGTCCCGGGCGGTCCCACTGTGCACCTTTCGGCGGGTCTGTCGGTAGGTGAAAAGATGCTGACAGGCTGTGGTCAACGATCCATGTCCTGCGGCGCCTTTTCTGGATCTGCACGTGGGTCCTTGCTTCGAGCTTCGGCCTTCGCCAACTGGACGGGCGATGGCTTCGCGTGGCATGAGGCGGTCGTCATTGGCCGGGCACCAGAGTCGATCGCCAAATGCCAAGAGACGATCGCCTTAGATGTCGATCGCTTGGCATCGGGACTCGACCTGGGACCCTCGATCGGCCAATCCGCCTTGGCTGCTAGACTCTGGCTCAGTCGCCCGGTCTCTGTGCCGATCGCCTGTTGAGATGTATAAATCTTGACACAACATCGGGTAATGAGTTTAGGATCACATGCGTGGAGTGCTCCTTAGAAAGTGAAAAACCAAGCCTATCAAGATGATCAATATATCCTTCATCTTGAGTACATGAGTGCTGACAAATGTCCCTTCAACCATCTTGCAAGCATACAGGGCTTGAAATGTCTCATACCTCTCTTGCCTAGCATGCTTCGAGAAAGTTTCCTTGAGGTGAGTATTTAGCTCATAAGCTTCCATTTCCTCCAGATTCTTCTGAAGTTCTGGACAAGTGGTAGCCAAGATAAGACAACTGACATCAATGGAATCATCACAATGTTTCTTCCATTTATCTTTTATTGCTTTGTTTGTATTGCCAGCAGGCCCATCAGGAATTTCTTCCTCAAGAACATACAACTTTCTTTCTTGCTTAAGAACAATTCTTAAGCTCCGGATCCAATCCAGATAGTTGCTTCTGTTTTCTTTGAGCTTGTCCTTCTCAAGGACAGATCATAGTGAAATAGTGGACGTGTTGTTTGATGCCATTCTATATTATCTACAAAATTCAATACGCAAAGTATTTAATCACATTATTTTATTTATCGAAAATTACTCCCACTAAAACAAAGTACCCTCAATTTTACGACATTTGTAATTTTATTGGGCTAAGATCCCATTTTACGCAATTCTAGACTCAGCTTTGGCATGACGCCTAGAATTGAGCTACTTTAGGTGGACTCTTTATCGATTACATCCTATGTAATTCTTAGATCTCACTTATGGGATATACCTAAGATTTTATAATCCCATCTAATGCCTTAAGGTTCAAAACTATTTTGATTTCCAGATTCATTAAACGTATAGGTATCACCATTACCTATCCTACCTTACTAAGATAATCCGAGCGCCCAGCTTTGGCATGACCCACTCAAGATGATCGAAGTCTTGATAGGTATTTTTACATGAACGGCATTTAAGATTTAACGAGGGATTTTTATCCTATGTTAATGTCTATGTTTCCTAATATACATCTAAACATACATAGCATCACAAACATGCACAAATTTAAACATACATCGCATCACATGACAATAAAAGCATAGGACCATGTATAGCATGACCATAATTCCTAACGTGATTTCCATGAGCCAACATGAAAATCACAAGGGTCAATCTAAATGGTTGTAATTGGTCTTCGTTGATCTTCCAACTCCTTGGAACGTCATACGCGATCAATTGTCTCATCGAGTTCGTTCTTCTCGTCCTTCTTGTCTTCATTACATTAATGAATTTTAATACTACACTAGTAAATTAAATTACAAGAGGTGCAAACGACACGCAGGCCATTAAATAATTAAATAATTTAAATAGACGACTCGCAGGCCGTAAAACTAATTATAATTAAACGACACACAGTCCATAAAACCAACCCATAAGGAAATAAATTTATCCAATTATATTGGTCAATTTATGGTCATGTCATACACCATACACATACCATAAATAATTATCAAATAATTAATAAAAGCATGTAATTTACTAAACAATAAATTTGTCTGACAATTAGACAATAAATAAAATCTGTGTCAAAATCAACAATCCGGACCTGCAGCCCAATTGGTCCGGTCAGAGGTTCTGCAACAGAACCACGCGGGTTCGAAATCCGCGAGCTACAAATCATTTTGGAACATTTGGTTTGAAACATATTGTGGTTATAATAGAAAATCTGTGATACAAAATCACGCTCACGCGGCCAGCGTAGATGGTAAAACACCGGATTTAAAGCCGAAAGGCTCGGATCGATTCCCGCATTTTGCAGAATATTTTGCAATATTTAAAACAGATTTCTTATCGTTTATAAAACTTCCGTGTTATTTCTAAAATAAAATGGTTGGCCACTTGGTAAGTCGGTTCCGGTGTTTCCTAATTTAAAGGGATCGAATAACTTTCTTAACAAAACTCTTTTTGCTAACTAAAACGACCCGTGGGTCCAGGTCCGACCCGACCCGGACCCTACCCGACCCGTCTCGAAACAGATATGTTCCAGAACAGTTCTGGAGCAGATTATTCCAAAAATGTCCAGAAAATCGATTTTTGGCAATCCGATTTAATCCAATTAAATCAGAAAAATGTTATAAGCAAAATCAAGAACATAATTTACACATAAACATGTTTTACATAAACAATTAAGTTACTTGCAAGTTGGCTCCGATACCACTGTTGGGTTTTCCATGCATCAAATACATAAATCAAGAGTAAATGCATCGGAAGATTTAATATGAAAACCCAATTTAGGATCTCATGCAGTGATTTAATTGTTTGATTAGAGGGTTAATCGAATTACCTTAATCCGATGAATAGATCTAGATCCGGACTAGAAGCAGATGAATATCTCCTTCCTCTTTGGATTATCCACACGAACAATTCCACAAGCCGGATTGCTAGATCCTTGCGAATAATATTGATAAATAGCACAACACAACTTTCTTACTCAAAGGTTTGTACTATTGATCAAGATCAACTAAGAGAAGACGACTAGATGACCGATTTGCAACTTCTACTGTAGAAGGAGATGGCCGGTTTCTTTGAAGTGCTTAAGGGGGGAGGCGATTTTGTGTTGCCTTCTTATCACAACTCCTTGTTACAGATCCCTTATTTACTAAGTAATCCTTAGAGTCAAGAATCTAGTATTTGCTTAGTTTCCCCTCAACTTATTAAATAATACAATATATATAATATCCAATATTATACATATTACTTATTATTTAATCTCCTCATAAATATAATATCCAATATTATATTTATTATTCCCAGTTGATTTTTATTCCTACTTGTCTATAATTGTCGTACGTGCGACCCAAAAGGCTTATATTATGTTCGCAATTATTTAATACATGTTGTAGTAAAAGTAAACAAGACAAGAATTTAGGGCAGAAGATGTATTCATTCTCATTAATAGGGTCCCTTTAAATAGGGAGAGATTACATGTTCTGGAATATTCTAACAGGCCTAGCCCTATACTGGTTGGGAGAAGCCCAATAGCCCATAGACTAAGGCACACAGGTGTATTTACTTTAACACTCCCCCTTGTGCCGAGTCTTCAAAGCATGTCAAGTTGTCTCGTTAAAAACCTCGTCAAGAAAAAACCACGTGGGAAAAATGCCTTGATCGTAGGGAAAAAGAGTACAACATCCAGACATATAGGTTATGCTAATTTCGTTAAGCCAAAACCTCCATTGGTTATTTCATCGATCAATATGCTGAAGAACGTGATCAATTCGTCGATCAGTGAGCTAAACATCTAGTTACCTCGTTAAAAACCTTTCCAAGTGATAAAAACCCAGTGGGAAAAAAGAATCCTTGGTCAAGGAAAAGAGTGTAACTTGCGACGTGGATGTAAGACTCCCCCTCAAGTCTACATCTCCCCCTGATTAGTTCGTCAATCAAGGAATCTGAAAAACAGTGCATGTGATGCTGCCTCGTTAAAAACTTTGCCAAGTAACAAAACCCATTGGGATAAAATAAACGTTGGTCAAAGAAAAGAGTACAACATTTGTGGGTAAAATTCGTTATACCTCACCTTCCCATTAGATCATTACTTCGATATCGGGAGTTCGAAAATCCTACGCATTCCGAAGTTTCTCACATGTTTTTCAAATACGGCCTTGGGCAATGATTTAGTGAATAAATCAGCCACATTCTCCTCAGACTTCACTTGCTTAACTTGGATGTTGAGGAGGGCCCGTTGTTGCTGATTGCAGAAAAACTTTGGAGAGATATGATTCGTATTATCCCACTTGATATACCCAAACTTCATCTGTTCGATGCAAGCGGCATTATTTTTGTATATGCATGTGGGCGCATCAGTAACATTACTTAGTCCACTGTTACCTCGAATATGTATAATGATGGTTCTCGACCATATACACTCGTGTACCGCCTCGTGTAGAGCGATAATCTTAGCGTGATTCGAGGAGGTAGCAACAAGGTTTTGCTTAATTGATCTCCAAAATATAGCGGTGTACACAATGGTGAATACATAACCAGTTTGGGATTGACCTTTATGTGGGTCTGAAAAATACCCAGCATCAGCAAAACCTACCAACACATTCGTCGGGGTAGTTTCCTTGGCACTCACACTTACTTTAGTCATTGCACATTCATGGGTAGTTTCGTTAGCCAGATAGGGAAAGAAAAGTCCCGAGTCAATGGTTCCTTGAGGTATCAAAAGATATTATTGGTATCATTCCAATGACATTGCGTGGGCTCAAAACTATATTTAGCCAACAAGTTCACTGAGAAAGCTATATCAGGTCGAGTGTACTGAGCCAAGTACAATAATGCACCTATTTCACTTTAGACAAGGAATTTCGTCTCCCAAAAGCTCTTCGTCACATTCCTTCAGACGAAATGGATCTTTCTTCAAGTCCAAACTACGACCGATCATGGGAGTGCTAACCGTATGTGCCTTGTTCATGTTAAAACGCCTGATTTTCTTCTGGACATAGGCAGATGGCTGGATGAGGATTCCGAGTCTTCCCAGATCATCATCTCATATTCCGATTTTAGATAGCTACGGTTTCTCTTAATTCATCAAGAGTACCGATTATGTTCATATCATCGACATATACAACTATAATCGCTAATCCGAAACTTGTTTTCTTAATAAACACGCAGGGACACAGTTCGTCATTCTTATATCCCCTTCCAATCAAGTAGTCACTTAGGTGGGTATACCACACCTATCCGGATTGTTTTAATCCGTAAAGTGAGCGTTTCAACCGTACTGCAAACGCACTCCGTGGTCTAGAGTCACTTGACTTGGGTAATAAAATGCCATCGAGCACTTTCATATATATCTCTATATTAAGATCCCCATAGAGATATCACTAACGACATTTATAAGCTGCATTTCCAGTCCTTCGGAAATTACTAAGCTAATGAAGTAGCTTAGGAGAGAGTATGTCTCCTCAGCAATTCCACGCCATTTATGAGAACCTTCAAGCCTTGTACTTCAGGACTTCATTCTTCTCACTGTGCTTACTGACAAAGATTTATTTTATGTCCTACATGATTTACACTTGGTGAGGTTAGCACTACCTACCAATTACCTGTATCTTTGTCAAAGAATCTAGTTCTGCGTGGAATGCTTTATCATTTAAGGCCAATTAACTCAATGTTGATATCATAAAACAGAGCGAGGTTCGACATCGTCTTGCTCTACGCTTTGAGCAATGATAGATCATCAAAGTGGGTGGATGATCAGTCCACACTCTCGTGATTCATCGAGATTTCTTGATTTTCTAAATCATATCAATCTTCGGGGCGTCCCCCTCATTATGACTCATGGACATAGTAAAATCAAGTATGATCTCATGAAACGAGTTCATTGATGACTAATATATAAGTTTGTGCCTTACTCTACCTCCTCCTTAGGTGAGTGTTAAGTCGAACCATGTAGCTTCCACCTGTTTCTTTAGGGAGCTATGGCCTAAATCAAACATCCACCATGTGCGATAGCAGCACCCGATTCGTCGGTGTTGCGCCTCTTATCGAGGACTTTCAACCTTATAGGCTGCATCTGGTATATATGATCTCGTCACTTTCACGATATAAGTAAACGCATCAGGCATCGAATCTGCTACGTTTCGAAGATCGAGAATTTTCACTATCACATAGCGAAATACGGGGATCAATATGAGACAAAGTAGGGACATATCATGACAATTCCTGTTGTTCCCTGAGAAAGTTCATCTTCTCCCCTCCCCTAACTACGGGAAGGTTGTCTCATCAAAGTGACGATCTGCAATCGAGCGGTAAAGAGATCACCTGTCGAAGGTTCTAAGGGGATTCGTATCCAATGTAACTACTTAATCGTCTTTAAAGACTCATGCACTGTGGGGGTGCACAAGGCACAATACTACATAACCAAATATGCGCAATTGGTGCTCAAGCTCGTCTGAGTCCAAAATGAAAAAATCAGGACTTATCCAGTTACCAACTAGTACGCATAAATCGTCTGGTTAGCAGAGGGTCTATAATGAGTGAATAAGTAAAGCTGCATGCAAGACTACATAACCCCAGACAGAAATAGGCAAATTGGTGTGCATAACCAATGCCCGGGGTACCATCTGATTCGTTCGATGGTTGCCTTCGCGAGACCATTTTGCATATGCTCGTGGGGGATGGGATGCTTTTCGTCGCTCCCGATCGACATGCAGTATTCATCAAGTACTTTAGATGTGAACTCTCCAGCATTATCAAGTCTTATAGACCGAACATGGTGGTCAGGGTGGTGAGCCCTTAGACAGATAATCCGTGCTAGAAGCTTTGCAAAAGCAGCATCTTTAAGTGGACAAGAAGACGACATCTGACCAGCATGTTGAAACGTCAACCAGAACCATAAAACATCTAAATGGTACGCACTCTGGTTGAATCGGTCCACAAATATCTATTTGAATCTTATGTAAGAATGGAATTTTCACATCTTTAGCCTAGGAAGGTCTCGCTCCTACTTTGTCTAAAGCACCGGCTTTGCAGAAGAAATGACGTGCATTCGACAGTGTCAAACATGTAGAACGGTAGGATGTCTCTGATGCTTTGGATGACATAGCTTGAGGAACACCAACAAAGTTCGTTATGTGAGTTCATTGCCCTCTTCTACTTTGCACGTGAAAGATGTCCGTGCAGATCATCATGTCATGACCTGGATGCCCCAATTAGTCATGCCAAAGCCTGTACGGGTCAGCGTCCCAAAGTTCGTTATCGGTAATTGCATAGGATTCAACAACCCTAATTGCAGTGACGTACAGTCCACTAGATTGACTCGTAAGTTTCTCTAAGATGCGCTTTCGACTGCATTTATTAGAGATGATATAGAGATACTCTATTCCATTCTCACAATGAGTTTCAACATGAAAGTCGTTGATACATATATCCTTGAAGCTTTGTAAGGTTCGAGTTAGTCACTCTCAATGCATATAGAGTGTTGGTGACTGTAAAACTATGTTGTTAGGCACCAAGAACCGGGGGTGCTACGTCCTTGGATGAAGTGGGATGATCCAATCATCCTAGTCACTGCTACGTTATGGGCTATTACCATCAGCCTATCATTCGAGTGTTCCTCGATTCATTCGTCAAACGAGAACACGAGTAATAAAAACTCTGAACCTTAAGCGTAGGAACAATATTCGGTACTTTGAATAAAGTCAACCACTTGTATACATAAGCAACAATAATATCTTGCTCGAAACCAAAATACATTAGACCATTATTGAAAAATATTATAACGTCTACCGATAAAATTAGTTATAGAGGGGGGGCGTCTAATGACTTTGGCACGTATGGTGCGATACTGCCATCGGTAAATGTGAAAGTGAAATTGGGGGTCATGTCATGATCGTCTTCCTCTATATAATGAGTTTTCTATTCATCGGAATCTCAATATCTCTTCTAACTGACTGTGAAATATGTGCTTGCCTGATAGTTCGTATACCAATGGCAACAATCTCACATTAGGAGTCAACTCGTTTCTTGGGAGCCAGGAGCATCATCTCTTCTCGCTACTTTGGAAGAGCCTCTGTGACCACGACCACGTCTACGACTACCACGTTCGTTTCCACCATGCGAATTCATTCCATGTGGTTTGGGATTGGCACATCCAGTCCCCTATTCGTCGAGGTTCTTTCCACATTTCACTTTGCCATTACTAGCCTCGACAATTTGCTTTGTCTCAGCAGGCCTAGCATTATCGTACTCTAGCATATACTGATTCACTAGTATAAGTGCTTAAGTTGGGAAATTGGAAAAAATTTCTAGATCATGTCGTCTTTTGTGAGTTTATTTTCACAAAAAAAAAATAAGACGCATCTTAAGGTGGAGCATATCTTTATTGAAGTTGTTGACTCGTTATAGTAAAGCAAGTGGATTTCGTCCCACTGTACGATCAACTCGAGAAATAATTTTCTCGAAATGGCCCTTAAGAGCATTTCACAGTTCGTTGGAGATTTCATCTAAAGATATTCCTACCATAAGTTGGGGTCGAGATTTCACCTAAGAACATCAGCGCGCTTTCATTCACCTTTTAAAACGGTTCGTCGTCTGTATGAACAGAAATTGTGATGCTGACGTCTTAAAATCAGAATCTCATCTATGGCACTCAAGTCCTTCCGAGTCCAAGATGCCGAATTTCGAACGAGTTGGATTAGCTATATTCGTAAACAAGAGAAGAAAGCGAATACGTTTCACATAATCATGAGTTCGTCCATGATAAATTATTCAATATTGGGATTATTTTGTTTAGAACCAAGATATAGTCATGGTTTCGATGCGATACACGTGAAGTTTCGTTATCATGGTATTATGAGTAGTAGTCATCTAAATATGCTAGGTATGTAGCCTAATTGCATGCCATATCTAAATATGCATGCAAATTATATATATGAACATATAATTCCTATGTGGTATAACAAGATACACATTATGCAGTTAAATAGGTAAATTATGGCGCAATTATGATTAGTTATAGAACTAGGGGTATGAATTAAACGATTTAATTCAAGTGGTTAATTAATTTATTTTTTTATTTAATTAGGCATGATTAAATCAACTGATAAATCATATTATGCTATTAAATCGCATGAAGCATATAAAGTAATACATGGAACAAATAATAGAATCGGATCCGTGTACCTTACAGAGAAGACACGAATTTTTCTTATGACACACCGCCACGTTGTTTGGATGAATTGCATTCTTCATTTCAGTCTTCCGCTTGAATAGTTGATGACCTTTTGTTTTTTATAGTCCATGCAAAAAACTAAAAACAAGGAGTTAAAATATGAAAGAAAAAAACAATAAAATTAAATATTCCAATTTCACATCATGTGAGAAAACTGAAAAGAGAAGAGGAATCCCTTTTGTCAGATGATGGGCCTCTGAATGTGAAAAGCATCCGCCGATTACTGAACAAGGAACAATATTTGATTTTTACTTCAAGTGCAGTTTTAGTTTTCACTCGGCTGACAGTCATACACGGGGAAGTGCGTGTTGTTGATGCACGCGGCGGGAATTATTGTTGGGTTGTTGCGGCGATTCAAGGGTTCAGCCGTACAATCGACCTGATGTGGGATAGCGTCGGACCGGGAGCAGCGGCGAGGTATCCCGATTTGGGCGCCAGTGTGGTTGCAAATAGGGTTGCAAACAAATCGAATAATTTTGATTCGATTCGATATTCGTATTCGTATTGTTCGATTCGTATTCGGAAAAATCGAATTCGAATTTGAATAAAAATAATTTTTTGTATTCGTAGATTTTTCGAATACAAATACAAATATGCCAATATTCGATTCGATGTATTCGAATATTCGATTCGTTTATTTATGTAATATTTGTAATATATAATATATATTAGTTATATAGTTTTCTAATACATAATATATGCTAGTCAATATAGTTTAATTATATAAAATAAATATATAGAGAATATATATGTTATGTATTTATTAAATATAATTTTATTTTATAATATAGTTTTTATATTTATTTTTAGTTAAATAATTTATTTGGAATATACATATATATAAATAATTTCGAATTTCGAATCGAATCGAATATTCGAATATTCGAATTTTTTTAACGAATCGAATACGAATCGCATTTTGAATTCGACTAAATATCGAATTCGAATTCGAATATTCGTCAACTTGATCCAATTCGAATAAAATGTCTCAGTATTCGGTTCGATTCGATTCGTTTGCAACCCTAGTTGCAAATGTATGTTGCGGGTTTCTGGACCTCAGGCGGTGGTTGTGTTGTGGTGGTGGTGCTGGTCGGAGTTGCGGTGGGACCTGGGTCGGACGAGCGGTCGTGCGGCCCAAATCTAGGAGGTTCAGATGGGTAGATGCCGATGGAGGAGGTCCGGTGATGGCAGTTGTTCATGTCTGGATCTGTCCACGGACCGAAGGGGGGCTGGTATACGGCGGAAGAAGATGATGACGATGTGTAGGGTTTCGTAGAAATCCGATTTCTCATCGATTTTTTTAATTTTCAGAATTTTTTTTTTGGACGGAAAAAAAATTCTACTCAGTTGGGAGACTACGTGCTGATAACGTGTTGTAGTAAAAGTAAACAAGATAATAATTTAGGGCACAAGATGTATTCATTCTCATTGATAGGGTCCCTTTAAATAGGGAGAGATTACATGTCCTGGAATATTCTAACAGACTTATCCCTATACTAGTTGGGAGAAGCCCAATAGCCCATAGACTAAGACACACGTGTATTTACTTTAACAATACCTTATTAAACAATAAATCATAAGCGGCCTCTAGCAAGACATTATGATTACCCAAATATTATAAGTTAATAGTCCATTAAACCTTTTAACGTGTCAAATCTCCCTTTGTCACGCGATATCATATTTGAACTAAGTCATGGAGTCTGTCATACTTATTTATGTTCAAATGCTTTCTCGATCTTAAGTAGACTGATTGAATCAAATGACTCTTCATTTGAGCATGGCCATGCATTTCCTTCAGTCCTACTTATCGAGGGGCCCAGCAGATATCTCTCTCACTAAAGAGAGGTGTTGTGTCAAGATTTAACACCTTCCGACCGGCGATCGCCTCCGAGGCCGAGCGACCGACTTACAGGCCGAGCGACCGACTTACTGCCGAGCGACCAAGGCAAGCCTGCCGATCGGCGATGCTAGACTGGCCAACCGAAGGGCCCAGGACGAGTCCCGGTGCCGAGCGATCAACATCAAGACGATCGCCTCTCGGTACTCAACGACCGACCCTTGGCGATCGACCGTCTCTCGGCACCTGGCGACCTACCCTTGGCGACCGACCCTTGGCGACCTCCATCCACTGGCAGACGTCGACCTCCGAAGACCATCCAGGGACGACCGCCTCATGTCAATCACCACCGATGGCCATCCAAGTCGGCAAAGGCCGAGCCTCAAGACTGGCACCACGTGCAAAGGCCAAGACAAGATCCGCGAATCTCGGGCCATTGACCAAAGCCTGACAGATTCCCTCCACCAGCCGACAGGCCGCCGAAAGTTTGTCAGTAGGGCCACATGTTGACTGACTTCGGACACGTGATGGCTCCTTATTGGACCGCCCAAAGCTGTGGCAGCCTCTTCCTTGGACTTTAGCCCGACAGCCAGCATCTTATTTGGACTTTAGCCCGACAGCCCAGGAGATCGGCACATTATTATATTGGCCGGCAGGCGGTCGGCAGATTATTTTAATGGCCGGCAGGCGATCGGCCACTACAGGACAGGACCCGGCTGTCCCTATATAAACAAGGCAGCCTTCACTTGTCCAAGGACCCGAGATTCTGACTCTCTAAACACTGGGCAATCTCACGATTCAACCACTCAATACAGAAACAATACTTGCACTTGGCTAACATCCAACTCTTGGCAACAGCTTTCTTTCGGTCTTACTTCTCCCGGCCTTTTCTCCTCGAGCAGATTATCGGCGGGACGAAGAACACCTAGCTTCGCTCAAGAGCCGGATCAACAGAGTCTTTTTACACTCATTGTATTTAGATTTCTCTAATTAATACTTGTATCCACGAATATTCGTATTAATAACATCTCGCGAGAGCATTCAAGCCCGGGCCTAACAAACCCGGCAAATCTTGTATTATTTATCTTCTCTCGGAAGTGCTCCCGCATTTGTTTGTTGTCCGTCTTCCAGCAGTATTAATCTTCGGATAAATATTTTGGGCAACAACAATTGGCGCTAGAAGAAGGGGATCCAACCCTCGATTTTTTTACCCACCGTCCCGAAGAACACTCACTGTTCTCGGGGCAGATATTTGAAGTGACACTCACTGCACTTCAAAAGAAATCCTTCAGAAAACATGTCTTCCGCCTCCGCGTCGAAGAAAGCCGCTGACCAGCCGGCCAGACCCCCTCTTCCGTCCCAGTCCGAGCCGCAGCCGATGGTGGAAGGAAGCCGCCGCGGTCAGAGACGCTCGATCCCGTCCCGGGACGGCGGCCCGAGCCTCTCGCTCGATCAGTTCCGAACCAATGAACAGATCGAAGAGGCCATAGCCGCCCTTCAGGAACGACGGAGTGCTCTCGACGCGCCTCCTGCTGCGCCTTGCCTCTCGCCGAAGATCAGCGGAAGCTTAAGGCACTTGGCCGAGCAAGCGCCAGGAGGCTCTCGCCGCAAGAAGAGGCGCTCGGCGGAGCACGTCGTCTCGATCGCTGGGCCGACCCGACACAGCGGCCGGGCGATCGGCCCGGCCTACGAGACGACGGAGTTGGTGTCCGTCACCGGGAGCTCGGCCTACCCGGCTCCCACAAGACGATCCGGCCGCTGGCTCCCGCCGCCAAATTCCCGAGGTCGGCGGCTGGGTCCGAGATCGGTACACGATCGCCTCGGCCCCCGCTCCCAAAGCCGATCCGCAAGCGGCCGAGCCGCGGCGATCGCCGCAATGCAACGTCGGATCGACGACATGAAGGCGCTCCTGCAATCCGGGCGGCGCGTGAGGACGATCGCCCGCCAAGCGAGCCGCTCGCGATCGACATCGAGCTCGCCCCGGTGCAGCACACGATCGCCCCTCCTAAGACACCCGTGTACCAAGGGCGATCGGACCCCCAAGCACACCTGCACAAGTTCAACATCTACATGACCGGGTGTGGGGCATCAGACGCGACCAGGTGCCGAATGTTCCCTCTGACACTGGACGACCTCGCCCACCGGTGGTACACTTCATTGCCACCTCGGTCCATTGGCTCCTTTAACGAGCTGGCGCATGTCTTCACGGAGCACTTCGCCACCCGGGTCGCCCGCCCAGAAGGTCGCCATCGCATGATGCAAATCAGACAAGGAGAACAGGAGTCAGACTCGGACTACATCGACCGGGTTGACATGATCATCCTCAACGGCGAGCCCGTAAGCGATGAGACCGCCCTCTACGCGGTCCTAGGAGGTTTTCAGGGTTTCTCGCCTATGTTCAGGCATCTCACGAAGACCCTGCCGACGACCTACGCAGCCTTCCGGGCTAGAGCCGCGGATTTCCTGTCCAGACAAAGGCTTCTTCTCAGCCTAGGAGTAGACCGATCGGCGCCCGTGCGACGACCTCCAGTCTACCAGCCCGATCGCTACTACCCAGCAGAGCCGGAGGACTCGATCACCGCCTACAGTCCATTCTAACACGAGGGACTAGCCGCCGCCCGATCGCCAATTTCAACCTACGAATAAAGCGATCGGCCGCCGAGCGACGATCGCCAGTCTTCCGGCCAGATCGCAACATCATCAGCAGCCCGGTGGACACGATCGCCATCTACAGTCCAGCATATAACATGACGGACTAAGGCCTAAGATCGCCTCCACCGCGCATCATAAAGCCATGGCCCTGGCAGTCGATGGAACCGGCTGCTTCGGTCATGCAAGGTCCCTTTCGGCCGAGATCGCCCGTCTTCGTTTAAATACGAGGCCGGCGTAGTCGGAGGGCCCTCCAACATTAATCAGTGGACTCATTCCACAACCCCGTCTCAACGTACACCGTCGAGGTCGGCCATCTCCATGGCTGGCCGAGGTGGAAGCAGAGCTAACAAGCCGCGGGCGTGGAGTTGATTCATCCGACGCTGCCCCGCGCAAGGGCTCCTCTAGACCGAGACCGCACGCCTTTCGTTTAAAAACAAGGCGAGGCGCAGCCTAACAGAGGACCCTCATAATAAAGTGAGCCACGAGGCACTCATTGTCTTTGTGCACCAAGACACGGTCATGGGGTCGGTCCATCGATCTCCGCGACTGTGCACGATTCCTCAAGCAAGCGAAACCACCAAGTTTCCGTGGGGATCGGCCAATGTTGTTTTTTGCAGGTACAAGACCGAAAGATAGCTAAGCCAATCGACCATGATTAAACCCAAGTCCGAGTCCTAAGTCAGCTCAGATCGCCCGTCCTCATCCGTACACGATCACCAGCGAGAACCACCTCGCCCCATGTCTTCAACATAGGAGCAAGCTGGGGGGCAATTGTTGTGTCAAGATTTAACACCTTCCGACCGGCGATCGCCTCCGAGGCCGAGCGACCGACTTACAGGCCGAGCGACCGACTTACTGCCGAGCGACCAATGCAAGCTGCCGATCGGCGATGCTAGGCAAGCCAACCGAAGGGCCCAGGACGAGTCCGGTGCCGAGCGATCAACATCAAGACGATCGCCTCTCGGTACTCAACGACCGACCCTTGGCGATCGACCGTCTCTCGGCACCTGGCGACCTACCCTTGGCGACCGACCCTTGGCGACCTCCATCCACTGGCAGACGTCGACCTCCGAAGACCATCCAGGGACGACCGCCTCATGTCAATCACCACCGATGGCCATCCAAGTCGGCAAAGGCCGAGCCTCAAGACTGGCACCACGTGCAAAGGCCAAGACAAGATCCGCGAATCTCGGGCCATTGACCAAAGCCTGACAGATTCCCTCCACCAGCCGACAGGCCGCCGAAAGCTTGTCAGTAGGGCCACATGTTGACTGACTCCGGACACGTGATGGCTCCTTATTGGACCGCCCAAAGCTGTGGCAGCCTCTTCCTTGGACTTTAGCCCGACAGCCAGCATCTTATTTGGACTTTAGCCCGACAGCCCAGGAGATCGGCACATTATTATATTGGCCGGCAGGCGGTCGGCAGATTATTTTAATGGCCGGCAGGCGATCGGCCACTACAGGACAGGACCCGGCTGTCCCTATATAAACAAGGCAGCCTTCACTTGTCCAAGGACCCGAGATTCTGACTCTCTAAACACTGGGCAATCTCACGATTCAACCACTCAATACAGAAACAATACTTGCACTTGGCTAACATCCAACTCTTGGCAATAGCTTTCTTTCGGTCTTACTTCTCCCGGCCTTTTCTCCTCGAGCAGATTATCGGCGGGACGAAGAACACCTAGCTTCGCTCAAGAGCCGGATCAACAGAGTCTTTTTACACTCATTGTATTTAGATTTCTCTAATTAATACTTGTATCCACGAATATTCGTATTAATAACATCTCGCGAGAGCATTCAAGCCCGGGCCTAACAAACCCGGCAAATCTTGTATTATTTATCTTCTCTCGGAAGTGCTCCCGAATTTGTTTGTTGTCCGTCTTCCAGCAGTATTAATCTTCGGATAAATATTTTGGGCAACAACAAGAGGGACAAATTCCTATTTTGATTATTCATTGCCCTCTACATGACTCCAACTAATCCCGATCGCTAACTTTTATGATCACCATGTTTCAGATGACGTTAGATTACGTCAAGGCATAGCAGTTATAATGTTGGACTCTATGATAATCTCAGGTCCAAGGATTTATTGACATACTGTTATATTGAGATTCACTTATGACATTTCCATGTAGTGATCTCAATGCGGGCCTGTCCAGTATTAGTTCTCCAACCAATACCCATAAGATTGATCCATACCATACGCATAATTATACGCTGATTATCAATCAAACTTTTACTAGTATTATAATCACTTGAGTCTCTACTCAACGCGATTGTACCAGGGACATTTGAATAATCTTATTATTCATGATTAACTATTATTCGATTATTATAATATTATAATATGCAAACATTATAATAATCAACGAGAAATAAATAATATCAAATAAATTTATTTAAATGTGACAATTACAAATCTAGGCACATCGAATATCCTAGGGAACTATTCTCAACACGTCACTCCATCACAAATGATTCTGTTGGAAATTGGGTACCGTCACTAGAATAGTGCGATGTAGAGTTTTCAAACTCTTTTACATTTATGGAAGCGTATAAAAATTGCTAAAGATAAATGACACAAGATTTATAGAGGTTCGGCCAAATATGCTTACGTCCTCTCTTCATATATTTTTCTATAGGTTCAAGATAAACCTTTCCGCCTTGTTTTCTATCAGTCCGAGGTAAACAGTGATACTTCTTGTCTTTTTGTCGATCCAAGATAAACCGTTTTGCTTTTCTATCAGACAAAGAATCAACTATCTAGCTTTCGGTTGGTACTAGAAAAACCTCACTTGGATTTAGATATGATTCTTCTAATGTCGGATCCTTTATCCTAATAATACCGAATCAATCTACAATCCTTTATTTCCTCTCGTGTATTTGTTTGAGTGAAACGAACACTCGAACTATAACATTTACGCTCGATTATAGCAACAAATATGAGTATAACAATATCTAAAGTATATATTCTTTGCTTGAAGCTGTTGTATTGTGAATACCATTAGAAGTTGTATTTATAGGCTCCAATGCCTCAACTAGCCGTTAGCTCCTACTGCCTTGATTATGTACGTTATATCTCCTCCATTAAGATCATTACGTACATTAACACTTCCTGTTACGTACGTTATGCTCTATGCAAATCAGTCCAGTGGCTTCTGTGTTCTTCCATTACGTATGTTATTCTTTCTCATAGCGTACATTATGTTCTTCTTGTTACGTACGTTATATATAATACATTGCGTACGTTATGTTTAATATATCTGTTGCATGCTGATCTAATCCATGATACCATCTGTCCATTCAACTGTTCCAAATTCATATTCAAATCCTCATTACGTACACTAAATCATCGCCTTTACGTACATTATATGTTCTTCATTGCGTACATTATCCATCATGCTTTGCGTATGTTAACTTGATCATGAACTCATCTGGCTTCAGCTGGGTTTTTATTTCAAATGTTCTTCTGTCCAGCTCGTGCGTCCTTTGTTGTTTTTCCTTGACACATTGCTGTTTTTGTTTGTTTAACAACTTATCATCAAAACCTCGATTATGGATGTATGGAATAAAATATTCCATCAATATCTCCCTTTTTAATGATGACAAAACAACAATATATCGATGGGATTTATACCTGCAAAAATATATAAAAAAATATACAGATCAAAGTTTCCAGCTTTGCCCGTTTCGTTAGTTTTCTTCTCCCCATCTTTCTTTTTCTTTTCTTCTTTTTCCTCTCCCCCATTATGTTTTTTCTTCTCGTCATTATTCCATGACTCCTCATTTTCTCCCCCTTTTTGTCATTAGCAAAAAGTGTAGATAAGACCATACAATCGATAATAAATTTATGAGACATAAACGGTAAAACTCCCACTGAAAAATAGATCTCCTCTTTTAAAAATTATAACTCCCTCTGAGTTAAATACCAATTAAAAAAATATCAATTTGATGATATATTAATTTGAATTTTGGGGATCCATACGACTCTCGGTCGTTTTTCATTTGGTAAATAGACGATGTTCAGTATGATGGTTCCTTTTGGAATCCATATTTTCTAAATTTTTATCGTCCGTCTTGGGCCTTTACAAATCGAAATATGATGCTCAGTTTTTAAAAATTTACCACAATAGGGTATATTCATATTTATGGATTCGTTTTTATCGTTCAGTTTAAATCCTAACCCCTATTTATTTAACAAAAAATTTTGCACTGAAAGTAAATTTTCAAATTTCTCGTTTCCTCAAGAAAATTTCTTCGTTAAATTTTTAAGTGTGTTTTGAACTTTTAATAAATCATTCTTAATTTATTTTCCTTATCAAGGCACATAGAATGATCGTTTTCAAAAACTTCCCCTTTTTCTTTTATTTTGGAAATTCGATTTCCAATAAATTATTTTTCGCTTTGAGGGATTTGTTATCAATTAAAGCATCTTGAAAATCTATATGCAAAAGTTCGAATGCTTCAAATAATCATCGTGAGATGAGGTACTAACCTGAATTTCGACGTCGCTATGATCGTAAGAGCTCCTTTCAATGAGTGTGAGGTTATTTTGAATAATTCCATCTTCTTCCTCTTCGTCATTCCACGTGGCTATAAGCACTTCCATCTTGGAAGTCGAGCCTCGCCAATTTCTAGCAAAGTGGCCTAGTTTACCATAGTTTTGATAATTATTGTCGAATTTCTTTGACTCGTTCGAGTTGATGTCTTTTCTTCGTCGATTTTTAATAAGTTTTGGTACTTATTTATATTTTTGGCATAATATGCCAATTCTACATCGTTTTCATCTACCGAGATTTCTTCTTCTCTTCTTGACATCTTAGATTTCAAAGCTATTGATCTTTCCTTTGGTCTCGGTTTGGCATTTCGTGATTTAAGAACTATCTCGTAATTTATTAACGAACCAACAAGGGCGCTAAAATCAAGATTATTTAAATCTTTGGACTCTTTTATTGCCGTAACTGTCCTGTTCCATTCAACAGGGAGCGATCGTAAGATTTTCTTCACTTTTTCACTACTTGTTAATGGTTTCCCAAAACAAGCTAGTTCATTTGTGATAACCAAAAATCGGTCGAGCATGTTTGTTATGGACTCGTCACTCTTCATCATAAATAGCTCGTAGTCGTGGAGAAGCATATTTATCTTTGTCTTGTTCACTTGCGATGTTCCTTCATGAGTCACCTCGAGCATTTTTCAAATTTCTTTGGCACTTTCGCATGAGGAAATCCGATTATGTTCTTCCGAATTTAAAGCACAATAAAACAATTGCGTTGCTTTATAATTATAATGATCATTCTTCCAATCCGTATCATCATACTCTTCGAAGCTTTTGAGAGTACCGTTGGAATTCATGGGAATTTTTGGACCAAGACATATAAATTTCCAAAGTTCAATGTCATAGGCTCGGATGAAAATCGACATTTTCTTTTTCCACATCATAAAGTTTGATCCATCAAAAAATGGAGGTCGATTTAAGACGAGGCCTTCAACCGGTCCAAAATGGAGCGCCATAGGATCTTTTTCTCCTCGGATGTAAAGCCGACTTTTAGAGATACTGCTCTGATACCAATTGTTGAAAATTGGGTACCGCCACTAGAATAGTGCGATGTAGAGTTTTCAAACTCTTTTGCGTTTGCGGAAGTGTATTAAAATTGCGGAAGATAAACGACACAAGATTTATAGAGGTTCGGACAAATATGCCTACGTCCTCTCTTCGTATCTTTTTATATAGGTTCAAGATAATGTTAGGAGTATGCCCTCGAATACCACTCAGAGGATGTTAGAGTGAGGGCATCATACTTGTTATTATGTAAAACATTATTAGAAGGCAATTGTATGTTTCTTTATTTACTCGTAGTCACTGGCATTCCTGACTCGTAAATATATATATAAACTAGCCCATGTATTTGAGAGCAAAAAATTCCACTCCTTATTGGATAAGGAGATCGGCACTGGAAAGGTTATGGCTCAAATACTTAATCGTTCGCAAGTCGATGAAACTTGACTAGGCGTTAAGTTTTTGTGAAGACTTGTATGACGTGTTCTTTGACTTGGAGAATGCCGGTCGATCACTAATGGTTAGTGGGAGCACACGTTATAGGTATGCTACTGAGATTAGTATACTCGAACCGACTCACCCTCGATTCATCACGCAGATTTCACTCCAGGACAGTCAATGTCGGAATCGTAAGGTTGTGATAGGTATTCATGAACCTTTGACTTGAGAATTTAGTAGGGATGTGCTTGTGACGTTAAGATTTTCATTAGAGTAGTTCGACCCAGAAAACCGAAAGGTGGTGGTCAACCTCGACATACATCTTGACGGGCAAGTAGCAGGTTCTACTGAATACCAAGATGGGATTTTTTTTCTCCTATTAGTGAACAGGTACATGTCCTATGCGGTTTTTGGCAAATGAGATCATAAGTCTTTGGCCAATGCATTTGAGCGAGTTGTATTGGACACGAGAGCTCGATGATCTTGATTTGCATTAACTCATGCATAGTATCGAGTACAGATAGGGTTTGACTGGACGTGACCCTATGACTTGATCAGGACATTTGAAAGACAGGTTTATACGTATACTGCTATCACGACAGAAAGGTTTTGGAATGATCACCATCATTCGTTCTCAGTTAGGGTAGTGTAGGCCGCCAGGCTGGCTAGGTGGTGCTACTACTCTTTGGTTCCTCCCATGGCTAATTGAGACGGACCTACGGAGTCGCGCAATAGGATTGATGATGAAATGAATCGAGCTTGTTCTCTCTTTAATAATATTAGATATTGGATATCTAATTTATTGGACATTAGATGTCTAATTAATTTTGGGACATTGGATGTCTAAATTATTTTATTGGATAAATTAATTTATAGCCTAATGAATTAAATAAATTACTGAGTGATTGATTTGTGATCTATGCTGAGGGCGCTGGATCGGATGTCCACTATGCGTTGGTCCGACGGGATCATCATGGGGATCTATGCTGAGGGCGCTGGATCGTTGGACAGGTTTTCCACTATGCGTTGGTCCGACGGGATAATCATGTGGATATAATTATTTCTTGGAGAAATTAATTATATTATTTTGTATTTGATATAATTAATTAATTGATATAAATACATCAACGAAATAGAGTTTATCTGATTGAACTATCGAGAGTCCGAAGCGAACCAAACTCATTCGGTTCTTCTTGTTGGCCGTCCCACCTACCTCCCCTTAATAGGTGGAGGACAAAACACTTTAAGAGATAAGATATCTCTTTTGATTTTGTAAGGGGAAACTTTGACATTTGAAGAGAATATGAAGATAATAAAAGACAACTCCTCCCACTCCTCTTGTGAATAATTCACGGCATTAACAAGAGAGAGACACTACACCATAGATTGCATACAGCAACGTGTAAAATACGTTGCAATATGCCCTAAATTCATTGCAATAGGGCCTATTGCAACGATTATGCAAAAATCAAGCGTGCCCTTTGCTCTGGTTGCCATAGGGCCCTTATGGCAACAAATTTGGTACCATATTGCAACGGCATATTATCGTTGCAAATATAGTATATGGCAACGATTTAACGGCTATAGAAACAGGTTTAACACCATTGCAATATATTGGACTACCTATGGCAACATTTTTTTGCAACGTTTTTTTTGTGTTAATTGTTGCAATACATGGACTCAGGCAACCCTTAGGCAACATATATATGCCCAATTGCAACGTATTTAGAATCAAATGCAATCTAATTTTATTAGTGAATATGACATATATGGCAACATTTAAGCTTCTATTGCAACGCTAAATAAAAAAACTGGCATGACCATTAGATTTATTTCAATTGGTATATCGTAACATCAATCCAACCGAGCAATATTACTGCTGTTCCAACATCAATAAATTCACTCAGACTAAGTTTAGGAAAATGACCAAGTTGAAGTAAAATAACTAAGTTCAAGTGACACACAATCTAACTTAGTAATACATAGACCAATATCTTAGTTAAACATTATAAACATCTCTTCTTCCTCTTCCTATTCCTCTTCCTCTTCATCTTCATCTTCATCTATCTTCATCTTCATCTTCATCTTCATCTTCATCTTCATCCGTCTCATCTCTGTAACAGATTTTTATATAATACCAGTGTCATGTTCATACAGTGTTCCAACTGAATAAATCTTATACTATATAAAGTATAGTCATCAAAGCACCATAAGTGAGGGAAAAAGATGTAGATTACGCACCAACCAACCAAAAAATATCACAACACCATTGATCAGATAAGCATTGGATCTCTTCAATCCAGATATATCAAGATACCTGTGCAGATTGCAGATAGAATTATCAGGTTATAACATTTGTCAGATATGCATAATCTGATAACATACCATCTCATATTGATCTCTGGTGTTGTCACCTCAGATATCAAGACCATGCAAGTGTAAAGCTGCCCCTCCCCGGTTAACATGGAATATGCTACTGCAATTCCCGAAAGAGAGTCATGGACAATCTGAAAAAACAAAAGCAACCTAATTGTTACAGTCTACACAGTGCATTTTTTAAAAAAATGACACTCCACAATTCCTTTATCAAACAGAAGAAAAACGAAAGTCTTCCTTTTAAAAACGGAAGAAAACTGGCAAAATATACTACAAAAATAAGACTATTGGACATGTGGAGCTACTATCTTACGGAAGATAGAGTGACAATATCAGTCTAATCTCTACTCCAACTTAAGAGAATGACTACTTATGTGGAAGTTAACGTAAAATAGCACCATATACACTTGAATCAGTAAAGATTACTCAAAAACCTAACCATCATAGTCATATTTTGCTGCCCATAAGAACCTCTCTGGATCAATATAGGACCACAGGACCAACATAAACAGAGGCATGCTAAGTTTCTAACAGTTGACTTACATACTCTATTCCACCAAAACAAGGATACAGCCAACAAATCATTCCAAGATCTGAAATGAAGTAGCCAACTGATATCTGCCAAAATTTAGAAGACCAAAGAGAAAAAGTGAATACCATGAGCACCCATCACCACAAAAATTATCAATAAGTTAAGATAAAACTAGAATATTAGAACTTAGTGCAGGAAATCTCGGCAAAGATGCTTCAGTTCAGCCAACTTTCCTGATAACAACAATAGAAAGGAATATGCTTAGCTACACCACTTTACAAAACGGTAATCGGTAAACGAAAAAGAAAAAAATAGAAAAAGATAAGAAGTGATCGAACGGAGAGACGATGAAATTAATGTAAAACCCGGCCTAAAAGTAGTTTATAACAGCCGGACTCTTCGCCATCGCGTCTTAATGCCGCAAATAGATACCGAACCACGATAATAATTCAACTCCCACAATGTTGAAGCGAATTACAAGTTGCCCATATTTGTAAACGAAGCTAAAAGTTGAATAACTTCAAAAGTTAAATCAAAAGCAGCACTTGAGGGGGCAAAATAAAGAATAAGCTCACGATCACTTTTTTTCCAAGTGTTTACAAAATACTTCTTCAAAGAATAATGAAACATTTCGTCTTTTGAAAGATGAACTGACTTAAGAAACAAGCAACCGTGATCTACCTTGGGCATGCCAGTCTCAAACAAACAAGTATCTTACTATGATAAGAAGTCCCGGTGGGAGCTTATGTGTCTTTGGGGTTTCATAGAGAGACTGGGTGATGTGCCGATAATCGAAATAATAACTTTGAAATAATTACGGTCCCGATGAAGTCCGAAAGACCGAAATCAATAAGCTTCAGATCAGCATCTTCACTTCTCGAGGAGAACAAGAAATTCTTGAGGTTGCAACGAAATCCAGACTAGAATGTTAGCTTCGTCATTTGATATATTTACCAACTGGTCACTAGAAAGAGACAATTCAATTACCTCGGGTTTTAAGTCCGGTGGACAACACCTTGAAGATGACAAAATGAAGCAACACTAAGAATTTGAACAATAATAAGTTTTGCTTCCTCTTCCGCATATCTACCACCTCCGAAATGAATAAACCACTATATGTTTCTTGTGGTAATAATAAAAATTAGAATAAGAATCACTAATTTTTGTTCCGCTCACTTTCCTCTTTGATATAATGGAGGATTTTTGGCATATAGATGCGAGGAAAATTCATTCTCACTTACTTTGTGATATTTTGTCAGTGATTCTCCACCTTCACACAACTGCGAAAAGAAAAGGAGAGCTAATAACACGACTATAGTTTTCTAACTTCTTAACTAATTCAAAACGCATAGCTTATAACAAGTGACAGAGAAGCACGGGGATAAGAAAACACGTACTCCATTATTATGTACACATTATTGGCGTCCTCACAAGCATCATAATATCTAACAAGATGCTTGTGGCACGAAAGATCTTTCAAAATTTTCACTTC
Organism: Orobanche coerulescens; assembly: GCA_033398695.1. NCBI lineage: Eukaryota > Viridiplantae > Streptophyta > Magnoliopsida > Lamiales > Orobanchaceae > Orobanche > Orobanche coerulescens. The sequence goes on along the minus strand of CM065807.1, from coordinate 109,802,519 downwards.
TCGTGAACATCTTCAATAGATATTGCGGTTGTCATCACAAAGAAGCTTGTTCACTAAATATTTAGTCTCAAAAAATATCATATGTGTGGATTTATGTATGCAAGAAAGAGGAACAGGAACCATAAACAAAATAGTGAGAATAACGAATAATGGATTGCTAATTGGTAAGAATAAAAGACATGAGATGTCTCATAGTTCTTTTCATTTTTGCGAAGCAGGTCAATTAGACCCGACCATTTTGACCCCATATGATTTCATAACTATTTGAGATAAAACCGAATATAGCGAGATTATGTTGCAATACGACTCCTTATGAAACAACTAGGTCGATTTGGGTTGTCTTACTTCTAAGGGTCAAATGATTTACACTAAAAGGTTTAGGAAGTCAGCTAAACCGGTTTTCTAATCTGTTATGTAAAATGATCATAAACTTAAAACCTTGGATTTAGAGGAGACTCAACAAATACAAACCTTTTTGGGAACGGTGCAAATGATTTTCCACATCCCCATCTTAACCGTATCAACATCATCAAACAGACAAGCAGAGACCAAGATGTTTATGTAGCGATATAGTTTTACAATCAAAGGTAACACGTTAACCTTTTAAAGGATTCATAAAATATGTTTTTCCAGGATGGTTCAATTAGACCAGACCTTTTTGACCCTTTTTCCAAAGCCGGCGACCCACAATGCTTTGTTTTTTTATATAATAGATAATATTTCCCCATATCATCTAGTGTCAACAAAGTCAAACTGATGTTGGAGACAATCTTTTTATGCAGCTGAGAAACAAGTTAATCCACTATTATGATTTCTTAACCATTTGAGGGAAAACCTATAGAGCAGGAACATGTCCATTATCAGGTGACAGTTCACCACAACTAGGTCGTTTTGGGTTGTCTTAGTTCTAAAGGGTCAAATGGATTATGCCAAAAGGTTTAGCAAGTCATCTAAACTGGTCCCAAAGTGTCCACGGGTATCATATGTAATGATTATAGATTAAGACCATGGATTTAAAGGAGAGTGGATAAACACGAACCTTCAGGGAACGGTGCAAAGGATTTGCCACAGCCCTTCTTTATAGTTTCAACGTCGTCACAGAGAAGCATATGCTCTTCAGAATCAATCCCCCAGAACAGCGGGCTTCGAGCGCCTTGAGATCCTGTTCCTTGAACGGCCGATCATTTGGTATGCCAGGATCCTTTTCTACCTTCTGCCGAGTGGGAGGAAGGATGGGGTGGGGGGGAAGAGAACTAGGGTTTTTCTGGGTTGGCCGTGTGGGTTGTGTTGTCCGTTGTGGGTTTTGTTTTTTCTTTTCTTTTTTCTTTTGTTATTTTTTGTAAGCCCTGCAAGAAATCCCGCTCACATTTTACAAGCCCGCCAATATTCCCCCCCCCCAAATGAATAGATACTGCAACGATTTTAAAAAAGTATTGCAATAGAATGTATGTTTTAAACTTTCTTATATTTTTCCAATGGAATTGCAATGCTTTCCAAAAGCATTGCAATTTATATGATTTGGTTTCTCAATTGCAATGGTTTTTAACAATTTTTTAGAAATGTGGTTGCAATAGGCAATCTATGGTGTAGTGAGAGAGAGAGTCTTGTGTTGTCTTCTTCATCTTCTACATTTTTCTTAGAGAAAAATTGAGAGAAATTATTGAGAGAAAATATATCTATACACTTGGAGTGATATAGATTATATTTGAAAGCACCAATCACTTTGTTCTAGCCGTGTCCTTAGAGGACAACGAAGTGGAAGTTGTTCCGGTCATTTCTCCAGCGCGTGGCAAATAGAGATGCGGTGTTTTCGGCGTTGGATCATCCAAGAGCTTGTTGCAGATTGGATTCGTAAGGGACATAATCTTCTCACCATTTAATCAACGGACTTCGATGGTATGATTTCGTATCTTCCTTTATTTCATTGTATATTGTTATATACGTAGCTTGATCGATCCTCTTAGGGATTCGGATCGAATATAATTTTATTTTTGCTTCCGCTGCACCTTTGTTTTAGGCAACAAATCCCAACAGATAAACCTTTCCGCCTTGTCTTATATCGGTCTGAGGTAAATCATTACACTTCTTGTTTTTTCGTTGGTCCAAGATCAACTGTTTTCCTTTTCTATCGGACAAGGAATCAACCTATCTAGCTTTCGATTAGTACTAGACAAACATCACTTGGATTTAGATATGATTCTAATAATGCCAGATCTGTGATCCTAATCAATCTACAATCCTTTATTTCCTCTCGTGCTTTTGTTTGAGTGAAACAATCACTCGAACTATAACAATTACATTCCATTACAACAACGAAGATAAGTATAACAATACCTAAAGTATATGTGCTTTGCTTGAAGTTATTATATTGTGAATACCATTAGAAGTGGTATTTATAGGCTCCAAAGTCTCAACTAGCTGTTAGCTCTTGCTGCCTTCATTATGTATGTTATAGCTCCTCCGTTATGTACGTTAAACTTATTACGTATGTCAACACTTCCTGTTACGTACGTTATGCTCTATGCAAATCAGTCCAGTGGCTTCTGTGTTCTTCCATTACATATGTTATTCTTTCTCGTAGCGTACATTATGTTCTTGTTACGTACGTTATATAGTACACATTACGTACGTTATCTTCAATGTATCCGTTGCATGCTGACCTAATCCATGACGTCATATGTCCGTACAATGGTTCCAATATTTGAATTCATATTCAAATCCTCATTACGTACGTTAAGCCATCGTTTTTATGTTAGTATTATGCTCTAAGTCTACTATTTTTAATAATAATGTGGAGACATTTATTATTATTTAATATATATTATTGATTATATTATTGAATTAATATTCTGCTTACGATCATCAAGTATGTGACTTGATAGTAAAGCTCGTTAATGCATTAAAGAATATTTATTCTAGATATCCCTAGTAATATGATTACTAGTATGATAACGATACGATGGCTATGTTTTACTGGTCATGAACATGAGATGTTATATCACGTCATAGATACATGTAGAGACATCATATTGGACCCAACAAATAGAATTATATATGGATTAAGTCATAATTTCGCTAATTATTATATATTATTTAAGTCCTTATTACCTAAAGACACTACATTTTCCTACATAATGAGTATCATATTTTAAAACAATACCAACGTCTTCTGTGTAATACCCGAGATTTCTGTTATGTAATTGGAACTCGTGATATTGTAATGATTGTACTTGATTTGAGTATTATTTTCCGTATTTCATAACCCGATGTTGTCGAGCATTTAATTCCGTGATTGTGATTTAAAGATTGTAAATCTGCGCATGTAGCGCACGCTATCAGCTATGTTTAGCGTGCGCTAACGTGGGTTCATAACGCACGCTACTGAGTATCCTTAGCGCACGCTATGCGCGGTCAAATTGATTGAGACGTGCGGTAGGTGAGAGCTGGCCGGGGGACCCCTGTCGGATAGTGTCGGGACGTACCTGGACGGCTTTCGGGGAAAATCCGAGTCAACGCCTTAGCGCACGCTACAGGTATATGCGTAGCGCACGCTAAAGTGCCGAGTACAGTTTAGACTGTGAGCCGTTAGCGCACGCTACGAACAGGGGCTAGCGCGCGCTAATAGCCATTTATTATAAATAGGACAGCATCCTATTCGTGATTTCAGTTCTCTCTACTCTCATTACCCGAATTCCCACACGTAAATCATAACTTCCCTCACCCCAAACACTTCATATCAACATCCTGATTCGTGATTGAAGATCGTTCATCATTGGAGATTGTTGTTCAAGCTTCGGTGTCGGATTGCTTCATTTTTCCTCCGTGTTCTTCACTACTTGAGGTAGGTGATTCCTCACCAACGTTAGTAATGTTCTTAAGGACGTCTGATCATGTTTAGATAGCCAGTTATTTTGTTTGTGATCGGTCATCACATGTTAGAAGGATATTTTCGATGTTTCGACACTTATTCATCGTATGAACCTTTGAACCATCTTAGTAGTATGAACTCCTAAGCGTTTTCAAATCGATTTGTGGTTAGTAATCGGAGATTACCTAGTTCGTATGTTTCACGTTGGAATCATGTGTTTTGGGACTTGGAATAATCGGAACTTAGAATACTTCTTGAAGATCTTAGACAAGATATGATATTGAGATGACTATCCGTATATTTGTATTTCACGATCATAAATCTTCCGCAAACCTTATTAGCATGATTTGCCCGAAGATAACTTGTATTATCACGGTAGAATTCATGAGTTCTTCACCATTTAACCCAGTTTTCGGATTTCAGTATTCTGCCATGCAGTATTAGCGCACGCTAACACGTGTGAGTTAACGTGCGCTATCGGAGTCAGTTAACGCCCGAAACGTACGTAGCGTACGTTATGAGACTAGCCGAGTCAGACTGCCAAACCGTGGCTAGCGCACGCTAGTCTTACATGATAGCGTACGCTAACAAGCCTGCTTAGCGCACGTTACGTGAAATACGAGCGCACGCTAATGATCCAGCGATTGGTTATTTTTGAGCCTTTCGGCCGTAGACCGAATTGTTAGGCCATCGTTCGACTTGAGATGATTTGTATATCGTTCCTTTTGTTAAGGTTCGGGCTTGTTACGTTGATCGAAGGAGGCGGCCTTCGAGCGTGTCGAGAACATTGAAGTGTTTCGTCCTTGCCATTTTCGAGGCAAGTATCATATGTCGAGTTCGATTTATCATACTTGTGGTTTTATTCATATTGTTGAATATGAAATGTGTTTCTGAGAAATTTCGTGATATTCGTTGTTGTTTGTTCGTATTGATGAACATATTGAAATGCATATGTGTATGCATAATTGTTTGATTATGGTATAAATGATCCGAGGGGGGGTCATGAGGATCTATCTTGAGGGCTGGATCGAATGTCCACCATGCGTTGGTCGACGGGATCATCATGGGGATCTATCTTGAGGCGCCCGGATCGCTGGACGGGTTTTCCACCATGCGTTGGTCACGGGATCATCATGGGGATTTATCTTGAGGGCTGGATCATTTGGATTACCATATATTGTGTTGATGGAATCGTGAGGATTCGCATCGTTGGATTCCGTGGCGGAAGTCCGTTTTGCATGTTTTGTGATGTATTGATGATTTATTGTATGATGATACTTGTACTAGCATTGTTTTGCTAACCCCTTCGGGGTGGACATTGTTTTGATGTTCGGTAGCCGAGGAGCGGGAAAGCAACTACTGATCGACAGGACGATGAGATGGCTCAGTGATGTGATTGGTGTTATTGTGTTTGGTCTTCTTGGTTCGTTTAGTACTCGAGTACGTCTGTTGTAATAAGTCAATTCGATATGGTTGTATTAGTTAACGTATTTGATTGGTTGAACCAAATCTGTATTTGAACTTCAGTTGTTCGATTGTATTGTTTTTACACTTCTTCTAAAAATAGCCTTGTAAATCCTTATCTAAAGGGTTTACGGCACTGTAATTATTCCGAATATCTCGGGGTGTTACAGAATATGGTATCAGAGCTAAGCTTTATGGATATCTTGGCAGTTGGGTTAGTTGGGTCTGTTTACATTATTGATTATTGGTCGTTTGTAACATCACTGCTGAGCCAGCATCGTCAATTGGACTGTGGTTGTAAGTTTCCTAACCTCGAATACTACTGTTTTATTTAATTCCTGTCTTATAAACATTGATGGATGTGCTTTTAGAACGCTTTGCCTGGATATTGAGTATTTATGTTTACGTATGTTGAGAGGAGGTCGTGGACGCGACGCCGTCGTGGACGCGACGTGGAAATGCGAGGCAAGAAGAGTCGGTATCTACTCCCGAGAGAGCCGCTAGCCAAACGGATTCACATTCCGGGGACGGCAGGATCGGCAAATAATAATGCACTTAACGTGCCGGGAGTGCTTCAGCAGGTGGTTGCCCAGATAAACCAGTTTGCTCAAGTTGTGGATCGCATGCAGACGGCGATGGGACAGCAGAATAACGCGGATAATCGGGGAGATAAATGGCTTACCGAGGTGGTTAAATTGCATCCTCCGAAATTTGACGGCCCACCGAGACGCTTTCGTGGGATCATTGGCTGAAGGAATTGGAAAAGATTTTTGCAGGGATTAACTGTCCCAACGATAGGAAGGTTCCGGTCGCCCAGTATCTTTTGACCAGGGAGGCTTTCGACTGGTGGGAGGCCATTCGACCAGAGGAGCACAATGTTGACTGGACGGAATTCAAAGTGATGATGGAGGCACAGTATTGTCCTCGTCCAGTTAGAGAAGCTCGAGTTCGGGAGTTTTTCTCACCACAAAATTCGGAAGTATCTGTGACGGACGTGATTAAGACTTTTAATCACCAGCTGACTTATGTGCGCCACTTAGTCAGAACCGAGGCGGAGAAGATCTTTCATTTTGACATGCGAATGAAGCCGGAAATTCAGCAATATATGTCCGGATTTGAATGTGCCACCTTGCGGAAGTACCAGGACAAGGCGTTGGCCTATGACATGAAGGAGGCAGCAGTAGAAAAATCGACGGAAGCAAAGAAACAGAAGGTGTCTGGCAACTTCACGGAGAATAAGAACAGCGGGCCCCGCCGGGGTCAGTCCTCTTTTCACTCATCCAGGAGACCTCCGCATCCTTCTCGAGGAGGAAAGAAGTTCCGGGCAGCACCGACTGGTTCTGACGCAGGAAAGAAGTGTTACAACTGTGGCAAGGCGGGACATGTTCGACGTGATTGTTTCGCGCCTGCTGTGACCTGTTTCGAGTGTGGACAGGAAGGACATCGCGCAACATTTTGTGGGAATGTGACCCGATCTTTTGGTACTCACGCTCCAGCTCCAGTCCCGAAAGAAACGAGTGTGAACCAGACGCAGCCAAGTGGATTTCAGCAGCAGAACGCTGGGAAAAGAGAGGCATCCAGTGCTGGGTCCGTTCCTCCACGCCTGTACGAAATGAGGAAATCGGATGATCAAAACACAGCTGTTGCATCAGGTACGATTCAGATCCTTTTGCAACCAGTTAGTGTTTTGTTCGATTCAGGAGCTACGCATTCTTTTATATCCTTGAACTGTGTTAATTGTTTGAACATCTCGTGTTTGTATAATTGTGAACCTTATGTTGTGGGATTACCGAGCGGGGAGAAAATTGTGGGAACCTTAGAAGCTAAGGATTTCCCAGTATCTATAGAAGGAAGAGATTGGCCATCGAATCTTATTGTGGTTGACATCTGCGGTGACGATTTAATTCTCGGAGAGGATTGGCTCAACCGTTATGGAGCTGTGTTGAATTACCGAGAGAGAGTCATTTCCATCATTGCTGATGACGGATCTGAACACTTATTCCGAGGATGGAGACCGGGAAGCTCGGGGAAATTGATCAAGGCAATGAAAGCTGTGAAATTACTGAAGCAAGGATGTCACGGACTTTGGTGCTATGCCATGAGGAAAGAGGAAGAAGTAGAGCTCTCGTCCATTTCAGTGGTGAATGAGTTCTCCGATGTATTTCCTGACGAACTACCTGGGTTACCTCCGCAGAGGGGAGTGGAATTCACTATCGAACTAGAGCCTGGAGCAGCTCCTATTTCCAGAGCACCATATCGTATGGCGCCAACCGAGATGTATGAACTCAAGAAGCAACTGGAGGAATTGTTACAGAAGGGCTATATCCAACCTAGTGTTTCTCCTTGGGGAGCGCCCGTTCTTTTTGTCCGAAAGAAAGACGGATCCCTCCGACTGTGTATTGATTACAGGGAACTCAATAAGATGACAATCAAGAACAAGTATCCTATACCTCGGATCGACGACTTGTTTGATCAACTGCAAGGGGCAAGGGTATTCTCGAAGATCGACTTGCGATCAGGATACCACCAGTTGAGAATTAAAGAATCGGATATACGAAATGCATTGAGATCGATGCGGGCATTATGAATTCGTAGTGATGCCGTTTGGACTTACCAATGCTCTGCAGATTCATGCAATTGATGAATCGGGTATTCTTGGAATACTTGGATAAATTTGTGGTCGTCTTCATTGATGACATCCTGATATATTCGAAAAACGCAGAGGAACATGCTGAACATTTGTGTGTGGTTTTGAGCACCTTGAGGAAAGAACAGCTATATGCAAAATTTTCTAAATGCGAGTTCTGGCTTAAGGAAGTGACCTTCCTTGGACATGTGATATCAGCCGATGGAGTTCAGGTGGACCCGAATAAAGTCGAAGCGATCTTAGAATGGGAAGCTCCTAAGAACGTGAAGGAAGTCCGAAGCTTCTTAGGACTAGCTGGATATTATCGCCGCTTTGTAGAGGGATTTTCGAAAATTGCTCGTCCGCTCACCCAGCTATTACAGAAAACTCAAAAGTTCATGTGGAATGAGAAGTGCCAGGCTGGTTTTGACGAACTTAAGAGGAGGCTGACGACAGCACCTATATTAGCGCTACCAGAAGGAACTGACGGATTTATGGTATACTGACGCTTGAATCGTGGTGCAGGTTGTGTATTGATGCAGAAGGATAAAGTGATTGCTTATGCTTCTCGGCAATTGAAACCATACGAGATTAATTACCCGACTCATGATCTGGAGCTAGCAGCTGTGGTCTTTGCCTTGAAAATCTGGCGACATTATTTGTATGGCACTCATTGTCAGATCTTTACAGATCATAAGAGCCTCAAGTACATTTTCAGTTAGAAAGAGTTAAACATGAGGCAGAGAAGGTGGCTGGAATTAATCAAGGATTACAACTTAGAGATTCTCTATCATCCGGGGAAAGCAAACGTAGTAGCTGATGCTTTGAGCCGTAAACCTGTTTCCCTTCGAGTGTTGGAAGCACTTACGTCCCAAACCAGTATTCAACGGGAACTGATCCGCGAGGGGATTGAAGTATGGGCACCGGGAATCCAAGGGCAACTTTATGTGATGGAACTGACTTCATCATTAGTCGAGGAGATCAAGTCTAAACAACTGAACGATTCCCTGATCCTTCGATTGTGTGACGAAGTAAAGAAAGGAAAAGCCCCAGGATTCGTGATACAAGACGATGGAGTTCTGAGATTTCAAAGTCGACTTTGCGTTCCCGAGGATGATGATTTGAGACGGACAATTTTAAAGGAAGCTCATAGCGCGCCCTATTCTATTCACCCAGGCAGTAGTAAGATGTATAAGGATCTTAAGCAAAACTTCTGGTGGGGGAATATGAAGAAGGACGTAGCAGAGTACGTTTCGAAGTGTTTGACTTGTCAGCAGGTTAAGATTGAACATCAGCGACCTGCCGGAATGTTAAAGCCGCTCCCGATCCCTGAATGGAAGTGGGAGGATATCTCGATGGATTTCATCACTAGTATGCCAAGGACTAGAACGGGAATGAACATGATTTGGGTTGTGGTTGATCGACTAACCAAGTCGACTCATTTCCTAGGGATCAAAGATACTTGGGGACCCGAGAGATTGGCGCGAGTATTTATTGCGGAGATAGTCAGATTGCATGGGACGCCGAAGACCGTTATTTCGGATCGAGATGGTCGTTTCGTGTCGCACTTCTGGAAAGCAGTTCACAAGGCTTTGGGGACTGAGCTCAACTTTAGCACAGCTTATCATCCCCAAACGGACGGTCAGTCCGAAAGGACTATTCAAACTGTAGAAGACATGCTTAGAGCTTGTGCTTTGGATTGGTCAACTGATTGGGAAGTTCATTTGCCATTAGTCGAATTCACCTATAATAATAGTTGGCATGCTTCTATTAAGATGGCCCCATTTGAAGCTTTATACGGGAGAAGATGCCGATCACCCCTGTGTTGGGATGATTCTTCGGATTTGATCGGGACGGAACCAGAATTGATTATTCAGACTCAAGAGAAGATAGCTTTGATTCGAGAGAGACTGTTGACTGCCCAGAGTCGACAGAAGTCTTATGCAGATGTACGTCGTCGCCCTCTAGAGTTCGACGCTGGGGACCATGTACTATTGAAGGTGTCTCCTACACGAGGGATTTTCCGTTTTGGGAGAAGAGGAAAGCTTAGTCCGAGATATATCGGACCATTTGAGATCCTAGAGAGAGTTGGGGATTTAGCATACAGGTTGGCCTTACCGCCATCGCTGAGTCATGTTCACAATGTGTTTCACGTATCCCAACTGCGGAAGTATGTACCGGACCCCAGTCACGTCATTGATTTCGACGAGATCGAAATAGCTAATGATGGCACCTTCGAAGAAAGACCAATCAAGATACTTGAGAGCCGGATCAAGCAATTGAGGAATAAACCAATACCCTTGGTTAAAGTACAATGGTCACGACATGGAGTCGAAGAGGCCACTTGGGAAACGGAGGACAGTATGAAGACTAGATATCCGGAGTTGTTTTCATCATAAGTTTCGGGACGAAACTTCTTTTTAGGAAGGAAGGATGTAATACCCGAGATTTCTGTTATGTAATTGGAACTCGTGATATTGTAATGATTGTACTTGATTTGAGTATTATTTTCCGTATTTCATAACCCGATGTTGTCGAGCGTTTAATTCCGTGATTGTGATTTAAAGATTGTAAATCTGCGCATGTAGCGCACGCTATCAGCTATGTTTAGCGTGCGCTAACGTGGGTTCATAACGCACGCTACTGAGTATCCTTAGCGCACGCTATGCGCGGTCAAATTGATTGAGACGTGCGGTAGGTGAGAGCTGGCCGGGGGACCCCTGTCGGATAGTGTCGGGACGTACCTGGACGGCTTTCGGGGAAAAGCCGAGTCAACGCCTTAGCGCACGCTACAGGTATATGCGTAGCGCACGCTAAAGTGCCGAGTACAGTTTAGACTGTGAGCCGTTAGCGCACGCTACGAACAGGGGCTAGCGCGCGCTAATAGCCATTTATTATAAATAGGACAGCATCCTATTCGTGATTTCAGTTCTCTCTACTCTCATTACCCGAATTCCCACACGTAAATCATAACTTCCCTCACCCCAAACACTTCATATCAACATCCTGATTCGTGATTGAAGATCGTTCATCATTGGAGATTGTTGTTCAAGCTTCGGTGTCGGATTGCTTCATTTTTCCTCCGTGTTCTTCACTACTTGAGGTAGGTGATTCCTCACCAACGTTAGTAATGTTCTTAAGGACGTCTGATCATGTTTAGATAGCCAGTTATTTTGTTTGTGATCGGTCATCACATGTTAGAAGGATATTTTCGATGTTTCGACACTTATTCATCGTATGAACCTTTGAACCATCTTAGTAGTATGAACTCCTAAGCGTTTTCAAATCGATTTGTGGTTAGTAATCGGAGATTACCTAGTTCGTATGTTTCACGTTGGAATCATGTGTTTTGGGACTTGGAATAATCGGAACTTAGAATACTTCTTGAAGATCTTAGACAAGATATGATATTGAGATGACTATCCGTATATTTGTATTTCACGATCATAAATCTTCCGCAAACCTTATTAGCATGATTTGCCCGAAGATAACTTGTATTATCACGGTAGAATTCATGAGTTCTTCACCATTTAACCCAGCTGGATTTCAAGATTACGCCATGCGGTATTAGCGCACGCTAACACGTGTGAGTTAACGTGCGCTATCGAGTCAAGCATCCAAACGCACGTAGCGACGTTATGAGACTAGCCGAGTCGATCGCCAAACCGTGGCTAGCGACGCTAGTCTTACATGATAGCGTACGCTAAGTTCGCTTAGCGCACGTTACGTAGAGTACGTAGCGCACGCTAAGCAGTCCAGGCAGATTGGTTATTTTTGAGCCTTTCGGCCGTAGACCGAATTGTTAGGCCATCGTTCGACTTGAGATGATTTGTATATCGTTCCTTTTGTTAAGGTTCGGGCTTGTTACGTTGATCGAAGGAGGCGGCCTTCGAGCGTGTCGAGAACATTGAAGTGTTTCGTCCTTGCCATTTTCGAGGCAAGTATCATATGTCGAGTTCGATTTATCATACTTGTGGTTTTATTCATATTGTTGAATATGAAATGTGTTTCTGAGAAATTTCGTGATATTCGTTGTTGTTTGTTCGTATTGATGAACATATTGAAATGCATATGTGTATGCATAATTGTTTGATTATGGTATAAATGATCCGAGGGGGGGTCATGAGGATCTATGCTGAGGGCGCTGGATCGAATGTCCACCATGCGTTGGTCCGACGGGATCATCATGGGGATCTATGCTGAGGGCGCTGGATCGCTGGACGGGTTTTCCACCATGCGTTGGTCCGACGGGATCATCATGGGGATCTATGCTGAGGGCGCTGGATCGCTGGATTACCATATATTGTGTTGATGGAATCGTGAGGATTCGCATCGTTGGATTCCGGTGGCGGAAGTCCGTTTTGCATGTTTTGTGATGTATTGATGATTTATTGTATGATGATACTTGTACTAGCATTGTTTTGCTAACCCCTTCGGGGGTGGACATTGTTTTGATGTTCAGGTAGCCGAGGAGCGGGAAAGCAACTACAGTACCGACAGGACGATGAGATGGCTCAGTGATGTGATTGGTGTTATTGTGTTTGGTCTTCTTGGTTCGTTTAGTACTCGAGTACGTCTGTTGTAATAAGTCAATTCGATATGGTTGTATTAGTTAACGTATTTGATTGGTTGAACCAAATCTGTATTTGAACTTCAGTTGTTCGATTGTATTGTTTTTACACTTCTTCTAAAAATAGCCTTGTAAATCCTTATCTAAAGGGTTTACGGCGCTGTAATTATTCCGAATATCTCGGGGTGTTACATTCTGTAATAAGGGACCATACAGTATATGATTGAATACAATACGATTTATGCAGGGGGAAGTAGTTTGTCCAGAGGGGACTTGTCCCTCCTATAAAACGGAGAAGATATCCACGGGCCCTTGATAAGTTAAATTATTTAAATGCATGGCCATGCTCAAATTGATCAATAAAGAGTTATTGATAAATATTTGAATTGGACAATTGTAACTTGAGATCAAGAATATTAATTAAGCTATATAAGGTCGAGTTATCCATGCCTTATGCTTAATTAGGATATCGCGCGACGAGAGAATTAAATATTATACAGTAACGGGATTTCGTTCATGCCGTCGAATTAATTCTTTTAATACAGGCAGTCATAATGTCTAGCTAGAGGCCGCTTATGATTTATGAGTCGTAAAATTGTTTTATACTCATTGCTGTATTAATTAGAACCTACAGGGTCACACACTGAAACGAGCAGAGCAGTTGTTTGTTCCGGTTAATTATGGTTGGTGAAGGGGTTGGTGAACCCTTATCCATATAGAGGGCTATATAATAGAGTCTTGTGATAGCCCTCACACTTGACCAAACCCAAGAGAAGACATTATTTGTGTAGAGAGAATCCCAAAATCTGATTTTGATATTTCTCTCTCTAAAAGTCTTGAAGATAATATTCAAGAGTTGAATAATCAAAAGGATCAAGAATATATCTTCATATCTTTGAAGATTGATTCTTTAACCAATAAAAGTATTTTGAATACTCATCTAATCTTCATCTTATCTTGTGAGTTTGATCTTTAATAACATATCGAATAAGATTCATAATTGTTATTTTAGATCAAAGATCAAGAACATTTGAATAAAATTCTTGGTGTTCTTGTTCTTACCATAATCAAGAACATACCTATATTTGAATTGATTTAAGTGAAATCTTTGTTGAACCGGATCTAGCTATCCGTTAGACGCTCGGTACTTGTTCGTTGTGTGGATACCGTAGAGGACGCTCGCGTCTTGCAACGTCTCTAGAAGGCTCTATCGAAAACACGCTACAAGAGGTAACAATCTTGTTCTTCGTACTTTGTAAATATAATTGGATCCTCGAAGGGTTTTTACATATTAAATTTTATACTTCCGCTCCACTATTTCGATGTATGATGAGATCATAAATCTTATTAGTTCAATAAAACCCAACAGTGGTATCGGAGCGGCTAGTATATTTCATTGTTTCGATTTTCATATATGGTGATATATGATGTTCATATATGTGATGTATAATGTTTATATATATGATATATATATATATAGACTGCAACCAAAAATACGTAAGTATGAAATATCAGGCTCATCTCCGGTTATTAACGGGTGCGCACTAAATGATTGATTAGCGGTAGATCGAAAGCAAATAATTATAGCTGCATGCAAAATTGCATAACCCCAGGTAGAAATCGGAAAATTGGTGCACAGTACCAATGCTCGTGCGATAAGTTGTAACCACTTCTCAGCAAGGCCATTCTGCGAATGTAAGTGGGGGATGGGATATTCAACTTAAATTCAAATCGACATGCAACAGTCGTCGAAATACTTCGACGTAAACTCACCATCATTGTCCAATCTTAATGACGAGATCCCAAAGTCAGGGGGGTTAGCTCGTAACTTGATGATTTATGCTAGGAGCTTAGCAAATACAGCGTATTTTGTGGGTAGCAAAGCAACATGTGACCATTTCGTCAATGCATCAACCAGAACCATAAATATCTGAATGGTCCACATTCTGGCTAAATTGGTCAACAAAAAGTGAATATTTTATGTTCATTCTTAGCAAAAGATGAATGTATCAACTTTGTAAGTAAATAGGCTTTACAAAACAATTTACGGGCATTGGAAATTGTCATAGAAGTCTCAGGACTTGCAGAAAATGCGCTGGCAACCTCATCGGGGGGCGCCTCCAATCCAGATGATGTTGTATCAGACCCACTCACATGAATGCCGATGTCAAGGTTGCTTCTAATCATTTTTTTAGACTTGAAAAATGGATGATCGTGTGAGCTTTTTGAAATGTGAGTTATCATATCACGTCCAGGGTGACCAAGGCGGTCATGCCAGAGTTGGTATGCTTCGGAATCACAAACCACGTGACTCACATCATAAGATTCAATAACCTTTATAGTAGTTTGGTATAGACTTCTACTTAGACTCATTAGTTTTTCGAGAACGCGGCGTCTTCCGCATTCTGCTAGAGTAACACACACAAAAAAATTCCATTCTCACAATGTGTATCAAGGTGATAACCATTGACATGGATGTCCCTAAAACTTAGCAAGGTTCGGTTCTCTCTTGCAGCATAGAGATTGGTATGCGTACCAATTGGTAGCAAGAAATATACAGGTCTCCTCCCTTGATTTACTTGGGAGAAACCAATCATTGTTATCACAAATAATATGTATGGTACAATATCCATAAATAAGTGCATATTCCAAAGAATAGTGTGGGTTGCTCCACTTTCAGCAAAACATTAAATTTCACCACGAAATATTTACAGAAAGACATGGAACCGATTAGTATTGTATTCAAAGACATAGAAAAAGCTCAATAACTTAGATTTGGGAATATTTGACCAAGTTGGTTAGAATCAAATTCAGCATAATCGCTAGAAATAATTTTTGTACAACTTGACATTTATTCACTAAAACAGCGATAATGCCTTCTTTAAGAAGGCTATAGATGAAAGCTCGGTTTTTATGAAAATTAGACTTCCGTATCTTTCCATCCATAGGTCGTGCACTTTCTAGACCATTAAACTCAAATCGTAGTGCTCATTTAAAGCTGATGTTTTGGTGTTTCCCTATTTTTGAGTGATAAAGCAAGGTTCAAGCCATCTTTAAAAGCATTAGTGTTGATGCAAAAATATGGTAATGACAGCCTTAGGCGCATTTAAATATGTTAAAACACAGCGGGATGTTCGATTTCTATCCCAACTAATTATCCTTTTGGTAACTCCAACTTGGTAGACTTGCATAGAAAGTAGGAATTTCGGTACAACTAAGACTGTTTAAGAACCACTGATTCAATTCTGAACTTTCAAAACATAAACAAGTATGAAGGAGGATGTGCCTAGTCATGGTAAAATGTTTTTACAAAATTCACACAATGCATCAAATTAACCAAGCAATTCTTTTGTAAAAACCAAACCAAACATGTTAATGAGGGAAAAATAAAATTCGCGTTCTTGCAATCACAACAATAAAACTAAAAGAAATTTATTCATCATGGAAAATTTTATTACATTCATAGAGAAACCCAAAGTAGTTCTCAAATGAAACTAGAAACAAGACAAAGCATAAACCAAAGCATAGAAACTAGTCAAACTATGATGATCCAGTCAACATCAGTAGAATCCAAATGCTGAGCTTTGTCCGCGATGGTGAGAGGAGGGGTGTCGACACAGTTCACTTTCGTATTCTTATTATCTTCCTCTATGTAATTCGGCTCTAGAGTCAAGTACTATTTATACTACTTGTAGTAGGCGTGGGTGTTCTTTGGTACTTTGCAATTGCTGTATGTATGATTCTTTGAACCGCATGTATAGCAATTCCGGTCTTGCCTTGGAGTGGGTCCATTCCCGATGACAGGAGGTTGGTCCACGTGGTTGGGTTCCACTAGCCACCTTGTCTCCTCCACACATTGGAACGACGACCTCATCTTTTCCCACGCTTGCTCGTGTCATGCACCTGTGGTGCTTGTAAAAACTAAGTAGCATTTCCTTTTCTATTTTTCGTGGTGCGTTCCCGTGGGTAGCTTGATTCACTTACAGAATCGGCTTCTTACCAACTGGGTGCGCATTACTATTGAGAATGATCTCATGATACTTTTCTTTTTTTGCGAGGTGGGAGATAAGGTCGCTTAAATTTTTTTATTCTCCCTTCCTCATATGCAAGTGCATCTGATGAGCAATAACACTTGCTCCCAAGGAAAGCGTGTTAAAAGTCTTCTCGATCAAGTCTTTGATCAGACTTCTTGACACCACAAAAACCAAGATCAGTGTGAAGATCGATGACGACTTGATTGAGCCTCCACATTCCTATAATCTAAAAACCGAATTTCCTCCCATAGTAGTTGCAATTTGGGGAAGGGCTGGTCATGCACATTATTAAAAAGTCGTTCAAGTGTATCCCATAGTTCGTTGGGAGTTTGCAAGTTCATATAACATTTTTTAAACAATGGATGTATACATCTACACAAGTTCATTAGTGTATTAGTCTTAATTTCCTCACTCGATTCCTGAGTGGCAGGCTTATCAGAGTAAAAAATGGTGGTAGTAAATCTCTTACTAGTGAATGCTAAGAGAACGTTTGAGACCTACATATGGTACTCCTTACCAGCATGATTAAGGATTTCGAACTCTGAATGAATATTTGAGCTTTGTGCCATCTACAAGATATAAACAAGATGAAGTTAGTCTTGTTTAATTTTAGACGTAAAGTGTGACAATCGGTGGTTTTTGAAGCGTATAACATAAGTATTACTCGATATACTTCTCTTTATTGTTGTTACTTGTAATATCCGCACTTTCTATTTTTAGTAATTTCTATTTTTAGTGTATTTTTATGTCGGTCGACTCGCTTGTTATTGTTTTGGAATTCTACAATTATTTTGTTCTGTATCCATGACCATCCGGACGAGTTTCGAAGTTTTGATGAGATTTTAATTATTGTGTAACTTTTCCGCACTGAGGCTCGATTCTCGTAAATCTCGTTCCATGCCGACGTTTCATTACATCTCCGAGTTCTTTTAATGATCCTGGATATGTTTCAACTTTCTATATTGTCGTTCAGGCCTCGAGTTTAGATTTCCGAATATTTAGGCCATTTTTGTAAATTCTTATTATCTTGGGCGTTGATGCTAATATTCTTTTATTCCGGCCTTCGGACGACCGGAGACTTGTGATGGTTTTTATGTTTATCTCGTTTGTAAGATCTTCGTATATCTGTGGATTCTTTCCTCGTACTTCATTTTCGGTTGTTGGCAAACCGTTGTTTCTGTTGGGATTCGGTGCCTAAAACGAAGGCCCAGCGGAAGCGGTTAAACGAAAATTAATTCGATCCAAATCCCTACGAGGATCGATCGAGCTACGTATATATGAATATAAAAACGAAATACAAGAGATATAAGAAACTCACCCTTGTAGTCCGTTGATTAAATGGATTCCTTCTCTTGAGTTATTCCCCAAGCTTGAAATGAATTCCCTACGATCCAATGCGCTCCAAGCACTTGAATGATCAACGCTGAAAAGACAATGTCTCTACTTGTCACGCACCGGAAAAATGACCGGAATGACTAAACCTCGTTATCCTCCAAGGATACGGCTAGAACAAGATTGTAGAAGCTTGCTAATCAAGATTATAACACTCTAAGTATATAATCTATGATCTCACTATATCACTCTCATTTTTCTCCAAGAAAAACTTGTTATGAAATATGAAGATGATGAAGAATATTATGAAGCCTTGGAAAACTATTTTCCTCTCTCCTTTTTCCTCTCAAGATCGTGAGATCAAGTGTAAGTAAAATAGATTTGGTCTTCACATATATTCTCATCATATCTCTCCATTTCACCTACCTTTTGACAAAATCACCCAAAGTGATATTTTGTCCCCTTGATTGGTCACAAGGCTTGAACCCCATCAAGTGAAGACTAAGACCAATTGAGGGGTAGGTGATTTGGGCGGCCATCTAGAAGGTCCTGGGCGAGTTCGGTCTGTTTCGGACTCTCGTGAGTCCAAACAGATAAAGTTTGATTCCATTCCGATATATATATATATATATATATATATATATATATATATATATATATATAGATTAATTAATCCAATTAATTAATCATATCAAATACATAATAACATAATTAATTTCTCCAAGAAATAATTATATTCTTGAATTAAATTAATCACCCAGTAATATATTTAATTCATTTAGTCATAAATAAATTTATCCAATAAATCAATTTAGACATCCAATGTCCCAAATTAGATATCCAATATCTAATATTCATAGTGATATAATAAGCTCGATTCATTCCGTCGGCAATCCTATTGCGCGACTCGGTAGGTCCGTCTCAGTTAGCAATGGGAGGAACCAAAGAGTAGTAGCAACACCTAGCCAGCCTGGCGGCCTACCCTGTACCCCAACTGAGAACGAATGATTGGGATCATTCAAGAACCATTCTGTCGTGAATATCAGTATACGTATAAACCCTTCTTTGAAATATCCCGATCAAGTTATAGGGTCACGGTCACTCAAACCCTATCTGTACATGACGTTATGCATGCGTTAATGCAAATCGAGATCATTGAGCTCTCGTGTATCTAATATAACTAGCTCCAATGCTTTGGCCAAAGACTTATGATCTCACCTGCCAATAACCGCATATGACATATAACCCGCTCACTAATGGGAGAAAGAATTCTATCTTGGTATTCAGTAGGACATACTACTTGCCCATCAAGATGCATGTCGAGGTTGACCCCCGCCTTTCGGTTTACAGGGTCTAACTACTCTAATGAAAATCTTGACATCACAAGCACATCCCTACTAAATCCTCAAGTCAAAGGTTCACGAATACCTATCACAACCTTTCGATTCCGTCATTGACTATCCCAGAGTGAAATCTGTGTGACGAATCGAGGGTGAGTCGGTTCGAGTATACTAATCCAATTAGCATACCTATAACGTGTGCTCCCACCAACCATTAGTGTTCGACAGGCACTCTCCATGTCAAAGAACACATTATACAAGTCTTCACATAAACTTAACGCCCAGTCAAGTTTCATTAACTTGCAATCGATTAAGTATTTGAGCTATAAACCTTTCCAGTGCCGACCTCCTTATCCAATAAGGAGTGGAACGTTTTGCTCTCAAATACACGGACTAGTTTCTATATGTATATTTACGAGTTAGGAATGCCAATAACTACCAGTAAATAAAGAAACATACATTGCCTTATATTAATGATTTACATAATAACAAGTACAATGCCCTCACTCAACATCCCCTGAGTGGCATTCGAGGGCATACTCCCAACAATCTCCCACTTGCACTCAATGACACACACTATGGTATCAAATACCCATGTTCTCCAGATTACTCTCCAAGCTAATGTGAGAATGTGGCTTGGTCAGTGGATCAGCGACGTAGTCGGCTGACTCTACTCTATGCAGCACAATGTATCTCTTTGCGAATAAATTCTCTTACGAGATGATACTCTCTCTCTCAATATGTTTTTGTATTATTATGAAACCTCGGCTCCCAGGCCTGTGCTACCGCTCTATTGTTATCGTATAAAAACGAAAATAGGCAGCGCAGCCCATGGTGTCACGTGAAGTTTACCCAATAACTTCTTAACCCTTCCTTTGGAGGCCTCCGAGGCCGCTTTATACTCAGCCTAACAGGTGGAACCAGCAGTCGCGCTATACTTAGCACTATGCCAAGATACTGCTCCTCCATTAAGAGTAAATATGTAGCCAGAAGTAGACATCGAATCATCTTTCTGTCCTTGGAAGTCCAATTCCGTGAATCCCACCACATTCAGTTCTCCACCACCATATTTAAGAACCAGATCTCTAGTCCTTCTAAAGTACTTGAGAACGTTCTTTTACGGCGGTCTAATGTTCCCTAATTAGGTTAGCCCGAAACCGACTTACCACGCTCCCAGCATGCGCAATGTCAGGTCTCATACACAATAAAGTATATATAAGGCTACCCACGGCCGAAGCATATGGTATATTACTCATTTCCTTTCGTTGTTCCTCACTTTGAGGACACATCTTCGAGGAGAGTTATATTTCATGTCACATCGGTAGGAACCCTCTTTAAGATCTTATCTATATAGAGGGCTTGGAAAAAACCTATTGTTCTCTTCGCTCTATCCCGGTAGAGCCGAATACTAAGAATATAGGTAGCTTCTCCCAAGTCTTTCATGGAGAAATTTCTCGAACGCCAAGCTTTCACAGAACTGAGCATTCCCACATCATTTCCTATTAGTAGAATGTCATCTACATATAGTACTAAGAATGCGATCTTGCTCCCACTAACCCTCTTGTATACACTAGGTTCCTCTTCATTTTGAATGAAGTCAAACTCTTTGACTGTATCGTTAAAACGAAGGTCCCAAATACATGAAGACTGCTACAGTCCATTTCATGGAGTCTACATCCACCATTGCTAGGTCATTGGTTGCGGGTCGGTCTCTTTTTTATCACCTGGAACCTCGTGGAAAACCCAGTTCCTCCAAGTGCATAAAACTATACCTCTTAGGTAATTGAGACACCCTACTAGACCTACGAGGTGGTTGTACTTGTGTTTCAGAAGCTTCAGTTCCAATTTCTTGCACAGGTGTCTCCTAAGGAGTTTCATTGTATTCTTCCAAAGAAATATTTCTACCTACTCCGCCTTCCTGAATGAACTCTTCTTCCAGGAAGTGTGCATGCAAATCAACAACGATCTTTCAATCCTTGGGCATGTAGAATAGATAACCCATCGTATTAGATGGGAATCCAATGAAATGTCTCCTCATGGACCTCGCATCCATTTTGTCCACCTTAGTCTTCTTGACATAGGTGGGACATCCCAAAATCCTAATGTGATTAAGACTTGGTTTCCCGCCCTCCCACATCTCATGTAGAGTTTTAGGAACGGATTTGGAAGGACATCTGTTCAAGATATATGCAGTAGTCAAGAGTGCATACCCCCACAGGTAAATCGATAAGTCAGAATATCATAGCATGGAACGGACCATGTCCAACAAGGTCTGGTTCCTTCTTTCTGACACACCATTTAACTGAGGAGTACCTAGAGGTGTTAGTTGTGATACTATTCCATGTTCCTTAAGGAACTCGTCAAACTTCATACTCATATACTCGCCACCTTGGTCCGACCGAAGTGCTTTGATATGATTTCCAGTTTGTTTCTCCACTAGGGCCTTAAATTCCTGGAATTTCTCAAAGGGCTCGGATTTATGTTTCATTAAGTATACATAACCATACCTAGCATGATCATCTGTAAACGTGATGAAATTCTGATATCCATCACGTGTTGCTTCCAAAGCACCACATATGTCGGTATGGATTAATCCTAGTTTATCAGCGGCTCTTTCAAAAGTCCCTGTGAAGGGGGAATTAGTCATTTTAGATTCACAAGTAGGAAATGGATCCGATCCCAGTGGACCCATAAGTCCATCTTTTCCATCTTGTAAACCTTGGTTTGACCAACATGACCAAGTCTAAGATGCCATTTCAAAACTTGATTGGTTTCATCCCTACCACGTTTTCTATTCACAGTATTCACAACTACGTTGTTGCTGAGATTTAGATGATACAATCCATTTAACAATGTAGCAGTTCCCACTAGTTTATTTCTGAAATAAATTTTGCAAGAACCATCACCAATGAAAAATGAAAAGCCTTTTCGGTCCATGACCGGAATGGATACAATGTTTTTATGCCCCTTGGGCAAAACAAGTACATCTTCTAAAGTTAAAACAAAGTCGGATTCTAAACCCAAAAGAAGTGATCCTATGTCGGTCGCCTCGACACTATGCCCGCTTCCGACTATGATCATAACTTCTCCAGCTTCAAGATTCCTACTTTGTTCCAGATCCTGATTCACGGTACAAATATGAGAACTAGCACCAGAATCCGGTATCCAGAAAGTAGAAAATACAGTAGCAGAACAATTTGTTTCCAAAACTAAAAGTTCTGTACCTAAAGTGCCATGAAGAATCGGACAGTCTCTTGCCCAGTAGCCCAGCTCACCGCACGTGAGACAAGCGTCCTTCTTCTTGCCTTTTGGAACCAACGGGGCCTTGCCCTTACCCTTTAAGTCCTTGACTTGTGGTCCCGCCTGCTTCTTGGTCTTTTTCTTCTTGTTCATAGACCTCCGAGGTCCAGAAGAAATCACAAGGCAGACTCCTTCATCCGCGGAGTCTTCATATGAGACTGAGTTACACGCAATCTCATTACAGTTGAAATTCATAACAAACTGTGAGAATGAATCAGGGAGAGACTGTAGGATAAGGTCGGTCTGAAGAGAAGTATCCATCTTAAAATCAATAGCCTCCAATATCTCGATCATGGATATTATTTTGAGGATATGGTCCCCAACCTTGTCATCCTCCTTCATCCTTGCATCGAACAGTTGCTTGGATATCTCATATCTAGCAGTTCGACTGTGCTGACCATAAACCTCGGTTAAGTGAGATAGAATCTCCCTAGCATAAGTCATTTTCTCATGAGCTCTCTGAAGCTCATTAGACATGGAAGCCATCATATATGCACGGACTTTCATGTCATCCTTAACCCAATTTTCGTGGTTTTCAATCTCTTTCTGATTGGCTCTTGTCCGCACTGGAGGCGCCGAAATTTCCATCTCCAAGACATATTCCAGTTCCGCTATACGGAGGACTATCATCAGATTGCGGAGCCAATCCACATAGTTAGGTCCAATTAGGGTGTTCTTCTCGAGTAGAATTGCGAGTGGATTCATAGTCATATTGAGAGTTGTGTCTGCATTAAGTATGATATATTAATTTAGTGACTCGTTCAATTATGATCTGAGTATATAATTAAGGTCTTTTCTATTCTTGTTACCCAGCTCCCACTATTTTTATCGGAATAACACACTCCCATGTGAAATCCGGAAGTATCGTCACTCTACTTCATAGTGGGGATCGAGTTCTTTATAAATCTTAATAGAAGGCAACCGAACAGGTTTCTAGTCTATTAACTTTCTTAAAGTGGTGTCCAACACCAACCCATCTAATGGATGATTCGATCTTCTTTTTCCCCTTGTTCACTCCCCTCAACCTATACGGTTTATATGGTTCGTGAACAAGTTAAGTTTATACCATCGATGCAAATCAGTTTCAGAATTGAATCTTATCCGGCAACCTATCAGGTTTCTAGGGATAAAATTTGCTCCACCCGAAGGCATCTAATGCACTCTCGGTAATTTATCCGTCCTCCCCAAACGACTACCCCGATAACTCGGAAGCATAGCACATCCAGTTTGAATTTCAATTTCCCAAAAGCTCGATGGAGGGAAGGAAAACCTTGAAACCTTATAAACTTAATAATTTGTCGTGGGAGAATTTTCGCGATTAATGTTACACTTTGCACATTAATTCATTTAAGCGCGTTTGTGGCATTCATACAATATGAAACAACCATTCACAACCTAGTTGCTACCAACATGTGGTTCATGGACCGTTCCTAGAAAACAAAAACTCCGTAATCTAATTACAAGTCTTCGTCTTGAATCTTCGTCTTCTAGAAACGGATCTTCCTCCGGTCTTCGTCATTACATATAAATTTTACATTGAAAATTGCATCCTAGATACAAATATTTCTAGTAAAATAAATAAGCTCAAAACGGCCTTTACAACCCAATCGAATAAAACGAACGATTCAAAAACTAAGTCCACGAACCATATCCCTATTCAAAAGCATTCATCCAATAAATACTATATAAATAGAAAGCGTAGAGATACATTGATCCAATCAACAATATGAACCGATCCAATCGATTCATCCAAAACGAATTAATCCAATTAATTCAAACAACCGTCAATTTTAACTTGTTCCGGATGAGAAAATATTTCATTAAATTAATTCCCCTACGAATAAAATTACCATAATTAAATCTTAGTCAAATTAAATCCAATTTTATTTGTGGGAAATTAATTATCGAACGAAATATAAAAAACGAAGTCGAAAAACACGGCGAGAACCTTGCCCGGCAAAAGCCGCGGGGCCAGAGCAAGGACCGAGACCATTGCAGTGGCGGCGGCAGATGCGAGCATGCCCGGCCGCAGTGCCGGCGTGGCGATCACGAGTCCAATCGCGATCTGCTGCCTCGGACCGCGAGGCAATGCCCGGCCAGCCCCAGGCTGCCGGATCCGATTACGTTTTCGGCTCGTTTTTCGTCCCGATTCCAAAAATAACATTTTTTCTAATCTTTATATTACACTTTAAATCAGTTTTTTCAAAGAAAAATAGATTTACATTGTAACATAAAATCATGAAAAAATAATTTTTTGGATGAACAATAGAAAATCAACGATCAATACGATAATGATTTTAAATCATACACCATCTAATCAAGCATTCCAAATGCCAATATCGTATATACAATCACAAGACCTACGCTCCGATACCACCGTTGGGATTCGGTGCCTAAAACGAAGGCCCAACGGAAGCGGTTAAACGAAAATTAATTCGATCCGAATCCCTATGAGGATCGATCGAGCTACGTATATACGAATATAAAAATGAAATACAAGAGATATAAGAAACTCACCCTTGTAGTCCATTGATTAAATGGATTCCTTCTCTTGAGCTATTCCCCAAGCTTGAAATGAATTCCCTACTGTTGTGCGGCGATTTATACGCCTCGACGGCGATCGTAATAAGGACCGAGCGACCGAGTCCACGACCAAATGAGCTACGACGAACTTGTCAAAATGAAGACAACAGTCCGCCTTCGAGTATCTAGTGATCGAATCCCAAGGCGATCGCCTTTTGGCACCTAGCGATCGACTCTGGTGCCCGACGTAGGACGACCGTCTTGCGCCACGAGCAAGGCCTTCGTCCGTCAAAGTCTACGAAGACTGGATCACGAAGCAAAGCACCCATGTGCAGATCCGCGAAAGGCGCCGCAGAACATGGATCATTGACTCCAGCCCATCAGCAGCTTTCAGTGACAAGGACGGCCTCACCTACCGACAGACCCGCCGAAAGGTCCTAAGTGGGGCCTCCCAGGACAGCGACACGAGCAGCGTCTTTGGCCTCTCATTAGTTCGCACTCGGCGGCCCGGCAACCTGCGGACTTTAAGGAGACCAACCCATGTGCTAAAGACGATTGCCCGCTTATTATAATACAGCAGAGGCGATCGCCCAGCAACCCCCAGTCCTATAAATAGAGAACCTCCAACAACTGGAAAAAGGTTCGGAACCACATTCAGAAAAATGTTCACAAACGTTCCTCTCCGAAAATACAGACATACATACACACTTTTAGACTCTCGGCTTCCTCTCTTGAATCTATCTCAGGATTTCTCTCTCAGCACCTCTCAACCAGAAGACGGTCGGCAGAGGCAAGAGCTCCCTACAGTACAGATTCAAAGAGACTCGCAAGCCCAGGAGCTCAGACATACAGCTAATACACACTGTGAGAGACCGTCGATTTCTCACAGTCGTCACAGCGACAATCTTCACACTGAATAGCTAAGATAACTAGGGTCTTTACACTCATTGTAATTGTACTCTAACATTAATATTTATACTCCAGAGTATTTGTATTAATAATATCTCGCGAGAGCATTCAAGCCCGAGACTAACAACCCCGGCAAATCTTGTGTTATTTACTTTCCCCACGGACGTGCTCTTGCACTTTGTTTGCTACTCACCCATTCCAGCAATATCTATCTCCGGATAGTATTTTGGGTAGCAACAATTGGCGCTAGATGAAGGGCGCATCTTAACCTTCATTTTCTTTCCTACCGTCCCGAAGAACACTCACTGTTCTTCGGGGCATATATTTGAAGAGACACTCACTGCTCTTCAAAGAAAAACCTTCAGAGTCATGACGTCTGCCACAACATCGAAGAGAGCCACTCTCCAAACCGCCGGACATCATATCCTGGCTCGATCTGAGCCCCAGCCGACGGCAGAGGGTAGCCGCGGTGATGCGAGACTCTCGATCCCGCACTTGAGGGACGGCCATAGTCTTTCGCTCGACCAGTTCCAAACCGCGGAACAGATTGAGGAGGCTATGACCATCCTAAAAGAGCGATGGAGAGCATGCGCGGCGCCGGCTATAACTCCCTCGGCCATTCGCCGTGTGGGCAAACGGAAGTTCAAGGGGTTACTGGCCGAGCGATCGTCAGAAAGCCCCGATTCGCGAGAAAAGGCTCTCGCAAGGTGGGACAGTTCCATCTTCAGCCGCTTGGGAAGCCATCCATTGTGGCGACCGGGGCATTCTGGCCCCAACCACGAGACGACGGAATCCGATTCCGTCACCAGGAGTTCGGCATACCCAACTCCCAGCCAAATACAGGACATCCATTCGGCTCTCTTCTGCCGAAGAGTCGAGCCACGCGGCAAGAACATCATCAACAGCGGAGCCAGGGGATCAGTACTTGATCACCTCGGCTCCCGCTCCGAGCGCCTAGCCGCGAGCAGCTAGGCCGCGACGATGGACACTATGTAATGCCCACTCGACGAGATGAAAGCACTCTTGGATACTGGGGCAAGCGCCAGTAGAAAGGTCATCGGACCGTAAGCCACTTGCGGTCCACATCGAACTCGCCCCCGTGCAACCAAGGATCGCTCCTCCCAAAACACCTTTGTACGAAGGGAGATCGGACCCCGAGACCTACCTAAGCAAGTTCCAGATCTACATGACTGGGTGTGGGGCATCAGACGCAACCAAGTGTCGAATCTTCCCGTTAACGTTGAGCGAGCTGGCCCATAGGTGGTACGTCTCACTACCACCACGATCGATCATCTCCTTTGAGAAACTGGCGAGTGACTTCACGTCATACTTCGCCGCCAAGGTCGCCAGACCAGAAGGCCCCCACCGCATGATGAAATCAGGCAGAGGGAAGATGAATCCGACGCAGATTACATCAATCGGGTAGATGAAATAGTCCTCACCAGCGAGCCCATCAGCGACGAGCTCGCTCTCTACTCGGTCCTGGGGGGATTCTACGGTCATTCGCCCATGTTTAGGCATCTCACGAAGGACATTCCCCCGACCTACGCGATCTTCCACGCTAAGGCTGCCGACTTTCTGGCCCGGCAGAGGCTGCTCACCCTCCGTATGGGCGAGGGAATGCCGCCTCCTGTCCGAAAGACAGTGATCGTCAAAACCAAAAAGGCGGCCACCAAACCACCTGGCGATCTCCAGGCCTTCGAGGATGTGGAAGCCCATCTCCTCCACAAGTTCAACCGAACTCCGGCCCACATTTTTTACGCCATCAAGGGGCGCAAACCGCTAAACAAGCCAAAGGCAATAAGGGACCACGGTCATGTGGACCACAATCAATATTGTGCTTACCACAAGAGTCCCAGCCACAGCACCAACCAATGTTGTGACCTCCTCAGACAACTCTGGATATTGTTCGAGGAGGGCAAGTTGGACAGCTTATTGGCTTAGCCGGAGCCCCCTCAATCTCCCGAGACGGTCGCCAGAGTCGAACGCGAACAGGTCGGAAGGCTCATACGAGCCGACCCCTCAATCAACCTCGGCGACCGGATCTACATGCTTCAATGAAGTGGAGGGAACTTCAGAAGTCTCTCCCCGATTCCCGCCTCATCAAACCAAAGGCTACTTCCTTAACAAACGCTTCGAAAAAGAGGATGACTCGCTTGCCCTCTAAAGTTCGTCATCAACATGATGGAACTAGGCAGCGATCGCCTCCCCTAGCAGAACGTATACCATCGAGGATCGTCATCTGACATGATGATTCGTGGCAGAAAAGTGCCGCCATGGTCGCGAAAATCGATGAAATCGACGATCCGTCCATGCAAGGTTCCTTTGGACTTCGATCGCTCGCCCTTCGTTTAAATACGAGGCGGGCGTAGCCGAAGGACCCTCCAAAAAAAATTAGGAGATGACTCGCTCGCCCTCTAAAGTTTGTCATCAACATGAAGAACCTAGGCAAGCGATCGCCTTCCCTTAGACAATGTATACCGTCGAGGATCGTCATCTGACTTGATGGTCCGAGGTAGAAGAGTGTCGACATGGCTGCGGAGGACGATGGAACCATTCTCTGTGCCCGTGCAAGGTCCCTCTGGGCCACGATCGCTCGCCCTTCGTTGAAATACGAGGCGGGCATAGTCTAAGGGCCCTCCAAAACAGATCTGTGGACACGTTCGCCCGCCCTCAAAGGTCCATCACTTAACATGGTGGGTCTTTCCCGGATAATGCGACGCGTCCCTCCCCCCGTCACAACGTATACCATCGAGGATCGCCATCTTAATGACGGTCCGAGGTAGAAAAGTGCGAACAAGCCACGGTCATGGAGTCGAGTAATCCGACGATGCCCCGCGCAAGGACTCCTCCAGACCAAGACCGCACGCCCTTCGTTTAAATACGAGGCGAGTCGCAGCCTACGGAGGACCCTCACAATTAAGTGAGTCGCGAGAACTTATCCATCAGACGGAATGTCGCTCGTGCACAAGACACGGTCGTGGAGGTCGGTCCATCGAACTCCGCGATCGTGCACGGTTCCTCTAGACCGAGATGGACGGCCTTTCTCGAGGAATCTGCAAAATTGAAGACCGCTCACTCAACGATTTATTTTCTTCCGCTTACTTTCACTAAGTGAACAAAAACAAGGGGGAAGGTCAGAGCTATGTATACGACGATCGTCCCTATTCAATTACATACGGAGATCGGCATTTTTCAGATGTATGTGCAGCGATCGAATTTGTTGTAAAAGTTATCTATATGAGTTTATCGATTCACTTGGAGCTATACACGCAACAATCTCTCCTCACACATTTGTACAAAGTCATGCAAAGACTCGGAAAAGCAATCATTCGAGTAATAAATCGAAGAAGCAAACTTTTATTTCATTACTTGAAATATCAAAGTACATACACGGTCGCCCGAAGGCCTAAGTACAAGGAAATCTACAAAAATTACAAGGCAAAAACAAAAACATAGAAGGACGTAGAGCCTCAGGCTGCCCCTGCCTGGCCTTCACCTTCGACCACTGGATCGGCCCGCGACCCTTCGCCAGCTTCTAGAGCTGCCTCCCCATCCCCCGGGGCATTCGGATGAACAAGATTTTCGGGAGTCGAGTACCAGTTCAGGTCTACGCCGATTTCCGAGAGGTCCAAGATCGGCACGGAGAAAGCAGGATGGAGAGGATGCTCCAGCGCGTATGCCTTGAAGTTTTCAGCAAGAGGGCCGACCTCCAACCCTCACTTCTTAGCAGCACGGAGCGAGTTAGCGAACGCCATGTAATAGGAAAACTCGCTGACGAACTCCATGTTGAGAAAGGGATCGGCCTCGGTCGCCTCCAGCTTCCCTTTCAACTCCGCGACCGCCTGTTGCGCACCCTGGAGTTCGGATTCTTTAGCGGCCATCTCTCCCCTCGACGACGCCAGCTCGCTAGTCAGCCGAGCGACAGTCACCTCCAGCTGATCAGTCGTGCGAACGACGGGCCTCTGTCATCTGGTCCCAAAGGCCGTCGACCGTCGCTCGGGCTCGCTCAGAATCCTGTCTCGCCAGCTCAAGATCCTAACTTGCCCGTTTTGCCTCATCCAAGGAGTCCTTCTCCATATCCACGATCCTGTCAACAAACTTTGAGTTCTGTTTCCGAGCGGCCTCGAGGTCTTCCTGGAGACGGGAAGTACAAGGACGCCCTTCGAATTCCTTCACAGCCTGGGCAGCCATCATCGCCGCCTGGAGAGAAAGAGCGAAAGCAGCCTGCATCGTGTTCCCGGATCGATGGCGAGCGATCGCATCCAAGTCGGTCGTCCAGGCCTTCGGCAAATCAGAAACGGCTCGGTTAACGTATAGCGGGACATCACAGGCCTGGCGAGGAGATCGGCTCGCGAGGAAATCCAATACCAGCGGCGGGCCGAATTACTCTTGATTTTTAGAAATTAAGTGATTTACCAATTTATTGAAGGCAAAGATTTGCTAAGATATTCTAATGCCTCTCTCGAGGTCAGTACATCTCCCACGCAAGTGACGAAACTCTGCAAACAAGCAAAGTCTACCTCTCGGCTTTCACGGGGTCGCGATCAAAGTACGGTTTCCCATGAGGGGTCTCGGCCTCGGCGATCGCCATTTCATGGAAGAAAGCCGATGAAGGCGTAGGCTCATCCAGCGGGGGGACCGCGGTGAGCGGAGGCGCGACGATCGGCACCTCACCAGCAGGGGCAGGGACTGGAGGTTTCCCCAATCTCTGCCGCTTGCGGTTCGACCGGAGCCCCTCCTCCCGAACCTCCTCCTCTGCTACGATCGGCTCTACATTAGGCCTCACCTCCGGAATTAGAGGTAACTATTAGGAGTATGCCCTCGAATGCCACTCAGAGGTTGTTGAGTGAGGGCATTGTACTTGTAATTATGTAAACCATTTATATAAGGCAAATGAATGTTTCTTTAATTATTGGTAGTTACTGGCATTCCTAACTCGTAAATATACATGTAGAAACTAGTCCCTGTATTTGAGAGCAAAACGTTCCACTCCTTATTGCATAAGGAGGTCGGCACTGGAAAGGTTTATAGCTCAAATACTTAATCGTTCGCAAGTCAAAGAAACTTGACTGGGCGTTAAGTTTATGTGAAGACTTGCACGACGTGTTCTTTGACAAGGAGAGTGCATGTCGAACACTAATGGTTAGTGGGAGCACACGTTATAGGTATGCTAATTGGATTAGTATATTCGAACCGACTCACCCTCGATTCGTCACACGGATTTCACTCCGGGACAGTCAATGATGGAATCGAAAGGTTGTGATAGGTATTCGTGAACCTTCGACTTGAGGATTTAGTAGGGATGTGCTTGTGACGTCAAGATTTTCATTAGAGTAGTTCGACCCTATAAACCGGAAGGCGGGGGTCAACCTCGACGTGCATCTTGATTGGCAAGTAGAAGGTCCTACTGAATACCAAGATAGAATTCTTTCTCTTGTTAGTGAGTGGGTTATATGTCCTATGCGGTTATTGGCAGATGAGATCATAAGTCTTTGGCCAAAGCATTGGAGCTGGCTGTATTAGATACACGACAGCTCGATGATCTCGATTTGCATTAACGCATGCATAGCGTCAAGTACAGATAGGGTTTGACTGACCGTGACCCTATAACTTGATCGGGACCTTTGAAAGAAGGGTTTATACGTATACTGGTATTCACGACAGAATGGTTCTTGAATGATCCCAATCATTCGTTCTCGATCGAAGTGCATGTAGGCCACCAGGCTGGCTAGGTGGTGCTACTACTCTTTAGTTCCTCCCATTGCTGACTGAGACGGACCTACCGAGTCGCGTATTAGGATTGACGACGGAATGAATCGAGCTTAATCTCTCATTATGAATATTAGATATTGGATATCTAATTTGAGACATTGGATGTCTAAATCGATTTATTGGATAAATTGATTTACGGCCTAATGGATTAAATAAATTACTGGGTGATTAATTTAATTCATGAATATAATTATTTCTTGGAGAAATTAATTATGTTATTTTGTATTTGATATGTTTAATTAATTGGATTAATTAAACAATATAAATACATCGGAACGGAATTGGATTTTGTCTGTTTGGACTCTCGGGAGTCCGAAACGAACCGAACTCGTCCAATTTCTTCTAGAGGCCGGCCCCCACCTTGATTTCCTACCTTGATCATTGTCTTGTTTTCTTGTTGGAAGACTTTTGACATATGAGATTTCATATCTCTTATTATAAGGTTAAAGGTAATTTTGTAGGTGTAATCATTATCTTGTGAATTATTTGAAGACCAAAATATAAATTCCCTATCTCCTCTCCTTAAGCTCACGGCAACTGCATATTAGTGAGAGGGAAGAGAATTTTTTTTGTGTTCTTCCATCATTCATATTTTCTTAGAGAAAAATTATTGAGAGATATATTATACACTTAGAGTGTAGTAATAAAAGCTTCGTCACTTGATTCTAGCCGTAACCTTAGAGGTTAATCAAGTGTTGTTATTCCGGTCATTTTTCCGGCGCGTGGCAAGTAGAGACGCGGTGCTTTCGGCGTTGGATCGTTCAAGGGCTTGGAGCGGATTGAACTCGTAGAGATCAAACTAAAGCTTGGGGAATAGCTCAAGATAAGGTTACCATTTAATCAACGGACTTCGAGGGTTAGTTTCTTACGACTCTTGCTATTCGTTTATATATATTCATATATATGTAGCTCGATCGATCCCCGTAGGGATTCGGATCGAATTAATTTTTGTTTTACCGCTTCCGCTGGGCCTTCGTTTTAGGTACCGAATCCCAACAGTGGTATCGGAGAGTAGGTCTTGCGATCGTATATACGATATTGGCATTTGGAATGCTTGATTAGATGGTGAATGATTTGGAATCATTTTAGTCATAATCGTGGTATATATTTTTACGTTCATTGTAGTTATATTTTTCGTAAGTTTATGTCTAAATATAAATCTTAATTTCTTGGAAATATGATTTATATTGAAGATATGAATGTTGGAGAATATAGATATTGGATATCTGGTCGAAAAACTAGCCCCGAAATGCCGTTGGACGGTCCGGGAGGGGTCCGGGAGCGGCGCAGGCCTGTGGCTGGCCTGGGCAGTGGATCAGATCGGGGCCGCGACCCAGCTCAAGGCCGCGCCTGTGGCCGCTGGCCGTGTCCTGGCCGGCAGCTTCCGAGCGTGACTCGGCTATGCCAGGCCTATCTGCCGGCAGGCTGCCGAGGGTGACTCGGTCAGGCAGGCCTGTTTTCACCCCGGCTCGATTTTTTCGAGTATTCTTGAAAATTAAT
This sequence comes from Orobanche coerulescens, assembly GCA_033398695.1. Taxonomy (NCBI): domain Eukaryota; kingdom Viridiplantae; phylum Streptophyta; class Magnoliopsida; order Lamiales; family Orobanchaceae; genus Orobanche; species Orobanche coerulescens. The sequence goes on along the minus strand of CM065807.1, from coordinate 109,769,278 downwards.
CTCCCACATGTTATATTGGATTTAATATGATTAAAATGATTTATGGTATTTCATTTTATAAGGGAAATTTGATTAATTGGAATATTTATGGTCGACCAAATTATTTTGAACGTTATCATATTACCGATTGTGTGAATCGATTGGATCGGTTCGTATTGTTGATTGGATCAATGTATCTCTACGTTTTTCATTTATATAGTATTTATTGGATGAATGCTTTTGAATGGGGATGTGGTTCGTGGACTTAGTTTTGAATCGTTCGTTTTATTCGATTGGGTTGTAAAGGCCGTTTTGAGCCTATTTATTTTACTAGAAATGTTTGTATCTAGGATGCAATTTTGATGTAAAATTTATATGTAATGACGAAGAGCGGAGGAAGATCCATTTCGAGAAGACGAAGATTCAAGACGAAGACTTGTAATTAGATTACGAAGTTTTTTGTTTTCTAGGAACGGTCCATGAACCACATGTTGGTAGCAACTAGGTTGTGAATGGTTGTTTCATATTATATGAATGCCTCAAATGCGCTTAAACGATTAATGTGCAAAGTGTAACGTTAATCGCGAAAATTCTCCCACGATAAATTATTAAGTTTATAAGGTTTCAAGGTTTTCCTTCCATCCATCAAGTTTTTGGGAAATTGAAATCCAAACCGGATGTGCTATGCTTCCGAGTTATCGGGGTAGTCGTTCGGCGAGTACGGATAAATTACCGGGAGCGCATTGGATGCCTTCGGTTGGAGCAAATTTTATCCCTAGAAACCTGATAGGTTGCCGGATAAGATTCAATTGTGAAACTGATTTGCGTTGATGGTATAAACTTAACTTGTTCACGAACCATAGAAACCGTATAGGTTGAGGGGAGTGAACAAGGGGAAAAAGAAGATCGAATCATCCATTAGATGGGTTGGTGTTGGACACCACTTTATGAAAATTAATAGACTAGAAACCAGTTCGGTTGCCCTCTATTAAGATTTATAAAGAACTCGATCACCACTATGAAGTAGAGCGACAATACTTCCGGATTTCACACGGGAGTGTGTTATTCCGATAAAAATAGTGGGAGCTAGGTAACAAGAATAGAAAAGACCTTAATTCTATACTCAGAACATAATATAACAAGTCACTAATTAATTTGTTATACTTAATGTAGACATAACTCTCGATATGACAATGAATCCACTCGCAATTCTACTCGAAAAGAACACCTTAATGGGACCTAACTTTGTGGATTGGCTCTGCAATCTGATGATTGTCCTCAGTATAGAGGCACTGGGATACGTCTTGGAGACGGACATTCCGGTGCCTCCTGTGCGGACCCGAGCCAATCAGGAAGAGATTGAAAACCACGAAAAATGGGTTAAGGATGACGTGAAAGTCCATGCTTATATGATGGATTCCATGTCTAATGAGTTTCATAGAGCTCATGAGAGAATGACTTCTGCTAGGCAGATTCAATCTCACTTAACCGAGCTTTATGGTGAGCACAGCAGAACTGCTAGATATGAGATATCCAAGCAACTGTTCAGTGCAAGGATGAAGGAAGGTGAGAAGGTTGGGGAACACGTCCTCAAAATGATATCCATGATCGAGAGATTGGAGGCTTTTGATTTTAAAATGGATACTTCTCTCCAAACCGACCTTATCCTACAGTCTCTCCCTGATTCCTTCTCACAGTTTGTTATGAACTTTAACTGCAATGAGATTGCATGTAACTTAGCTGGGCTAATGAACAAACTGGTGACCGCTCAGTCTCAGATGAAGACTCCGCGAATGAAGGAGTCTGCCCTTGTGATTTCTTACGACTTGAAGTCTAAGAATAAGAAGAAAAAGACCAAGAAGCGGACTGGACCACAAGCTAAGGACCTTAAGGGAAAGGGCAAGGCCTCGATGGTTCCGAAGAACAAGAAGAAGAAGGATGCTTGTCTCAAGTGCGGTGAGCTGGGCCACTGGGCTAGAGACTGTCCGATTCTTCATGGCACTTCAAGTACAGAACTTTTAGTTTTGGAAACAAATTGTTCTGCTACTGTATTTTCTACTTCCTGCATACTGGATTCTGGTGCTAGTTCTCATATTTGTACCGTGAATCAGGATCTGGAACAAAGTAGGAAGCTTGGAGCTAGAGAAGTTATGATCACAGTCGGAAGCGGGCATAGTGTCAAGGCGACCGACATAGGATCACTTCTTTTGGGTTTAGAATCCGGCTTTGTTTTGACTTTAGAAGATTTACTTGTTTTGCCCAAGGGGCACAAAAACATTGTATTCATTCCGGTCATGGACCGAAAAGGCTTTTCATTTTTCATTGGTGATGGTTCCTGCAAAATTTATTTTAGAAATAAACTAGTGGGTACTGCTACATTGTTGAATGGATTGTATCATCTAAATCTCAGCAACAAAGTAGTTGTGAATACTATGACTAGAAAACGTGGTAGGGATGAAACCAATCAAGTTTTGAAATGGCATCTTAGACTTGGTCATGTTGGTCAGACCAAAGTTTACAAGATGGAAAAGGATGGACTTATGGGTCCATTGGGATCAGATCCCTTTCCTACTTGTGAATCTTGCCTTAAAGGCAAAATGACTAAGTCCCCCTTCACAGGGACATTTGAAAGAGCTGCTGATAAACTGGGATTAATCCATACCGACGTATGTGGTGCTTTGGAAGCAGCACGTGATGGATATCAATATTTCATTACGTTTACAGATGATCATACTAGGTATGGTTATGTATACTTAATGAAACATAAATCCGAGGCCTTTGAGAAATTTCAGGAATTCAAGGCCCTAGTCGAGAAACAAACTGGTAATCATATCAAAGCACTTTGGTCGGACCGAGGTGGCGAGTATATGAGTATGGAGTTTGACGAGTTCCTTAAGGAACATGGAATAGTTTCACAACTAACACCTCGAGGTACTCCTCAGTTAAATGGTGTGTCAGAAAGAAGGAACCGGACCTTGTTGAACATGGTCCGTTCCATGCTGGGCTATCCTGACTTGCTGATTGACCTGTGGGGGTATGCACTCCCGACTGCCGCTTACATCTTGAACATATGTCCTTCCAAATCCGTTCCTAAAACTCCACATGAGATGTGGGAAGGAAGGAAACCAAGTCTTAATCATATTAGGATTTGGGGATGTCCCGCCTATGTCAAGAAGACTAAGGTGGAAAGTTGGAAGCTAGGTCTGCGAAGGGACGTTTCATTAGATTTCCATCTGGGACGATGGGATATCTATTCTACATGCTCGAAGATCGAAGGATCGTTGTTGCTTTACAAGCACACTTCCTGGAAGATGAGTTCATTCAGGAAGGCGGAGCAGGTAGAAGTATTTCTTTAGAAGAATACAATGAAACTTCTCGAGAGACACCTGTGCAAAAAACTGGAACCGAACCTTCTGAAACACAAGTACAACCACCTCGTAGGTCTAGTAGGGTGTCTCATTTACCTAAGAGGTATGGGCTTGTGCACTTGGAGGAGCTCGCTCTCCATGAGGTTCCAAGTGATATCCAAGAGACCGACCTGACGACCTATGACCAAGCGATGGTGGATGTAGACTCCGCGAAATGGCATGAAGCTATGGAAGCTGAGATAGACTCGATGCATGTCAATCAGGTCTGGACTCTAGTATACCGCCCCAAGGGCATAGTGCGTATTGGGAACAAGTGGATCTACAAGAGAAAGACTGATGGTGATGGCAAGGTTGACGCCTATAAGGCCAGGCTTGTGGCAAAGGGTTATACCCAGAAGGAAGGGATCGATTACCACGATACCTTCTCGCCCGTAGCCATGATCAAGTCTATTCACATGATGCTTGCTATAGCTGCCTACCACGATTATGAGATATGGCAAATGGACGTAAAGACGGCTTTCCTTAATGGATTCCTCGAGGAGGAAATCTATATGGAGCAGCCTAAAGGTTTTGTGTCCGAAGTCGATATTCAGAAAGTGTGCAAGCTTTAGCGTTCCATTTATGGACTGAAGCAAGCATCGCGTAGTTGGAACCTTCGTTTTGACGAGGCGGTCAAAGAGTTTGACTTCGTGCAAAATGAAGAGGAACCTTGTGTATACAAGAGGGTTAGTGGGAGCAAGATCGCATTCTTAGTACTATATGTGGAAGATATTCCACTAATAGGAAATGATGTGGGAATGTTCAGTTCTGTAAAAGCTTGGCTTTCGAGTAATTTCTCCATGAAAGACTTGGTAGAAGCAACCTATATTCTTGGAATTCGACTCTACCGGGATAGAGCGAAGAGAACAATGGGCCTTTCCTAAGCCCTCTATATAGATAAGATTTTAAAGCGATTTAAGATGGATGATTCTAAAAGAGGGTTCCTACGGATGCAACATGGAATAAAACTCTCCTTGAAGATGAGTCCTCAAAGTGAGGAACAACGAAAGGAAATGAGTAATATACCATATGCTTCGGCCGTGGGTAGCCTTATGTATGTTATGTTGTGTACAAGACCTGACATAGCGCATGCTGTAAGCGTGGTGAGTAGGTTTCAGGCAAATCCAGGTAGGGAACATTGGACTGCCGTAAAGAACGTTCTCAAGTACTTAAGAAGGACTAGAGATATGGTTCTGATGTATGGCGGTGGAGAATTGGATGTGGTGGGATTCACTGATTCGTACTTCCAAGGACTGAAGGACGACTCGATGTCCACTTCTGGCTACATATTTACTCTTAATAGAGGAGCAATATCTTGGCGTAGTGCCAAGCAAAGCGCGACTGCTGATTCCACCTGTCAGGCTGAGTATCAAGCAGCCTCGGAGGCTTCCAAGGAAGGGTTCTGGATTAAGAAGTTTCTGGGAGAACTTCAAGTGATACCATGTGCTAAGCTGCCTGTTCTGCTGTACTGCGACAACGGCGGAGCTGTAGCGCAGGCCAAGGAGTCGAGGTTTCACAACAGCACCAAACATATTGAGAGAAAGTATCATCTCGTAAGAGAATTTGTTCGCAAGGGATACATTGTGCTGCACAGAGTAGACTCGGCCGACAATGTCGCCGATCCACTGACCAAGCCACTTTCTCAGACTAGCTTGGAGCGTCATCTGGAGAACATGGGTATTAGATACCATAGTGTGTGGCATTGAGTGCAAGTGGGAGATTGTTAGGAGTATGCCCTCGAATGCCACTCAGAGGTTGTTGAGTGAGGGCATTGTACTTGTAATTATGTAAACCATTTATATAAGGCAAATGAATGTTTCTTTAATTACTGGTAGTTACTGGCATTCCTAACTCGTAAATATACATGTAGAAACTAGTCCCTGTATTTGAGAGCAAAACGTTCCACTCCTTATTGGATAAGGGGGTCGGCACTGGAAAGGTTTATAGCTCAAATACTTAATCGTTCGCAAGTCAAATAAACTTGACTGGGCGTTAAGTTTATGTGAAGACTTGTATGACGTGTTCTTTGACAAGGAGAGTGCCTGTCGAACACTAATGGTTAGTGGGAGCACACGTTATAGGTATGCTAATTGGATTAGTATATTCAAACTGACTCACCCTCGATTCGTCACACGGATTTCACTCCGGGACAGTCAATGATGGAATCGAAAGGTTGTGATAGGTATTCGTGAACCTTTGACTTGAGGATTTAGTAGGGATGTGCTTGTGACGTCAAGATTTTCATTAGAGTAGTTCGACCCTATAAACCGGAAGGCGGGGGTCAACCTCGACGTGCAACATGATGGGCAAGTAGCAGGTCCTACTGAATACCAAGATAGAATTCTTTCTCTCGTTAGTGAGTGGGTTATATGTCCTATGCGGTTATTGGCAGATGAGATCATAAGTCTTTGGCCAAAGCATTGGAGCTGGCTGTATTAGATACACGACAGCTCGATGATCTCGATTTGCATTAATGCATGCATAGCGTCAAGTACAGATAGGGTTTGACTGACCGTGACCCTATAATTTGATCAGGACATTTGAAATAAGGGTTTATACGTATACTGGTATTCACGACAGAATGGTTCTTGAATGATCCCAATCATTCGTTCTCAGTCGGGGTACAGTGTAGGCCACCAGGATGGCTAGGTGGTGCTACTACTCTTTGGTTCCTCCCATTGCTGACTGAGACGGACCTACCGAGTCGCGCATTATGATTGACGACGGAATGAATCGAGCTTAATCTCTCATTATGAATATTAGATATTGGATATCTAATTTGAGACATTGGATGTCTAAATCGATTTATTGGATAAATTGATTTACAGCCTAATGGATTAAATAAATCACTGGGTGATTAATTTAATTCATGAATATAATTATTTCTTGGAGAAATTAATTATGTTATTTTGTATTTGATATGTTTAATTAATTGGATTAATTAAACAATATAAATACATCGGAACGGAATTGGAGTTTATCTGTTTGGACTCTCGGGAGTCCGAAACGAACCGAACTCATCCGATTTCTTCTAGAGTCCGGCCCCCACCTTGATTTCCTACCTTGATCATTGTCTTGTTTTCTTGTTGGAAGACTTTTGACATATGAGATTTCATCTCTCTTATTATAAGGTTAAAGGTGATTTTGTGAGTGTAATCATTATCTTCTGAATTATTTGAAGACCAAAATATAAACTCCCTATCTCCTCTCCTTAAGCTCACGGCAGCTGCATATTAGTGAGAGGGAAGAGAAATTTTTTTGTGTTCTTCCATCATTCATATTTTCTCAGAGAAAAATTATTGAGAGATATATTATACACTTAGAGTGTAGTAATAAAAGCTTCATCACTTGATTCTAGCCGTAACCTTATAGGTTAATCAAGTGTTGTTATTCCGGTGGTTTTTTCGGCGCGTGGCAAGTAGAGACGCGGTGCTTTCGGCATTGGATCGTTCAAGGGCTTGGAGCGAATTGAACTCGTAGAGATCAAACTAAAGCTTGGGGAATAGCTCAAGAGAAGGTTACCATTTAATCAACTGACTTCGAGGGTTAGTTTCTTACGACTCTTGCTATTCGTTTTTGATATTCGTATATACGTAGCTCAATCGATCCTCATAGGGATTCGGATCGAATTAATTTTCGTTTCACCACTTCCGCTGGGCCTTCGTTTTAGGCACCGAATCCCAACAGTAACGCCACCGGAGGAACTCTACTCGACTTCTTCTGGTGCAGGCGATTCAAAACTCCGGGGTTCGACATAGCAATCTCCGGCGGAGGCTCCAAGAAGTGAGGGAAGCGGACCTCTGCAATAAGAAACAACCAAACAATGGTTACACACATTCTTCAAACAGGACGATCGCCAAGTAAAAAGAGATCGTAGAAATTCATACTTGGGACCGAAAGATGTCTCGGGAAATGGAACAACCGAGCAGACAGCCAACGGCTCTCTTTGTTAATCCGGTGAACATCTAAGTCGTCGTCCGGAAGGCTTCGTATCCGCTGCCAGACGACCAGAAAATTGAAATGTAGCTCGTCGGCTGCCGTAATGTGGAAACCTGCAAAAGGAAGACCAAATTAGTTCAGTTCAGAACATATCCGAACAAAGGGAGAGTCAAAACCCTTACTCGGATTCCTCTCCCAAAAGCCTGTGGGAATGTCCAGCTCGCCCGTAGGATTGTCGCTCGCTGATGCCTTCCATGCACCGCCGACCCAGAACCATTTCGCCAGATCGCCCCGCACCTTGTTCGGGACCCCAAGGATCACCCGACTGGAACGGCCTTGGATATGATAGCCCCCAACCGACCCCTTCTGAGCCGTCAGTTTGAACAGGTGGTTCATCTCCAATGGTGAAGGAAGGCGGTACAGTCGGTGACCGCCGAACAAGGTGAGAGCACAGACGGTCTAGAGCCAAGCGTTCGGCGTTAACTAAAGCGGCGCCACGTTCCAAGCAACCAGCAAATGGGAGACGGCGAACGACAAAGGAAACCATAGCCCGGCCTCCATTATTTCCTCATTCACGGCGACCATACCCTCCGGGGGTTGGTCGGCTCTCTCGTTCTCCGCAGCGCGAAAAGATCCACATCTGAGGGGACATGATACCTCGCCCTCCAGATGGACAGGTCCTTCGTGGTCGCCGAGCTCCTGATTTGGCCGAGGGACCACTGAGAGCGCTGCGTGGCCCGAAACAGTGATCGCTTCGCTGACTGATAGGAGTGGGCGATCGAGTACTCCCGGTAATCGAACTTGGGGCACGGACCAGCCAACCTCTCCATGATATCTGCAAAGGCCAAATAGGCTTGGCCAAAAGCACTATGCTACTCCCAATACGCCCTCACCACCGAATCCTTCTCCGCCAGCGAACGTTTCTGCTCAACCGCCGCCTCCCTGGCGGCGGCGGATTCATTAAATAGTGCCTCGACTTCCGCGGGATCAATACCGGCGTGGATAGCCTCGACGGTAGTCTCCAAATGGAATCCTGCGGAGGATCCACCCCGGGCAGTCAAAGTCCCGGCGGTAGAGGTGGTGCCCATTCCAGACGATGAAGATACTCCAGACATTTTCGAAAAGAAGAGGAGAAAAGGAGTGTTTTCTTACCGAGGATTGAGTCGATCGACGATCGGCAGGCAAAGGCTTCAGAAGGAGGTTCGACTATCTTCTTCTCCGGTGAAATCGCATAAGGTTCTTAACACGATAACCCAGCGCCTTTTTATAGGAGATGACAGGGGCTTCCATGCAATTAAGGAGAATCTCAGGGGCCGGAGTGCAACCATCACAATTAAAGCCTCCCTCGAAACCCGCGTACGCGTCGTTTCAAGGACACGCCAGACGAAGGGTCATAACTAATCGTCGGTCTCCCCCAACAGGAACCCGACACGTGCCCCGAAGACTTTTCCACGACCACTGTCATACCCCGCTCATTTCAGCGACCGAACAGGTCGTCCAAATTCAAAACCAATCCGCTCAAAGACTATCGCCAGTTCCTTAAAATACGGAGTCACTCGTCAAAGTTAAGCGATCGCCAGTAGAACCACCTCACCCCACATTTCCAACATCGGAGCGAGCTGGGGGGCAATTGTTTTGCGGCGATTTATACGCCTCGACGGTGATCGGAATAAGGGCCGAGCGACCGAGTCCACGACCAAATGAGCTACGGCAAACTTGTCAAAACAAAGGCAGCAGTCCGCCTTCGAGTATCTAGCGATCGACTCCCAAGGCGATCGCCTTTTGGCACCTAGCGATCGATTTTGGTGCCCGACCTAGGACGACTGTCCTGCGCCACGAGCAAGGTCTTCGTCCGTCAAAGTCTACGAAGACTGGATCACGAAGCAAAGCACCCATGTGCAGATCCTCGAAAGGCGCCGCAGAACATGGATTGTTGACTCCAGCCCATCAGCAGCTGTCAGTGACAAGGACGGCCTCACCTACCGACAGACCCGCCGAAAGGTCCTAAGTGGGTCCTCCCAGGACAGCGACACGAACGCGTGCTGGCCTCTCATTGGTTCGCACTTCTGGCAGCCAGCAACTTCTGCGGACTTTAAGGAGACTAACCGATGTGCTAAAGACGATCGCCCGCTTATTATAATATAGCAGAGGCGATCGCCCAGCAACCCCCAGTCCTATAAATAGAGAGCCTCCAGCAACTGGAAAAAGGTTCGGAACCACATTCAGAAAAACATTCACAAACGTTCCTCTCCAAAAATACAGACATACATACACACTTTCAGACTCTCGGCTTCCTCTCTTGAATCTATCTCAGGATTTCTCTCTCAGCACCTCTCAACCAGAAGACGGTCGGCAGAGGCAAGAACTCCCTACAGTACAGATTCGAAGAGACTCGCAATCCCAGGAGCTCAGACATACAGCTAATACACATTGTGAGAGACCGTCGATTTCTCACAATCGTCACAGCATACCATCGTTGTTACAAGAACTCACAGAGCATCGTATCTGGTTCTTCCGGCAATCTTCACACTCAATAGCTAAGATAACTAGGGTCTTTACACTCATTATAATTAACATTAATATTTGTACTCCAGAGTATTTGTATTAATAATATCTCACGAGAGCATTCAAACGCGGGACTAACAACCCCGACAAATCTTGTGTTATTTACTTTCCCCACGGACGTGCTCTCGCACTTTGTTTGGTACTCAGCCATTCCAGCAATATCTCTGTCCGGATAGTATTTTGGGCAGCAACACCTACGATCCAATGCGCTCCAAGCACTTGAATGATCCAACACCGAAAAGACAACGTCTCTACTTGTCACGCGCCGGAAAAACGACCGGAATGACTAAACCTCGTTATCCTCCAAGGATACGGCTAGAACAAGGTTGTAGAAGCTTGCTAATCAAGATTATAACACTCTAAGTATATGATCTATGATCTCACTATACCACTCTCCTTTTTCTCCAAGAAAAACTTGTTATGAAATATGAAGATGATGAAGAATATTATGAAGCCTTGGAAAACTATTTTCCTCTCTCCTTTTTCCTCTCAAAACCGTGAGATCAAGTGTAAGTAAAAGAGATTTGGTCTTCACATATATTCTCATCATTTCTCTCCATTTCACCTACCTTTTGACAAAATCACCCAAGGTGATATTTTGTCCCCTTGATTGGTCACAAGGCTTGAACCCCACCAAGTAAAAACCAAGACCAATTGAGGGGTAGGTGATTGGGGCGGCCATCTTGAAGGTGCTGGACGAGTTCGGTCCGTTTCGGACTCTCGTGAGTCCAAACAGATAAATTCCGATTCCGTTCCGATATATTTATATCGATTAATTAATCTAATTAATTAATCATATCAAATACAAAATAACATAATTAATTTCACTAAGAAATAATTATATTCTTGAATTAAATTAATCACCCAGTAATATATTTAATTCATTAGGCCGTAGATCAATTTATCTAATAAATCGATTTAGACATCCAATGTCCCAAATTAGATATCCAATATCAAATATTCATAATGAGATAATAAGCTCGATTCATTCCGTCGTCAATCCTATTGCGCGACTCAGTAGGTCCGTCTCAGTCAGCAATGGGAGGAACCAAAGAGTAGTAGCACCACCTAGCCAGCCTGGCGGTCTACACTGTACCCCAACTGAGAACGAATGATTGGGATCATTCAATAACCATTCTGTCGTGAATACGAGTATACGTATAAACCCTTCTTTCAAATATCCCGATCAAGTTACAGGGTCACGGTCAATCAAACCCTATCTGTACTTGACGCTATGCATGCGTTAATGCAAATTGATATCATCGAGCTCTTGTGTATCTAATACAACTAGCTCCAATGCTTTGGCCAGAGACTTATGGTCTCATCTGCCAATAACCGCATAGGATATATAACCCGCTCACTAACGGGAGAAAGAATTCTATCTTGGTATTCAGTAGGACCTTCTACTTGCCCATCAAGATGCACGTCGAGGTTGACCCCCACCTTCCGGTTTACAGGGTCGAACTACTCTAATGAAAATCTTGACACCACAAGCACATCCCTACTAAATCCTCAAGTCGAAGGTTCATGAATACCTATCACAACCTTTCGATTCCGTCATTGACTATCCCGGAGTGAAATCCGTGTGACGAATCGAGGGTGAGTCGGTTCGAGTATATTAATCCAATTAGCATGTGCTCCCACTAACCATTAGTGTTTGACACGCATTCTCCATGTCAAAGAACACATTATACAAGTCTTCACATAAACTTAACGCCCAGTCAAGTTTCATCGGTATTTGAGCTATAAACCTTTCCAGTGCCGACCTCCTTATCCAATAAGGAGTGGAACGTTTTGCTCTCAAATACACGGACTAGTTTCTATATGTATATTTACGAGTTAGGAATGCCAGTAACTACCAGTAAATAAAGAAACATCCATTGCCTCATATTAATGATTTACATAATAACAAGTACAATGCCCTCACTCAACATCCTCTGAGTGGCATTCGAGAGTATACTCCCAATAGTTTTAGGCCATTCTGGTCTGCTGCCAGGCAGGCATTACGGCCGTAAGGTGGTGTGCATTACGGTCGTAAGGCTTCATACATTATAGCCGTAATTTCCCTTTCATAACGGCCACAATGGGTCTGAGCAGATTGGTCAGTCAGGACATAAAGACCATTACGAATGTAATGGTGAGGGTGTTAATGCCGTAATAGCTGCCAGTATTTAAACCTGGCAGCAGACGATTTTCAGCATTTTTCATTTTTTTCTTCTTCCTTCCGCGAAGAAGCATTCCTTTGAGCTAGGGCTCGGCGAATCTTCATCCATACTTCAGTTGGGAAGTAATTTGGGGCATCATATAATCACTCTAACCCCATCTCATCCGTGATTCGCCTTCAAATTGAGGTATATTTCTTTAGAACCCTCGTTTTTGGGGATTTCGGGATTTTGGCTTGATTTCACCCTCGAATCCGATTTAGCTCCGATAAGTTGTTAGATTACGATTGTGTATTTGTAATCCCTTGCTTTCATTATAGTTTAACGAATTATACTTCGAGGTTTTCACCATTAATAGATTAGGATCGACTATGACTTCGTAGTGACCGATGAATTGTCCCAACGGGTAAAACTAGGATGAATTCCTACTTTTCCGCAACATTGAGATTGTTTGTATATCGTTATTGTGTTAGGAGCGGATTCGTGAAGATTATTCGGACCGAAACCTTTCTTTTCGCCGTTCCCTTCACGTCGTTTTATTCAAGGTAAGTACATGTATTACATTTCGTTATGTGTGTTACGGTTGTGATACGGATTTTGAAATATGATATTATATGTGTGAGTTGTTGTTCTTCCTCCTGGAGCGTTCGACGGGGCGTCTGGGGGCCGATACTAAGGGGTACGGCCGCGGAAGTGGTTTCCCACCTGGAGCATTCGACGGGGCGTCTGAGGTCGATACTAAGGGGTACGACCATGGGTTACCAAGTGTGGATGGTTGTGATATTGATATGTGATGATTTAGGATTTGAAATCAATAGAATATTTCGGAATATGATTTTCAAATGTTTTCCAAATGAGATTACCGTATTGAATCATATCTGTATATAATGTCATGTAATTGTGTACTTGCACTAGCTATTCGAATGTTAACCCCTTAAATGGGAAAATGCATTTTATGCATTTCAGGTATCGGTCGAGCTGAGAAGCTGGCACGGGATACGCATGTAAAGGATGGCCTAGCATGACGATGAGGCTCGAGTCTGTATTAAATGTTTTGTTATTATGTTTACTTGGTGCCGTGTTGGTCTGGTTGTCTTTCAAATATTGTTGAAGTCCCCTGCATGGGAAATTGATTACATGTCATTTTTGTTTTGTTGGTGTTGAATTAAACTGTTTTGGCCGAGGCTGCGGCCCTACATATTATTGCTTAAGCTATCTAATGGGATTTATCATGTGTATTATGTATCATGTGTTATCCTGGTAGACCTTGTGAAGGTTCTAAGACGTGTAATGTCCCTTTTGATAATTGGGGTGTTACATTTATGGTATCAGAGCCTTAGGTTATGAATGCCTAGGCTGTTGGTTAATTTTGGGTCTGTCAGTCGTGTCGTCAGAGTCAGTCGTTGAGCCTAATATCATCGTGCTACCATCTCTTCATGCGACGCGTGGATGTAAGTATCCTCGAACTCTTATATTTTTGTAATTCATTTCCCTTGTGTAGATTGGAATTGTGAATTGTGGTACCAACTTTGTAAACTGTGAATTTTTCTGATCTTGTTCCTTCCTATTCTTTTCTTCAGTAGGTTGAGAGGTCGTGGTAGACCAGTTAGGGGGCATGGCTGAGGCCGTGGTCGTGGTGCTAATAGTGAGGAAGTTCCGCTTTCTCAGTCCTCTGCTGATTCGGCCTCTCATTCAGTGCCGAATACTCTACCTCTGAGTTTTGACGGGCAGTAGAATTTGTCAGCTAGTCAGGATCAGCCGTCGGGTATTAATACCGACATTGGAGCTACAGCTGTGCTTCAGCAGTTGGTAGCTCAGCTTGCCCAGATAGCTCAGGGTGGATGTCAGAATCCGCCCCTGACTCCAGAAGATGAAGCTAGTAAATGGCTTCAGAAAGTAACCAAGATGCACCCCCTTGCTTCGCTGGTTCTACTAACTCCCTGGATTGGGAGAATTGGCTTTTTCATATGGGTAGGACGTTCGATGCCATGGCGTGTCCTGACGACAAAAGGGTACCTATTGCTCAGTACCTCCTGGATAAGGAAGCTGCGGAGTGGTGGGAAGCTGTGATGCCCAGGGACCGTTTAACTATCTTGGAGAAGTTTAAGACCGCTATGGAAGTGGAGTACTGCCCACCTCCGGTTCGAGAGTGTAGGATTGTGGAGTTCATTGCTGCTAAGCCTCAGGATGTACCGATCTCTCAGGCCATCATCACTTACAACCAGCAGTTGGGATATGTGAAAGACCAAGTGAGGATCGAGGCTGATAAGCTTTGCTACTTTAATATGCGCATGAAGCCACATATCAGACAGAGCATGGCACCACTCATGTGTGCCCCATTGAAGGAATACCAGGATCGCCCTTAGCAATTGAGATGGCAGTCCCGGAGTCAGAGTTGGGTTCTGAGGCCAAGAAACAGAAGAGAGTCTGTAGTTTTTCAGCCGGTAAGGGTGGTCGATTTTCGAAATTGCAGTCTGCTCCTACATATGTGAAGAGGCCATTTCATCAGTCCAGAGGATCTCAGAGTAATCGTGCAGTCCAGTCTGTTGCATCCGGCGGCAGAGTTTGTTTTAACTGCAACCAATACGAGCATTTGGTGAAGGATTGTCCATTTCTTTGAGTTACTTGCTTTACTTGCGGACAGATCGGGCACCGAGCAGCTCATTGCGAGAGGTCTACCAGAGCCGCCAGAGCTCCGACTACCACTGCCATTCAGAAAGAGCTCAATGTTGACCAGAGGACACCAGTCACTCAGACCCCTCAGAGTACAGGCCGTGGTAGGGGCCGGGGGCAGCCGGACCACCGAGAAGTATCTAGTTCGGGCTAAGTACACCCCCGGTTATATCAGATGAGATGTGCGTAGGAGACAGACGTCCCAGTGGCATCAGGTACCACTCAGATCCTTATCCAGTTTTGGTGCTTTTTGATTCGGGTGCTACTCACTCTTTTATTGGTTCGGATTGTATATGTCGTATTGGTATTGACTGCTTGTTCGAGTGTGAACCGTTTGTAGTGGGTATGCCTAGTGGGGAGCGTATGGTTGGGAACCGGAAAGTTAGAGATTGCCCAGTAAGGATTGGGAGCCGGGATTGGCCCTTGAACCTCATTGTTGTAGACCTTAAGGGTGAGGATTTGATCCTCGGGGACGATTAGTTGGATCGTCACGGTGCCCTCATGAACTATCGGACTCGTACTATCTTGATAGTGGCCGAGGATAGCACAGAGCATACTCTCGTTGGTTGTAAGCCGGGTAGATCGGGTAATGTGATTAGTGCATTGAAGGCGATGAAACTTCTGAATCAGGATTGTGTAGGCTACTGGTGTTAAGCCATAAGAGCAGAAGATGGTGAAGTTGACATGTCGTCGATTCCAGTTGTGAACGAGTATTTCGACGTATTTCCAGACGACTTGCCGGGATTACCACCGCAGCGGGAAGTTGAGTTCCCTATTGATCTAGAGCTGAACGCGGCTCCTGTTTCTCGAGCGCCGTACCGTATGACAGCATCGGAGATGTTAGAGTTGAAGAAGCAGTTGGGGGAGTTGTTAGATAAAGGGTATATTCGGCCGAGCGCATCGCCTTGGGGTGCGTCTGTGCTTTTTGTTAAGAAGAATGATGGATCGCTTCGTCTATGCATCGACTATCGAGAATTAAACAAGTTGACCATAAAAAACAAGTACCCTTTGCCCGGATCGATGATTTGTTTTATCAGCTTCAGGGGGCGATAGTCTTTTCAAAGATTGATTTACGATCGGGATACTACCAATTGAGGATTTGGGACAGTGATATACTGAAAGCTATTTTTCGGACGAGATATGGCCATTACGAGTTTGTAGTTATGCCTTTCGGGCTAACCAATGCCCCAGTAGTGTTCATGCAGATGATGAACAAAGTTTTTATTGAGTATCTAAACAAATTCATAGTCGTCTTTATCGACGACATTCTTATCTACTCCCGGAGTCAGGAGGAGTATGCTTTACATCTTCGGATTGTGTTAGACATTTTGAGAGTTGAACAGTTGTACGCAAAGTTCTCTAACTGTGAGTTTTGGCTCAAGGAAGTGATATTCCTCGGGCACGTGATTTCAGTGGAAGGAGTTCGGGTAGATCCGCAGAAGATAGAGGCAGTGATGGCATGGGAACCGCTGAGAAATGTGAAGGAAGTGAGGAGTTTTCTGGGACTTGCAAGCTATTACCGTAGATTTGTTGAAGGATTTTCTAAGATCGCTAAACCACTCACTAAGTTACTTCAGAAGACTCAGAAGTTCGGGTGGGACGAAGATAGACAAGATAGCTTTGATGAGTCGAAGAGACGATTGACTATCGCACCAGTTTTAGCTTTGCCTCAGGGGAACGAGGATTTTGTGGTGTATAGTGATGCTTCGGGATTCGGGCTCGGATGTGTTTTGATGTAGAGAGATAGGGTTATTGCTTATGCGTCTCGTCAGTTAAAACCTTATGAAGCAAATTACCCTACGCATGATTTAGAGTTAGCTGCGGTCGTTTTTGCTTTAAAAATCTGGAGGCGTTATCTTTATGGGTCATCTTGTAAGATTTACGCGGATCACTAGAGTCTGAAGTATATCTTCAGTCAGAAATAATCTAACATGAGACAGCGTAGGTAGTTGGAGCTAATTAAAGATTACGATCTTGAGATTCTTTATCATCCGGACAAGGCCAATGTTGTGGCAGATGCATTGAGTCATAAGTAGATGGCGCTATAGATATTAGAGGTACTTACGCCTCAGAGCAGGATCTAGCGGGATTTGATTTGCCAGGATATCGAGGTTTGGGTTCGGAGATTTCAGGGTCAGTTATGTACGTTAGAAATCACTTCACTTTGGTTGATGATATCAAGGCGAGACAGTATGATGATCCATTTTTAGTCCAGTTGACGGAGGACGTGAAGAAAAGGAAAGCCCCTGGATTTGTGGTTCAGGATGATGAAATTTTGAGATTTCACGGCAGGTTATGTGTACCGAGTGATGTTGAGTTGAGACAGAAGATTTTAAGTGAAGCTCATACTACGCCTTATTCCGTACATCTTGGTACGAGCAAAATGTACAAGGATGTAAGGAGTAACTACTGGTGGAGCAATTTGAAGATGGACGTTAGCGAGTTTGTGGTGAACTGTTTGACCTGTCAGCAGGTTAAGATTGAGTATCAGCGACCCACGGGGTTATTACGACCACTTCCCATTCTGGAGTGGAAGTGGGAGGACATTTCTATGGATTTCGTTACCAGTATACCTAGGACTCGGACTGGAATGAACATGATTTGGGTTATTGTCGATCGACTAACCAAATCAGCTCATTTTATGGGTATTAAGGATACTTGGGGACTGGAGAGACTAGCCCGAGTGTTTATTGCAGAGATCGTGAGGTTGCATAGGACTCCTAAGAGTATCGTTACGGATCGAGATGGTCGGTTTATATCACATTTTTGGCAGGCTATCCATCGGGCTTTGGGGACTGGGTTGAGACTCGGCACATCCTACCACCCTCATACAGACGGACAGTCAGAGCAGACGATACAGGCACTGGAGGATATGTTTAGAGCCTGTGCTTTAGACTGAAAAGATGATTGGGAGTCGCACTTACCCTTGATCGAGTTCACATACAACAATAGTTGGCACACCTCGATCAAAATGGCACCATTTGAGGCGTTGTATGGAAGGAGGTGCAGATCGCCATTGTGTTGGGATGATGCATCCGAGTTGACTGGCACTGAACCAGATATGGTAGTTGAGACGAGAGAGAAGATTGCCTTGATTCGTGATAGGTTGCTAACGGCCCATAGTCGACAGAAGTCTTATGCCGACATGCGTCGACGGTTGTTGGAGTTTGAGGTGGGAGACCATGTTTTGCTGAAGGTGTCGCCAACTCAGGGAGTTTATCGCTTCGGCCGGAAGGGTAAACTTAGTCCGAGATATATTGGACCGTTCGAGATTTTAGAGAAAGTTGGGGAACTTGCGTATCTGTTAGGATTGTCGCCGTCTTTGAGTCACGTGCATAACATGTTTCATGCTTCCCAGCTTAGAAATTATGTACCGAACCCTAGCCATATTATTGATTTTGGAGAGATTGAGTTGGGTCCAGATATTACCTTTGAAGAGAGACCGATCCGGATTTTGGAGCGTTGTGTGAAGCAACTTAGGCACAAAACCATTCCTTTGGTTAAAGTGCAATGGTCGAGACATGGGTCAGAGGAGGCCACATGGGAGACGGAAGAGAAAATGAAGTCAAGAAACCCTGAGTTATTCGCTTTATAAGTTTCGGGACGAAACTTATTTTTAAGGGAAGAGAATGTAATATCCGCACTTTCTATTTTTAGTAATTTCTATTTTAGTGTATTTTTATTTCGGACGACTCGCTTGTTATTTTTTTGGAATTCTAAAACTATTTTATTCTGTATCCATGACCATCCGGACGAGTTACGGAGTTGTTTTGATGAGGTTTTACTTATTGTGTAACTTTTCCGTATTGAGGCTCGATTCTCGTAAATCTCATTCCATGCCGACGTTTCATTACTTCTTGGAGTTCCTTTAATGATAATGGATATATTTTAACTTTATGTATTGTCGTTCAGGCCTCGAGTTTAGATTTCCGAATGTTTGGGCCGTTTTTGTAAATTCTTATTATCTTGGGCATTGATACTAATATTCATTTATTCCGGCCTTCGGACGACCGTAGACTTGTGATGGTTTTTATGTTTATCTCGTTTGTAAGATCTTCGTATATCTGTGATTTCTTTCCTCATACTTCATTTCTAGTTGTTGGCAAACCGTTGTTTCAGGCCAATCTGGTCTGCTGCCAGGAAGGCATTACGCCCGTAAGGTGGTGTACATTACGGTCGTAAGGCTTCATACATTACAGTCGCAATGTCCCTTTCATAATGGCCGTAATGGGTCTGAGAGATTGGTCAGTCAGGTCGTAAACACCATTACGACCGTAATGATAATGGTGTTAAGGCCGTAACGGCTGCCAGTATTTAAACCTGGCAGCGGATGATTTTCAGCATTTTTCATTTTTTTCTTCTTCCTTCCGCGAAACGTTCCTTTGAGCTAGGGCTCGGCGAATCTTCACCCATACTTCAGTTGGGAAGCAATTTGGGGCATCATATCATCACTCTAACCCCATCTCATCCGTGATTCGCCTTCAAATCGAGGTATATTTCTTTAGAACCCTAGTTTTTGGGGATTTTGGGATTTTGGCTTGATTTCACCCTTGAATCCGATTTATCATCGATAAGTTGTTAGATTACGTTTGTGTATTTGTAATCCCTTACTTTCATTATAGTTTAACGAATTATCATTCGAGGTTTTCATCGTTAATAGATTAGGATCGATTATGAATTCGTAGTGACCGATGAATTGTCCCAACGGGTAGAACTAGGATGAATTCCTATGTTTCCGCAATATTGAGATTTTTTGAGTATCGTATTGTGTTAGGAGTGGATTTGTGAAGATTATTCGGATCAAAACCTTTCCTTTCGCCGTTCACTTCACGTCGTTTTATTCAAGGCAAGTACATGTATTACATTTCGTTATGTATGTTATGGTTGTGATACGAATGTTGAATTATGATATTGTGTGTGTGAGTTGTTCTTCCACCCGGAGCGTTCGACGGGGCGTCTGGTGGCCGATACTAAGGGGTACGGCCGCGGAAGTGGTTTCCCACTCGGAGCGTTCGATGGGGCGTCTAGGGGTCGATACTACGGGGTACGACCATGGGTTACCAAGTGTGGATGGTTATGATACAGAACTCCAGCCCAGATCGCCAGCACCAACCACTCTCCTTCAACGACTCTCCTTCATCGATCCCCGATCCATATTATTGTACAATACTCAAATACCGATACTTCCTCGTACATGATCTTCATGTACATTTACTATTGAAACATAGCTCAATCCGGAGTCCATACTCAAGCCATCAATTTGATATACCATTCTAGCCAAGTACCTTTGATAAATATGTATTATATTCCAAACATTATAAAAAGTCAAGTCCTTGTGATATTCCGGAAACATCACAAATATTCCAATAATTTACATGATTAACTGTGGACCCAACCAGACGTCTATCCCTCTGAGGCCCCATCGGACCCTCCGCAGTGGTTAACCCTAGTATTTCATGGATCCAACGAAACGTGGATCCCTCTGAGTCCCTGTCGGACTCTCCCGGAGTGAATGTATATACTCTCACACACAAAAATGCAAGACGTCCAATGTAAGGAACTATAAAATATATAATCAAAGTACTTGCCAGATTCAGCCTCCTCAATCAACATATACCAACTCCATATGATCATGATTTCCTAACCGTTAGTTCTATAAATCCATACCCAAACCAACAACATAACCCGAATACCACAAACAACACTAAATCACAATAATATGCCTCGATACGCATCCCTTCCAAATGTATACCATCGACCAAGTATATCCAAAATCTCATCAACACCAACTATTTGTAATATCCGGAGTTATTATTGAGTATTTCAGCTATATTTGAACCCTGTATTATTCGGGATTGTGATATCGATAATTGAAGTGTGATAGTTCTCATATTTGTATCCTTGTACATGAGTATGACAACATGTAAATTTTCCCATGCAAATACGTGATAACGTATGTTAACAAGGAAGCCAAACGTACGTTATCAGTTTGAGTTAGCGTACGCTACGAATGTAGCATAGCGTGCGTTAACCAGTCAATAATTGAGCTGGGCAGCTAGCACATGCACCAGCCGGACATGGGTCCGGATAAGATTCCCTCGGATGAACCTGGACACTTTTGAAGTCAACGATTGTTAACGTACGCTAAGGATTGTGTCTAGCGTACGCTAATGTGTGTTATTTACGTACATAACCTGATGGTGTAACGTACGTAATCAAGGTCAGAATCAGGACAGTTAACTATTAGGACGATAGCGTATGCTAAATTATGCTGGGTAGCGTACGCTAAGAGGCTAACGTACGTTATGCATGAAGGCTAAACATACGTTAAGGACATAAAATTATAAATAATACATCACACCATTTCATTTTAGCTCGTTCATTTCACCTATCCTTCAGCATACTTCGTACCCAGAGATATTCCAGCCCCCTTAAACACCTTTAGAACAATTTTTCTTGATCATTGAAGATTGGAGATTACTCATTGAAGTGGAGAATCATTTTAGATTGACACACAAGTAACTGGAGTCGGATTCTACCTATTGTCTGGGTGTTTCCTTCATCTTAAGGTATGTTATACTATCTCCAACCTTGGTCCCGTGTTCTTAAGGATATGATGATCATGCTATCAAAATATTAAGGGCTGGTGGAACAATTAAATATTGAGGGCTTCAAGCGGCAGTGTGGGAGGCCAGATCTCGGTGGGAACCTGCGGTTGGATTTGGGGGGGTCCAGCATGGAGCAATCACTTGGGGGACGACTCCTTGTGCGCGGTAGTTGAGGATATTTAAGAACACGGGAGCCGATACACATCTCGCGATTTAGCGGTAGCGATCTTGTGGGGGAAATTTATTATCCCAAGGACTAGTCAGGTGTAAGCTTGGAACCTCGGTATCAAAAAAAAAATATTAAGTTCCATTGATGAATTATTCGACCAAAACATCACATTTAGAAGTTGGGATGATTATGCTTAAGATATCATTGTTGTAAACATCATTGTAGAATCCTATTACGTCAAATGATGAGAGTAAGGTTCTGAGATTGATTAACCGTATTGAATAGCGTTGTCATATTGATCGTAGACTTGAAGATTGATATCACTTTTGATAAACGGACTTAAGAAAGAATCATCGAAGGTTGTTGTAACACCCCTAATACGCTCAGGGATATTACACGCCGTAGAACCTTCCCTCAAGGATCAACCAGGATGGTAACAACATCGAACATCTCAACAATGCCTTTAAGGCTAAAATGACTCAGTAGACCGATCTGGTCTTTCAATAGATACATACAACTCAATCACATTACATGCCCACGCAGGGGTCGAATACAACACACTCCCGTACAACGGGAAAGAAGTACTGCAGCGGAAATAAAATACAACTAAACCAATACGACATCAACGGGTCCTCGTGTGATTAGTATCGTTCATCTTTCATCATCCTTCATGCCGACCTTGTGCTATGCTCCAAAACCTGAATGCAATACAGACATCCACCCCCCGAATACTCGGAGGTTAGCAAAACTCCACTGTTTTGCTAGTGCAAGTATAAAATACGAACACAAGCCATACATATCATACTCCACGGAACATGTTAATCATAAACATACTTCCTAAGGTAAATCACTTAATCAAAACGGTTAAATCGAAAGATAGGGGTAAACCCGATATACATCTTGTGAAAACATTTTACGATCTCGAGAGTTTGTAAAAACATTTGGGATTAAAGAATTCTCAAGTCTTTCGAAAACGCTTGGGGACGTGGCCCAAAAAAAATCATCTTTCCCAAAATACAATTCCGATAATAAAACCCGGGTTCACAATCCAATTCACAAAACACGGGGTCCAAGACCCAAATCACGAAACATATATTCCCAAGGATTATTCACGTCCCGTGTTAACAAGCCACGAACCTCAGATGCTCCCGCAGAACATACCCGGGTGAATAACCCAATGGGAAGCCATACCAAATCACATGTCACCGTAACAACAGTCACGTGACCACAAGCACAGATACATTCATAACCAAATCACAACCATAAGTTATCCCGGCATCGCACTAACAAGCTACGAACCTTGGAGTCCCCGCAAGACATACCCGATGATAACCCCACAAGTTATCTCGGCATCGGGCTAACAAGCCACGAACCTCGGAGTCCCCGCAAGACATACCCGGATTAGATAACCCTACGGTCACGCCCGACCCATACTAGCAAGTATGGATCCCGGAGATTCAACAATCCTACCCGGAGGCACATCACATACATCAAGCACACAACAATAATCACTTATCAAGCCAAACAACATTAAGCATCACAACCTCCTTTCAAGGAGTAACAACTAATACCACACAGATTACGTTCTTACCGAACAAGTACACAATAACAATACGTAATCCCCGGCAAAGGACTACGGTCTATTAAACTCACTCGAAGTGATCATATTATCTTTCAACATACAAAACCATCACACATATTCCTAGAAAACATATTCACGAAGTATACGAATTATCGTTGAAAGACAAAATTTATCGAGAACATACCGATCCCTTTTTACGTTCATTAAACATTGGATTTCGTATAAAAATCATGTATCAACAATTATGCCTATGAAACATGAAACGTATGGGCAAGATACTTGCCTCGATACCACGAGCACGGAACTACGAATGGACACGGCTCAACCGGGAAGCTTCGGAACGCCCGATGCTATCGAAAAGGAAGACGACAACGAACGGAAGGGTTCAACACGGTTTCTTCGCAAGAAACTCGACCCTAACATCATATAATTAATAAATCAACGATCATACGAGGAAGAATAATCGTAGAACGCCTTAATCCCCCTCAAAGACCTTCTACTGGACACCTTCAAGGCGTCGATCAAGAACTCGACCAAAACAACGAATCGATACGATCCAACCATGGAATAACAAGGGAAATGATATAATACATCTAAATAATCAATAATCCATCAATAATATGAGTTATTACGGCTCAAACGGACGAAATCCAACAAAAATCCCAATTTCCCCAAAACTAGATTATCAAGAAATCTAACCTTGATTCGGTAGATCGGAGGAGGTTATGGGATGATTGATT
Organism: Orobanche coerulescens; assembly: GCA_033398695.1. Classification (NCBI taxonomy): domain Eukaryota; kingdom Viridiplantae; phylum Streptophyta; class Magnoliopsida; order Lamiales; family Orobanchaceae; genus Orobanche; species Orobanche coerulescens. The sequence goes on along the minus strand of CM065807.1, from coordinate 109,745,454 downwards.
GATGTTAGAAACTCAAGAACTTCGTGGATTGATAGATAAACAACATCTAATCACGTACTCCAAGCCCCAGCCGCGGAAGAAAATGAGAGGGATGAGAAAAAATGGGTGTAAACCCGTCTACTCGATCATCTATCTCGCCCAATGACGCAGCAGCCACGACGACGCAGCGGCCGTGCGGCGCCGGTTATGCGCGTCCATCGCCAAAGAAATCGCCGGACGCACGAGCACCGGCACGAGCATTCGCCGTGCGTGTGCGATTAGGGCCGCGAGCACGGATCGATCGCGCCGCTGCGCGCCACGCCAGCGTGCTGGGCAGTCCCTGCCGCACGTGGCCGGCCAGTGCCTAGCCGCCAAGACTCGACGACTCGAATTCCCGAAAACGCACGAAACGAATACGACGAAATGCTCTCGGACAACAACATCGATCCGAAAAGAAATACCATGCAACAATTTATCGCACGCGACCTTGGAAAAGGTCAAAACAACAAATACGAATGCGGATACCCATAACTTTTGGTAAATTACAAAATAGCCCAAAACGCCCGAAAATCACGATACGTGATCGAATAACCAAACCGAAGTTCACCACACGTCTAACAAAGTTAAATGGACTTACGGGAAACTCGAAACAGCAGTTCCGAACGAGATTCGCAAGAATCGAACTCAAGTGCGGAAAAGTCGCCAAAAAGCAGGGAACTCAACAAAACGACACCGAAACAAACAGGAATGACAAAAAGTGCAGAATTAAATATTCTCGGAATGTCGAAACGGTCATGAGAGAGTCATCAAAACGGACTCCTGCCGAAAAAAGAAAATCACCGAAATCCGAAATTGCGGGTATTACATTCTACCCTCCTTAAAAGAAGTTTCGTCCCGAAACTTAAAACAAGTAGGGAGAAGAAATATACCACCCTGAATATTTCAATGAGATACACAAGAATGCGTAACTAACGCCCAACGGCGAAACGTTACAAACAACGCAAAGGAATATATGGTGTACACACACGCTCCAAGACGACCAACACAACACCACCGATAGAGACATAATAAAACCAACAAGTGACAAGCGTCATCAAACAGATAATATAATCAAGTCGATTATCCGAATAATCGCAAAACACAACGAACGAAAATCAACACGATTGACCAACCTAACGGTACATCAATCAACACGTGAGCCAATCGCTCAACAAATACGGAATTCCACCGCCCAAGGGTTGGAAGATCGAAAACGATACTAATTTCCCGAACATAAGGAAATTAGGAAGGAGTCTGAACGTTCAACAATCACGAAACGGGGTCAACAAAACTGAACAATCAATGATCGAACCACAACGATCGAGACAACAAAAATCGAACAATCATGTTCGGATCACGAAGAACAATAAGGTTCAACCGACAACTCCGAGGTTCACATCTCGACTCGAGACAAAACATGATCCGGTGAAACAACAATATGTGCACTCACATAAGATCCACAGGACAGGGAATAGCAATTGAAAAGTCACAATGACAAACGAGTAATTCCGAAACAATACCACCCTCGTTCGATCAACAAAAGCAAGGGACAGGGAAAGCTCAGAAAATGTTAACGAGCATAAACGAGTCGACAGATTCTAAAACACAGAAGTTCCAAATATGATCCACTTCAAATAAAAGAATTAGTAGAACCAAAAGATGTTACTTCCGAATAAGGTTCACAAGAATCGAACCGAACTTGGAAAAGTTATAGCGGTAACCAGATCGACCCAAAACAAGATCACGGCTCGTTCGAACGATGAAACCGAAATACAAAACAAGTTCAGAAAGTATCAACGAACACGAGCGAGTCGATAGACCTGAGAAAGAGGAAATGCAGAAGTCCAAAAATAGTACGGGTATTACATTCGACCTCTTATAAAATAAATGTCGTTCCCGCAACTCACAACAACGGGAGTAAGGTGACACTGACAACACAAAAAGCAAACGACAGAAACATCTCCAATGGCCTCTCAGAGCCGATCCTCATATCTGTACTGAAGTTCGCACCCTGAAAGACTCGGAACCTAACTCGCAAAACTGGATCATGTGTGTCTCGGGTCCACACTTGAAAAGCGTCACAGGCGAGGAAGGACAAATTGCACGTATTTTCCCCCGGCACATCCCGGTTGAAATGCCTCGGCTCGGCATACCGAAAATACAGATGCTAGATATAATGGAACATAACACCGCAAAACAACATACCGGAGATGCCAACTCAGCATAACATGTCAACGCATATAAAAATCACAACAACAACGGCATCGTTCGACGATTACAATGGCCCGAACGATAGCCAGCACACAATCACAACATCATAAAACAATCACCCATGTGCATAAACGCACAAAAATCCAAGCTTTAACAACTCACTCTCGTGCGACAATACGCAAATCACCACGAGACGACAAACAGTAAAGACCAAATCACACCTTTCACAGAGGGCTAGTATAACAAATGTGTGGCAATGCCTCGACGTTCATGCCACCAATTCGATCATACTCGGGAGTTAACATTATAACGACGAAGCAAACATCATACATACATTCCCAAACGCAAACGGGAATTGATAGGTTTAAAATAAAAAAAAATGAAAACCCCCTTTTGAAAATAATTTAGAAAAATACCGGTTGATCTTGAGTATCACCTTTCAAAAAAAGTACAAACGTGAAACATCGTTATCGAGACTTTGGAGAACCATTTCGCATTTGATAAAAATGAGGACACTTTCTCTTAGTGAAAAACTTTCAGAATATTCGACCCTCGGGTCTAAGTAAAAGTGTTTGTAAAACATTGAAAATATCTCAAAACATTTTGGTCCTCGAGGTAGAAGAATTTTGAAACATATTGTGGCACCTTGGATGTACCACGAGAAAATAATTCATTCTAAAAGTACGTCTCGAAATTTATTTTCTAAGATACTCAAGGTTTTCAAAGATAATTCAATGGGCTAGAATGCCCAAAAATTTCAGGTAATTACACGGAACATTATAGCGCCGTGGGTCCCGCGCCGGAACCCACCAGGCTAAAAACCATTTACAAAAACGCCAAAAAGGCCGATGACGGTAATATTTCAAAAACTCACAAAAACCATTTACAAAATACTAAATACCGTCATAAGAATTTCGCCAAAACGATCAAGGCCATAATGCCAAAAACTCGGTTAATGGAATCGGTTTTCGAAATAAAACTCAATCGGTAAAATACCGAAAGTCATTACAAAAGAACTCACACAGCGGATAAAAGAAATACAGTTCAATATGCACAATCCAGCAACACTACTCCTCATATGAACGAAATATGAGAGTCAAATAACCACATATCACGAAATCAAAATCCATAAGAGGATTCCGTCAATTAACACATAATCATACCAGTAGCTCGCATCGGACGAGGCACAAACACAAAGAAGGGAGACTTACATCCACATCTCACACGAAGATGATGATAGCCCCACGATACTAATCACGACCAACCAACTCAGACGACGCGTCGCGACACGACTCAGTCAGATAAAATCCGACGAAACAAGACTCAAACAACACGACTTGACCCGACAGCCTAGGTTTCCACAACCTAAGCTCCGATACCATTTATGTAACAGCCCCAATCCGCTCAGGGATATTACACGGCGTAGAACCTTCCCTCAAGGATTTAACAACATCGAACATCTCAACAATGCCTTTAAGGCTAAAATGACTCAGTAGACCGATTTGGTCTTTCAATAGATACATACAACTCAATCACATTACATGTCCACGCAGGGGTCGAATACAACACACTCCCGTACAACGGGAAAGAAGTACTACAGTGGAAATAAAATACAACTAAACCAATACGACATAAACGGGTCCTCGTGTGATTAGTATCATTCATCTTTCATCATCCTTCATGCCGACCCTGTGCTATGCTCCAAAACCTGAATGCAATACAGACATCCACTCCCCGAATACTCGGGGGTTAGCAAAACTCCACTATTTTGCTAGTGCAAGTATAAAATACGAAAACAATCCATACATATCATACTCCACGGAACATGTTAATCATAAACATATTTCCCGAGAAATATCACTTAATCAAAACGGTTAAATCGAAAGATAGGGGTAAACCCGATATACATCTTATGAAAATATTTTACGATATCGGGAGTTTGTAAAAACATTTGGGATTAAAGAATTCTCAAGTCTTTCAAAAACGCTAGGGGACGGGCCCAAAAAAAATCATCTTTCCCAAAATACAATTCCGATAATAAAACACGGGTTCACAATCCAATTCACAAAACATGGGGTCCAAGACCCAAATCACGAAACATATATTCCCAAGGATTATTCGCGTCCCGTGCTAACAAGCCACGAACCTCAGATGCTCCCGCAAAACATACCCGAGTGAATAACCCAATAGGAAGCCATACCAAATCACATGTCACCGTAACAACAGTCACGTGACCATAAGCATAGATACATTCATAACCAAATCACAACCATATGTTATCCCAGCATCGCACTAACAAGCTACGAACCTCGGAGTCCCCGCAAGACATACCCGATGATAACCCCACAAGTTATCTCGGCATCGGGCTAACAAGCCACGAACCTCGGAGTCCCCGTAAGACATACCCGATTTGGATAACCCTACGGTCATGCCCGACCCATACTAGCAAGTATGGATCCCGGAGATTCAACAATCCTACCCGGAGGCACATCACATACATCAAGCACACAACAATAATCACTTATCAAGCCAAACAATATTAAGCATCACAACCTCCTTTCAAGGTGTAACACCCCCGGTTCAGCCCAGGAATATTACACGCCGTGGATTCCGTGCCGGAACCCACCAGGCTAAAAATCATTTTTAAAAACGTTCAAAATGCCAAAAGGCCGGTGACGGTAGTATTTTCCAAAACTCACAAAATCATTTGTCAAACCGTCATAAAACGTTCAAGGCCAAAATGCCAAAACTCGATTTAGGGAATCGGTTTTACGAAAAAAAAACTCAGTTTGCAAAATACCGAAAGTCATTTTGAAAGAACTCATGCAGCGGATAAAATACAGTTCGAAAATATATTTTACATCATTATAAATAAATAGTCAATAAATGATTCCCCACTATATGCCATAGCCAGTATCATCCGGGATCCTCGTCCCTTCACGACCGCTCTATCAAATCTCCAATACCTGAAAAATAAGTCCCACAGCGGGGTCAACCATAATGCCCGACAAATAACCGCAAATACATAAACATAATTAATCATATGTCATGCATCGTGAGAATGATAACCACAAACTATAACCTTACCACTCCCGATTTATACAACGATTCTCGCCAAAATCCCAATGTCACAATAATACCGTATAATACCTCAATAACGAATACTTTTCCGTACACAATCCTCTATGTACAATTACCACAAAAACATACCTCTATTCGGATTCATGTACGATTATCACAAAAACATACCTCTATTCGAATTCCTTCCAAACGCACCTCATCGACCAAGAATATCCAAGTATCATCAACAACATCTACTGTATACTACAATCCTCACAAGATTCCATTTATACATTCGTCAATATGCAATACAACACAGAATACTTATGACATGTAATTGAAATTACTTATCGAAACACTATAACTGAACAAGTAATAACTTGCCTCAATGTCGATACGACGAAGCCGAATCTGCCCAGTAACGTGCAGTAGCAATAACTCATAATATAGAACTCCAATGCACGATCTAACCGGTTAAAATGAAGGACCATGAGTCGGCAACAATCTATCCAAAATTAAGTAAAATCGGACTACGTCTTGCCCTTCATCGAGCTATTCAATCATGGCTGCTCCACCAAAAATGGAACTCCAAATACGGAAGAAAACCACGATCCACTCAAAAGAGACTTCACTATATGATAAATTTCTATAATCATATAGAATTTCTTTCTTTTAACTTGACAACCCTACACTATTACAATTCTACATGATTCTCACCCTTCTCACCACTCTCTTTAAAGAGAATACAAGAAAGGAATTTAATTTGAATCAAATAAGACTAAAGTGTATTACTTGGGTGTACTTGTGAGAAAGACATCAAGACTCCTTATATAGAATAAGAAGGCTTTTCCCCTTTGTTCCCAACTGATGTGGGATAAAAATACATTCTTATAGTGTAAGCAAGGCTTCTCATTTTTATTCTCAATCGATGTGGGACAAAACACATCCTTCAAAACACAACTACTGTCCGAGAGCCATAACTATTGCTAACAAAATCCAAATATAATCTTCACCATTCATATTATATCAAACTATTTGATAAATAACATATCCAAAATTTAGCGCAATCCAACGGTTAAATCTTCGAAAACCTATAAAATACCGAGACTTCTCAATATGAATCCGAAAAACAGGAACCTCTAGTTTTTTAATTACTACGGTCACATTGTTCATCTAAATCCAATCTACACCATCCAAAATAGACTTTAATGTGTTTAGAACTGACTGTCAAAATTCCGTATTAATCCGACGGTTAGATTTTTATAAATTATGTCTGTAACATCGCTGCATGGGTGAATATTCGTTAACGGAAGTAAAGTTCTATAAATAGTTTTTACTAATTCGACCATAACTTTCTCGTTCAAACTCGGATTGACTCACTGTTTGTACCACTAGAATGCTAACTCAAATATATATAATACTATTAGTTTTCAGAATTTTTAAACATCCCAAAAATTCGTGGTGATTTTTCAAAGTTGATACTTTTCCACGACACCTCCGAGAAAATGTCCAATCTTGTTTCTACTAACATTTCCGGTATCCCTTTCTCACTTTAAATGTTCCAAGACCAGAAATGTATCTCCAATATATTCAAATAAATTTACAAGTCCTGTATTTAGTCGGTATATATTCCTAAAATTCAGGATATTACATACAACCCCCCTTAAAAATAAGTTTCGTCCTCGAAACTTGCAATTCTCTTACAAATAACAGTTTAATCAGAAAATCCAACATCACCAAAAGTAAACAATCATTATCGAACAATTCGAACAATATACTTACAGGTCTGTGAAGTCTATGATCTCCCGTGATACTATCATATGACTCCATTTCGAAAATCTCAACACAATAAAATGCCAATACCAACAAATTGGTAATTTTCGCAATTACTCACACAATTTCGAAAACAATTGATCTCCGCCAAGATCAGATTACAGTTTAGAGAACTGTCGAGTTTTGTGTGGGATTTGTGACGTTGTGTCCTCCTCACCTAGAGCGCATGAGCCTCTCCTTGACACATGCTCGTATCACCGGAGTTCCACTCCACATCGAAAGCCGCTCCTTGACACGTGCCTCGCACCGGCGTACACTTTCCGATTGGAGCCGCCTATTGCACATGACTACAGCACCGGCGTTCACTCCCTGCCTTGTCGGTCTCGGAAACACCAACAATCACCAAATCCACACAGCAAGTGTAACAGAACTAAAAAATAACACAGTTCCAAAACAATACAGTTCAAAATAGCCAGAAATCCAATTACACAAAAACCACGCTACTACCACATCGGTAGAGCCACATAACATACATGCCCGGTTCCGCAAAACCTTGGGCTCCGATACCATAATTGTAACACCCCTGGTTCAGCCCGGGAATATTACACGCCGTGGATTCCGCGCCGGAACCCACCAGGCTAAAAATCATTTTTAAAAACGTTCAAAATGCCAAAAGGCCGGTGACGGTAGTATTTTCCAAAACTCACAAAATCATTTGTCAAACCGTCATAAAACGTTCAAGGCCAAAATGCCAAAACTCGATTTAGGGAATCGGTTTTACGAAAAAAAACTCAGTTTGCAAAATACCGAAAGTCATTTTGAAAGAACTCACGCAGGGGATAAAATACAGTTCGAAAATACATTTTACATCATTATAAATAAACAGTCAATACATGATTCCCCACTATATGCCATAGCCAGTATCATCCGGGATCCTCGTCTCTTCACGACCGCTCTATCAAATCTCCAATACCTGAAAAATAAGTCCCACAGCGGGGTCAACCATAATGCCCGACAAATAACCGCAAATACATAAACATAATTAATCATATGTCATGCATCGCGAGAATGATAACCACAAACTATAACCTTACCACTCCCGATTTATCCAACGATTCTCGTCAAAATCCCAATATCACAATAATACCGTATAATACCTCAATAATGAATACTTTCCCGTACACAATCATCTATGTACAATTACCACAAAAACATACCTCTATTCGAATTCCTTCCAAACGCACCTCATCGACCAAGAATATCCAAGTATCATCAACAACATCTACTGTATACTACAATCCTCACAAGATTCCATTTATACATTCGTCAATATGCAATACAACACAGAATACTTATGACATGTAATTGAAATTACTTATCGAAACACTATAACTGAACAAGTAATAACTTGCCTCAATGTCGATACGACGAAGCCAAATCTGCCCAGTAACGTGCAGTAGCAATAACTCACAATATAGAACCCCAATGCACGATCCAACCGGTCAAAATAAAGGACCATGAGTCGGCAACAATTTATCCAAAATTAAGTAATATCGGACTACGTCTTGCCCTTCATCGAGCTATTCAATCACGGCTGCTCCACCGAAAATGGAACTCCAAATACGGAAGAAAACCACGATCCACTCAAAAGAGACTTCACTATATGATAAATTTCTACAATCATATAGAATTTCTTTCTTTTAACTCGACAACCCTACACTATTACAAGTCTACATGATTCTCACCCTTCTCACCACTCTCTTTAAAGAGAATACAAGAAAGGAATTTAATTTGAATCAAATAAGACTAAAGTGTATTACTTGGGTGTACTTGTGAGAAAGACATCAAGACTCCTTATATAGAATAAGAAGTCTTTTTCCCTTTGTTCTCAACTGATGTGGGATAAAAATACATTCTTATAGTGTATGCAAGGTTTCTCATCTTTATTCTCAACCGATGTGGGACAAAACACATCCTTCAAAACACAACTACTGTCCGAGAGCCATAACTCTTGCTAAAAAAATCAAATATAATCTCCACCGTTCATATTATATCAAACTATTTGATAAGTAACATATCCAAAATTCATCGCAATCCAACGGTTAAATATTCGAAAATCTATAAAATACCGAGACTTCTCAATATTAATCCGATAAACAGAAACCTCTCGTTCTTTTAATGTGTTTAGAACTGACTGCCAAAATTCCATATTAATCCGACAGTTAGATTTTTATAAATTATGTCTGTAACATCGCTGCACGGGTGAATGTTCGTTGACGGAACTAAAGTTCTGCAAATAGTTTTTACTAATTCCACCATAACTTTCTCGTCCAAACTCGGATTGACTCACTGTTTGGACCACTAGAAATCTAACTCAAATCTATATAATACTGTTAATTTTTAGAATTTTCGAACATCCCAAAAATTTTTGGTGATTTTTCAAAGTTGATACTTGTCCACAATACCTCCGAGAAAATGTCCAATCTTGTTTCTACTAACATTTCCGGTATCCCTTTCTTATTTTAAATGTTCCAAGACCAGAAATGTATCTCCAATATATTCAAATAAATTTACAAGTCCCGTATTTAGTCGGTATGTATTCCTAAAATTCAGGATATTACACAAGGAGTAACAACTAATACCACACACATTACTTTCTTACCGAACAAGTACACAATAACAATACGTAATCCCCGGTAAAAGATTACGGTCTATTAAACTCACTCGAAGAGATCATATTATCTTTCAACATACAAAACCATCACACATATTCCGAGAACACATATTCACGAAGTATACGAATTATCGTTGAAAGACAACATTTATCGAGAACATACCGATCCCTTTTTACGTTCATTAAACATTGGATTTCGTATAAAAATCATTTATCAACAATTATGCCTATGAAACATGAAACGTATGGGCAAGATACTTGCCTCGATACCACGAGCACGGAACTACGAACGGACACGGCTCAACCGGGAAGCTTCTGAACGCCTGATGCTATCGAAAAGGAAGACGACAACGAACGGAAGGGTTCAACACGGTTTCTTAGCAAGAAACTCGACCCTAACATCATATAATTAATAAATCAACGATCATACGAGGAAGAATAATCGTAGAACGCCTTCATCCCCCTCAAAGACCTTCTACCGGACACCTTCAAGGCGTCGATCAAGAACTCGACCAAAACAACGGATCGATACGATCCAACCATGGAATAACAAGGGAAATGATATAATACATCTAAATAATCAATAATCCATCAATAATCTGAGTTATTACAGCTCAAACGGACAAAATCCAACAAAAAACCCAATTTCCCCAAAACTAGATTATCAAGAAATCTAACCTTGATTCGGTAGATCGGAGGAGGTTATGGGATGATTGATTGATGTTAGAAACTCAAGAACTTCGTGGATTGATAGATAAACAACATCTAATCACGTACTCCAAGCCCCAGCCGCGAAAAGAAATGAGAGGGTTGAGAAAAAATGGGTGTAAACCCGTCCACTCGATCATATATCTCGCCCGGCCGACGCACGGCGATCGTGCACGAGCGGCGGTCGTCGCCGGTCATGCGCGTCAGCCCGGCAAAGCTGCCGGGACGCACGAGCACTGGGCACGAGCACTCGCTCGTGCGTGTGCAGTCAGGGCTGCACGAGCACCGGATCGTGCGCGCAGCTCGTTCGCCACGCTCGTGCGCGCCTGGCAGGTCCTTGCCGCACGTGGCCGGCCAGTGCCTAGCCGCCAAGACTCGACGACTCGAATTCCCAAAAACGCACCAAACGAACACGACGAAATGCTCTCGGACAACAACATCGATCCGAAAAGAAATACCATGCAACAATTTATCGCATGCAACCATGGAAAAGGTCAAAACAACAAATACGAATGCGGATACCCACAACTTTGGGTAAATTACAAAATAGCCCAAAACGCCCGAAAATCACGATACATGATCGAATAACCAAACCGAAGTTCACCACATGTCTAACAAAGTTAAACGGACTTACGGGAAACTCGAAATAGCAGTTTCGAACGAGATTCGCAAGAATCGAACTCAAGTGCGGAAAAGTCGCCAAAAAGCACGGAACTCAACAAAACGACACCGAAACGAACTCGGATGACAAAAAGTGCAGAATTAAATATTCTCGGAATGTCGAAACGGTCATGAGCGAGTCATCAAAATGGACTCCCGCCAAAAAAAGAAAATCACCAAAATCCGAAATTGCGGGTATTACATTCTACCCTCCTTAAAAGAAGTTTCGTCCCGAAACTTAAAACAAGTAGGGAGAAGAAATATACCACCAGGAATATTTCAATGAGATACACAAGAATGCGTAACTAACGCCCAACGTCGAAACGTTACAAACAACGCAAAGGAATATATGGTGTACACACACGCTCCAAGACGACCAACACAACACCACCGATAGAGACATAATAAAACCAACAAGTGACAAGCGTCATCAAACAGATAATACAATCAAGTCGATTATCCAAATAATTGCAAAACACAACGAACGAAAATCAACACGATTGACCAACCTAACGGTACATCAATCAACACGCGAGCCAATCGCTGAAAAAATACGGAATTCCACCGCCCAAGGGTTGGAAGATCGAAAACGATACTAATTTCCAGAACATAAGGAAATTAGGAAGGAGTCTATACGTTCAACAATCACGAAACGGGGTCAACAAAACTGAATAATCAATGATCGAACCACAACGATCGAGACAACAAAAATCGAACAATCATGTTCGGATCACGAAGAACAATAAGGTTCAACCGACAACTCCGAGGTTCACATCTCGACTCGAGACAAAACATGAACTGGTGAAAACAACAATATGTGCACTCACATAAAATCCACAGGACAAGGAATAGCAATTGAAAAGTCACAACGATAAACGAGTAATTCCGAAACAATACCACCCTCATTCGATCAACAAAAGCAAGGGACAGGGAAATCTCAGAAAATGTTAACGAGCATAAACGAGTCGACAGAGTCTAAAACACAGAAGTTCCAAATATGATCCACTTCGAATAAAAGAATTAGTAGAACCTGTAATACCCGAGATCTTTATTCCGGATTCGTTGGGTTTTCTGGGTTTTATCGGATTGTCATTGTCCTCATCGTAGGAATTTCGTGCCATGTTTGGTTGTGACTTGTTGGGACATGTTTTTGGAGGCATTTCGGATCACTTTGTGAGTTTTTGAGTTTTTGTGGTGTAGCGCACGCTAATGCTTGAAGCATAGCGCACGCTACTGCGTGGTGTTTAGCGCACGCTACTGAATTTGTAGCGCACGCTAACTGGCAGTCCGGAGACAGTCCAGTAGCTACTGGACTGGGACTGGAGCTTTGTTAGCGCACGCTAAGGCCGATAGCTAGCGCACGCTATCGACTGCTTAGCGCACGCTCTCTCTTCTTTCTAGCGCACGCTACCCGGTAGGTGCAGTTCTGTCCAGGGGCTACTGGACTGGTTTTGTGACCCGTTAGCGCACGCTACGGCTTTTAGCTAGCGCACGCTAACGTTGTTATAGGCAGTTTCTCTGGAGCGTTGACCCCGTTAGCGCACGCTAATGCAGGGTGTTTAGCGCGCGCTAATAACTGTCCAGTATAAATACTGGACAGCAGCATTAAGTCGTCATTTTCCCACTTTTCTTCATCCCTTCCGACGGGAGTGAGATCCAGAGGCGAGTAGGACCGATCTTTTTCTTCTAGCTTCATCTTTGAGCGGATTTGTAGATGTTTAACAACATCTAATCGTCTTCTTGGTCCAAATCAAGGTAATCTCTTGTTAGAACCCTATTTTTTGCTTGGATTTGTGATTCTTAACCGATCTCATCCGATTGGTTATTTGTTCTTGTTTGTCTTGACCGTAATCTTCAGATTTTGTTAACCGTTCATCGATTTTTATAGCCTGGATCAACGATTCTTGATTTCTTTAAGAACACTTAGATCCTTGTCGTTTTTAGGATCGTTTCGGTTTTCGATTAGTGTTATTGATTCATGGTGATGCTATTTTCGTAGTATTCGTGGGCTGTTGAAGTCTTGATCGTTTTTGGAAGTTCGAAGGTTTCCCGATCGTGACCGTTCGTCGTTTCGTCGCTCGTGATATCGAGGCAAGTATCTTGTCCATACGTTTCATGTTTCGTAGGCATAATTAATGGTGAAGGATTTCGTGCGAAACCCAATGTTTAATGAACGTAAAAAGGGATCGGTATATTCTCGATAAATGTTGCCTTTCAACGATAATTTATGTACTTCGTGAATATATGTCTTCTCGGAATATGTGTGTTGGTTTTGTATGTGAAAAGATGATATGATCACTTTGAATGAGTTTATTAGACCGTAATCCTTTACCGGGGATTACGTAATGTTATGTGTACTTGTTCGTTAAGAATGTATTACGTGGGATATTAGTTGTTACTCCTTTGAAAGGAGGTTGTGATGTTTAAGTGTTGCTTGGCTTGATGTTCTGCTCATTGTTATGTGATTGCTGAAAGTGATGTGCCTCCGGGTAGGATTGTTGAATCTTTGGGATCCATACTTGCTAGTATGGGTCGGGCGTGACCGTAGGGTTATCCAATCCGGGTATGTCTTGCGGGGACTCCGAGGTTCGGGGCTTGCTAGCCCGATGCCGAGATAACTTGTGGGGGTTATCATCGGGTATGTCTTGCGGGGACTCCGAGGTTCGTGGCTTGTTAGCCCGATGCCGGGATAACTTATGGTTGTGGTTTGGAATGGTTCTGTGACTGTTGTCACGATGACATGTGATTTGGTATGGTTTCCTATTGGATATTCACTCGGGTATGTTCTACGGGAGCATCTGAGGTTCGTGGCTTGTTAGCACGGGACGCGAATAATTCTTAGGAACATGTGTTATGTTATTCGGGTCGTGGACCTGTGGCTTATGATTTGAGTCTTGGACCCCGTGTGTTGTGAATTGGGTTGTGAAACCGCGTTTTATTATTGGAATCGTATTTTGGAAAGATGATTTTGGGTCGTGTCCCCAAGTATTTTCGAAAGACTTGAGAATTCCTTATTTCCAAATGTTTTCAAACTCCCGAGACCGTAAAATATTTTGTATGAGATACATGGTTCTATTCCTACCTTTTATAAATCAAACTGTTTTGATTAAGTGATTTATCTCGGGAAATATATTCAAGATTTTATATTCTTGAAGCACGTTGTGTATGGCTTGTACTTTTGTTTTATACTTGCACTAGCAAAACAGTGGAGTTTGCTAACCCGAATATTCGGGGTGGATGTCTGTATTGCGTCCAGGTACTTGCAGGTAGCTGGGGAGCGAATCACAGGATCGATACGAAGGATGATGGGAGACGAAGATACTAATCACGTGAAGACCAATTATAGAGTATTTGGTAGAGTCGTGTTGGTTATTCCTCCGATGTGTTATTTTCTCGAATTATGGAAGTGTTATTGTATTATAGCCCTGCGTGGGTATGTGTTCTGGGCAAGGATCTTGTATGTATTGTTGTGTGTGTTGTGATATAAGACCAAATCGGTCTAATGGTCCTTTATGTAGCCATGTCGGCATGTGAAGTGATGCATTGTTTTGTATTTAGCCTGGTAGATCCTCGCGGAGAGGGTCTGCGGCGCTGTAATATTCCCGAGTGGTTTGGGGGTGTTACAGAATATGGTATCAGAGCTTAGGTTGAGGAAACCTAGGCTGTTGGGTTGAGTTGTGTGTTGTCGGGTCTTGTCTTGTCAGATTTGGTCTGACTGAGTGGTGTCGCGACGCGTCGTCTGAGTTGTCGGTCGTGATTAGTATCGAGGTGCAACCATCATCTTCGTGCGATTTGTGGATGTAAGTCTCCCTATTTTGTTGTGTCTCGTGTTATACGAGTTTATGTGATTCTGTGTTATTATGTGGAGTTTAATTATGCCTCGTGAATACTTACTCCATACTTGTTTGATTCTCATATTGTGTTGGAACAAAGAGTAGTACCGGTATGCATGTATATATGTATACATCTTTGTGTGAAATCATTTTTTTTTACAGGTGTGATGTTTTGGATTGGTTACTCAATAAAAGTTTATCAATGTGGTATTTTAAATTTCAAATGTTTTGGGGAAGTCGCGTAAATTCTATTTAAAAACATCCTTCGAGGAGGAAAAATGATTTGATTTTCGTATGATGACCTCGAGACCAAAGATTTTGAGAATTCAAACTACATATATTATATTTTCATCTTGCATTGAAAATTTTCAAAATTTGATTTTTAAATGCTTAAACGAGGTCTATCAATAGATTACTTGAGACGTGACTTTCGCCTTCAACTTTTCGACTAAACGATATGTAGTGAGAATACAAATTGTTGGTGTTGGGATTCGTATGTTGTTGTTTATTTGTAACCTTCGGCTTTTGGCATTATTTGGTATATGTTTATGAATGTGTTGCTGGATGAGAATAGTTAGCGCGCGCTAACGTGGCATGGCTAGCGCACGCTAAGTCTCTATTAAATCATACCCTAATCGGTCTGAGCAGAAGCTCGGAAACTACATTCTGGCCGTAAGTCTAACTTTTGCGATTGTTAGGCTGACCATTTGTGACCGTACTCTATGTGTTGTTCAGGAATAACAATTGTTGTGTGGTTATGTGTAATTTGAACTGTGTTTTTGTCCACTGCGTGTGTAAAGTCCAAAATGACTTTTTGGGTACTTTTACCAAATAGTGTGTGTTTCAAAATGACCTTTCGGGTTTGTAAATTTGAATTATTTCGTTGACCCTTTTTCCTAACTCTTTTGTTGGGTGACTTAACATATATTTTGAAACTATTGAGTTTCCGCGTCTACGCCTTGTAATTTCAAATGGTCTTTGATGATGGTATTTGGTATTTGGAAAAATGACTTTTGGGGAGTATTTGGAAAGTATTACCGTCATCGGCCTTTTTGGCATTTTGGAACGTTTTTGAAAATGGTTTTCAACTTGGTAAGTTCCGGCGCGGAAACCGTACAGAAAATGATTTTGATATAATGGATGATTTCAATTTCATTGCATTTATAAATCGTATAACGACATTATAAATGAAGATTTTTGGTATAATAGTTTGTATATTGTGCTCTAGCTGGAATTAAATGGTAATATGTATATGATTTAATGATGTTGGATTAAAGACAGAGATGTGAATATCTTGCTATGTGTTATGATCTTTCTTTACCATAGGTTGTTGTTTGTTAGTATGCCGAGGGGTAGAGGTCGTGGTCGTAACCGTGGTGCTGATGGCCATGGGGATGAGATGCGGAATCGAGAGAATGTCGTTGAGAATGATTTTAGTTTGGGTGTTGCTACTATATTGCAACAAGTAGCGACTCAGATGACTCAGTTGACCCAGGTGGTTCAACGTAGCATTGACGCGAGTCAGAACGTCGGTGTGAATCAATGGCTTCGCGAGGTAGTTCGTATGAATCCCCTCGATTCACGGTCGCGGATGTGTTGGGCTGGGATGGTTGGATTTTCCAGTTGGGAAAGATTTTCGAGGCTGTCGGATGTCCTGAAGAGCGGAAGGTACCTATCACTCAGTACCTTCTCGACAAAGATGCCGCTAATTGGTGGGAAGCTATTAAACCTCGTGATCGTGATGTCACGTGGGCGGAGTTCCAAGCACTTATGGAAGCTGAGTTCTGTCCGAAACCGATTAGAGAGTAGAGGATTCGCGAATTCTACTTGGCAGAACCGCAAGATATATCGGTGTCGCAGTCTATCATCGATTATAGCAAATAACTCAGTTATGTGCGAGATCGGGTGAGAACCGAGGAAGAGAGGATCTTTCACTTTGACAGACGGATGAAGCCGGATATTCGTGTGTATATGTCGGGATTCAATTGCGCTTCATTGAGAGACTATCAAGATCGAGCCTTAGCTCGTGAACTAGCTTCATTATCGTCGGAGCGTGTGCCCGAGTCGAAAAAGCAGAGGGAGTTCGATGATCGTGTGGACAGTGCAGGAGTCGGTGTTTCCAATTTGCAATGTAGTAGTCTCTCCGCTGTAAAGCTCCATCGCTCGATGCGTGGAACTGGGAGTTCCAAGTCTTCTGTTCTGACTCCTGGTAAAGCCAGGAGATGTTTTAACTGTAATGTGGCGGGACATGTTCGTGCACATTGTCCTTCCCCACCAGTAACGTGTTACAGGTGCGGACTCGAGGGACACCGGGTTCAGTTTTGCGAGGTGGTTACCGAGCATTCCGAGGCAGGGACTTGAGCTTTGATATCAGGATCGACTCCGAGTAGTCCTGGAGGGGCGTGGTCTATCAGTTGCATGTTGAGTTATTTCCCTTGCTTTGTTGTTTCGAAATTCAGAGATTGACTTCTTTTATTTGAAGTGGATCGGATTTTGAACTCTGTACTCTCGACTCTGTCAAATCGTTTATATTCGTTGATATTTTCTGATCTTGTCCTGTCTTGTGCTTTTATTGATCGAACGAGTTGTGGTATTGTTTCAGAATAACCCGTTTGTCGTTATGACTCTCCAAATTGCTATTCCCTTTCATGTGGATCTTATGTAAATGCACATCTTGTTGTCTTCACCGGATCGTATATTGTCTCGAGTCGAGATGTGAACTTTGGGGTTGTTGTTTTGAGTATTATCGTTCGTCATGAATCGAACATGACTGATCGACTTTTGTGCCTCGATCGTTGTAATTCAATCATTTGATTGTTCGGTTTTGCTGATCTCGTTTCGTGATTGTTGAGCGTTAGGACTCCTTCGTAATTTCCCTAAGTTCAGGAGATTTGTTTTGTGTTCGATCTTCCAATCCTTGGGCTGTGGAATCTCGTATTGGTTCAGCGTATAGCTCGTGTTTTGGTTGATGTACTGTTGAATTGTTCAACCGTATTGATTTTTGTTCGTCGTGTTTTGTTATTTCAGAACGGATATCGTGTGTTATCTGAGTTTGTTTTGCGTCGTTCGTTCCATGTTTCAAGTTTCGAGGACGAAACTTCTTTTAAGAGGGGTAGAATGTAATACCCGAGATCTTTATTCCGGATTCGTTGGGTTTTCTGGGTTTTATCGGATTGTCATTGTCCTCATCGTAGGAATTTCGTGCCATGTTTGGTTGTGACTTGTTGGGACATGTTTTTGGAGGCATTTCGGATCACTTTGTGAGTTTTGAGTTTTTGTGGTGTAGCGCACGCTAATGCTTGAAGCATAGCGCACGCCATCTGCGTGGTGTTTAGCGCACGCTATCGAATTTGTAGCGCACGCTAATCGGGCGATCGAGAGATCCGGTAGCTACCGGATCGGGACCGAGCTTTGTTAGCGCACGCTAAGGCCGATAGCTAGCGCACGCTATAAACTGCTTAGCGCACGCTCTCTCTTATTTCTAGTGCACGCTACCCGAGGGTGCGCCTGGCCGAGGCTACCGGATCGGTTTTGTGACCCGTTAGCGCACGCTACGGCTTTTAGCTAGCGCACGCTAACGTTGTTATAGGCGATTTCTCGCGCACGCTAATGCAGGGTGTTTAGCGCGCTAATAATCGGCCCAAAGATAAATACCGGACAAGCAGATTCGCCGTCATTTTCCCACTTTTCTTCATCCCTTCCGACGGGAGTGAGATCCAGAGGCGAGTAGGACCGATCTTTTTCTTCTAGCTTCATCTTTGAGCGGATTTGTAGATCTTTAACAACATCTAATCGTCTTCTTGGTCCAAATCAAGGTAATCTCTTGTTAGAACCTTATTTTCTTAAATTTGAGGTTTTTGCTTGGATTTGTGATTCTTAACCGATCTCATCCGATCGGTTATTTGTTCTTGTTTCTCTTGACCGTAATCTTCAGATTTTATTAACCGTTCATCGATTTTTATAGCCTGGATCAACGATTCTTGATTTCTTTGAGAACACTTAGATCCTTGTCGTTTTTAGGATCGTTTCGGTTTTCGATTAGTGTTATTGATTCGTGGTGATGCTATTTTCGTAGTATTCGTGGGCTGTCGAAGTCTTGATCATTTTTGGAAGTTCGAAGGTTTCCCGATCGTGCCCGTTCGTCATTTCGTTGCTCGTGATATCGAGGCAAGTATCTTGTCCATACGTTTCATGTTTCCTAGGCGTAATTAATGGTGAAGGATTTCGTGCGAAACCCAATGTTTAATGAACGTAAAAAGGGATCGGTATATTCTCGATAAATGTTGCCTTTCAACGATAACTTATGTACTTCGTGAATATATGTGTTCTCGGAATATGTGTGTTGGTTTTGTATGTGAAAAGATGATATGATCACTTTGAATGAGTTTATTAGACCGTAATCCTTTACCGGGGATTACGTAATGTTATGTGTACTTGTTCGTTAAGAATGTATTACGTGGGATATTAGTTGTTACTCCTTTGAAAGGAGGTTGTGATGTTTATGTGTTGCTTGGCTTGATGTTCTGCTCATTGTTATGTGATTGCTGAAAGTGATGTGCCTCCGGGTAGGATTGTTGAATCTCCGGGATCCATACTTGCTAGTATGGGTCGGGCGTGACCGTAGGGTTATCCAATCCGGGTATGTCTTACGGGGACTCCGAGGTTCGGGGCTTGCTAGCCCGATGCCGAGATAACTTGTGGGGGTTATCATCGGGTATGTCTTGCGGGGACTCCGAGGTTCGTGGCTTGTTAGCCCGATGCCGGGATAACTTATGGTTGTGGTTTGGAATGGTTCTGTGATTGTCACGAGGACATGTGATTTGGTATGGTTTACTATTGGATTATTCACTCGGGTATGTTCTACGGGAGCATCTGAGGTTCGTGGCTTGTTAGCACGGGACGCGAATAATCCTTAGGAACATGTGTTATGTTATTCGGGTCGTGGACCTGTGGCTTATGATTTGAGTCTTGGACCCCGTGTGTTGTGAATTGGGTTGTGAAACCGCGTTTTATTATTGGAATCGTATTTTGGAAAGATGATTTTGGGCCGTGTCCCCAAGTATTTTCGAAAGACTTGAGAATTCCTTATTTCCAAATGTTTTCAAACTCCCGAGACCGTAAAATATTTTGTATGAGATACATGGTTCTATTCCTACCTTTTATAAATCAAACTGTTTTGATTAAGTGATTTATCTCGGGAAATATATTCAAGATTTTATATTCTTGAAGCACGTTGTGTATGGCTTGTACTTTTGTTTTATACTTGCACTAGCAAAACAGTGGAGTTTTGCTAACCCCCGAATATTCGGGGGGTGGATGTCTCAGATTGCGTCCAGGTACTTGCAGGTAGCTGGGGAGCGAATCACAGGATCGATACGAAGGATGATGGGAGACGAAGATACTAATCACGTGAAGACCAATTATAGAGTATTTGGTAGAGTCGTGTTGGTTATTCCTCCGATGTGTTATTTTCTCGAATTATGGAAGTGTTATTGTATTCTAGCCCCTGCGTGGGTATGTGTTCTGGGCAAGGATCTTGTATGTATTGTTGTGTGTGTTGTGATATAAGACCAAATCGGTCTAATGGTCCTTTATGTAGCCATGTCGGCATGTGAAGTGATGCATTGTTTTGTATTTAGCCTGGTAGATCCTCGCGGAGAGGGTCTGCAGCGCTGTAATATTCCCGAGTGGTTTGGGGGTGTTACAGAACCAAAAGATGTTACTTCCGAATAAGGTTCACAAGAATCGAACCGAACTTGGAAAAGTTATAGCGGTAACCAGATCGACCCAAAACAAGATCACGGCTCGTTCGAACGATGAAACCGAAATACAAAACAAGTTCAGAAAGTATCAACGAACACGAGCGAGTCGATAGACCTGAGAAAGAGGAAATGCAGAAGTCCAAAAACAGTACGGGTATTACATTCGACCTCTTATAAAAGAAATGTCGTTCCCGCAACTCACAACAACGGGAGTAAGGTGACAACACAAAAAGCAAACGACAGAAACATCTCCCATGGCCTCTCAGAGCCGATCCTCATATCTGTACTGAAGTTCGCGCCCCGAAAGATTCGGAACCCAACTCGCAAAACTGGATCCTGTGTCTCTCGGGTCCACACTTGAAAAGCGTCACAGGCGAGGAAGGACAAATTGCACGTATTTTCCCCCGGCACATCCCGGTTGAAATGCCTCGGCTCGGCATACTGAAAATACATATGCTAGATACAATGGAACATAACACCGCAAAACAACATACCGGAGATGCCAACTCAGCATAACATGTCAACGCATACAAAAATCACAACAACAACGGCATCGTTCGACGATTACAATGGCCCGAACGATAGCCAGCACACAATCACAACATCATGAAACAATCACCCATGTGCATAAACGCACAAAAATCCAAGCTTTAACAACTCACTCTCGTGCGACAACACGCAAATCACCGCGAGGCGACAAACAGTAAACACCAAATCACACTTCTCACAGAGGGCTAGTACAACAAATGCGTGGCAACGCCTCGACATTCATGCCACCAATTCGATCATACTCGGGAGTTAACATTATAACGACGAAGCAAACATCATACATACATTCCCAAATGCAAACGGGAATTGATAGGTTTAAAATAAAAAAAGTGAAAAACCCCTTTTGAAAATAATTTAGAAAAACACCGGTTGATCTTGAGTATCACCTTTCAAAAAAAGTACAAATGTGAAACATCGTTATCGAGACTTTGGAGAATTATTTCGCATTTGATAAAAATGAGGACACTTTCTCTTAGTGAAAAACTTTCAGAATATTCGACCCTCGGGTCTAAGTAAAAGTGTTTCTAAAACATTGAAAATATCTCAAAATATTTTGGTCCTCGAGGTAGAAGAATTTTGAAACATATTGTGGCACCTTGGATGTACCACGAGAAAATAATTCATTTTAAAAGTACGTCACGAAATTTATTTTCTAAGATACTCAAGGTTTTCAAAGATAATTCAATGGGCTAGAATGCCCAAAAATTTCAGGTAATTACACGGAACATTATAGCGCCGTGGGTCCCGCGCCGGAACCCACCAGGCTAAAAACCATTTACAAAAACACCAAAAAGGCCGATGACGATAATATTTCAAAAACTCACAAAAGCCATTTACAAATACTAAATACCGTCATAAGAATTTCGCCAAAATGATCAAGGCCATAATGCCAAAAACTCGGTTAATGGAATCGGTTTTCGAAATAAAACTCAATCGGTAAAATACCGAAAGCCATTACAAAAGAACTCACGCAGCGGATAAAAGAAATACAGTTCAACATGCACAATCCATTAACACTACTCCTCATATGAACGAAATATGAGAGTCAAATAACCACATATCACGAAATCAAAATCCATAAGAGGATTCCGTTAATTAACACATAATCATACCAGTAGCTCGCATCGGACGAGGCACAAACACAAAGAAGGGAGACTTACATCCACAGGTCGTACGAAGATGATGATCGCCCCACGATACTAATCACGACCAACCAACTCAGACGACGCGTCGCGACACGACTCAGTCAGATAAAATCCGACGAAACAAACAACACGACTTGACCCGACAACCTAGGTTTCCACAACCTAAGCTCTGATACCATTTATGTAACACCCGCAATCCGCTCAGGGATATTACACGCCGTAGAACCTTCCTTCAAGGATATACCAGGCTGGTAACAACATCGAACATCTCAACAATGCCTTTAAGGCTAAAATGACTCAGTAGATCAATTTGGTCTTTCAATAGATACATACAACTCAATCACATTACATGCGCACGCAGGGTCGAATACAACACACTCCCGTACAACGGGAAAGAAGTACTGCAGCGGAAATAAAATACAACTAAACCAATAAGACATCAACGGGTCCTCGTGTGATTAGTATCGTTCATCTTTCATCATACTTCATGCCGACCCTGTGCTATGCTCCAAACCTGAATGCAATACAGACATCCACCCCCGAATACTCGGGAGTTAGCAAAACTCCACTGTTTTGCTAGTGCACGTATAAAATACGAAAACGAGCCATATATATCATACTCCACGGAACATGTTAATCATAAACATACTTCCCGAGGTAAATCACTTAATCAAAACGGTTAAATCGAAAGATAGGGATAAACCCGGTATACATCTTGTGAAAATATTTTACGATCTCGGGAGTTTGTAAAAACATTTGGGATTAAAGAATTCTCAAGTCTTTCGAAAACGCTTGGGGATGCGGCCCAAAAAAAAATTATCTTTCCCAAAATACAATTCCGATAATAAAACACGGGTTCACAATCCAATTCACAAAACACGGGGTCCAAGACCCAAATCACGAAACATATATTCCTAAGGATTATTCGTGTCCAGTGCTAACAAGCCACGAACCTCAGATGCTCCCGCAGAACATACCCGAGTGAATAACCGAATGGGAAGCCATACCAAATCACATGTCACCGTAACAACAGTCACGTGACCACAAGCACAGATACATTCATAACCAAATCACAACCATAAGTTATCCCGGCATCGCACTAACAAGCTACGAACCTCGGAGTCCCCGCAAGACATACCCGATGATAACCCCACAAGTTATCTAGGCATCGGGCTAACAAGCCACGAGCCTCGGAGTCCCTGCAAGACATACCCAAATTGGATAACCCTACGGTCACTCCTGACCCATACTACCAAGTATGGATCCCGGAGATTCAACAATCCTACCCGGAGGCACATCACATACATCAAGCACACAACAATAATCACTTATCAAGCCAAATAACATTAAGCATCACAACCTCCTTTCAAGGAGTAACAACTAATACCACAAACATTCTGTTCTTACCGAACAAGTACACAATAACAATACGTAATCCCCGGTAAAGGATTACGGTCTATTAAACTCACTCGAAGTGATCATATTATCTTTCAACATACAAAACCATCACACATATTCCGAGAACACATATTCACGAAGTATACGAATTATCATTGAAAGACAACATTTATCGAGAACATACCGATCCCTTTTTACGTTCATTAAACATTGGATTTAGTATAAAAATCATTTATTAACAATTATGCCTATGAAACATGAAACGTATGGGCAAGATACTTGCCTCGATACCACGAGCACGGAACTACGAACGGACACGGCTCAATAGGGAAGCTTCGGAACGCCCGATGCTATCGAAAAGGAAGACGACAATGAACGGAAGGGTTCAACACGATTTCTTCGCAAGAAACTCGACCCTAATATCACATAATTAATAAATCAATGATCATACGAGGAAAAATAATCGTAGAACGCCTTAATCCCCCTCAAAGACCTTCTACCGGACACCTTCAAGGCGTCGATCAAGAACTCGACCAAAACAACAAATCGATACGATCCAACCATGGAATAACAAGGGAAATGATATAATACATCTAAATAATCAATAATCCATCAATAATCTGAGTTATTACGGCTCAAACGGACGAAATCCAACAAAAACCCCAATTTCCCCAAAACTAGATTATCAAGAAATCTAACCTTGATTCGGTAGATCGGAGGAGGTTATAGGATGATTGATTGATGTTAGAAACTCAAGAACTTCGTGGATTGATAGATAAACAACATCTAATCACGTACTCCAAGCCCCAGCCGCGGAAGGAAATGAGAGGGATGAGAAAAAATGGGTGTAAACCCGTCTACTCGATCATATATACGCCGGCGACAAGCGATCACGCCTGGCACGGTCGGTCGTGCGCCCGGGTCGTCTTGCGTCCATGCCCGACAAGCTGCCGGGGCCACGAGCGAAAGGCACGAGCACTCTTCCGTGCGTGCGGTCGAGGCCGCACGAGCACCGGATCGTGCACGCAGCTCGTGCGCCACGCTCGTGCGCACCTGGCAGGTCCCTGCCGCACGTGGTCGGCCAGTGCCTAGTCGCCAAGACTCGACGACTCGAATTCCCGAAAACGCACAAAACGAACACGACGAAATGCTCTCGGACAACAACATCGATCCGAAAAGAAATACCATGCAACAATTTATCGCACGCGACCATGGAAAAGGTCAAAACAACAAATATGAATGCGGATACCCACAACTTTGGGTAAATTACAAGATAGCCCAAAACGCCCGAAAATCACGATACGTGATCGAATAACCAAACCGAAGATCACCACACATCTAACAAAGTTAAACGGACTTACGGAAAACTCGAAAAAGCAGTTTCGAACGAGATTCGCAAGAATCAAACTCAAGTGCGGAAAAGTCGCCAAAAAGTACGGAACTCAACAAAACGACATCGAAACGAACTCGGATGACAAAAAGTGCAGAATTAAATATTCTCGGAATGTCAAAATGATCATGAGTGAGTCATCAAAATGGACTCCCTCCGAAAAAAGAAAATCGCTGAAATCCGAAATTGCGGGTATTACAGTTGTATCCTTTCTTATAAGCTTGATTTGTTAGTTCTTTTAGATGAAGTCTAAAAGTAATGATGATATTAGAATATAGTGCATCAACCTTAGATCACCCGAACTTCACATGAGAATGATAATCGAGATTGAATATAAGTGTTGCGATGATATACATTTCCTTGAATTCGAAGATGTTTGAATCCGTAAGATCATTAATAGTTTTGATGAACATGTTATGTAGAAGGATAACATACGTTAATCACTGAAGATTTCGTATGCTTCATTATCCATCAGAATAGTCGACTGACTAGTGAGAGACTGTCGGATGCTTGTTTAACATACGCTATGCTCTGCAGTTTACGTACGCTAACGGGCAAGGTTAACGTACGCTACGTTTAGTACGTAACGTACGTTATGGCATCAGGCGAGTCAGTCGTATGATCATAGAGGACTGTCGATACATGGTTAGCATATGCTAGACTTCGTAGCTTACGTGCGCTAACGAGTAGGCTTAACATACGCTACCTAGGGTACGTAATGTACGTTAAGCAGTTCAGGCAGTATACATTTTATAAACTTCCGACCGTAATTTGGATTGTTATATGTTCGTACGACGTGAGATGAACTCTATATTATTTCTTTTGTTTAAGGTTCGAGCTTACTACGTGATTGATCGAAGGGGCGACCTTCGAGTGTTTTGTTTTCGTGGAAGTATTATTCTTGTCTTCGAATCGAGGCAAGTACCTTAATTGTTTTATATATTGATGTTATACATATTGTTGTGCATATATGTCGTTGTTGTATGTCCACCTCGTGTTAGTCCGACGGGATCATCGGGGGATTTATGCTAGCGTGCGTTGGATCATCGGGCGGGTTTTTCCACCACGGGTTGGTCTGACGGGATCATCGTGGGTTCTAGGCAGTGAACGCTGGATCGTCGGAATTACCATGTGTATGTTGTGATATCATGTTGTGATTATCATTATGTATATTATTTATGAGTTTCTCGTATGAGGAGACTCGTTGGTATTTTGTCATTCATGTTGTTATTATTCTTCGTGAGATGTTGAATAATATGTTGTGGTACTTGTACTAGCATCGTTGTGATAACCCCTTCGGGGGTGAACATTTGTTTGTGTTCAGGATCCAGGAGAGCAGGGAGACAACCACTGGAGCTGCATGACGATGAGGGTGCAGAGTGATATTACGGCTGGGTTTATTTGTCTATTGATTGTGTTGTTTTAATAAGTACTCGAGTACGTCGTCGGTTGTGATGATTTGGATTGGGTGATGTATTAATACTTTTCCTCTGGATATTTGTATTTTCAGTATTGGTCAGAACTGTTTGTATTCTATTTCAGTTACTTTCATACGTTAGTATCTGTTATTGTCTTTTTATTTCTTCAGCCTTGTAAATTCTTATGTAAAGGATTTACGGCGCTGTAATATTCCTGAATATATCTGGGATGGTATCGGAGCTAAGATTATGGATACCTTGGCCATTGGGTTAAAATAGGGGTCGTATATGTCTTTTGAGGTAACCGGCCATGAATAACATCACTGTACTACCTACGTCTTCATGCGAACGGTGGTTGTAAGTTCCTAAACTCTATCTCATCCTTTACATGTTGTATCTCTTTATACTTGAACATTGAACGATATTGTTTCCTGTATATTGAGTATTTATGCTTACAGTATGTTGAGAGGTGGACGTGGACGTGGTCGCGGTCGCGGACGCGGACGAAGGAATGCCGAAAGAGAAGCTTCGCCTTCTAATCAGGCCAGCCACAGGTCAGGCGAGCCACAGAGATCTATTAATAATGAACCGAAACCTGCTGTGCCCGAAATCCTTCGTCAGGTGGTGAACCAAATGACTCAGTTCGCCCAGGTCGTGGACCGAATGCAGGTGGCAGTAGGGTTACAATAGGGAGATCGACAACAGGGTATCCCAGACATGGGAAATCGAGGCGACCGATGGCTGCAAGAGACGGCAAAGATGTAACCACCTGAATTCAATGGTATTTCTGAGACTCCCACCTGGGATCATTGGTTAAAGGAATTGGAGAAAATTTTTGCCGGGATTAATTACCCAGACGACCGAAGAGCCTCTATTGCTCTACTTTCTGATAGGGGAAGCATCCGAGTGGTGGGAAGCCATCCGGCCTGTAGATCATGATGCGGACTGGACAGAATTTAAATTGATGTTGGAAGCTCAGTACTGCCCTCGTCCTGTGAGGGAAGCCAAAGTTCGGGAGTTTTTCTCCGCTCAACCTTCAGATGTACCAGTATCTCAGGCGATTAAGACGTTTAACCAGCAGCTGGCATTTGTTCGACACCTGGTTAGAACAGATGCAGAAATGATGATCCATTTTGATATGAGAATGAAATCAGAAATCCAGAGGTACATGTCCGGTTTTGAATGTACCACTCTCCGTCAATACCAGGATAAAGCATTGGCGTATGAAATCAAGGAAGCAGCAATGGAGAAGTTTGCAGAATCCAAGAAGCAGAAAGTCTCCGATAGTTTCACGGAGCACAAGAGTAGTGGGCCCCGCAAGGCCCAGTCATCCTTTCATTCTTTCAAGAAACCTCCGCACCCATCTAAGAGCGGAAAGAACTTCGGAGCAGCATTAGCCACGACAGATGTAACCAGGAAGTGCTTTAACTGTGCCCAGACAGGGCACTACCGACAAAATTGTCACCTACCTGCCGTGACTTGTTTTGATTGTGGTCGAGAGAGACATCGTGCGGTGTTTTGTGAAGAGACTGCAAAGTCTTTTAGAGCCCGTACACCACAGCCAATTCAGAAGGAAGCCAGTATCCAACAGATGCAGCAAAGTGTTCAGATGCCTCAGAATTTTGGCCGCAGATGAGGCAGAGGATAGTGGGATCGAAAGGGGACATCGAGTGCCGGATCTATTCCCCCACGTCTGTACGAGATGAGGAGAACAGACGATCAGGATGCTGCTGTCGCATCAGGTACTGTTCAGATCCTTTCCCAGCCAGTTAGCGTTTTATTCGATACAGGAGCTACGCATTCATTTATATCCTTGTCTTGTGTAAATCGTTTGAATATTTCTAGTTTTCATAATTGTGAGCCTTATGTTGTGGGTTTACCGAGTGGAGAAAAGATTGTTGGAAACTTAGAAACTAGAGATTTTCCTGTATCATTTGGAGGCAGAGAGTGGCTCTCAAATCTGATTGTGATAGAAATGCAAGGAGACGACCTGATACTCGGAGATGATTGGCTTAATCGATATGGAGCTATTGTAAACTACCGAAAGAGGAATATCTCGCTGATAGCTGACGATGGTTCCGAAATACTATTTGAAGGATGGAAACCAGGAAGCTCAGGAAATATAATCAAGGCGATGAAAGTTGTCAAATTGTTGAAACAGGGCTATACCGGATACTGGTGTTACGCAATGAAGAAAGATGATGGAAATGTAGAACTCTCATCCATTCCTATTGTGAACGAATTTCCGGATGTGTTTCCTGACGAATTGCCTGGACTACCTCCATGACGGGATGTAGAATTCACCATCGAGCTGGAACCAGGAGCTACACCCATTTCCAAGGCGTCGTATCGTATGGCACCTACAGAGATGTATGAATTGAAGAAGCAACTGGAAGAATTACTGGACAAAGGCTATATCCAGCCAAGCGTTTCACCCTGTGGAGCACCGGTTCTTTTTGTTCGGAAGAAAGATAGATCGCTTCGATTGTGTATTGACTGTCGAGAACTGCACAAAATGACGATCAAGAACAAATATCCATTGCCACGGATCGATGATTTATTTGACCAGCTACAAGGAGAAACAGTGTTTTCTAATATCGATCTGAGATCAAGATATCATCAACTGAGGATTAAGGAATCCGATGTTCCAAAATCAGCATTCAAAACTCGCTACGGACACTATGAGTTTGTAGTGATGCCGTTTGGTCTCACTAACGCACCTGCCGTATTCATGCAATTGATGAACTGAGTGTTCATTGAGTATTTGGACAAGTTTGTGATTGTGTTCATTGATGACATTCTAGTGTATTCTAAGAGTCCGGAAGAGCATGCACAGCATTTCCGGATTGTTCTAGTCCTTCTGAGGAATGAGCAATTGTACGTCAAGCTTTCTAAGTGTGAATTCTGGCTAAATGAAGTAATGTTCCTCGGTCATGTGGTATCAGCAGAAGGAGTCCGAGTAGATCCCCAGAAAATCGAAGCAGTTATGGATTGGAAGCCTCTTAAGAACGTGAAAGAAGTTCGGAGTTTCTTAGGACTTGCTGGATATTATCGTCGGTTCGTGGAAGGGTTTTCCAAAAGTACCCGCCCACTTACTCGACTACTGCAGAAAACTCAAAAGTTTGAGTGGAATGAGATGTGCCAGAATAGCTTTGATGAATTGAAGAAGAGATTGACGACGGCACCGATTTTAGCACTCCCACGGGGAATTGGAGGATTCATAGTTTACGGTGATGCTTAGAACCAAGGACTCGGATGTGTACTGATGCAGGACGAGAAGGTGATCGCTTATGCGTCACGACAGCTGAAACCTTATGAAGTGAATTACCCAATGCATGATTTGGAGCTGGCAGCAGTAGTTTTTGCTTTGAAAATCTGGAGACATTACCTGTATGGGAATCACTGTCAGATCTTCACGGATCATAAGAGTCTCAAATACATCTTCAATCAGAAAGAGTTGAACATGCGGCAAAGGAGATGGATAGAACTGATTAAGGACTACGACTTGGAGATTTTGTATCATCCAAGCAAAGCAAATGTAGTGGCCGATGCACTTAGCCGCAATCCTGTTTCTATTCAGATGCTGGAGACTCTAACTTCCCAACTCAGCATTCAACAAGAAATGATTCGCGAAGGAATTGAAGTATGGTTGCAAAGAGTCCAAGGACAACTGTGTGATGGAATTAACTTCATCGTTAACCAAAGAAATCAAATCTAAGCAAGTAAATGATCCTCTGATGATTCGGTTATGTGATGAAGTGATCATGGGAAAGGCCCCAGGATTCATAATTCATGATGATGGAGGTTTGAGATTTCAGGAACGACTCTGCGTTCCCGATGTCAATGTTTTGAAGCAGACAATTATGAAGGAATCTCACAGTACGCCCTATTCTATCCACCCGGGCACCAGCAAGATGTATAAAGACCTGAAGCACAACTTCTGGTGAGGCAACATGAAGAAAGATGTAGCGGATTATGTCTCGAAGTGTTTGACTTGTCAACAGGTTAAGATCGAGCATCAACGACCTGCCAGAATGCTGAAGCCGCTCCCGATTCCTGAATGGAAGTGGGAGGACATATCGATGGACTTTATCACTAATATGTCGAGAACTAAGACATGAATAAACATGACTTGGGTGATAGTTGATCGTTTAACCAAATCGGCTCATTTTCTAGGCATAAGGGACACTTGGGGACTCGAGAAGTTGGCACGAGTATTTATTTCAGAGATAGTCCGATTGCATGGTACGCCAAAGACCATTATTTCTGACCGAGACGGACATTTTGTGTCTCATTTTTGGAAAGCAGTTCATAAGGCCTTGGGGACCGAATTGGATTTCAGCACAGCTTATCACCCTCAGATAGACGGACAATCCGAGAGGACTATTCAAACGGTGGAAGACATGCTAAGGGCCTGTGCCTTAGATTGGTCAACTGATTGGGAAGTTCATCTGCCGTTGATTGAATTCACCTACAACAATAGTTGGCATGCTTCCATTAAGATGGCACCATTTGAGGCATTATACGGGAGGAGATGCAGATCGCCCCTATGCTGGGATGATTCATCAGACGTGATCGGGACAGAACTAGAATTGATCGTACAGACATGAGAGAAGATATCCTTGATTCACGAAAGGCTGTTGACCACCCAGAGTCGACAGAAATCTTAGGCAGACGTACGCCGTCGCCCGTTGGAGTTCAGTACTGGAGATCACGTACTTTTAAAGGTTTCTCCTACTCGGGGAATCTTTCATTTCGGAAGAAAGGGGAAGTTGAGTCTGAGATATATCGGACCGTTTGATATTCTCGAGAGAGTTGGAGAGTTGGCATACAGATTGGCATTACCGCCGTCATTGAGCCATGTTCATAACGTGTTCCACGTATCCCAGCTACGGAAGTATATACCGGATCCTAGTCATGTCATTGATTTCAGTGAGATCGAAGTCGCTCAGGATGGCACGTTTGAAGAGAGACCGATCAGAATACTCGAGAGTCGAGTTAAGCAATTGAGGAACAAACCGATCGCCTTGGTTAAGGTTCAGTGGTTGCGCCACGGAGTGGAAGAATCCACTTGGGTAACGGAGGATAGCATGAGGTCCAGATATCCAGAGTTATTTTCGTCCTGAGTTTTCGTACTAAAAAGGAGTTTCGTGACGAAACTCCTTTTTAGTAGGAGAGTATGTAATATTTAGATTTATTATTGATTATTTCAGCTGTATTTGAACCCTGTATTATTCGGGATTGTGATATCGATAATTAAAGTACAATAGTTCTCATATTTCTATCATTGTACATGAGTATGGCAACATGTAAATTTTCCCATGCAAATACGTGATAACGTACGTTAACAAGGAAGCCTAACGTACGTTATCAGTCTGAGTTAGCATACGCTACGAATGTATCATAGTATGCGTTAACCAGTCAATAATTGAGCTGGGCAGCTAGCACATGGGTCCGGATAAGATTCCCTCAGATGAACCTGGACACTTTTGAAGTCAACTATTGTTAATGTACGCTAAGGATTGTGTCTAGCGTACGCTAATGTGTGTTACTTACGTACGTAACTTGATGGTGTAACGTACGTAATCAAGGTCAGAATCAGGATAGTTAACTATCACGACGATAGCGTACGCTAAATTATGCTGGGTAGCGTACGCTAAGAGGCTAACGTACGTTATGCATGAAGGCTAAACGTACGTTAAGGACAGAAAATTATAAATAAGACATCACACCATTTCATTTCAGCTCATTCATTTCACATATCCTTCAGCATACTTCATATCCAGAGATATCCCAGCCCCCTTAAAAACCTTTAGAACACCTTGTCTTGATCATTGAAGATGTAACACCCCCAAATCCTATTGGGTTATTACAGTGCCATGGAGCCCAAGCCAGGAGATCCATCAGGCGAACATGACTAAAATACATTAAATTAACCATTAATGGAAAATCATAGTCCCTACCATGATATCCGACACATTATTCCGAGGAGGAATTCTAACAACAATGATGGGCCTACATGGCCAAAAATGAAAATACAACCACACCCGCGAGCCTTGCTCGGGTAATACATAATGACAATGACTGACAAACTGGAGAACACTCCAACTGACTGACCAATATGAACAACTCGGACTAGTATCACTCGAATGCCTCGTCACCATCATCATGCCCCTGTGTCTCAACTCTCTCCTCGCAAGCACCTAAAACATGAAAACATGTTCCGCCCCCACGGGGTCAGTCATCCAGATAATGAACATCAAATACATGTATAACATGATATGCCTCCAAAGGCAGAATGAAATGGTACAATGATAATAATAATACGAAATGCTCACAAACCAAGGTAAGAACCGAGCATTCGTGAAACACTATGCCCACGGCATACTATTAATACATGTTCAACAGGTTAGAAACATGAGTGCCCAACGGCGAATCATAATCATAGAGTACCACAATGAATTACACGACATGAACCAAACCAGAACTCAATTAGATATGAGTCACAATTAATTACATGAAGATGAATCACAATAAATGAATTAAGTATGAATCACAATGAATTACATGAAGATGAATCACAATGAATGAATTAAGTATTAGAGTTGAATGATGAGTATCACAGTATGCCCGAATGAAATGTGTGAGTGCACAAGTAGCCGAGTGTCCGGAGCCCCGTATATACACGTGCACCTTGGCCTAATTAGTCTCACAGAGGTACTTTACCGTGTGCACATTCTAAATGTGTCCGGAGTCCCGTATATACACATGACCATAGTAGAGTATCATAGTATGCCCGAATGAAATGTGTGAGTGCACAAGTAGCCGAGTGTCTGGAGCCCCGCATATACACTCTCAACTTGGCCTAATTAGTCTCACGGAGGTACTTTACCATGTGCACAGTCAAAATGTGTCCGGAGTCCCACATATACACATGACCATAGTGTGCCCGACTAAAAATTTCTCACGTACGCCACCCGGCCACGAAGCACAATCCCGGGAAGTCACAAAAACAAAAGCGACCAAGATTACTGAATTTACGAGAACGATAGTGTGCTGCCTTGAGTCGACCAACATGATAATGATGACTCACGGATAGGCACCATCCTAGGCAGTCCCAATTCAATACCTCGATTACCTTATAATGGTCAATCGATAACAACGGCACAACGGATGGGAACTATCCTCGACATACCCAATTCAATACTTGATTGCCTTATAACGGCCAATCGATAAAAATGATACAATGAATGATTGAGTACCTAGATTGCCTTAGAACGGCCAATCGATAACAATGATACAATGAGTGATTGAGTACCTCGATTGCCTTAGAAAGGCCAATCGATAACAATGATACAATGAGTGATTGAGTACCGCAATTGCCTTAGAACGGCCAATCAATGACAATGATACAATGAGTGATTGAGTACCTCGATTGCCTTAGAACGGCCAATCGATAACAATGATACAATGAGTGATTGAGTACCTCGATTTCCTTAGAACGGCCAATCGATAACAATGATATAATGAGTGATTGAGTACCTCGATTGCCTTAGAACGGCCAATCGATAACAATAATACAATGAGTGCCTCGGCACCTTTAATCGGTTACCGACGACGAAGATGAGAAATGAATACGTCAATGCCTTCAATCGGCCAAAACAACATCAAGGACAAAACTCCAACATTAATAGCAATGATTACAACGATGTCTTAAATCGACATTAATATCAACAACAACAATCGATACATCGATACCGCGAACCGGCGATCGACAATAACATTAACAACGAGTATCCCAATGTCTTGAACCGGTCATTAATGATTGATAATAAACATTTGGCATAATTGTCGAAGAGTATCTTATCGAACGATCCCCAAATATTGATGAACTTATGAAGAGACTAAGTCTCGGAATGATACAACACATTTATACACAGATATGATAACATTAATCTCATTGACTAGTATAAGTGTAAAACTTGCCTCGACCGAAGACTAGAAAGTCCTTCCACGATCAACATCCTTGAAGAATATCGGCCGCTCGGACAACCTTGAACAATACAAATACCAACAATTCGCTCAATATACGAATCAAGCATGATCACAACCAACTCAAAAGTCGAGACAACACTACCCGAAACTCATTGGTGCATTTAAACAAACACGTTGTAAACAATCTCCAATTGTTTACAACCAAAACTCAATTATATCAAAACCAACCTCCAATGGATGATTCAATCCAACAAAACCTCATGAATACTATCAATAATCCAATAGGAATACTTAAATCGGGATTTCAACAACATCTAGTCGAAACCCCCCCAAAAATTCCAAAGTCAACACCAAGGTGTTCTTGAAAAATTCCTCAATGATTCACAAATTCCGAAAATTACATCAATGAATCCATAAGAATAGAAGTATCCAAGATAGATAATCTAACATATTCCAACATAAAAGCAAGCTAACTCAAAGAGATCGGGAATAAAACCTTCAAATCCCGAAATTCAAGCTTTAATAAAAAATTACCTTGGTTTAGAGTGATGAAACTGATTAAATGATGATTAGTCCAACTTAGGAGCTTGAAGATGATGATAGGTGAATGCAGCTCGAAAATATCTCTCCAAAACATCCAAAATCGCCCAAAACTGATGGAAGGAGGAGGAGAAAATGAAAAATGACGATTCTGGATCGAACTATCCCATTTATAGTAATACAGCTTAGACGCTATGTCCTAATGTTTAGCATGCGCTAGCGGTTTACTGGACAATCCAGTGAGTTCTGACTGCCTCGTTAGCGTGCGCTACGAACTTGGTAGCGTGCGCTAACACCTTACCGATAGCGTGCGTTAATCCCAAATGTTAGCGTGCGCTAACTGATGTTTGATACTCAGAAACTGAAGTCCAGGACCTACTGTCCTCTGCCTTGCTCGCGTTAGCGTGCGTTACTAATATGACTTAGCGTGTGTTAGCAGCACAATTAGCGTACTCTACTTATCACTCATAGCGTGCGCTACGAATTTCCCAAATCAGCCCAGTACCTTCTGGACTGTCTGCCTCACTTCTGTTAGGTGTATTTTTATACGCTTATTTACCATTATTCTGTATTCTTTTCATGAGTAAATCTGCATAAATGAGCCTTTAATGCCCTATTATTTTATGTTTTGCAGGAAATTGGAGTTCGAAAGTCGAAACGATGAAAAACGGACGAAAACAGCGAATTTTGGCCTGGGGCCGTGGCACAAACCAAGCGGGCCGCGGCACACGCAGGTGACCAGCGACCCCCCGAGTAAACTGTACTCTGAGCCGCGGCACAGATATAGTGAGCCGCGGCCCAGAAGAAATAGACAGCGCCCAGACATCCCGCTGCGCCCCGTGAGCCGCGGCACAGATTAAGTGAGCCGCAGCCCACGGGGCGGTTTTGACAGAAAGTGCCGCGTTTCTGGGCCGTTTTAGAGTCTGTTCTCGACCTAACTACACGGACGCGTTTTGGAGGCTGCTGGGAGTTATAAATAAGGGTTTAAGATCTTGAAATTGGGGGATTATCGTGTAAGAGGATCGCAGAAGAGAGGAATCAAGGCAAGAAGCAGAAGACACCAAGAGCAGAGGGCGGAAGCCAGAAGAACGGAGGAATCTGAGCTCTTCATATGCGTTTGATTTTAATGTTTTCATTCATTAATTCTGTATTTTTATCTTTTAGCATGTCAGGCTAAAACCCTGTTCTAGGATTTAGATGAAACCAAAGTTTTGACGGATTTGCTTTTGATTATCTATATAATTCTCTTTTCTGTTGAGTTTTCCCAATCGATTTTAATGCTTTCAATTGTCTGGCCAATAATTGGATTGTTTTAATTACGCAACTCGAATCGGGAGAGGAGAGTTGGTGAGGAACTATTGGTGAGAACCGTTTTATCTTGTGAGATAGGAATATACTCATAGGAACTACGTGGCCTTTTGAAGATTTTGTGCTTTTTGCCTATTGTCGAATTAATTCACCTAGGGATAGAGTGCGTTATACGCCTTTGGAAAAATCTATTGACCTCGGGAGAGGCGGTAGAGTATTTTAGCAATCTTCGCCTTCAATAAATTGGGAAAATCATTAACTTCAGATAATCGAGAGTAAATTCGGATAAACCAAGGTGGATTCACAATTCTAGACTTTTTTTCATTATTTGATTTTCTTTCTTCGAGCGATCGTTTTTCTGTTTATTATTGATTTTTTTTAGTCATTAATTGCAACCCAAATTTCGACTGTTCAAATAAAATTAGAATACATATAAATCGGTACTTAGTGATTCAGTCCTCGTGGGAACGATACTCACTCATCACTTTATTACTTGTCTACGATAACGTGCACTTGCGTTTAACGAAATATCGCAACAAGTTTTTCGCGCCGTTGCCGGGGACTGATTTTTTTTACTAATATCGATTTCAGTATTTCTAGTCTTAGTTTGAACATTTTTTTTATTGTTTTTGTGTAATTTTATTTATTTGTTTGTTTTTCCTTTCAGGAGTTTCCGGTTAGTGCATGAGAAAATTCAGTAACGAATGCCTACTAGCTTTGGATACCGAACTCGAGCGCACTCTTCGGAGAAGCAAGAAGGAGAAACGAGAGCTACCGACAACAGTCACCATGGCCGATAACATGGGAAATCACGAAGCAGACAATCCCGTTCAGTAAATTCAACCGGCATTAGCACTCCGCGATTATGCTATGCCGCAAATTAATGCGAACTTTTCGGGGATTCGGCGTCCGACAATTCAGGCAAACAATTTCAAAATCAAGTCTGCGATCATTCAGATGGTGCAAGCGAGCCAGTTTTGTGGTCTGCCGAACGATGACCCCAACACCCATATCGCGTCTTTTCTCGAGATTTGTGACACCTTTAAAAACAACGGTGTCATTGATGATGCCATCTGTCTAAGGCTTTTCCCTTTCTCTTTGAGGGACAAAGCAAAATTTTGGTTGAATTCCTTACCGCCGGACTCTATCACGACATGGGCGGAATTAGCGCAAGCCTTCCTTGCTAAATTCTTCCCACCTTTGAAGACAGCGAGGTTAAGAAACGAAATTACTACTTTTGGTCAATTTGATATGGAGTCGCTTCACGAAGCTTGGGAGCGGTACAAAGATTTGTTATGGAGATGCCCACACACGGCCTTCCGGACTGGCTACAAATTCAAACATTTTACAACGGATTGAGTGCTTCTACACGCACTCTTGTGGATGCAGCTGCTGGAGGAGCCTTGATGGGAAAAACGATGGATGAAGCACACTCTTTGTTGGAAGCTATGGCTGCAAATGCTTATCAATGGCCGTCCGAACGAGTAATTCCGAAGCGAGTTATGGAAATCTCCAATAATGATCCGATCTCTACATTATCAGCTCAAGTCGCCGCCTTGACGCAGCAACTTCAAGCCTTTTCACATGCTCCTTCCCCCGTTACCATTGAAACATGTAATTGGTGTAACGGATCTCATCCTAGTGCAGAGTGCCAAGTCGAAAACCCTTTCGAGCAACCGTCGATGGAACAAGCTCAGTTCGTGGGGAACGGGAACCGGCAAAATAATCCTTACTCCAACACTTATAATACGGGATGGCTAAATCATCCTAACTTCTCATGGAGGAATGGACAAAGCTCGAACCAGCCTTAGTTTACTCAACACCAACAGCAGCCTCCTCCCGCTCCAAAAATCTCTCTAGAAGAAGCAATGGCGAAATTGGCAGCGAACACGAATCAATTCATGGCTCGTACGGAAGCGACCTTGTAGAACCATTCCATTTCTATCCGCAACTTGGAAGTCCAACTGGGCCAGATTGCTAATGTATTAACAGCCCGCCCGGAAGGTACCTTGCCAAGTACCACTGAAACGAATCCCAGAGAAAGTGTCAATGCCATTGGTTTGAAAAGTGGGAAGGAATTGTGCGAGCTGCCCGGGCAGAACAAAAAGAGAAGTGAGGATGAGGAGAATAAAAATTCAGAGACTGAGGAATCACAAGATTTGAGACCCTCAATACTATTTCCGGACAATCCAAAGGCATATGTACCACCCGTCCCGTTTCCGCAGCGATTACAACAGAAAAAGGTGGACAAGCAATTCTCTAAGTTCCTCGACGTCTTCAAGAAATTACATATTAACATCCCATTTGCCGACGCCTTGGAGAAAATGCCGAGTTACGTAAAATTAATGAAGGAAATTTTGTCAAATAAAAGAAAACTCGAGGAGTATGAGACAGTCGCATTGACGGAGGAGTGCAACGCTATTCTTCAGAAAAAGCTTCCGCCAAAATTGAAGGATCCGGGAAGTTTTAATATACCTTGCACTATAGGAAATCTGACTTTTGATAGAGCGTTATGTGATCTCGGGGCTAGTATTAATCTGATGCCTCTTTATATTTTCAAGAAGCTTGGAATTGGAGAAGCAAAACCGACGACTGTCTCCTTACAATTAGCTGATAAATCCATAAAATATCCAAGGGGAGTGATAGAGGACGTCTTAGTGAAAGTCGATAAGTTCATCTTTCCGGCCGATTTCATTGTGCTTGACATGGAGGAAGACCACGACATCCCAATCATCTTGGGAAGACCATTTTTGGCAACCGGCTGAACTTTAATCGACGAGGAAAAAGGGGAACTAACTCTAAGGGTTCAAGACGAGTATGTCACTTTCCAGTGTTTAAATCCTTTCCGTGCCCAAGTAGTGTTGAGAAGAGCTCGCAAATTGAAAGTGTGGATACCTTTGGGAAAGACACACACCGGAAGAATCGTCGGTCTAAAAACTCAGAATCCATTTCAGAGGGTCCGACTTCTAAGAAAAATGTAGAACGAGTTGCATATCTCAAGCATGTGGACATGCCGTCATCATCAACCGTTAATCCATCAATGAGAAATTCCGATGTTGTCATAAGTTCGTTCGAGAAAAAGGAGAATAAGCCGGACGTAAAACGGAGGCCAAATCATGAGAAAAATGGGTGCTTCGGAAAGTTGTCAAAACCTTTTCGCAAACAACATTAGGTTTCCAAACCAAAAATCGGATCGTTAAGGACCAATGGTCAAAATTTTAAAACACACATAAACGGTTCGATGGACGGGGCGGAGTTCAAATGGAGTTTGCGAAAAGCGAACTGACTTTTCAATAGGTCCGGCTGAAGACTATAAACTTAGCGCTTCTCGGGAGGCAACCCGAGTTTTAGTAGTAGATTTTTGTGTTTCAGTATTTTCTTGAATTTTTTAATATTTATTTTTCATCATTTTTGCTTTGATTTGCTTATCCCTCTCGTTCTTGACGTGTTCCTTTGAAAATTCTGTGCAGAAAAAGTCCAGGGGAAAAATTTATGCCTGAGCCGCGGCACAAGGCTTGTGAGCCGCGGAACACACAAATCGAACCAGAAGGCTAAACTTCCTGTACTATGTGCCGCGGCACAACCTTACTGAGCCGCGGCACACTTGATCCCTGAGCCGCGGCACGTTGCTGCTGAGCCGCGGCACACCAATTGCCAAATAATGAGCCCAGGACGCTGTACTCTGTGCCGCGGCACAAACCAAGTGAGCCCCGGCACATCAACACTCTGAGCCGCGGCACCCGCATTCTGAGCCGCGGCACATGGCAACATAATGTCCACACCCAGGCTAACTGTACTCTGGGCCGCAGCTCATTTAAGCTGTGCCGCGGCCCCCGTTCGGAATCTGAACAGCCCAGGTATTCTTATACTCGATCGGCCGGGACCCAAGGTAAACTTTTTTTCTTCCTTTGCACAAGCGATCGGCCGACCCCCTCTCCTCTTATTCTTCTTGCATTCTTCTTGCACTCTTCAAGATCTAAGCAAGGTAACTCTGAATTCCTACTCTTAATTGCCCTATGAATTGAAAGGTGAAGTTTTGTTATTAATTTGATGATTAATTATATTGTTAGTTTTTCCTTTTTCAAAATTTTATCAAGAATGGAGTTGGGAATATGAAGTTGTTGATTGATCATGGATGTTATCTGTCGACTATGACTGAATTGTTATTGTTTTTTTTATGTTGTGTGTCATGAGGATCGATTGAGGATGTTGTTCTTGAGGATTGAATCAAGCTAGTACAATGATTTTTCTTCATTTGAACTCATGCCTTCAAGGTGTTTGATGAAATGCCTGAATGAAATTTCTTTCCTTGTTAAGCCAATGTTTTGAAACTATGTGCAACGAATTCGTTTCTGAATTTACAGCAACCCCTACCCTTACGTCAATGCTAAATGTAAAAAGCAAAATTTTATTTCTCTCTCACGGCAGTGCTAGCTCGTTAAATTCTTGATTCATGTTGGATATCCTTAGCCAAGTAATGTTATTCTCATTATTGCTTAAGTAAGTAAACTCCGGTGTTTATCTTTTCAGGACTCACTATGGCTAGAACCAAAAAGATTAGCAAAAGGGCCAGGACGCAATTGTCCCCCACTCGAGGGGAAACGTCTCAGAGCTGAGCCGAGCTGGAGGCGCACCAATTCTCCGACCCGGATATTTATAAAATCTTTAATGAAAAGATCCACCCTCGACCCCTGATCCCGGAGAGGGGATTCACCCCAGCCCCCCAGGACGGGGAGCTTCTGACCATGATCGGCGAGATGGCGTGGGCCCGTTTCGCTGCACCTCTTGAGCCGGAGGTGATCTCCATCGTACAAGAGTTTTATGCGAGCACTCTGTTGAAGCACATTCCGGCGGGGCAGATGATACAGCAGTTAGATACTCGGACTCAGGTCGTAGTCCGAGGCATTACGGTGGATTTTTCAGTAGCTGCTATTCGGAGGTTATTTGAGCTACGTGCTCCGGGCTCTTCGGCTTTCTATTTTAAGAGCTCGCGCCTCAGTCGGCTCGGGCGAGCCTGGTTGTACTTCATCTGCGCACATATTGACCCTACCTCGCAGATCCGCACTGTTCTACTCTCTCGCGCCCGTACTTTATATGCTATCACTTCTGGGGTCAGATTCGATGTGGCCCCTCTGCTGGTCCGATCTATCTTCCAGTGTATTCAGGGAGGGGCCAAGACGGGGCTGAAGCACCCCTCTCTTATTTGCGCTCTTTGCCGGCAGTCGGGGATGACGTGGTCGGATGACGAGCCGATGTTAGCCCCCCAGGGCCCGATCGACCATCGCATCATTTCTCACTTTGATCAGTGGGGAGGAGAACCGGCACACGCTCGGGGGCTAGGATTTCTACTTGATGAGGCACACGAGCAGTCCCCCGAGCCTCTTCTTCTGACGCAGGGGCAGATGGAGTCCAGCCCGCCGCCCGACAGAGAGCACTTGAAGGCGATGTTCGACGGGTTGAGAGAGGATATGAGGAGAGAGAGAGAGAGAGACTTTTGGCTGCCCTGAGAGAGGAGAGGCGAACGGAGAGGGAGAGCATCATTGCTGCCGTCCGAGATGAGATGAGAGAGCAGGCCCGCCGAGCCAACCGGCGTGAGACGAGGCGCTTGGCAGCGAGGGATGCCTACCACCAGGAGCACCTTGCTGCATGGACGGCCCACATTATGCACACGTACGGGCCATTCATTCCACCTGTTCGGTCAGCCACACCACCCTCCTCGCCGGACGACGTCGGCACCAGTTCATGAGCGGACTGTAGGGGAGTACTTGACCCCTTTTCTTTTATTGCCTATTACATTTTGTGTACATCGAGGTCAATATACGTCCTAAGTTTGGGGGGGTTTTACTTATTATTTTTGTACTTATTCGTTGCACTTTTCATTATTTTTCGTTATTTTTGTTGTTGCTAGCCTTGCTTGCCGTGTTTTTAATTGTATTCGTGAATTTTTCGTGCTTCTTTTTGTGTAAAACTGATGTTACGATACTGATTTCTGGGGGAAGAAACAGTTGAGTTTTAGTTGAGTTGCAGTCAGCGATATCTGTTTCTGTTGAGTATTCATCTAGGTCCGAATTTTTTTTTTGTTTTGTAGAAATCTTAGCGGATAAGAGAGGAGACATACGTGTTTTCAAATCGCCGCCTATACGTTTGGTTACATTTTTCCCAATAGCTAGTCGTCCAGTAACATAAGTCGTGTTGGCACCTAATTTGAGTTTAGAGTCAGACACTTTTTCCCAAAAGTCGAGATATTATTTGCTCTATGATGGGAAGTCTAGTAACCGGGGGTATTCACGTGACCCGTTGTTTACTCTCGCGTAAAACGACGACCCTGATTAGACTAGTGGTTTAGAGATTTTGCATGTGCCGATGATGGGGAGCCTAGTAACCGGGGATATTCACGTGACCCGTTGTTTACTCTCGTGTAAAACAGCAACCTTGAATCGGACATGCAGGAATAACTATTCGAGTTGTTTCTCCGCTGTGGAGGGGAACTTAGTAACTAGAAGCATCCATGTGCCCCATGAGTGTCTTTTACGTCAAACGGTTCCCCAACACATGAGAATAGAATTCCACCCTAGGATTATCCCGATGAAACATCCCGAGATCCGAACCTAGTGGTCAACTCAAATCAATTTATTGATCATATATAAGGGAACATTGTCCGAGGGTTATTTTTAATGAAACTCTTGGAATTTTGGCCACTAGACTGTGGGACTGGGCGAGTTAGCTTGTTTATTTTTAACCCTTCATATTGACGGTCGGTTAAACTCACGATTGTTAATCTTTGAGCTTGATTTTCTTCATGAACGATTGATTAGGACTGAAGTTGGTTACTTTGTGGAATCAGTATCCTGGATGTGACTCACTATTACGATACTTGTACTATTCTTTGAGATTTTCAGGGTAGTATTGATTAGGTTGAGCACTATGAGTTGCACGATTATTCACGATATTCTTTTGTTTGAAATTGATTATTTTTGCTTGAGTACAAGCAAAGGCTCAAGTTTGGGGGTATTTCTTAGGCGTATTTTTATACGCTTATTTATCATTATTCTGCATTCTTTTCATGAGTAAATCTGCATAAATAAGCCTTTAATGCCCTATTATTTTATGTTTTGCAGGAAATTGGAGTCCGAAAGTCGAAACGATGAAAAACAGACGAAAACAGCGAATTTTGGCCTGGGGCCGCGGCACAAACCAAGCGGGCCGCGGCACACGCAGGTGACCAGCGACCCCCCGAGTAAACTGTACTCTGAGCCGCGGCACAGATATAGTGAGCCGCGGCCCAGAATAAATAGACAGCGCCAGCATCATTTGTGCCCCATGAGCCGCGGCACGATTAAGTGAGCGCGGCCACGGGCGGTTTTGGCGAAAGTGCCGCGTTCGGGCGTTTGGAGCTGTTTCGACCTAACTACACGGACGCGTTTTGGAGGCTGCTGGGAGTTATAAATAAGGGTTTAAGATCTTGAAATTGGGGGATTATCGCGGAAGAGGATCGCAGAAGAGAGGAATCAAGGCAAGAAGCAGAAGACACCAAGAGCAGAGGGCGGAAGCCAGAAGAACGGAGGAATCCTAGCTCTTCATCTGCATTTGATTTCAATGCTTTCATTCATTAATTCTTTATTTTTATCTTTTAGCATGTCAGGCTAAAACCCTGTTCTAGGATTTTGATGAAACCAAAGTTTTGACGGATTTGCTTTTGATTATCTATATAATTCCCTTTTCTGTTGAGTTTTCCCAATCAATTTTAATGCTTTCAATTGTCTGGCCAATAATTGGATTGTTTTAATTACGCAACTCGAATCGGGAGAGGAGAGTTGGTGAGGAACTATTGGTGAGAACCGTTTTATCTTGTGAGATAGGAATATACTCAGAGGAACTACGTGGCCTTTTGAAGATTTTGTGCTTTTTGCCTATTGTCGAATTAATTCACCTAGGGATAGAGTGCGTTATTCGCCTTTGGAAAAATCTATTGACCTCGGGAGATGCGGTAGAGTATTTTAGCAATCTTCGCCTTCAATAAATTGGGAAAATCATTAACTTCAGATAATCGA
Organism: Orobanche coerulescens; assembly: GCA_033398695.1. Taxonomy (NCBI): domain Eukaryota; kingdom Viridiplantae; phylum Streptophyta; class Magnoliopsida; order Lamiales; family Orobanchaceae; genus Orobanche; species Orobanche coerulescens. The sequence continues at coordinate 109,700,961 of CM065807.1, read as the reverse complement.
GAGTAAATTTGGATAAACCAAGGTGGATTCACAATCCTAGACTTTTTTCATTATTTGATTTTCTTTCTTCGAGCGATCGTTTTTCTATTTATTATTGATTTTCTTTAGTCATTAATTGCAACCCAAATTTCGACTGTTCAAATAAAATTAGAATACATATAAATCGGTACCTAGTGATTCAGTCCTCGTGGGAACGATACTCACTCATCACTTTATTACTTGTCTACGATAACGTGCACTTGCGTTTAACGAAATATCGCAACAACTTGCGCTAGCGTGCGCTAATACTGAACCATAGCGTGCGCTACCTTCATCCCATTAGCGCGCGCTAACAAGAATACGTAGTGTGCGCTACCTCTCAAACTGAATACCAAAATATGATAATGATGATGATAATAATCTCGGCTCGATCTCAACCAGTGATGAATGACGAATAACAACTGATATGCGATTCCAAAGTATGCCGAAAGGTGAACACAGTTGAATGAATATGCCTGATGAATGATTATTACTGAGTGAAAAAAATTTCTGAGTGACAATTACTGAATGATAATAGTGAATCCAAATCCGGTCATTACATACTCCCCCCTTAAAAGAGTTTCATCCTCGAAACTATGGGTAAACATCTCGGGATATGAACCACCCATCATGATCTGAAAACAGCACTGTACAATTATTCCTCGGAAACCATATCAATCGCACGCCCAAGTCTCCGTGACTAGACGTCTCGAAACTCAATGAACGATTACCCAGATAATCACGAAATCTCGGTTACAATACCAAAGTAACGCATAAATGATCTCAAAATCTCAAGATTCTCAAATACGATCCTCATAAAATAGATCAACCATAAATGATTCACAACAATGATACACCACTACGGATTGGGTTACCCAGTCATCCAGAAAAACAAGGCCACATCTCAAATGTACCCAACATCGATATCCTTCATATCATCGATCTCCTCGATCCCAACGATTCAAGGAAGACTCAAATCTGAACTCACCGCTTAACATGACCCCGAAAGGTTACCAAAAAATGAGAGTGACTATGATGAATGATAAATGATTAGAAATCCGACAAGGATCAAGAATGACTCACCGAGGTGAACTAATAACGCAATGAGTGATAACTCAAATGAAATGATTTGAACCGTTGTTCCCCGTGAAATGAATGATTAGTTTGATAATTATAAGTCCCAACATGATTGATATATTATGAACGAATTATACGAATGAATGAACGACGATGAAATGAATGATTATCCTATTACCGAGCAAGAATTAACTTGTTCAAAACCAGTGATGAATGTCCTACCTCCGGCTCTCGAAGCCTGATAGGACCCCTAGGATGATGCATGGGCTGGAGTAACAAAATCTCTCGAGGCCCGTGAACTCTATCGAGATCTACTGGCATTAGAACTCCTGCAGTATTTTCGTAGGTGTCCCGGGTTCCCACACAGAAAACAGACAATAGCTGGCACCGTACACCGAGTACTCACGTGCCCTGCTGAATCACAATTAAAGCAAACAACAGTCGAACTCACCGTCTGAGAAGAAAATGCTCTCCCAGCACAAAGACGACTTAGAAAATGATCTCTTGGACGTCGGAGTCCGATGTCCCTCTGACAGCTCTTTCCATACCAAGGCAGGAAAGTCACATGATAATTACAGATCCCGTATGAAGATCGCATTATGATTACGTTACAGAATGATGATAATGAGCATACATGCTCTAACATAATGGATGTATTAATAATGCGGTAGAATGGTCGTCCATAAGATGCCGGAATATGATAAGATCGCATGAAAGATCAAATGAGGTAACATGATTATCTGATGAAATTCCTGAAATGATTACCTTGAACAAGTTAACAAGGTTGAAAATTCGATCCACAAGATCAACAACTGAACCGTGAGATGGACTGGATGATTAATGAATTAACTGAGCAATGAGATTGACTAAGTGATGAATGAATTAACTGAACAATGAGATTGACCGAGTGATGAATAAATAAACTGAACAATGAGATTGATTGAGTGATGAATGAATTAACTGAACAATGAGATTGACTGAGTGATGAATGAATTAACTGAACAATGAGATTGACTGAGTGATGAATAAATTAACTGAACAATGTGATTGACTGAGTGATGAATAAATTAACTGAACAATGAGATTGACTGAGTGATGAATTGATTAACTGAACAATAAGATTGACTGAGTGATGAATAAATTAACTGAACAATGAGATTGACTGAGTGATGAATGAATTAACATGATCGACAAGATCAAAAATGATGATTGAGGATTGTTGACTGATGAATGAGTTGATCCTTATCGCTTGCATGGTCAAACGTGCTCCAAAACAATTAGTCATGAATCAATGGTAATACTAATATCACATATAGTTTCAACAAAGCATGTATAGTTAATGACATGATGAATGTATGAAGATAAAGAAAATCGAGTCCTTACACAGGTCATACGAAGCTTCGAGGTCTTGCAATACTAGTCTTCACTGATGACGACTCGATGAATGAATGACTCGTGCAGTCGTACAAATTTCACAACTCACAAAACCCGACTGTCCAGATTGTCATAACCTGACAGTACCACTACTACCGCATCGGTAGAGCCACATAACTCACATATCAGGGTATCTCACAACTCAAAGCTCTCTGATACCATCTTCTGTAACACCCCCAAATCCTATTGGGTTATTACAGTTCCGTGGACCCCACGCCAGGAGATCCACCAGGCGAACATGACTAAAATACATTAAATTAACCATAAATGGAAAATCATAGTCCCTACCATGATATCCGACATAATATTCCGAGGAGGAATTCTAACGACAATGATGGGCCTACATGGCCAAAAATGAAAATACAACCACACCCGCGAGCCTTGCTCAGGTAATACATAATGACAATAACTGACAAACTGGAGAACACTCCAACTGACTGACCAATATGAACAAATCGGACTAGTATTACTTGAATGCCTCGTCGCCATCATCATGCCCCTGTGTTTCAACTCTCTCCTCGCAAGCACCTAAAACATGAAAACATGTTCCGCCCCCATGGGGTCAGTCATCCAGATAATGAACATCAAATATATGTATAACATGATATGCATCCAAAGGCAGAATAAAACGGTACAATGATGATAATAATATGAAATGCTCACAAACCAAGGTAAGAACCGAGCATTCGTGAAACACTATGCCCACAGCATACTATTAATACCTGTTCAACAGGTTAGAAACATGAGTGCCCAACAGCGAATCATAATCATAGAGTACCACAATGAATTACACGACATGAACCAAACCAGAACTGAATTAGATATGAGTCACAATTAATTACATGAAGATGAATCACAATAAATGAATTAAGTATGAATCACAATGAATTACATGAAGATGAATCACAATGAATGAATTAAGTAATAGAGTTGAATGATGAGTATCACAGTATGCCCGAATGAAATGTGAATGCACAAGTAGACGAGTGTCCGGAGCCCCGCATATACACTCGCAGCTTGGCCTAATTAGTCTCACAGAGGTACTTTACCGTGTGCACAGTCTAAATGTGTCCGGAGTCCCGCATATACACATGACCATAATAGAGTATCATAGTATGCCCGAATGAAATATGTGAGTGCACAAGTAGCCGAGTGTCCGGAGCCCCGCATATACACTCGCAACTTGGCCTAATTAGTCTCACGGAGGTACTTTACCGTGTGCACAGTCTAAATGTGTCCAGAGTCCCGCATATACACATGACCATAGTGTGCCCGACTAAAAGTTCCTCACGTATGCCACCCGGCCACGAAGCACAATCCCGGAAAGTCACAAAAACAAAAGCGACCAAGATTATTGAATTCACGAGATCGATTGTGTGCTGCCTTGATTCGGCCAACACAATAATGATGACTCACGGATGGGCACCATCCTCGGCAGTCCCAATTCAATACCTCGATTACCTTAGAATGGTCAATCGATAACAACGACACAACGGATGGGAACTATCCTCGACAGCCCCAATTCAATTCCTTGATCGCCTTAAAATGACCAACCGATAACAATGATGTAGTGGATGATTCAATTCCTCGATCGCCTTAAAATGGCCAACCGATAACAATGATGCAGCGGATTATTCAATAACTCGATTGTCTTAGAACGGCCAATCGATAACAATGATATAATGAATGATTGAGTACCTAGATTGTATTAGAACGACCAATCGATAACAATGATACAATGAGTGATTGAGTACCTCGATTGCCTTAGAACGGCCAATCGATAACAATGATATAATGAGTGATTGAGTACCTCGATTGCCTTAGAACGGCCAATTGATGACAATGATACAATGAGTGATTGAGTTCCTCGATTGCCTTAGAACGGCCAATCGATAACAATGATACAATAAGTGATTGAGTACCTAGATTGCCTGGCCAATCGATAACAATGATACAATGAGTGCCTCGGCACCTTTAATCGGTTAGCGACGACAAAGATGAGAAATGAATACGTCAATGCCTTCAATCGGCCAAAACAACATCAAGGATAAAACTCCAACATTAATAGCAATGATTACAACGACGTCTTAAATCTACATTAATATCAACAACAACAATCGATACATCGATACCGCGAACCGACGATCGACAATAACATTAACAACGAGTATCCCAATGCCTTGAACCGGCCATTAATGATTGATAATAAGCATTTGGCATAATTGCCGAAGAGTATCATATCGAACGATCCCCTAATATTGATGAACTTATGAAGAGACTAAGTCTCGGAATGATACAACACATTCATACACATATATGATAACATTAATCTCATTGACTAGTACAAGTATAAAACTTGCCTCAACCGAAGTCGAGAAAGTCCTTCCACGATCAACGTCCTTGAAGAATATCGGCTGCTCGGACAACCTTGAACAATACAAATACCAACAATTCGCTCAATATACGAATCAAGCATGATCATAACCAACTCAAAAGTCGAAACAACACTACCCAAAACTCATTGGGGCATTTAAACAAACACGTTGTAAACAATCTCCAATTGTCTACAACCAAAACTCAATTATATCAAAACCAACCTACAATGGATGATTCAATCCAACAAAACCTCATGAATACTATCAATAATCCAATAGGAATACTTAAATCGGGATTTCAACAACATCTAGTCGAAACCCCCCCCCCAATAATTCCAAAGTCAACACCAAGGTGTTCTTGAAAAATTCCTCAATGATTCACAAATTCCGAAAATTACATCAATGAATCCATAAGAATACAAGTATCCAAGATAGATAATCCATATCTAACATATTCCAACATAAAATCAAGCTAACTCAAAGAGATCGAGAATAAAACCTTCAAATCCCGAAATTCAAGCTTCAATGAAAAATTACCTTGATTTAGAGTGATGAAACTGATTAAATGATGATTAATCCCACTTAGGAGCTTGAAGATGATGATAGGTGAATGCATCTCGAAAAGATCTCTCCAAAACATCCAAAATCGCCCAAAACCGATGGAAGGAGGAGGAGAAAATGAAAAATGACGATTCTGGATCGAACTGTCCCATTTATAGTAATCCAGCTTAGCGCACGCTATGTCCTGATGTTTAGCGTGCTCTAGCGGTTTACTGGGCAGTCCAGTGATTTCTGACTGCCTCGTTAGCGTGCGCTACAAACTTGGTAGCGTGCGCTAACACCTTACCGATAGCATGCGTTAATCCCAAATGCTAGCGTACGCTAACTAATGTGTGATACTCAGAAACTGAAGTCCAAGACCTATTATCCTCTTCCTTGCTCGCGTTAGTGTACGTTACTAATATGACTTAGCGTGCGTTAGCAGCACAATTAGCGTATGCTACTTATCACTCGTAGCGTGCGCTACGAATTTCCCAAATCAGCCCAGTACCTTCTGGACTGTCTGCCTCACTTGCGCTAGCGTGCGCTAATACTGAACCATAGCGTGCGCAACCTTCATCCCATTAGCGCGCGCTAACAAGAATACGTAGCGTGCGCTACCTCTCAAACTGAATACCAAAATATGATAATGATGATGACAATAATCTCGGCTCGATCTCAACCAGTGATGAATGACGAATAACAACTGATATGCGATTCCAAAGTACGCCGAAAGGTGAACACAATTGAATGAATATGACTGATGAATGGTTATTACTGAGTGAGAAAAAATTCTGAGTGACAATTACTGAATGATAATAGTGAATCCAAAGCTGGGCATTACAGAAGATTGGAGATTACTCATTGAAGTGGAGAATCATTTTGGATTGACACACAAGCAACTGGAGTTAGATTCTACCTATTGTCTCGGTGTTTCCTTCATCTTAAGGTATGTTATACTATCTCCAACCTTGGTCCCGTGTTCTTAAGGATATGATGATCATGCTTTCAAAATATTAAGTTCCATTGATGAATTATTCGACCAAAACATCAAATTTAGAAGTTGGGATGATTATGCTTAAGATATTGTTCTAAACATCATTGTAAAATCCTATTATGTCAAATGATGAGAGTAAGGTTCTGAGATTGATTAACCGTATTGAATAGCGTTGCCATATTGATCGTAGACTTGAATATTGATATCACTTTTGATAAACGGACTTAAGAAAGAATCATCGAAGGTTGTATCCTTTCTTATAAGTTAGATTTATTAGTTCTTTTAGATGAAGTCTGAAAGTAATGATGATATTGGAATCTAGTGCATCAACCTTAGATCACCCGAACTTCACATGAGAATGATAATCGAGATTGAATATAAGTGTTGCGATGATATACATTTCCTTGAATTCGAAGATGTTTGAATCCGTAAGATCATTCATAGTTTTGATGAACATGTTATGTAGAAGGATAACATACGTTAATCACTGAAGATTTCGTACGCTTCATCATCCATCAGAACGGTCGACTGACCAGTGAGAGACTATCGGATGCTTCTTTAACGTACGCTATGCTCTGCAGTTTACGTACGCTAATAGGCAAGGTTAACGTACGCTGCGTTTGGTACGTAACGTACGTTATGGCATCAGGCGAGTCAGTCGGCTAATCAGAGAGGACTGTCGATACATAGTTAGCGTACGCTAGACTTCGTAGCTTACGTGCGCTAACGAGTAGGCTTAACGTACGCTACCTAGGGTATGTAACGTACATTAAGCAGTTCAGGCAGTATACGTTTTATAAACTTCCGACCGTAATTTGGATTGTTAGATGTTCGTACGACGTGAGATGAACTCTATATTATTTCTTTTGTTTAAGGTTCGAGCTTGCTACGTGATTGATCGAAGGGGCGACCTTCGAGTGTTTCGTTTTTGTGGAAGTATTATTCTTGTCTTCGAATCGAGGCAAGTACCTTAATTGTTTTATGTATTGATGTAATACATATTGTTGTGCATATATGTCGTTGTTGTATGTCCACCTCGTGTTGGTCCGATGGGATCATCGGGGGATCTATGCTAGCGTGTGCTGGATCATCGGGCGGGTTTTTCCACCACGGGTTGGTCTGATGGGATCATCATGGGTTCTAGGCAGTGAACGCTGGATCGTCGGAATTACCATGTGTATGTTGTGATATCATGTTGTGATTATCATTGTGTATGTTATTTATGAGTTTCTCGTATGAGGAGACTCGTTGGTATTTTGTCATTCATGTTGTTATTATTCTTCGTGAGATGTTGAATAATATATTGTGATACTTGTACTAGCATCGTTGTGCTAACCCCTTCGAGGGTGAACATTTGTTTGTGTTCAGGATTCAGGAGAGCAGGAAAACAACCACTGGAGCTGCATGACGACGAGGGTGCAGAGAGATATTACGGCCGGGTTTATTTGTCTAGTGATTGTGTTGTTTTAATAAGTACTCGAGTACGTCGTCGGTTGTGATGATTTAGATTCGATAATGTATTAATACTTTTCCTCTGGATATTCGTATTTTCAGTATTGGTCAGAACTGTTTGTATTCTATTTCAGTTACTTTCATACGTTGGTATCTGTTATTGTCTTTTTATTTCTTCAGCCTTGTAAATTCTTATGTAAATGATTTACGGCGCTGTAATATTCCTGAATATATCGGGGGTGTTACACTATCCACTACAATCCTCGTAGAACTTCACTTATTCATTCATCAATATGCAGTACAATACAAAATACTTATGAAATACAAATGAAATTACTCATCGAAACACTATAACTAAACAAGTAATAACTTACCTAAAATAGTCGGGTCGGTAAAGCAAATCTGTTAGAGTCCCCAAGGTTCGATTTCCATGCTTTGATAAAGTATCTATATCCCGATATCAATAACTCACTAATAGCAATATATTACGGCATTCGATTTTCGCGATCAACGGCTATCCCAATTTCATAACTTTGTTTTCCTCTTTCTCAAAAATAACGACCCGACTTAAAATTCCAGAATATTATTTTAAATAAAAATAATATTCAAATATTTTTGTGTTGTATATTTATGGTATAACCATTACTTATACAACTCAAGAAAAACTTCGTATTAATTTAATAGTAAAGTATTCCAAAATTATTTTTTAAAACTCGTGATACACATAGGGAGGAATATTAATAATCGGTTAAATAAATTCTCAGTCTTATATATAATTATACAGTACTCGACCCGTTCGATATAAACAGATTTGTAGTACAACAAATTATGGCTGACTCGATAACTGATATATAAATACTGGAATTTCCATAGTTGAAAGAGACAACATAAAAATCGAATTATATAGAAATATATCTCAGTTTAGAAATACATAAAACAATATCGAATAATGGTCTTTGAGCATTTTGAAGGACTTAAAAATCTCAAAACTATGATACGAAAATACGTACTTAGAAAGGTGTACATTGTCTATGGAGATTCATAGACGAGATGAGACAGTAATGAAGATAAGACCGCTCTTTACAGGTTAAAATTTGGCTAGTCAGACAAAATCCGCATCATGACTGGGCATCATGAGCGACGACCCGTGCCTCCGCGTGGGATTTCTGGACGTCTGTTGGGCGCTAATGCACGCAGTGATGCATGGTGCTCGGCAGCTGGCAGTCTTCCACTAATTCGATCAGAATTTCTTCGTCTGGACTCCAATTGGCTCACCGTATGAACCGTTGGAAAGTTAAATCAATTCTCTACAATACTATTAGTGTTCAAAAAATTTTAGACTTTCCAAAACTGGATTGCGATTTTTCAAAGTAGATCCTTGTGCACGACACCTCTCAGAAAATATTCAATCATATATCCAATAACACTTTCAGTATTTCTTTTTTATTTTAGACGGTCCAAGATATAATTGCATCTCCATTGCATCTATGAAAACTCAGAAGTCCTATACTTAGTCCGGATAATGTCTCTAACATTACATTGACCATCGCCACATTCTTACCAATAATTTTTCGACGATATTAAAAGTTACCACCAGACATCTTACTCTCGTCTACTCAATATCACATCCATTACCGAGAAAAATCACATTACCAATTTTTCAACAAGATCAACGATAAAATATTAAATAAAAATCTAGTATATTACAGTCGTGAAGATGGATCGAGGTGATGGGCGGCATCGGGTTGGGACACAGTGGGTTGTCGGATGGCGAGACTGATGCTGATCGGATGGGGTGGCAGACAGCGATACCGGAAAGACTAGTTGTGGTTGCGGTAGACGACGGAGGCCAGACAGGCAGATCTGGCTGATGGGTTACGGCGGCGGGGTTCGAGCAAGATGTTTTGGGGCTCGGGTCGCAATCGGCAGAAGAGGTACGGGTGGTGTTTCGCGGTGAGAGTGCGGCGGTGGTTTGTGGTGGGGGGAATCGAGTAGGGTTTAGGTCGAGGGAAGTTTTCCATTTTTGGAATTTGTGAGCAAATTTGACTGTAGGGATATATGCGGATAACGTATTTTAGGAAATTCTTAGAAATCAGTAAAGATGAACAATCAAATCAATCAATTGTACTCATAACACTAATAGAAAGGGTCTTTATATAGGTTTTACAATGAGAGTCATCCCATACATAGGATTATTTACAAGGAAAGAAATCTAATGGAACCCTACCACCTCTAGAAAGATCTAGAATCCTACCATCTATATATCCTGCTATAAACAGTATTAGGCAAAACACATATAAGGGAAGGACAGAATTATAACTTCCGGAACACTATTATGTTTTTTCTTAATAAAATATATTAATTTTGATTACAAAAAACAGTGTATTTATGATTAATAGTTAAACATGAAAATATATTATATTATATATATATATATAATATCAGTGTTTTAAATAACGCATCGTTGATGTGTAGCGTTTTTGTCTTGATAGCGCGTAGCGCAAATAGCGTAGCGTGTAGCGTATGTTTAGCGTTCCTACTATTTTATATAAAAAAATAAAATATATCTATATAATATATAATTCTTTATCACAAGTTAATATAAATCAAGTTAAAATTATAACTAGTGACACTTCAAATAAGAATATATGAAAATAAATGTATAAATATCATATTTACAATCCACCATTTCTTTAATGAACTCATCAACAAGTTTTTCTATCGGTTATTTATCATTGGTTATTTGTCATTATCTTTGACACTACATATATCTAAGAATTATTAATAAAACTATATTTTGTAATAAATTTAATAGAACTTTATAGTTTATATAGATATAAAAGTAATAAAATAATAATTAAAAAATATTTGTAATTAAAATAAAAATATATAATTAAAATAAAAAATATGATAAAGATCAAATTTTCTCAAATAGCCCACGCTATTTACGCTATAGCTCAAATAGCCTACGCTATTTGCGCTATTTGGATAAAAGCGTGCCACGTCATCAAAAATCCTATGTTATTTGTCCAAAATGCTATTTTGGATGCGCTACGTAGCGCTACAGTCAATTTTTGCGCTATAGCGCGCTATAGCCTACGCTACGAAATGCTATTTAAAACAGTGATATATATATATATATATATGTGTGTGTGTGTGTGTAGATATACATTATTTACTATATATTAGTTAAATACTCTCTTTAAATAAATACCTAATATTTTTGGGGATGATTTATAAATTTTGTCAATTACAAAACTTATATTTATTTTTGTCAGATAGGTAACTACTTAATAATAATTTTATCTAATGCGACTAGATGTCAAGTTAGAATAATTGTACCAAAATTATGGTATGTGAAATATTAATTTTAACGTAAGATGCATACCAAAATTAACAGGCAAAGCAATTTTTTGTCCAAATTTATTACGTCGTATTGTTGATGTTTATAAAAAAAAAATCGTAAATTTTTATTTATTATGTGTCACTGGTTTTTATTTGTACCTAAGTTATTGTTATTTTTTTTATAATATTAATACGTTAATGATCTCAATAATGATAAGATTTCTCTCTAGTTAATCTATTTATAGTACATATACCGAATGTGTCATGTCATATCTATATTACAGTAGAAACTCTATAATATAATACACTTGGAACCACCAAAATTTATTAATTAAAAGAGTTATTAATTAATCGATAAATTAATAATTATTAATTTATATATTAATTAATATTTTATTAATTTATAGTAGAATACTTAGTTTACAAACACCTTTCAAGCTTCCACTTAATTATTGTATACAATGCATGTATATCAAATGAACGGCCCAATTTGAAAGAAACCTTTAATCTCCCACCTTATTATGCTTCTTGTGTTCAATGTATCACTTTATGGACATTAAAAATATTTTCTATATAAATACAAGATCAAAATAGGTTAACACAAACAAATCATACACACAACATGGCTTCCCATCTTAAAGGTGTGAAAAAAACAACAATGACAGACGAGATTCGAAGAGCATTATGCAAGCACAACAAGGATAATCCAAGTCTCACTCAAAAGCAATTGCAAGAATGGGTTCATAGTAACTATGGTTTGCAGGTGAGTCAAGCGACAATATCGAATACAGTTAAGCGTTCTTTAGAGTATCTCTCACTTGCTCCCGAAAGAGACGATGTTAAGCGACACAAATCGGCAAAATTTCCTGACCTAGAAAAATCTCTCTATGAATGGATTCTTCAATATCAAGAACATGTGAATATGACAGGTGAATTAATCATCGAGAAGGCGAAAAAGTTCATGAAAGATATGTATCCAGTGGATACTCCAGACTTTACTTTTTCTATTGGTTGGCTTGGAAAGTTCAAAGCAAGATATGGAATTAAAAATTTCCGGCGTTTCGGAGAGAGTGGATCTGTTGAAATGGAGGGCATGGAGGACAAATTAAAATCCATAAGAGATAAAGTTGATCAGTTTGAAATGAAAGACATCTTTAATATGGATGAAACAGGTTTGTTTTTTTATTATTTTATTTTATATTTTGTACTTTAGTGATGTAATTATTTACATGTTTTGATCTTAAACAGGTTTGTTTTTTAGACTTCAACTGGATCATTCCCTTGCAACAATGCAGCTTGAAGGGAAAAAACAAGACAATGAAAGACTAAGTGTTGCTATTTGCTGTAATGAGGATGGTTCGGAAAAACTTCCTTTATGGATTATTGGGAAATATGCTAAACCAAGGTGCTTCAAGAATGTAAACTTGAAGAGTCTGAACTGTGAGTACCGTGCTAACAAACGAGCTTGGATGACTGGTGTGTTATTTGAATAATATGTTCGCCAACTTGATAAAAAAATGGTTGGAAGAAAAATTCTCTTGATTGTGGATAATTGCCCTGCTCATCCAAAAATTATTGAAGGATTACGAAATGTTGAATTATTTTTTTTGCCACCAAACATAACTTCAAAAATTCAACCTTGTGACGTGGGGATCATACGAGCTTTTAAGATGCATTATCGTCGTCGATTTTATAGAAGTCTTTTGGTGGGTTATGAATTAGGGGTTCCAAATCCAGCAAAAATAAATGTATTAGATGCAATGAATCTTGCAATTTCAGCATGGACTATGGATGTTCGTGCAAATACAATTGCGAACTGCTTTCGTCATTGTAAACTTCGATCAACAGATAATATGACTTTTGAGAACTCAGATGAAGGTGGTGAAAGCACTCAAGAACTCCAGAATTTGATCAAAGAGTTGGGTTATCGCAATGCAATGGATGTCGAAGATGTTCTGACTCACCCAGAAGAAAATGTAGTTGCGATTGTTGGTGATGAAGAAATTATTGAAAGCGTTATTGGAATTAATAAAGATGATATCGATGAAGAAGATGATGAAAGTTCTACAATGGAGCCCTTCGCGAAACGAAGCTATTAAAGCGGCAATCACATTGAACAATTTCTTGTTGGTATGAAAACAACACCGAAGTTAACTACCATGCTAAGGAAAATTAGAGGCGAGATTCAAGGGAAATTGATTTCAACAAAAACAAAAGACAATTGAGTCATTTTTCAAGAAACCTTCATAAATCATTCATGTAATATGCTATATATAAGGAATTATTAATTTATATTTTATATGAGGTCTAAAGAAATTATCAGAAATGTATTATCTTATAATTTTAGCGAATTATTAATTTAGCACCCTATCCCCGAGTCGGGACCGACAAAAAATATTATCTTAGAGAGTTTATTAAATAATCGAGTATTAATTTATCGAGTTTGTAGTGTACCTATTTAAATTTACCAGCTATATAAATATACTGAAAACATTCGCTTACACCATTTTCGAGACCTTTACTAAGTACACTTTAAAGCAGTATTTTACATGAAGAAGGTGAGTGGACGATTAAGTTACGTGTAGTAAGGTTATGTGAGAAGCCTGATTATACTGATAAAATCATATACAAGTTTGGAATATGTGTTTTCTACTATTCTAATATGACCCTTCTTTTATTTAATGTATAACATTTTAGATTAATAAAACATTAAAATTTATATTATGTTCCTAACAAAAGGTATACATTTCAAGATGAGAGAACTCATGGAACGATAAAAAAAATATTGGATAATATACGAGAATGTTGATTGAAGCGCGCATTTATGTTATAAAAGTTATGGTAGTTGCTTATATGAATAACAAATATAAATTGACAATAATAAATGATTATTTTACTTAAAGCTTTCTATGGTAAAAACACTAATTTTTCTCCACCTGATGCACCTGTATAAAATTAGTACCATCTGCAAGAATACAAGGTCCTTATAGATGTAAGAGTCAACCTAAATCGTATTCCCTAATCATGAATTGCATTTGAAGGTATAGATTCATATGATGCTATTAAGAAACATTGACCATTATATGGTATGTAATGTGACGAGACTTGTGATTACTAATCTTTGGCGCGCACGTACTTGAATATAATATTCTCACATGTTGGTAAGATATTAATTCTCTGAATGATAATGTAATACCCGCTAAATTTAAAAAATTATTTTTAAATTTATTAATTATTTTTATAGTATGTTGATTAATAATTTAAAATTTATTAGCAGTTGGGCCGATAATTGTTTAAAAAACTCAACCCCTATAATTAGTATTAAGCCCAATTATTCTAAGTTTAAGCTCATTCATAATCATCTCATACATTTAGTTGAAATTCATAATAATTAACAAGCCCAATCTATTAACACTAAATTATCCTATTTAATTTTATCCAAGCCGAATATATTTAATACTTTTCAGCCCATATGATTAGTTTAATCTTTACAATTTATTTGAATTTGGCCCAACCCTAGCCAGATCTGAGAACCCCTATTTTAACGGTCAGCCCAAAAACCTCCGGCCCAAATGGAAATATTCCACGCGATCGGAAAGAGTGAGAACTCCAGGAGAAGTTATGCATTTGGGGGCAGTTATCAATTTCCAGTATAAAACCCACAATCAACAAATCAAACTCACACATAACACTCCCAAAAATCTCAACAAAACTTCATTTCACAAAATTACAGAGTATAATCTTGGTTATTAAAACTTTCGGCATATATGCAAATACTCATCTTTTCATCAAGAGGTAAATCATCTAATTCTTTTTCTTTCCTTTTGCAAATTATAATGTAGTGCACACACACATAAAAAAAGAAACGCACATCCTCACTGTTGGCAGCCCATCCGACTTGGGATCTATGTGGACACACCAAGACAACTAAACCAATCGAGCAGAACCTGAAGTCGGACCGGGCAAAAAACCCGATTTCCTCCCAGGCTCACAAAATACCGGACCGAACGGCGACGCCAAGGCCGACCTGATATCCGATCCGGGAGGGCCGAGCAGAGAGAGGACAAGATTACAACAAGGCCGACCTGAACGGCGGGAGACCCGAGGACCGACCTCATCGGATAAACACCCCCAAGAGTCGCCAAGGCAGGCCCGCATGCCAATTAAAGCATGCAATCACGCCCCTTCCCAAGGCGCTCCTTAGAAGCCGCCATGTGTCATGGGCATAAATGCAGACTGACAAGTGTTTTGGGCATATTCCCCAGACATTCGCCAGCTGTCACCTCTCCATTGTCCCAGGTTGTCTATATATAGAAAAAATGTACAGTGAAAGAAGATCTTTGGATTTCAAGCATTTATAATAGAGAGAGAAAAAAGAGAGAATAGAGAATCATCGCCAAAAAAGAAAGTAAGACTTGTAATTAACAAGCAACAAGATAGACCGGCATAAAATATCATGCTCGGTTCTACTCTATTTAAAAGGTCATTAATAAAATTTAGTGATCAAATACCTTCCTTTTTGTTATTTTATTTTCTACGTGTCTTCGATCCATTCGTCTTGATCAGTACACGTGACGTTGACCGAACCAGACGTCAACAGATTGGCGCTAGAGGAAGGGCCACCTCCGATAAAAAAATATATACCGCTCACCGGAGATGTCTCACGACAGTTCAAAAAATCCTCAGCCCGCGACGGAGGAAGAAAACCTCCTTAAGGTGGTTGAGTGCTTTAAACACCCTGCCTTCATCCAGGGCATGGCGGCCCTTATGGCAAGGGTTACAGGAGGCGTGACCCTTCAAAAACCCGAAGACCATGTCGAGGCAGAATCTCAGGCGACCCGCCCCGCTGTTCCGGGACGAAACAGAAAAAGGACGGCCTCTGGGGCCGCCGGAGAAAGGGCGGAGAGCCACGGCGAAAGCTCACATCCCTCACAGAAAAGTAAGCTTTCGCGCCCCCCATCCGTTTTTGATCGCCTTGGGACGGGGAAGAAAATAGAGAAGGCAGCGCCGGCTCCCACTGTCCAAAGTCAGAGTCGTAGGGAAGAAAAGGCTCCCCGCCCGTCCCTGAATCCAACGCAAGTATTACCTCCAACTCCGGGCGATAATTCAAGCGAAATCGAGTTTCTAAAAAAGCGCCTTACGGAGCTCGAAAATAAACAACTCCAGCCATCCCAAAGTTCGGAATGGCTCAATAGCCAGGAGAGTCCTCTGGCCCCCAGCGTTCTGGCGGAACCCCTCCCGGAGAAGTTCAAAATTCCTCAAATTCCGCCGTACAACGGGGAAACAGACCCCAACGCCCATCTTGGGCATTATAATTCCTGGATGAACCTGCACGGGTCTCAGGACGCGTTCCGATGCCGAATGTTTTCCCTAACCCTGGGGGAGAGGGCCCAGAGATGGTATCGGACGCTGCCCCATCATTCGGTTCAAACGTGGGCTCAGCTTTCGGCGACGTTCCGATCCCACTTCATGGGGTCCCTTGTGCGAGTCGCCCCACGCTCATCTATTGCTTTCGTGGTCCAAGGGCCGAGCGAGTCCCTTAAAGATTACATATCCCGTTTCAATAAACGGATATTGGAGACGGAACCTATGTCCGACGATGCGCTGGCCAATATTGCCCAGGCCGGCCTTCTCAAAAATTATTTTTTCGCTGGATGGTGTGCCAGAATGTCCCACACACCTACCAGGAATTTTTGGAACGCGCTAGCTCCCACATAGCTGCCGAGGAAGCCATGCCGGCACCAATGTTAGTCATGCCCTCCGATCAGAAAGGATCGTATAAAAAGAAAGAAGAAAGGCGTGACTACAAAGAGGCCCATCAAGAATCCTGACGGGAAAATAAAACCCCTGCCTCTTCCTCGACGGTCCCGGCCACTCAAAGTTATCGCCGGCCCGAGCTCATGGCCAATTTCACAGAAATATATTCCATCGGAGCCGCGACCATATTCGATCAGATAAAGGACAAAAATCTGCTCCCAGTTCCTCGGCCGATCTACAAAGATCAAAAGGACATGGACCAGACCCGCTTTTGTAAATACCATGAGTCAGCGGGTCACAACACTGAACAGTGCCGAGACCTCGTCGCCGCCTTGATCGCGGTATGCGACGAGACAGGCTTGAGGCGATTTACCCGGAATCCGCCCCGGGATCGCCAGGATAGGGCCGACCCGACGAGAGCTAAGAATGATCGGGTACCTCCAGCCCCCAAATCCCCCCGGGAAATTTTAACCATTATGGGGACCGCTGAGGTCGATGACCATCGATCAAAGCGCCAGAAAAAGGCCTCCATTCGAGAAGCCACCACCTCCTACCAGCGGACCGAACGCCGAGCAGAGGGGTTCCTATCAGTGGCCGAAGAAGCCCCCAAAAACCCCCAGCTGGCAGTTACTTTTGAGGAGTCCGATGCCGACGGCTTGGACCATCCCCATTCAGACGCCCTCGTCATCACCCTGCCTGTAATGGGGATCCCGGTTCATAGGGTATTGGTGGACTCCGGGGCCTATGTCAGCATCATCTACCTTCATACCCTTCGTAGGATGAAGGTAGACCAATTTTATGTCCGGCCTTGCAACGAAGATATTCGGGGATTTGCCAACTGCCGCACCTCCCCACTGGGGGAAATCGACCTCGCCTTGGAATTTGGTCAGGGGCCGATTAGAAGGACGATGATCACAACCTTCAAGATCATCGATGTGCACAGTGATTATAATGCCATCATAAGCTGACCTGTGATGTCAAGGCTGAGGGCCACTCAGTCTACATATCACCTGTGCATGAAATTTCCCACCCCGGACGACGTCGGGATACATAAAGGGGACCAAAGGGCCGCCCGGGAATGCAATCTCAGCATCCGGGCTCGCGAAATCAACACCGCATAAGGCATCCCGGAAAACTTTCCGGAAGAAATGGAGACTATCAGTTCCGAACGGCTGGCGGGAACCACCCTGCTTGAACAGGGGTCCGACGGTCCCGGGGCCGCGCAAACCCCCGAAATGGGAACCGGACAAGAATGACCAGGGCGCGAGCCGGAAAGAGCCGATCTTAGAAGAAGATCCCGTTGACCCGCGGTATCAAAATCCGAAAGGAAAAATTCGCCACGCTGAGCCAACAGAAGAATTGGACCTGGTCGACGTGGACTCTTCTAATCCAACCCGACGGCTAAGAATCGGCCACAACCTCCAAGAGCCGATCCGCTCCGAGCTAATCTCCCATCTCAGCCAAAACCTGGATGTCTTCGCTTGGACCCATTCGGATATGTCGGGGATTGACCCGGAACTTGCATGCCACCGGCTGAATATCGACCCCAGCTCAAAGCCGGTTATTCAGAAAAGAAGGAAAATGGGGCCGGAGCTGCAGAAGGGGATGGAAGAGGAGGTATAAAAGCTAATCGATAACGGGTTTATTCGGGAAGCCCAATACCCGACTTGGGTAGCCAACCCGGTCTTGGTAAAAAATCCGACCGGGCTATGGAGGCTCTGTATTGACTTCTCCAACCTGAATAAAGCCTGCCCGAAAGATAGTTACCCCCTCCCCCATATCGACTACATGGTGGATGCAACGGCCGGGCACGAGCTAATGAGCTTTATGGATGCGTATTCTGGATACAACCAGATCCCAATGCATCCCGCTGATGAGGAAAACACCTCCTTCTACTCGGCCCACGGCTTATACTGCTACCGGATGATGCCTTTAGGGCTCAAGAATGCCGGCGCGACATATCAACGCCTGGTAAATAAAATGTTCAATAGCTTGATAGGCCATACTATGGAGGTCTATGTAGATGACATGTTAGTTAAATCTCTGCGCTCGGCCGACCATGTACATGACCTCAATAAAATGTTTGCTATTTTGCGAGAGTATAAGATGAAGTTAAATCCGAAGAAATGTTCATTCGGGGTAGGTTCTGGAAAATTCCGCGGCAACATGGTAAGCCAAAGAGGGATTGAAGCCAACCCCGATAAAATTAAGGCAGTAGCCGAGCTTGTTCCTCCAAACTCGGTCAAAAAGGTGCAAAGCCTAACTGGCCGCCTAGCCGCACTGAGTCGTTTTATCTCTCGTTCAACGGATAAATGCAAACCTTTCTTTGAGGCGATAAAAAAGAACAAGGATTTTCAATGGACAGAACCTTGCCAAAAAGCCTTCGAAGCTATCAAGAAAGTCCTGGCAGAAGCCCCGACCTTGCAGAGACCGGCAGGGAACTTCTTAGCTTATATCTCGCGGTCTCCGACTCCGCGATCAGCGCCGCTCTGATTCGAACGGAGAATGCGGTGCAACATCCGGTTTATTATGTGAGTCAGGCCCTTCATGATGCCGAGCTCAGATATGCCCCAATGGAAAAATTGGCCTATGCGCTCATAATGGCATCCCGGAAGTTGAGGCCCTACTTTTTGGAACATCAGGTAGTCGTCTTAACCAACTATCCATTAAAGCAGGTTATGCACCGACCTGATGTTTCCGGCCGGATGGTAAAATGGGCCGTCGAACTCGGACAGTTTGACATAGCTTACGAATCGTGCACTGCTATAAAGGGACAAGCCCTTGCGGACTTCATTGCAGAGTTCACGCCCGCGATCGCTCAGGGGGACGACCGATCAGAAGAATGGTCGCACAGAGGTCGTCGTACTATAATTTTCAGCAATATATATATATATATATATATATATATATTAAATGCTCTTCAAAATATAAAATTTATTCTATCACAGGAGCATAACTTGCTCCAACACATCCAATTCGACTTGGGTTGGCTCTTAACTTCTCCGTCTTTTACTATGAGATTTTGAACTCACCAGACAGAGCTTGTAGTCTTGCAAAACAGGTGCGCAAATCTTATTCCATTAACTTCGATCTTTTAAGAAAGTTATAACTTAAACTCTTACAAATTTCTTGATGTTTTTCCATGTGTTGCTTTTGATGAAGCAATTGCTGAACTGGACACCTTAGGTGAAGAATCCTACGAAGACAGTACTTTGATTATGCAACTTCTTCCTTCGCGATAACCTTATGTTGGAAAAATAACGTAATTAATACCATAATTAATTATGGCAATTAATGACATTAAATGGTATATTTGGAATCTACATTTTGTGTAGATTAATTTAGTGTATTTACTTATTCAATTTCATTAAGAAATGAATGAGTAATTAATGCACAAAGTTAAGCCATTTAATAGTTGGGAATATGGTGTGGAATCTCATCCCACATTGAAAAAACAAGGAAAAGTTGAGCTATTTATAAAGGACTTTCCACCATAAAGGAGCAATCAAGTGTGCTCCATTATAGTGCACCCTAGTTGGCTTTAATTATTTTTTAAGGCCAAAATCTGAATCCTACCAGGAAGGTGCAAAGCACCTTCCGAGTCTGAGCACGTGCACGTCGCACTTGTCGCAACAGGCGCTTCGTAGGCGCACTTTGCACTTCGCTCGGAGCGAGGAGCTTTTCGTTTTGACAACTGAGATAGTGGCTCAGATGACGTGTGTAACACCCCAAACTAGGCGGATATTACAGTATCGTGGACCCCCGACTGGGACCCACCAGGTGAATGAAAATTAATGAATTAAATAATATAATTATAGTACCGAACCACATTATATCATCCATCACTCCGATGAGGAGTTTCATTACAACACACCCAAGAATACCGAATACATATATATTTTATATGAAGATAAAATATACAACACTGAATGAAACGGAGTATCCAAATGGAAAACTGCAGCGGAAAAATAAAATGACAACAACATGAATGACTGAAAGGATTGAGGCCCCCTACTAGTATCACTGGGACTCCTCGCCGTCAACATGCTCTTCCCGTGCCTTTGCCTTGCCGTGACCTGAAAACAATATCCCCTAACGGGGTCAGTTATACAGAACAACAATCCTCAAGGGTTGAATATACACAATCATGATATATCTTTAGTTATGAAATATCCTTAGTTATGAATTTAAGCTGAAGAGGAGCATCATAGTACGCCCGTAATGTTCTGTGCAAGTGTACAAGACGAGTGCTCGGACACACCCGTCCTTGTACCTAATTAGTCTAACGGAGGTAAACGTTACCATGTGCACAGTCCAATGTATCGGTGACCTAATACATGACCATCGTGTGCTCGACTAAAAATTCCACACATCCGCACTCGGCCACGCAATATGAACCCAGAAGGTCATATGAACGAGAATGACCATAATGAATATCAATGAATAATAATCAGACAAAGTCAAGAATGACTCACCGAGATGAAAATAATAGTGAAGTGATTGATAGCTCAATGAAATGATTGGAACCGTCGTTCCTCGTGAATGAAGTGATTATTCGACAATTACAAGTCTCAATACGGTTAATACAATGATGAATGAGTTATGATTATGAATGAACATCAACAAAAGGAATGAATATCCTTTTAACCAAGTAAGAATTAACTTACACAACACCGGTGAATAATGTCCTTCCACGAACAAACGTTCTAAATGAGATGTCGGTCGCTCGAACAACCTTGAATAACACAATTACCAACAATCCGTTCAACATAATAATCAAACACGAACACAACAAACTCAAAACGTCGATACGACTAAACCAAGTTCATTGGGGCATAATATCAAACACGTTGTGGCCAATATTCGATTGTTTACAACCAAACCTTAACTATACCAATATCAAATCCCCAAGAAGTATTCCAAACCAACAAAACATCTTCAATACTATCAATATTCCAATATGAATGTCCAAATTCGTGATTACAACAACAACTAATCGAAAACCCCGAAATCCAACTCAATATTCAAAGTGTTCTTGAATAACCCTTCAATAATCCAATGAATAATTATACAAACTCATAATCATATATATATATATATATATATATATATATATATATCTTCATACAACACGATTATAACGTCGAAAACACCATATCTCAACACAAAATCGAAATCCAAGATGTTGGAGAAATTACCCCTTGAAGATCCAAACACTTTGATCCGAAGAAAACGCGTTAGATCGACTATCCAAGCTTCCCAAACGAATGAAGATGATGAAAACTAAACACCCAAGTGATAGATGATGGAAAAATCTCTCCCTCAAGCTCTCTCTCTTGGATATAAGTTGAATAATGAGAAAATGAGTAAAAAGTCCCGTCCAAGCCCTTATAAACTGCCGGAAGTTACGGCCGTAACTCGGCCTACTTACGGTCCTAACATCCCAGGTCAACGGCCTTACGGCCATAACCAGCCATCTCGTACGACCGTAACTCGGCCTCGTCCAGAAACTACCGACAGCCATACGGCCGTACCCACACCTATCTTATGGGCGTAACTCGCCCTCGTCTAAAAACACCTGCCGACATCCATACGGCCGTACCCGCACACCTTACGGGCGTAACTAGACCGATACGGCCGTACCCGGCCAAACTTACGGGCGTACGACCCCTTCGTCGAAACTGACCAGGCACCCTGCCTGCAACGTACGGCCGTATCCAGCCAAGCCTTATGGCCGTACCTGCCTCATCTTACGGCCGTATGCCGCAACCCTTACGGCCGTAAATCCTTCTCATCCGACAAATCCTGAAAATTACGAACACCCCTTACGGCCATAGCCTGCCCACCTTACGGCCGTATCTCTCCTCAACTTACGGCCGTATACCGAAACCCTTACGGCCGTAAGTCCCATTCGTCCGAACTGGCCTGAAATCAACGAACGCCTGTTACGGCCGTATCCGACAATCCTTACGGCTCACCTTCGTCCAAAATCATCTTGAACCAACGAATGCATGTTACGGCTGTAATGTATGACTAGTTACGGCCGTAACTCGTTGCTGGACAAGATGAAAATCCAAAAACGCCGATTTCTCGCTACGATTGGTGAATGATCCGACATACCATACGTATGTGAAAGTGAACAAGTCCAATACATGTCAAAGATGATACTTCCAGCACAAGACTACCAATCACGATGATAATGATAATACTACCATCCCGACACTCAATCGGAGATGAAATGATGATCGGTAACTGATACACGGTTACAACATGCCAACAATGAACGCAAATGAATGAATCATGAATGATGAGTGATTATTAATGAATGAAAATCACTGAGTGAGAATTACTGATTGATAATTACTGAATGATAATGAATGAATTACAACCGGGTATTACATACCCCCCCTAAAAGGAGTTTCGTCCCCGAAACTAAGGGTCAAACAACTCGGGATAACCCTCCTGCATACTATCCTCGGTTTCCCAAGTAGCCTCTTCCACTCCGTGTCTAGACCACTGAATCTTGACCAAAGGAATCGTCTTGTTCCTCAACTGTTTGATTCACCGCTCTAAAACTCGTATAGGACGCTCCTCATAACCGATTCTTAAATCGCAAAAGTCCATCCTCATGGACCACAAATCCAGGGGCTTTCCCTTGAGCCACATCTTCACGGATGCGCAACAAAGATGGGTCTGAACCCTGATTCACTCTGATTGCCTCCTCAAGTAGCGATGACATCTCTAACATGCAAAGTTGCCCTTGCACCGCTGAAGCCAGACCACGATCTTGGGTCTAAGAAATTCCTGTTGAAGCTCCTTCTGAACTGTCAAACGAGCAAGTATTTGCTCCTGAACTGACTTACGACTCAAGGCATCGGCAACCACGTTTGCCTTACCCGGGTGGTACAGGATCTCAATATCATAATCCTTGATTAGTTCCAACCAACGAATCTGTCGCATATTTAACTCCTTCTGAGTAAATATATACTTCAAACTCTTATGATCGGTGAATATGTGACAGGTGACGCCATAAAGGTAATGACGCCAAATCTTCAACGCAAAAACCACGGCTGCTAGTTCCAGATCGTGGGTGGGATAATTAACCTCGTAAGGTCGCAATTGCCATGAAGCATAGGCAATAACCTTCCAATTCTGCATTAATACACATCCGAGACTGTGTCCGGACGCGTCACTATAAACCACGAATCCCTCCATCCCTTGTGGCAAGGAAAGGACAAGCTCTTAAGTTCCTCAAAACTCCCCTGACACGCATCGGAACACGCATATTTCTTATCCTTTCGCAAAAGGTTCATCATTGGTTGAGCGATTTTAGAAAATCCTTCCACAAACCACCGATAATAACCGGCTAATCCGAGAAAGCTTCGGATTTACTTAACATTCTTCAGAGGTAACCAATCTCGGATAGCCTCCGTCTTCTGAGGATCAACACGTACACCGTCTGATGAAATTACATGCCCCAGAAACATCACTTCGGACATCCAAAACTCACATTTGGAAAACTTTCCATAAAGTTGCTCTCGTCTCAACACGTCGAGAACTTGATGAAGGTGAACCTCGTGCTCCTCTCGGTCATGAGAATAAATCAAAATGTCATCAATGAAGACAACCACAAACTGATCCAAAAAGTCGATGAAAACCCGATTCATTAACTCCATGAATACCATAGGTGCATTAGTTAACCCAAACGGTATTACCACAAACTCATAATGACCATAGCGTGTTCGAAACGCCGTCCTCACGATATTCGACTCTCGAATTCGCAACTGATGATATCCAAATCTTAAGTCGATCTTGGAAAATACTGAAGCTCCCTGAAGTTGATCTAAGAGATCATCGATACGGGGTAGAGGATACTTATTCTTGATCGTCACTCTGTTCAACTCCCGATAATCAATACACAGGCGAAACGAACCATCCTTCTTCTTGACAAACAACACTGGTGCTCCCCACGGGGACGCACTCGGTCGGATATACCCTTTCTGGAACAACTCATCAAGTTGATTCTCTAATTCCTGCATTTTGGTCGGGGCCATCCGGTACGGTGCCTTCGATATCGGGGACATATCGGGCTCCAACTCAATCGTGAATTCCACATCTCTCTGTGGAGGCAAACCAGGTAACTCGCCTGGAAATACATCGGCATAATCTCTCTCTACCGGAATATCCGCCAACATTATTGGTGATTTCTCGGTTTTGGCCATATAGCACCAATAACCATCACACCCTTGACCGAGCAATTTCACTGCTTTCATCAAGTTAATGACCTTACCAGAATAGCCGGGATTACCTCCCTGAAAAATACATTCGACCCCATCGTCTGAAATGATAGTGACCATACGCTTATGGACACTAATGATGGTATCGTGACGATCCATCCAATCAATACCCAAGATGACGTCGTCTCTCGGTAAATCCACCACGATTAGGTCTGCTAGCCATACACGGCCATGAAACTGAATCGGACAATTCTGAATCTTACGATCTCCGATAATTCTTCTACCGTCAGGTAGACCAATGACATAAGGCTCACAACTAGTAGCACTACCAAGACGTAGTCTACTCAAACATGACTCGGAAGTGAATTAATGCGATGCACCAGTATCAAAAAGGGTACAAACAGGTTGAGATAGAATATCGAGTGTACCTGAGATCATCCGGGCCTCCGGATCGTCGGTCTTCTTCATCTCATAAATTCGGGGCTTGCCAGCCCCTGAACCGGACGCTCCCATCTGATAGCTCTTAGCTCTGCCTTTATTCGCTCCGGTCGTCTTGAACGACGCAAATTGAGTGGCTTGATTACGAACAGCTGACTGCTTCAGGACCTGAGATGACGCCGGAGTAGGTTTGGAGTCCCTTCGGCAAAAACGGGCCTTATGCCCAGCAATCCCACAGTTATGGCATGTGATAGTCTGCCTCGGACACTTGGTGCTGACATGACCAAGTTCCCCACAATTGAAACAGGTGACGGCCGAACTGGCTGCTCGGGACTGCGATTCCGTCGGTCTGGGCACCACAGGAGGTCGCTCAGAGAAAGTAGAGCTCGCACGAGGCTTCTTGAAGGTTGTCTGATCGCCTTCAGACTGATTACGACTCTTTGACTTCTTGCTAACAGATGATGGTTGTTGCTTAGCAATATCCTTAGTAGTAAGCTCATAAGTAAGAGCCTTCTCAAAGAATTCGGCCAGAGTGGTGCAATTATGATTAAGTAACTGCATCCGCATGCGGGGTTTCAGCCTCTTGTTGAAGTACTTGATCTTGTCCGCCTCAGAGTGAATGATAGATGAGGCGAAAGGAAGAAGTTCCTGAAATTTCTCGGCGATGGCGGGAATATCCTCGTCTGCTGAGGAGTCAGGAGTGAGTAATTCTGATAGCTTGGCCTCCCTAAGTGGGTCTGGATAATACCTCTCCATCATGAGAGTCTTGAATTGATCCCAAGTACATGATCCGTCGGTGGGCTTCAACGATAACCACCATGAATGAGCGCTCTTACCCAGATAGTAAGCCGCAACTGAAACTTTGTGTCCTTCGGGACACTCTACCATAGCAAACAACTTCTCAAAATGCTCGAGCCAATGAATAATATCCGCCGGCTCAGATGAGCCCTCAAAAGTAGGTGGCCTTTGGCGAGAGATGTCGCCGATGATACTGCCCACACTCCTTTCTTGCCTCTGAGGTGGCGGTGGAGGATCCTGTTGATTTTGAGTAGCTGAGTTATGCATCGTATCCATCAGTTGTGCCATCTGAGTCATTTGGGCCATCATGCCCTGCATAAAAGCGAGTGGATCAACCCGAACACCTTCTGACTGAGCTGTGTCCCGGGTACGACTCCTTGATAGTGAATGATTACGTCCAGGTGAATGAGTGGCAGTGTCGCTGCTCGATGAATTGGCATTATTCCTAGCATTCGCACGTGTATTCACACGAGCTCTCGGGTTTCGGCCCGCACCGCGGCCTCGTCCCCCGCGCCCTCTGCCTTCTCTCTCCATACTGAAGTAGGGAAGTCACATGATAATTATATCTCTCACATGAATATCACGTTATGATTACGTCATGAAATGATGAAAATGAGCATACGCGCTCTAACACAGTGATTACATGAATGATTGACTGAGGTGACATGATTATCTGATGATATTCTTGAAATGATTATCTTGAACAAGTCAACAAGATTAATGATATGATCTTCAAGATCAACAACTGAGTAATAAAATGAACTGAGTGATTAATGAGTTAACATGATCAACATGATCAAAATGAAAATGATGTTTGAGGATTGTTAACTGATGAATTATGAATGAATGATTATTGACAGAAATTATTCCATGGCGTTAGAAGTCTTACAGTTCTTTCGATCTGATGGGCTCGGCATTTGCACAGGTCACACCTTTCGCGAAAGTCAATGATACTAGTCCGATGACGATGATTTCAAATGAGACATGACTCGGAAGGTAGTATTCAAAACCACGCTCCGATACCAACTCTGTAACATCCCATACTAGGCGGATATTACAATGCCATGGACCCCCGACTGGGACCCACCAGGCGAATGAAAATTAATGAATTAAATAATATAATTGTAGTACCGAACCACATTATATCATCCATCACTCCGATGAGGAGTTTCATTACAACACACCCAAGAATACCGAATACATGTATATTTTATATGAAGATAAAATATACAACACTGAATGAAACGGAGTATCTAAATGGAAAACTGCAGCGGAAAAATAAAATGACAACAACATGAATGACTGAAAGGATTGTGGCCCCCTACTAGTATCAATGGGACTCCTCGCCGTCAACATGCTCTTCCCGTGTCTTTGCCTTGCCGTAACCTGAAAATAATATCCCTAGCAGGTCGATTACGTAACAACAATCCTCAAGGGTTGAATATACACAATCATGATATATCTTTAGTTATGAAATACCCTTAGTTATGAATTTAAGCTGTAGAGGAGCATCATAGTATGCCCGTAATGTTCTGTGCAAGTGTACAAGACGAGTGCCCGGACACACCAGTCCTTGTACCTAATTAGTCTCACGGAAGTAACGTTACCGTGTGCACAGTCCAATGTATCGGTGACCCAATACATGACCATCGTGTGCTCGACTAAAAATTCCACACATCCACACCCGGCCATGCAATATGAACCCAGAAGGTCATATGAACGAGAATGACCATAATGAATATCAATGAATAATAATCCGACAAAATCAAGAATGACTCACCGAGATGAAAATAATAGTGAAGTGATTGATAGCTCAATGAAATGATTGGAACCGTCGTTCCTCGTGAATGAAGTGATTATTCGACAATTACAAGTCTCAATACGGTTAATACAATGATGAATGAGTTATGATTATGAATGAACAACAACAAAAGTAATGAATATCCTTTTAACCGAGTAAGAATTAACTTACACAACACCGGTGAATAATGTCCTTCCACGAACAAACGTCCTAAATGAGATGTCGGTCGCTCGAACAACCTTGAATAACACAATTACTAACAATCCGTTCAACATACTAATCAAACACGAACACAATGAACTCAAAACGTCGATACGACTAAACCAAGTTCATTGGGGCATAATATCAAACACGTTGTGGCCAATCTTCGATTGTTTACAACCAAACCTTAACTATACCAATATCAAATCCCCAAGAAGTATTCCAAACCAACAAAACATCTTCAATACTATCAATAATCCAATATGAATGTCTAAATTCGTGATTACAACAACAACTAATCGAAAACAACCAAATCCAACTCAATATTCAAAGTGTTCTTGAATAACCCTTCAATAATCCAATGAATAATTATACAAACTCATAATCATATGTATATCTCTTCATACAACACGATTATAACGTCCAAAACATCATATCTCAACACAAAATCGAAATCCAAGATGTTGGAGAAATTACCCCTTGAAGATCCAAACACTTTGATCCGAAGAAAACGCGTTAGATCGACTATCCAAGCTTCCCAAACGAATGAAGATGATGAAAACTAAACACCCAAGTGATAGATGATGGAAAAATCCCTCCCTCGAGCTCTCTCTCTTGGATATAAGTTGAATAATGAGAAAATGAGTAAAAAGTCTCGTCCAAGCCCTTATAAACTGCCAGAAGTTACGGCCGTAACTCGGCCTACTTACGGCTGTAACATCCCCGGTCAACGGCCTTACGGCCGTAACCAGCCATCTCGTACGACCATAACTCGGCTTCGTACAGAAACTACCGATAGCCATACGGCCGTACCCGCACCTGTCTTACAGGCGTAACTCGCCCTCGTCCAAAAACACCTGCCGACATCCATACGGCCGTACCCACACACCTTACGAGCGTAACTCGACCGATACGGCCGTACCCGGCCAAACTTAAGGGCGTACGACCCCTTCGTCGAAACTGACTAGGCACCCTGCCTGCAACGTACGGCCGTATCCAGCCAAGCCTTACTATCGTACCTGCCTCATCTTACGGCCGTATGCCGCAACCCTTACGGTCGTAAGTCCTTCTCGTCCGACAAATACTGAAAATTATGAACACCCCTTATGGCCGTAGCCTACCCACCTTACGGCCGTATCTCGCCTCATCTTACGGCCGTATGCCGAAACCCTTACGGCCGTAAGTCCCATTCGTCCGAACTGGCCTGAAATCAACGAACGCCTGTTACGGCCGTATCCGACAATCCTTACGGCCGTAACTCACCTTCGTCCAAAATCATCTTGAACCAACGAATGCATGTTACGACTGTAATGTATGACTAGTTACGGCCGTAACTCGTTGCTGGACAAGATGAAAATTTGACAACTCCGATTTCTCGCTACGATTGGTGAATGATCCGACATACCATACGTATGTGAAAGTGAACAAGTCCAACACATGTCAAAGATGATACTTCCAGCACAAGACTACCAATCACGATGATAATGATAATACTCCCGTCCCGACACTCAATCGGAGATAAAATGACGATCGGTAACTGATACACGGTTACAACATGCTAACAATGAACGCAAATGAATGAATCATGAATGATGAGTGATTATTAATGAATAAAAATTACTGACAATTACTGATTGATAATTACTGAATGATAATGAATGAATTACAACCGGGTATTACAACGTGGAGGGTGACTATGATGACATGTGACATGTCAAATAGATGATTTGGCGAGTGTGGGACACGTGCGGCGGTTCAAAACCGAACCGATGCAATGGTTCGGACCATTCTGTGCAATCTGAACCAGCACCATAGTTTGGTTCGCCTGAACCAATGCAGCCCTTCCCATCAGACCACTAGGTGTCTGTCCAGCCAGAAAGTCACACTGATTCGGACAGGGTCCTTTACAGACTATAAATAAGCCCCTTCAGATGATGATTATTCACACAGAATTAATCAAGATAATAACACACTCATATTAGCCTAGAATTCATACTACAAGTCCCGAATATTCAGTAGTTCGCCCGGAATTTGATTCCTAGTACAAGGTATCGAGTTTATAGAAAACCGTTGTATCTTGGGGATGTTTGCCATTGAGCCGTGTGTACTGTGCGGGGCAATTTCGTCTTACGGAGAGAGAGTCCAACTCTTGCCTCGGTTTTGCATCATTCGTCATTTTCTACAGCATCTACAACAACAATCGTAAGACGAAATTTTCTGTAGAAGATAGCGTCGTCAAGCAACAATGTTCATGCTACTGCCCATGCCGAGAAACTCGAGAAGTTTTCAGGTACCGATTTCAAATGTTGGCAATCAAAAATGCTGTTCTACCTTACGAATCTCAACCTTTGTCACTTTCTTTACGAATCTCCTCCTGTTGTGGGGGATGATGAAACTGACACCTAGAAACGCACGGCATTGGATGCATGGCATCACAGCGACTTCTTATGTCGAAACTATATTCTGAATGGTCTAGATGATACACATTACAGTGTTTATTCCCCAATCAAAACGTCCAAAGAGTTGTGGGACTCATTGGAGACAAAATATAAAACAGAAGATGCCGGTTTGAATAAGTTCACCGTGGGTCGTTTTCTCGACTTCAAGATGGTGGACAACAAAACTGTTCTTGAGCAAGTGCAGGAAATACAGTTGATCCTGCACGACATTTTGGCAGAAGGAATGAGTCTGTCTGAATCCTTTCAAGTTGCTGCCATAATCGAGAAGTTGCCCCCGATGTGGAAGAATTTCAAAAACTACCTCAAGCACAAGCGCAAGGAAATGGGCCTTGAAAATCTTATTGTGTGACTGAGGATCGAAGAAAACAATCGGAAGACCGATATCAAGATGAACAAGTCATCTATCGAGGCAAAAACAAATCTCGTCGAGTCAAGCCACAACAAAAAGCGAAAATTTAACAGAAAGAGGCAAGACTCGAAGAATCAAAAGAAGATCAAAGGAGAATGCTACAACTGCGGTAAATTCGGGCATATGGCGAAAACTTGCCGCAAACCAAATTAGGACAAGAAGAGAGATCACGCAAATGTTATCGAAAATAACTATATGCCCATCGATTTGTCCAGTCTTGATCTGTGTGTAGTTTTAGATGAAGTCGACATGGTCGGTATTCCAGTCGGATAGTGGGTGGACACCGGTGCTACCAAACACATTTGTTCCGATAAATCCATGTTCTCCTCCTACGAGCCCGTCACCGAGAAAAGAAAGTTGTACATGGGAAACTCCGCTGCCTCAAATGTTGTCGGAACTGTAGAGGTTATACTCAAGATGACATTGGGATTGAAAATGACGCTCAAGAATGTGCTACATGTTCCTGACATCCGTAAGAATCTTGTGTCTGGCTCAGCATTGAGCAAAGCCGGATTTAGGCTAGTGTTTGAAGCAGATAAAGTTGTAATAACCAAGAATGGTCACTTTATTGGAAAAGGCTACATAGATAACGGCCTTTTCAAACTTAATGCTATCAATGTACGCGGTGATAATGAAATAAACGATAAAGTTGTTTATTGGGTCGAGTCTCCTAATTTATGGATAGATTAGGACTTGCAAATCTAAATATACTACGTCGTTTAGTAAATTTAGATTTATTTCCAAAAATGACTTTCTATCGACACAAAAGGTTTGAAATCTGTGTTGAAATGAAAATGGCAAAATCTCCTTTTCATTCAGTGAAAAGATCGACAAAACCTCTTGAATTGATTCACACCGATCTATGCGATTTAAAACTTGTGCAAACAAGAGGTGGAAAGAATTATTTTATAACTTTTATAGATGATTGCACAAGATTTTGTTATGTGTATCTTTTGAGAAGCAAAGACGAAGCATTCGAAGCTTTCAAAACATACAAAATAGAAGTTGAAAATCAACTCAACACCAAAATCAAAATGATTCTAAGTGATCGAGGTGGTGAATATGTTGCACCTTTTGAAGAATATTGTCGTGAAAATGGCATTATTCACCAAACGACTGCACCTTATGCACCCCAATCCAATGGTGTTGCAGAACGAAAGAATTGAACATTCAAGGAAATGATGAATGCTATGTTGATAAGCTCGGGCCTATCACTTAACATGTGGGGAGAAGCTACTCTTTGGGCTAATAAAATTTTGAATAAATTACCCAAAAAGAAGCAAGATAAAACTCCATATGAATTATGGAAAGGAAGGAAGCTGTCCTATAAATACTTAAAAGTGTGGGGGTGCTTAGCAAAAGTTGAAGTACCGAAACCCAAGAAAGTAAAAATAGGACCAAAAACGGTTGATTGCATTTTCATAGGATATGCAAATAATAGTAGTGCGTATCGATTTTTGGTACACAAATCGGAAGTACTCGATCTAAATGAGAAAATGATCATAGAATCAAGAAATGCAATATTTTTTGAAGCTATATTCCCAAAGAAAGAAAAGAATGAAATAAGTTCGAAAAAGAGGGCTTATGATGAAATCTCGCCAAATAGTAATGGACCAACACCGCAACCAAGGTGAGGAAAAAGAATAAAAACTTCAAAAACCTTTGGTCCGGATTTTGTAGTCTACTCTTTAGAAGATGAATCGAATACAATCAAGGAAGCATTGTCTGGTTCCGATGCCGATCTATGGCAAGAAGCTATTAATAGTGAAATCGAGTCAATCTTGAACAATCACACTTGGCATATTATTGATCTTCCTCCGGGAAATAAACCTTTAGGTTGCAAGTGGATTCTCAAGAAGAAATACAAAGGCGATAAATATATTGACAAATACAAAGCACGTTTGATAGCCAAAGGATACAAACAAAAGGAAGTGTATGATTACTTTGATACATACTCACCAGTTACTCGGATTACATCCATTAGAATGATACTTGCAATAGCAGCATTATACAATCTTGAGATACACCAAATGGATGTAAAAACGGCCTTTCTAAATGGAGATTTAGAAGATGAAATTTATATGGAACAACCCGAAGGGTTCGTGGTTCCTGGCCAAGAAAACAAAGTTTGTAAACTTGTCGAGTCTTTATATGGACTTAAGCAAGCACCCAAACAATGGCATGAGAAATTTGACCAAGTAATGATGTCAAATAGTTTCAAAATCAATGAATGTGATAAATGTGTGTACATAAAAGGTACATCTGACAATTTTGTCATTGTGTGTCTATACATTGATGATATGCTAATTATGGGTAGCAATAATAAAATCATCATAGGTACTAAGGAAATGTTAATTGATACAGTAATTATCATTCAGTATTTACCATTCAGTAATTGATACTCAGTAATTTCATTCATTATTGATCATTTGTCACTCATTTTCAGTCATGGTATTCATCATTCAGAGTAATTGTATCGTGTATCAATCGTCATTCATCACTAATCTGATTGGAGTTTCGTGCCGTGTTTATCATCATTGTCATTTTCGTTGCGAGCTGTGCGTGAGGAGTAGCGCACGCTACATACTCCTTTTAGCGTACGCTAATTGGGTATAGGTAGCGCACGCTACCACTCAGCTTTAGCGCACGCTAAGGTTACCCTGGCTGCAGTCCAGAAGGTACTGGACTGCAGGTGAGTTATAAGTAGCGCACGCTACGAATGGTAAGTAGCGCGCTAGTGGGTTGAAGTAGCGCACGCTAATATGAGGTGTAGCGCTAGGGCAGATCGAGGTTGAGTCCGGTGGTTCTTTGGACTACCTTGGATTAATTCATAGCGCACGCTATGTCTTGTTGTTAGCGTCGCAATCGACATATTAGCGCACGCTAAATAATTGTTTTAGCGCACGCTATCAAGGTCGAATCGGAAACGGCGGTTCGGATTCCGATCGGGCATCAAATTATCCGTTAGCGCACGCTAACTATGAGTATTAGCGTACGCTAGTAGTATGGTCGTAGCGCACGCTACAAAAGGTACGTAGCGCGCGCTACCGTGTTCGGACAGTGGGTACTGGACTACCCAAATTACTCGTTAGCGCACGCTACGCACAAGGGCTAGCGCACGCTAACCTGGACTGGCTATAAATTGGACAGTTTAGTCAGAGTTCGTCATTATTCATCTCATTTCATTCCTTCAGTAGTTTTGGGCGATTTCGAGCGATTCGGAGAGGATTCTTCGAGGTGTAATTATCAATCATCATCTTCAAGCTCATCTTTCGGATTAATCATCGTTTCATCATCTTCATATCATCGAATCAAAGGTATTAATCTCTTGGATCTATAATTTCGGATTTTTGGGTTTTCCCTCCCGATTTTCTTCGTGTAAGCTTGGATTATCATTGGAATATGTTAGATATGGATTATCTACCTTGGTTAAGTATATTCTTGCGGATTTAACGGTTATTTTCGGAATTATTTCAAGAACCCTTGGGGTTGACTTCGGTTATTTTGGGGATTTCCGATTGTCGTTATTATTAACTTGAATTGTGGATTCCTATGAGAGTATTGATGTCATTGATAATGTTTTGCTGGTTTGAATCAATCATGTTGGAGTTGGTTCGATAATTCGGGTTTGGTTTTAACCAACGGGTATCTCAATGTTTTCGTTAGAGTTCATCTACGAGTTTGGATATTGTTGTATCGACGTTTGGGTCGATTATGATCGTATTTGATTCGTGTATTGATCGATTGTCGGTACTTATTGTTATTCAAGGTTGTTCGAGCGACCGGCATTTCATTTAGGACGTTGTTCGTGGACGGACATTCTTCATCGGTATTGTGTAAGTTAATTCTTACTCGGTTAAAAGGATATTCATTCCTTTTGTTGTTGTTCATTCATAATCGTAACTCATTCATCATTGTATTAACCGTATCAAAACTTGTCATTGTCAATTAATCACCTCGACCATAAGGAGCAGCGGTTCGATCATTTCATTGAGCTATCATTCATTTCACCATCATTAAATCTTGGTGAGTCATTATTCATTTTCGTTGTCACTTTTGTCATATTGTGGCATTAGGGTCATCTTGGCGTGCAGTTGGTATGTGTAGGATTTTCATGTCGGGCACATTATAGTCGTGTGTTGGTTGTTGGCCTCACATTGGGTGTGCACGAGTTGATGGCTTCGTGAGGCGATTAGGTACAAGACCACACGTGTATTCGATCGATACTCGTTGGTGGCTTGTGCACGGACACATTTCCATCCGGACGTAGTGTGGCGCCATTTCCTTTGAGCCGTGCGATAGTCGATTCATATAGCATGTTTGATTGCGTATGTTTCGGCAGGATAATTCATAATTTGAGATATATCATGATTGTGTATTTTCAACCCTTGAGGATTGTTGTTACGTATGGCCCGGCCCGGGGATATTGTTTTTCGTGTCATGGCAAGGCTAAAGCACGGGAGAGCACGGTGACGGAGAGGAGTCAGTGATACTAGTAGGGGCCCCGATCTTTTCGATCATTATGTTTCTTTTATTTATTCCATTGAGACATTCCGTTTGAATATTCATTTCACTCATTGTTGTATATTTTATCTCCATATAAAATATACTTGTATTGATATCATCACAGGTGTGTTGTATGAAACTCCTAATCGGAGTAATTGATGTTGTAATGTGGTTCGGTACTACATTTACCTGTGTAATTCATCCTTTTTCATTCGCTGGTGGGTCCCGATCGGGGTCCACGGCCGTAATATCCGCCTAGTTTGGGGTGTTACGAGTTGGTATCGAGCGTGGTTTTGAATACTACCTTCCGAGTCATGTCTCATTTGAAATCATCGTCATCGGACTAGTATCATTGGACTTTCGCGTCACGTGTGACTTGTGCAGATCTTGAGCCAATCGCAAGAAAGAAGCTGTAAGATTTCTAACGCCATGGTATAATTTACGGCAATTATCATTCATTCATAATTTATCGATTAACAATCCTCAAACATCATTTTCATTTTGACCAGACGGTCATTTTAACTCATTAATCACTCAACTCATTTCATTACTCGGTTGTTGATACGGAAGATCATATAATTAATCTTGTTAACTTGTTCAAGATAATCATTTCAATAATTTCATCGGACATCATGTCACCTCGATTAATCGTTCATGTAAACCTTGTGTTAGAGCGTATGCTCATTTTCATCATTTAATGACGTAATCATAATGTGATACTCATGCGAGATATATAATCATCATATGACTTTCCACTTGATATGGAAAGGGCGGAAGGGCGTGGAGGACGAGGCCGTGGAGCGGGCCGAATCCGAGAACTCGTGCAAATACTCGTGCAAATGCCGGGAATAATGCTAATTCATCAAGCGGCGCCACTCATTCACACAGACGCGATCATTCACTGTCGGGAGTCGTACCGGGACACGGCTCGGTCGAGAGGTGTCGGGTTGACCCACTCGCATTTATGCAGGGCATGATGGCCCAAATGACCCGGATGGCTCGGTTGATGGAGACGATGCATAACTCCGTCAATCAAAATCAGCGAGGCTCCTCGCCGCCACCTCGGAGAGGCAAGAGAAAGGTGTAAGCAATATCATTAGCGATATCTCTCGCCAAATGACCACCTACTTTTGAGGGCTCATCCGAGCGGCGGATATTGTTCATTGGCTTGAGCATTTTGAAAAGTTATTTGCTATGGTGGATTGCCACAGAAGGGCATAAAGTTTCGATTGCGGCTTACTATCTCGGTAAGAGCGCTCATTCATGGTGGTTATCGTTGAAGCCCACACGGAACATGTACTTGGGATCGGTTCAAGACTCTCATGATGGAGAGGTACTATCCGGCCCCACTCGGGAGGCCAAGTTGTCGGAATTACTCACTCCCGACCTTTCGGCGGATGATGATGTTCTCGCCATCGCGAAAAATTTCAGAACTTCTTCCGTTCGCCTCATCTATCATTCACTCGAAGCGGACAAGATCAAGTATTTCAAAGAGGTGAAACCCCGTATGAGACTTGATTACTTAATCATAATCGTGCCACTCTGCCGAGTTCATTGAGAAGGCTCTTACTTACGAGCTTACGGCTAAGGAAATTGCTAAGCGGCAACCTTCTGCGCTAGCAAGAAGTCCAAGAACCGTAATCGATCGACGGAGTCGTGCCACTTTCAAGAAACCACGTGCGGGCTCTACTTTTTCTGAGCGACATCCCACGACGTCTAAACCGCGGAATCTCGGTCGCAAGCGGCGATTCGGCCATCACTGTTTCAAGCTGTGAGCAGAGTCATTTCGGCACTAAATGTCCAAGCGATGCATCACGTGCCACAATGTGGATTGCCGGGCATAGGGCCCGTTTTTGCCGTAGGGACTCTAAACCCACTCCGGCGTCATCTCAAGCCCCAGGTCATTCAGCGGTGCAGAATCAGGCCACTCAGTCAGCGTCGTTCAAGACGACAGGAGCTAAAGGCGGAGCCAAGAGCTATCAGACGGGAGCGTCCGGTTCGGGGGCCGGCAATCCCCGAATTTATGAGATGAAGAAGACCGATGATCCCGAGGCCCGAATGATCTCAGGTACACTCGATATTCTATCTCAACCTGTGTGTACCCTTTTTGATACTGGTGCATCTCATTCATTCATTTCCGAGTCATGTTTGAGTAGACTACGTCTGGGTAGTGCTACTAGTTGTGAGCCTTATGTCATTGGCCTACCTGATGGTAGACGAATTATCGGTAATCGTGAGATTCAGAATTGTCCGATTCAGTTTCATGGTCGTGTATGGCCAGCGGACCTAATCGTAGTAGATTTGCCGAGGGACGACGTCATCTTGGGTATTGACTGGATGGATCGTCATGATGCCATCATTAGTGTCCGTAAGCGTATGGTCACTATCATTTCAGACGATGGGGTCGAATGTGTTTTTCAGGGAGGTAATCCCGGCTGTTCTGGTAAAGTCATTAATTTGATGAAAGCAGTACGGTTACTCAGTCAGGGATGTGTTGGTTATTGGTGCTATATGACCAAAACCGAAAAATCATCAGTATTGTTGTCGGATATTCCGGTTGTGAGAGAATATGCCGATGTATTTCCAGACGAGTTACCTGGTTTACCTCCACAGAGAGATGTGGAATTCACGATCGAGTTGGAGCACAAATGCGTCTACGATATCGAAGGCACCGTCGGATGGCCCCGAAATGCGGGGAGTTGAAGAATCAACTTGAAGAATTGTTCGAGAAAGGTTATATCCGACCGAGTGCGTCTCCGTGGGGAGCACCAAGGTCGTTTGTAAAAAAGAAGGAAGGTTCTTTTCGCTTGTGTATCGATTATCGGGAGTTGAATAGGGTGACAATCAAGAATAAGTATCCTTTAACCCGTATCGATGACCTTTTGGATCAACTTCAGGGAGCTTCAGTATTTTCCAAGATCGACTTAAGATCTGGATATCATCAGCTGTGGATTCGAGAGTCGGATATCGCGAGGACGGCGTTTCGAACACGCTATGGTCATTTTGAGTTCGTAGTTATGCCGTTCGGACTAACTAATGCACCTGCGGTATTCATGGAACTAATGAATCGGGTCTTCATCGACTTTTTGGATCGATTTGTTGTTGTCTTCATCGATGACATTTTGATTTATTCTCGTAACCGAGAGGAACACGAGATTCATCTTCATCAGGTTCTCGACGTGTTGAGACGAGAGCAACTCTATGGAAAGTTTTCCAAATGCGAGTTCTGGATGTCTGAAGTGACTTTTCTCGGACATTTAATTTCATCGGACGGAGTTCGTGTCGACCCTCAGAAGACGGAGGCTATCCGAGACTGGTTACCTCCGAAGAATGTTAAGGAGATCCGAAGTTTTCTCGGATTAGCGGGCTATTATCGGCGATTTGTGGAGGGATTTTATAAAATCGCTCAACCCTTGACGAACCTTTTGCGGAAGGATAAGAAATACACGTGGTCCGACGCGTGTCAACGGAGTTTTGAGGAACTCAAGAGCCGATTAATGTCAGC
Source organism: Orobanche coerulescens (assembly GCA_033398695.1). Taxonomy (NCBI): domain Eukaryota; kingdom Viridiplantae; phylum Streptophyta; class Magnoliopsida; order Lamiales; family Orobanchaceae; genus Orobanche; species Orobanche coerulescens. The sequence continues at coordinate 109,661,612 of CM065807.1, read as the reverse complement.
ACCTGTACTTTCCTTGCCACAGGGGATGGAGGGATTTGTGGTTTATAGTGATGCGTCCAGACAGGGTCTCGGATGTGTACTCATGCAGAATGGGAAGGTTATTGCTTATGCTTCACGACAATTGAGACCTTACGAGATTAATTATCCGACCCACGACCTTGAGCTAGCAGCCGTGGTGTTTTCTTTGAAAATTTGGCGTCATTATATTTATGGCGTTACTTGTCAGATATTCACCGATCATAAAAGTTTAAAGTATATATTTACTCAGAAGGAGTTAAATATGCGACAGAGGCGCTGGTTAGAACTAATCAAGGATTATGATATTGAGATCCTTTACCACCCGGGCAAGGCGAACGTTGTCGCCGACGCCTTGAGTCGTAAGTCCGTTCAGGAGCAGATGCTTGCTCGTTTAACTTGATTCGAGAAGGAGCTTGGCAGGAATTCCTTAGACCGAGATCGAGGTCCGGCTTGAATTCGGGGACAACTTTGTATGTTAGAGATTTCATCGTCACTTGAGGAGGTAATCGAGAGAATCGAGTTCGGACCCTTCATTGTTGCGCATCCCCGAGGATGTGACTCGGGGAAAGCCCACGGATTCGTGGTCCACGAGGACGGACTTTTGAGGTTTAAGAACCGGTTGTGCGTGCGGCGAATGAAGAGTTGAAAAACTCGATTTTGAGAGAAGCTCATGCTACCCCTTATTCTGTTCACCCGGTCTAGCAAGATGTATAAAGACTTGAAACAAAATTCCGGTGGAGTAATATGAAGCGAGAAGTCGCGGAATTTGTTTCGAGATGCTTAACTTGCTGACAAGTCAAGATTGAACATCGGCCGGCGGGTATGCTGAAACCTCTCCCTATTCCAGTGGAAATGGAAGACATTTCTATGGATTTCATCACGAGTTTGCCGACAGTCGTCGTGGCATGAATACGATCCGGGTGATTGTGGACCGCTTAACTAAATCAGCTCATTTTCTTGAGATTAAGGATACTTGGGGTCCCGAGAGACTTGCCCCTATTCATCAAAGAGATTGTGAGACCGCAGTACTCCTAAAAGTATCGTTTCCGATCGTGACGGACGGTTTGTGTCACATTTTTGGAAATCGATTCATCGTGCTATGGGAACTCGGCTTAATCTCGATCGCCTTTCATCCTCGGTCAAGCGGACAATCGGAGAGGACTATTCGGACATTAGAGGACATGTTGAGAGCTTGCGTCCTCGATTGGAAGGATGATTGGGAAGCCCAACTACCATTGATCGAGTTCACGTATAATAATAGTTGGCATGCTTCCATTAAGATGGCACCTTACGAGGCCTTATGCGGTCGTCGTTGTCGCTCTCCTTTGTGTTGGGATGACTTGTCGAATCAATCGACACCGAGCCCGATATGCTTATAGCCGCCGGGAAAAGGTAGCTTTGATCAAGAGTCGTTTGTTGACCGCTCAGTCGGCAGAAATCATATGCGAGATAACCGTAAATGCGACCATTAGAGTTCGAGGCTGGTGACCATGTGTTGGTCAAGGTATCCCCGAGTCGTGGTATCTTCCGTTTTGGGAAGAGGGGAAAGTTGAGTCCGAGATTCATTGGACCGTTTGAGATTTTGGATCGAGTAGGCGAGTTGCTTATCGATTGGCTTTACCTCCGGCGTTGAGCCGAATTCATAATGTGTTTCATGTCTCTCAGTTGCGTAAGTATGTTGCCGACCCGAGTCACATACTGCAGTTCGACGAAATCGAAATCACCGACGACCACTCATATGAGGAGCGTCCTATACGAGTCTTAGAGCGGCGAATCAAACAGTTGAGAAATAAGACGATTCCTTTGGTTAAGATTCAGTGGCCTAGACACGGAGTCGAAGAGGCCACTTGGGAAACCGAGGATAGTATGCGGGAGAGTTATCCCGAATTGTTTGACCCTTAGTTTCGGGGACGAAACTCTTTTAAGGGGGGGTGTATGTAATACCCGGTTGTAATTCAGTAATTATCATTCAGTATTTACCATTCAGTAATTGATACTCTGTAATTTCATTCATTATTGATCATTTGTCACTCATTTTCAGTCATGGTATTCATCATTCAGAGTAATTGTATCGTGTATCAATCGTTATTCATCACTAATCTGATTGGAGTTTCGTGCCGTGTTTATCATCATTGTCATTTTCGTTGCGAGCTGTGCGTGAGGAGTAGCGCACGCTACATACTCCTTTTAGCGTACGCTAATTGGGTATAGGTAGCGCACGCTACCACTCAGCTTTAGCGCACGCTAAGGTTACCCTGGCTGCAGTCCAGAAGGTACTGGACTGCAGGTGAGTTATAAGTAGCGCACGCTACGAATGGTAAGTAGCGCGCGCTAGTGGGTTGAAGTAGCGCACGCTAATATGAGGTGTAGCGCGCGCTAGGGACAGATCAGGTTGAGTCCAGTGGTTACTGGACTGCACTGGATTAATTCATAGCGCACGCTATGTGCTGTTGTTAGCGTACGCAATCGACATATTAGCGCACGCTAAATAATGGTTGTAGCGCACGCTATCAAGGTCGATCGAGAACAGGCGGTTTCGGATTCCGATCGGGCATCAAATTATCCGTTAGCGCACGCTAACTATGAGTATTAGCGTACGCTAGTAGTATGGTCGTAGCGCACGCGCTACAAAGGTACGTGGCGCGCTACCGTGTTCGGACGGTGGGTCTTGGACTACCCAAATTACTCGTTAGCGCACGCTACGCACAAGCTAGCGACGCTAACACAGGGTAGCTATAAATTGGACAGTTTAGTCAGAGTTCGTCATTATTCATCTCATTTCATTCCTTCGGTAGTTTTGGGCGATTTCGAGCGATTCGGAGAGGATTCTTCGAGGTGTAATCATCAATCATCATCTTCAAGCTCATCTTTCGGATTAATCATCGTTTCATCATCTTCATCTCATCGAATCAAAGGTATTAATCTCTTGGATCTAGAATTTCGGATTTTTGGGTTTTTCCTCCCGATTTTCTTCGTGTAAGCTTGGATTATCATTGGAATATATTAGATATGGATTATCTACCTTGGTTAAGTATATTCTTGCGGATTTAACGGTTATTTTCGGAATTATTTCAAGAACCCTTGGGGTTGACTTCGGTTATTTTGGGGATTTCCGATTGTCGTTATTATTAACTTGAATTGTGGATTCCTATGAGAGTATTGATGTCATTGATAATGTTTTGCTGGTTTAAATCAATCATGTTGGAGTTGGTTCGATAATTCGGGTTTGGTTTTAACCAACGGGTATCTCAATGTTTTCGTTAGAGTTCATCTACGAGTTCGGATATTGTTGTATCGACGTTTGGGTCGGTTATGATCGTATTTGATTCGTGTATTGATCGATTGTCGGTACTTATTGTTATTCAAGGTTGTTCGAGCGACCGACATTTCATTTAGGACGTTGTTCGTGGACGGACATTCTTCATCGGTATTGTGTAAGTTAATTCTTACTCGGTTAAAAGGATATTCATTCCTTTTGTTGTTGTTCATTCATAATCGTAACTCATTCATCATTGTATTAACCGTATCAAAACTTGTCATTGTCAATTAATCACCTCGGTCATAAGAGCAGCGGTTCGATCATTTCATTGAGCTATCATTCATTTCACCATCATTAAATCTTGGTGAGTCATTATTCATTTTCGTTGTCACTTTTGTCATATTGTGGCATTAGGGTCATCTTGGCATGCGGTTGGTATGTGTAGGATTTTCATGTCGGGCACATTATAGTCGTGTGTTGGTTGTTGGCCTCACATTGGGTGTGCACACGAGTTGATGGCTTCGTGAGATCGATTAGGTACAAGACCACACGTGTATTCGATCGATACTCGTTGGTGGCTTGTGCGGACACATTTCCATCCCGGACGTAGTGTGGCGCCATTTCCTTTGAGCCGTCGATAGTCGATTCATATAGCATGTTTGATTGCGTATGTTTCGGCAGGATAATTCATAATTTCGGATATATCATGATTGTGTATTTTCAACCCTTGAGGATTGTTGTTACGTATGGCCCGGCCCTGGGGATATTGTTTTTCAGGTCATGGCAAGGCTAAAGCACGGGGAGAGCACGGTGACAGAGAGGAGTCCCAGTGATACTAGTAGGGGGCCCCAGTCTTTTCAGTCATTATGTTTCTTTTATTTATTCCGCTGCAGACATTCCGTTTGAATATTCATTTCACTCATTGTTGTATATTTTATCTCCATATAAAATATACTTGTATTCAGTATCATCCTGGGTGTGTTGTATGAAACTCCTAATCGGAGTAATTGATGTTGTAATGTGGTTCGGTACTACATTTACCCTGTGTAATTCATCCTTTTTCATTCGCCTGGTGGGTCCCAGTCGGGGGTCCACGGCACTGTAATATCCGCCTAGTTTGGGGTGTTACAAGTTCAGCTTTTATCAAAAGAGTATTACATCTTTCAACTTATGATTGGCGCGCAGGCACAATCTTACAGTGTAATCTAGATACATACAACTGAATCTATGAACTGTTCGTAGACAAGTTCGTACAGCTTATCATTTAACAAGTTTTCATACTTATATTAATTCAGCAAATGGATTGAATTACGTAATCATACAAACACACAATAGATTACGAGTTGTAATCTTTCAAGTGAAAAATATTTTATTGATATTGAGCAAAGATTACAATGTTTTTGCTATCTCACAGCAAATAAGAATAGAGAAGAGTGAGAAAATAGGATAAGAATACAGGAGGGAATTTAGCTCCTATAGTCCGAATGCTTCCAAGGCTTTCTAGGGTCATTCTTGGTACCCTTCCACCAGTTCTGATGCACATCCTTGTTTCGATTAAGGTATATAGCTTGACCTTCGTAGGACTTATCGAAAACTAGGATCTAATCCTCTGGATGGGTAACTAAGTTGCCTTGCTTGTTCTTGGACTTCATTTTCTGCTGGAGTGGGAGCGTTCCTTCGTCCAACCTTTTCTTAAACTCCTCTGCGGCTTCCTGCACCGTTCTGCAACTATTAAATATTTGAGATTCCCTGATAAGATCAACAAAGTATCTTAGGAGTTCATTCTTCCTCCAGTTATTGATCTCGTCTGCAGTTGGCTGTCGGTTGGCTGAGAGGTTTATAGCTTGGGGATTTTGAACGAGGTTCTTCCAAGGAAACTTAGGGGCTTGGAATTATGGGCAATCTCCCTGTATCCTGATGTTGTGAGCCGGAGATGCTAAACGATTAATTGCAGCAGTAATGCTATCTCCTAATACAGCTTCCAACTCCTTCTCTTGCTCAAGCCTCAATCTCCTAGCAGCTTTCCTCGCCTCTTCCCCCTTTTTGGTGTCATCAAGGTAGGACACCTTTTCATCAAGACGTTCAAGGATTTGCATAGCAGCATCCCGTTTTGTCTCAAAATTTGTCATTTTATTCACTAGGGATGTGAGCACCTGCGACATATCTTGAATTTTCTTGTCGTGGGATCGAAGCTGGGAAACAGATTCAATGAGAGCGGATATTGTCTTAGCCTCAGAGACATGAAGTTTAGATTGTTCTTCCAGCAGGATCTGCTCCTGACGCTGTTGTAATTGGCTAAGGGCCTGCTTGAAGATGGTAGGCAGGATGCGGAAGGCTTCCTCAACTTGAGAAACTTCATGCCTCATACCAGTCATTTCTTCAACGGCTGACTGATGTAACCAATTAATCTCTTTTTCAACAGCATGCAGGGCATTCACGGCGTCCTGCAAGAAAATAGTTTGGCGGCCAAGAGCATACAATTGCTCTTTCTTCTCGGCAGTTCGTGGAGAGTCTGGCTTGGCAAAATCTTCAACTCCATTCAACTGTATCAAGTTCAGATTAGGATGTGAATTGAGTTGGAAATCCTCAGTTATTATACCATCGTCAGATTCCAAAACAGTTGAGGGTGCGGGAGCTTCAGATGCGGGCTCCGCAATAGGTGTTGCTGTATTCTCCTATTCTGAAATAGGTTCTGAAGACATAGGTACAGGAGGGACTGAATCCTCATGTTGTCTCTCAGCGTCCGTCTGCTCCTGCAGAGGGACTAATTCCTCGTGCGGGATGGTGCTTGTCTGGTCGTCTGTGGCGACAAGCTCGGGTGCCTGTTCTGGGGTTGGTTGTTCCTCTGCGACAGGAGGGACTGAATCCTCGCTGTTGGGAACATTATTTTGGCTAGAGGTCCCTTGATCTGGCTGGGTTTCCTCATGACTCATTCTCAGACCTGCCTGGAGGGCATCGTCGTCGTCCGAGTCATGATCAGATTTGGGGCTGTGGGGATCAGAGCCAATAGATTTTGCTTTTCCTTTCTTGCAGGTGTCTGCCTTGCCCATCAGGTGGCTGGTGATAAACTCTTGACAGCACATGTTGTCCCATTGGATCAGGGTCTCAACATCTTGAGAATCCGTTACTTTTAAGACAAACCATTCTTCTTCGCACCATTCGCTCCAGTTGTACAAAGTATTGTACGGAGCTAGCTTGTAGGCTTTCCACTAGACAAAGCGTTCATATGCCTGCTCAATTTGCACATAAAGCAAAGTCTTGTTTATTATGGAGTCTGGGGAGGGGCTGCGTACAGTGCTTGCGTCTGCTGTATGCACGGGTTCCTCGACAATCATGGGTTCCTGTGTTGGAGCTGGATCCCGAACAGGGGTTGGTACCCTGATGGAGGAAGGATCCTGAACGGGTGTGGAATCCCGAATAGGAGATGTGGTAATGGCTCCAAAGAGGCAGCCGACTCGCTAGAGTCTTTCAAGTTGGCAGATGTTTGAATATCTGTCGTAGCCGTCAAAGGCTCGGGATCTACTGTCGTGACAGTAGCAATCATCTCTTCCGCAGGGGTTGCGCCCTGGGGGCTCTATATAGTGGGTTGGGCCATTGAAGGAGCATCCTCGGAGATTTCTGTATCTTTAACTTTTGTGAGTCTTATTAGCTTCTTTTTCGGCTTCTCACCAGCAATGGGAGTTTTGCTGTGAGATCTCTTTCTTTTCTTTGAAGTCTCCTCGCTCTGGGACTTCGAAGACACATCCCTAGGATTGACAGAAGGGCAAATTTTGGACAAAAGGTCTGTTCGCAATCAGGGGTCCTTTTTTGAAAACGGAGGGTCTGATGCTTCCCATGTATATCCGAGAATTGATCTTCTTTGTGTCTTCGGCTTGCGGAACACCGCATTTTGACAGAATGTAATTTAGAAGCAAACCAAAAGACTTCTTCTGCGAGGCAGGCTTAGAGACTTCTTCCTGCAACCTCTTTAGAATTATTTGACACCAGTTGACCTTTTCACAGGTCATGGTTGCAACCATCAACCTGAATCTTAAATTGGTACACATCTCGAACGCACCTGTTCTATTCTAAATTACACGGCAACAAAAATTATGTAAATAAACAAAAGGTAAATAAAAGAGTTTTTTGTGGCAAGAGGTGTGAACCGTTTCAACCGATGCTGAACCGGTGAACAATCCATAATATTTGGTCAGGACTTCTTAGGACCCAAAGGTCTCAAGATCTTCCATTGCCAGGCCACCAGCAGGAAGCCTGTAGAGATTCTGAAGCAGCTCTTGGTCAACACGGATCTCGACTCTGCGAATGAAAACAGTGATGTCAGCAACATTTCCTCCCTGAGCAAGCGAGAAGAAATGGACAGCAGCGTTGAGGTAGAATTCCTCAACCATATGAGCATCAAAACGCTCAGTGGTGTGACTTCCAAGGAGATAAAGGCCTTGCTGATGAATCCTCGTAATGACGTACTCCATCGATTCGACGTCATCACTTTCGGAACGTACACGTTCAAGCGCGATAGATCTAGCAAAGATCCATCCATCGATGATGTTGGAGGACTTCTTGAGAGAGATTTAGGAGGTCTGAGAAGATACCAACGATTCTCGAGGAAAAGTAAAGAAGATTCAAAGAGAAATGCAGTAAAAGCAAAAAGACTTGTAGGCTGTATGCTCAAGGACTCGTTCAATATGCAGAAAGCGTAAAGAGTCTGAAGAGGCATTGACAGTCCTTTTTATAGTGGGCGGCGCCGAAGGGTTTACAGATAATGAACGGTCAGATTTAAGGGATGAGAACCATTGTTTAAAATAAACGACCACGATGGACTGAGTGTAACTGGTACAACTTATCCATCTAATTTTTAAAATGAGAGCGGGTCCCACTTCTGACTTATCAAATTACCCTTATTACCTGAAACGGCAGTGAAAAATTAATAAAATAATTTGAAACATCGCGGCTTTGGAGATACTAATGTCCAGATGTTGTGTAAAGTATTTAATGCAAAAGGCTTTTTAATTATAACAGGGCACGTGGACACAAAAATTGTTTTAAAAAGAAATAACATAATAATTTATTTCCCATCGTATGTGCTGTATCCGCGAAAATACAGCGTTCCCCCTTAAAAGGTACATACGGGTTTCAATTCCATACAGCAACTTTCGGATTAATGCTGTATTCTTAGGTCTTACTGTATTCCCCCTTAATTATTGCACACGTTAGTTGTAGGATAGTTCATGTCTCTTTGTTCCTACAGTGCTGTTCTGATAGACTGTGTGTACAGATAATTATAGGTGGAAACTGTATTCTTGGGTCTTACAGCATTCCCCCTCAATTGATGAGTAAAAGCATTAAAAACTTACAGGGAGTCAGGCTGTAGCAATCCCAATTCATGTCGAAGCATGCAGAATCTTGCTGTGTCGAGAGGTTTGGTAAAGATGTTGGCTAACTGGATATCTGTATGAACTTTTTCCAGCCGAATATCCTTGTTCTCAACATGATTACTGATGAAGTGATGCTTCGTGTTGATATGCTTAGTGCGTGAGTGCAATACAAAGTTGTGCGTTATTGCAATTGCACTCGTGCTATGGCACATTATCGGCGTTTCTTTAGCTTCAATTCCATAGTCTGACAGCTGTTGTTGCATCCAAAGGATCTGCATACAACAACTACTAGCAGCATAGTATTCTGATTCAGCTGTTGAAAGCGAGTTTGCCAATTGTTTCTTGCTAAACCAAGACACAAGTCTAGGTCCAAGAAAGTGACAAGTTCCACTTGTACTCTTCCTATCTAGCTTGCAACCTCCGAGATCCGAGTCGCTGTATCCAACTAAATCGAATCCGCCTTCTTTAGTATACCACAATCCTACATCGACTGTCCCTTTGACGTATTTCAGGATTCGTTTGGCTGTTGCGAAGTATGATTCTTTAGGTGCTACTTGATATCACGCACACACTCCTACAGCAAACTGGATATCGGGCCTGCTAGTCGTTAGGTACAAGAGTGAGCCAATAAGCTTCCTGTAGAGTGATTGATCAACCGGATTTCCAGCTTCATCAGCATTAATTTGCACGGAAGTGCTCATGGGGGTTGACGATGATTTGGAAGTATTCATTCCAAACTTGTTGAGAAGCTCCTTGCTGTATTTTTCCTAGTTGATGAAAATCCCTATAGGCAACTGCTTTACCTACAATCCTAGGAAATAACTAAGTTCTCCCATCATACTCATTTCAAATTTACTTTGCATGAGATGAGAGAACCTTTGACACAAAGCGAGGTTAGTTGAACCAAATATTATATCATCTACATATATTTGAACCATCAGGAGGTCATCACCTTCTTGTATTTTGAATAAGATCTTGTCCACAGCACCTTTCTTGAATCCATTATCGGTTAGATACTGGGACCGAGTCTCATACCATGCTCTAGGGTTGCTTAAGTCCATACAGTGCTTTCCTTAGCCTGTATACAAGGTCTCCGCCTTCTGGATTGACAAACCCTGATGGTTGTTCAACATATACTTCTTCAGTAAGGTCTCCATTCAGGAATGCACTCCTGACATCCATTTAATATACAATGAAGCTCTTATAGGCGGCAAAGGCTAAAAATATCCTAATGGCTTCTAGTCTGGCTACAGGGGCAAATATTTCATCGTAGTCTATGCCTTCTTCCTGTCTATAGCCTTGGGCGACTACTCTAGATTTATTTATGATAATGAGTCCATTTCTATCCTTCTTGTTTCTAAATACCCATTTGGTTCCAATTACGGATTGATGCGTAGGTCTGGGTACAAGATACCATACGTTGTTTCTTTCGAAACCGTTAAGCTCCTCTTCCATAGATGTAATCCAATGAGAGTTGTTGAGAGCTTCTTTGGTAGAAACAGGTTCGGATTGGGCTAAAAATACAGCAATAGTGCACATGTTAAGTCTTCTAAGTTCAGATTGAGATTTCCATTCAAGAAATAGACATATCTCAGACTTGGGTTCTTCTTGCGCACATAGTACATTTCTTTGTGTACTCTGTATTCTCCTACGAGTAGAAACTCCATCATCAATATTTCCTATGATCAACTCTTGTGGGTGATCTCTCAACCATCTTCTCTCGGGTTCTAATTCGGCGTCCCGTACTGTATCTTGAGTTGTTGTAGTTTCGGCTTCAGCTTGTACAACATCTGCTTCATCTACTTCAGTTCTTACAGCTGCGGGGTTGATTTCTATGTCAGCGACAGGCTCTATAGGAGTTGGTGGATCTATGATGGAAAGTTGTTAGATGTTCTGAGTAAGTTCTTCTACTCCTGTAGGATCATGGTGAGGTTCGTCGAATACTACATGAACTAATTCCTCAATTGTTAGATTCCTTTTATTAAAGATCCTGTAAGCTTTGCTAACAGAGTAATATCCTATAAATATCCCTTCATCCGATTTCTCATCGAAGGTTCTAAGTTGATCCTTCCCGTTGTTCAAAACGTAACACCTGCATCCAAATATGTGAAAGTACGAGACTAATGGAGTTTTGTTGTTCCATACCTCGTATGCTGTTTTGTTGTGGTGCTTGTTGATGATACAGCGGTTTTGTGTATAGCACGCTGTAGTGGTAGCTTCGCCCCAGGAACGCTGTGGCAATTTGCTAGCGGCAATCATTGTCCTTGTTGCTTCCTTCAGCGTCCTCTTCTTTCGCTCAGCAACACCATTTTGTTGAGGTGTACGGGCAGCTGAGTATTCGTGTTGTATCCCATTTTCCGAACAGTATTGCTCTATAAAGCGGTTAGTGAATTCTGTACCTCTATCGGAATGAATGGACACGATACTCAACCCTTTCTCATTCTGAAGCTTTCTCAGGTGCTCGGGCAGCTTTGATGTTGTTTCCTTCTTCTTGCTTAGGAAGATTGTCCAAGCATACCTGGAATAATCATCAACAATAACAAGACAGTATTTCTTACCTCCCAAACTACAGGACCATAGAGATCCATATGTAGCATTTCCAAAGTTCTCTGAGTGGAAAGGTAGGATTTGCTTTTCAGGGTGGTCTTGATTTGCTTGCCTTTCTGACAGGGTCCACAAACGCTGTCTTTTTGGAATGAAACATTTGGCAATCCTCTAACCATTCCCTGTCTGGAAAGCTTGTTGATAGTCTTGAAGTTGACGTGAGACATCCTTTTGTGCCATAGCCAGCCTAAATCTGCAGTGCCTTTGGCAACAAAACAAGGAATTGTGGAGCTCGTAGGCATCCAGTCAGCAATATACATATTACCTGATCTGCTTCCTGTGAAAACAACTTCTTTGGTCAGGATGTTCTTGACTCTAAAGTGATCTATATAGAACTTCACCGAGAACTGTTTGTCACAGAACTGGCTAATACTAAGTGGATTGTATTGTAAGCCTTCAACATAAGCTACATCGGTGACTTTGAATTTTCCTACAAGTAGGGTTCCATTCCCTCTTGTTCTCCCCTTAGATTTATCACCGAAACGCACTTTTGGACCGCGACCTTCTACGTAATCTGACAGCTTGCTTTTGTCTCCTGTCATGTGCCGAGAATCCGTTATCAAAGTACCAGATGTCTTTCTCTAAGATGTCCTGTATGCAAATAAATTAGGTAGATTTAGGTCCCCTTTGTTTGTTGGGTCCATGAATGTTAGTGCCTTTAGGTACCCAAATTTTCCTGACAACAATAGACTTACTGTAGGATGGTTTAAGTCCGCAGTTGCGATGTCTACATGGGGCATGTACATAGTCGCTATAACCATGATAATCATTATGCATGTAAAATTCAGGGTTATTATTATTAATCCAGTACGAATGCCGTCTTGGAGGTGGAGCCATTTTCTTTGGCCTTACAGCTTGCCTTCTGGGTCTCCAGTTGGATTCCCAAAGCTGTTGTTGATACTGTGCAGAAACTTGCTTTCGCGAGGGATAACGCGGCTCCTATATCCAATACCTGTAGGTCACAAGTCGTCCAGGAATAAGTCTAGGGGGTGAATAGACTTATTGAAACTCTTTTCCACAAAGGATGAGTTTCTTAGCTGATGATACAAATGACTTGCAGTCAATGTAAGTGCGGAAGTCAGCTGGTGATGAACACAATATTAATCAATGGAACAGTTAAGTATACAGCAGGTAAGTATGATAATGAAAGCAGTAAAACATGCAGGCAATTATAGTGGTCTCAGAGGTGGGGTAATCCTCTACTAATCCACTTTTCTCCAAAACCAGTTGGAGATGAATTCACTATAATTCTCAACCAGTGATAAATATTAGAGTGATTCAACCAATTACAACAGCTTCCAACCAGTGGAATTCCTCGCTGTTGCAACTCCCTTTGACTGCCTTGCACCTCTTGATCTATGAGTCTCTCAACTTCAACAAGTGAAGTACCCCGAACTCAGGTTTTAAAGACAAGAGTGATTGTCTTCTCCAACTAAGAGCTTCTTCAAATAAGAACTTGAGAGCTCTTGCTCTTTCACGATGCTATTGTTCGCTTGATTGCTTTGTTTGCTTTGATTGCTTGTAAGTATTGTTCGCATCGTACTGCTCAACTTCAAATCTTCAGATATATAAAGGTGCCGATCCTTGAGCATTTCTTCATAGCCGTTGCAGATCTGTAACAAATCCGTCCGTTGGAGAAATGACTTCTTTGTTTTTCTTTCTGAATGTTGCAAGGCTAGATTCCCATATTTTAATCCAAATCCGACCGTTGTGAAGACTTCCATGTGATAGCACCGAATCTTTTGAATATAATAAGATTAAAGTCTTCAGTGGTGGGTCTAGATGATTTATTTAGATCATTTCCTTTCCGGGAATCTCTCCAATCTGTCTCTAATCGCCCGCATGTGACTTTCCATAAATATTGACTATTCTACGCATGCTGATGTGGACTGGAGTACTTGGCTGACCTCTCTATGGTCAACTAGTCTGATGTTCAGTCAACCTTCTCTGGTGTAGACTTCTCTGATGTGCCGACTTGTCTGTACTCTTCTGACCTGATTTGAACTTGACTGATCTGATGGTCAGACTACAGATGACTTGACTTTCCTTCTTGACTGCAGTCTAGTCCAACTTCGCTGATTAAATTGTTTAACCAGAACTTCTCTGATAGGTTGCCTAATATGACTCGTCTGTGGTCAACCTTATTTGAACAGGTGAGTTGACCAAGACTCAGCTGATATGAACATAGCCGATTTTTAAGCCTAACTTATGTGGCCTATAGAAGATACTCATTTGGTTCTTTTTTTCATTTTGCCAAGTATCTAACTTATCATAATTTGGCCTATGGAAGATACTCATTTGGTTCTTCCTTACATTTTGCCAAGTAATTTAAAACATACATTTGAATATATAAAGATGACATCATCAAAATCTAGCATGTATTCCTAACAAATTCCCTCTATTTTGATGATGGCAAAACTTAAGCAATTATTCAAATGAAGAACAGGTCTGCACATAAGTGCAAGACACAAACTAAAATCAATCTTGTTTTGAGACAACTAGAGATTGTCATTCAAATGACTGTTTATATATTTCTTCTGTTTGTTTACAAGAACATAGCTTTAAATGAACAAACAAATACAGAGAAATTACAAGTCTTCCAAAATCAAAAATTACAAAGAAAATTTAAGTACATATAAATGCTATCTGCCTCTGCGGACAGTTTGCTTGGCAGGTCTGAAAGGCTTTGCACCAATAGGTCTTTTCTTGATGGTGCAAGACCATATTTCCTCCTGACAACGAGTCTTGATCTTCTTGTGAAGAGAACTTATGCTCGTCACACAGCTTCTTTATATTCCTTTGCAGCGCTAACTCATCCAATTCATTGTTTGGTAAAGTGGGCGGATCTTTAGGTTTGAAGGGAGGAATCATGGGGTATGCATTCCATCCCTTATGTTTTAGTAGGAAGGCCCATAACTTTAGATGTGTTGATTCCATAAAGTTAATAAAAATATGCTGTGGGGAGCAATTTTTATCTTGGAGTAACTCCCATATATAAAAATCTTTAATGAACTTTTTCTTTGCAGATCCCCACATTGGTGTAGCTTCGACAGGAAGGAAATCTTCAACAAACCACAACTCTTTGCTGTCCCATTCTAATGTAGGCTCTTCCCCACGACGGGTCCTCCTTCTTTTGGCTGTAGACTGATCATCAGTATGCTCTTGGTCAGCTATTTCTCTTTTCTTCTGACTTGATGTCCCAGCTTCAATTAGTGGAACATCTTGTCTCTTCTTCGTTCTCAGCTCCTGAACCTGAACTTCTCTTTCTTCCCTCTCTTCCCCCTGCTTTCCTTCCCCCTTTTTGCTAGCATCAACCAATATGGTCAACTGCTACTCTACTCTTTGCATCCAGTCAGTCATGCCAAATGGCATTCTGGAATTGTTGGGAGGAGGTTGAGGAGCATTCCTCTGCAGTAGGGTGTCAATCTTTGCATTTATTGACTGTAGGCCATGTGTGATTCTGGCGGCAAGCAGCTCTTCTAAGGATTCTCTGACAATGCTTCTGATCAGCTCAGTCATCACATGGGAGATTGGTGATGACTGAGGTGAGTGCTCACCGACGCTCTCTGTGCCTGCAGGTAGGTTTGCAGTGGACCTACCTGTCTGCAGACTCCTGTCTGCAGGCGGCTGATCAGGTGGGGTTTGCTCTGGGGTCCCCGACCTGTCATCTTCTTCAGCTAGGCTGGCATCAAGGCTGGTGTAGCGGGCAGGAGCCCCAGCCTTATCTGATCTGACTTCATCTTGGCCTCCTCTTTCTTCAGCCTCTTTCTCCTTTTCTTCTCTTCATCCTTCTCATATTCCTTCTCTTCATCCTTCACTTCATCCTCTCTCTTTTCTCTCTCATCACCCTTTTTATCATCATCATCAGCATCATCATCATCCTTATTATCTTTTTCTTCATCATCATCTTCTTTTTCTTCTTCTTCATCCTTATCAACTTCATCTCCTTCTTCTTCTCCTTCATCCACCAACTCCTCAGTTTTTTTTGATCTCTTCTTCTTCAGACTGTTTTTCAACTAAAATGTTTTCTTCTTCTTTTTATTTTTCTCCTTCCTCCTGTCTCTCCTCTTCATCTTCTATTACAATGATTTCTTCTTTTTCAACTTCCTTTTCTTTTTCCTCCACTACTTCTTCGATTCTTATTTCTTTTTCAACTACCTCCCAATATCCATTTGGGGTACCATCAAAAACACTTGCCATTATAAGATGGAGGAGATGCTCCATGTTTGTTTTAAAATAGGACATGAACCAGCCTTCCTGAAGTAGTAAAATCATATCTGACTCATTGCAAAAATGTGTGAGCAGATCCTCTGTAGCCTGGGGATACTCCCAGCTACTCCCTTCAATGAAAGCTTGAAGTTGAGTGAATGGAACAGTTTTAAGGGTTTTCCATTCCTCAAAAATTTATATAAAAGAATGTTTTAGAGCATGAGATTTGACAAGTAAAAGTTGCTCTACAAACAGGTTTAAGAAATTATTTTCAAGCAGGTTGAAACAATAGTTTGCCTCTGGAATTAGGATGATCAAACTTGCTTCTTCTTCCTCAGATACAAAATGAGGGGTTAGAACAGGAACCATTTGGGTCTCCAGGCTGGAGGGAGCAGGCCGATCCTCTATGTGAATGGGTTCAGGGGTAGTAAAATGATCTGGCTGCTCCTCCTCATCAAACAATTGCCTGGGTCTTTTGGGTGAAGGTTCTGGTGAGGAGTGAATCACGGATGGCTCACCAGGGGCTGGTCCCCTTCTTTTAAAATGGATGGCAATGGGGGTATCGTCTGAGTTTGAGACAGACCTGGCTGCAGGTTGATCCCTGGCTACAGCTTGATCTGCGGCTGACTCGCTAGAGCTCAAAGGGTATCTGTAGGGAGTTCGTTCTACAGACATTTCCTTTAGTATCTGAGCTGATTTCCTCTCACCTCCTAGCCTCCTCAGGGTCTCTTGGTCTAAATGACCAAGTCTCTTGTTGATGTGGAAGGGGTCAGTGTTTCCCTTCGCCACACCAAGCTGCTCCAACATCCAACTAAGCTGCGTTCCGAATGCCAGCTTGGATTTGAATCTCTTTTCTTCAACTAGCCACTCGACTTTGTTCATCTCACGCACCAATTACCTGAAGTTGTAATCAGCCCAGTCAATTCGTTCGTCTTGAATAAGTGCTCCCAGCACCATGAACTTGGCTGACGACAATTGGTCGTAGCTGTCTGCCATCCCCATCACTATTTTGTTGGTTATATCCAACGCATAGCGGTATTCCTTCTTCAATTCGCTCCTTTTGGCGGTCAGCTTTAACTTTTCCGGCTGGTCAACAGCCTTGATTTTCAGCCATGTGTCGGCTAGGTTCTGCTTTAGGACTTCGATAGCCATGCCGTGAGATTTCATCCCGAAGATTTTCCCAACTGATTCTGGAGTAATATCCACTTGGATTCCACAAATAGAACTCCTTATGCCTGATTCGAGCACTCGGGCCTCTCGGTAAAAAGCGATGACAGCCTCCTTGAACAAATGTTTGGGGCTGATATCCAGAAATGGGTAGATCCCATTTGCCTTCATCGCACTGATGAGATGTCGCACGTCGTTGTCCAGATTTGCCTCGAGAAGTCCTTCGAAATCGATGACTAGTGAGAAAATGATTTGGTCCTTCACCGCCTTAAGGTTAACTCCGTCGAAGTATGCTTCCATTTCTGCGCAAGAAAAAATTCCTTCTGAGTGTATGAAAATTTGAAATGGGTTTTTGCTCTGTGAAAATTAGGGTTCGTAGGTGTGAAGAAGATAAAGTGAAACGCCTTTTCGTATTTAAAAAGAAATTGAAGCGACATTTGGATTTAATATTATTTTAATTTTAAGTCGGTTCAAATTTTGAATTAGTGGGGTCATGTGAACGTGTAAGCGTGCTAGCTTGTCATCTTGTAATCGTGAACGTGGGATTGCCATGTGTAAATAAATAATAATAACTTATTCAGTAGTCAGTCAAAATTAGAAAAACTTAGCTGGTTGACCGTTGACGGTTGACTGTTTGACTGTTTGACTGCTCTGCATCAGGTAACTCTCCTTATCTGCTCCAGGTAGGTTCTGATGCATGTGGTCAGCTAAGTCCGTCCTTCGTCTTTTCGTCTAGTCTGATCAGGTAACTTCCTTTGCTTGTCTGATCTGGTCTTCAGGTAGCTTTCTCATCTGTACTAGATTCCCAATCTAGTAATTCAAGTTCCCTGCTCAGCTCCAAAAACCTTTCTTCTGGTAAAGGTTTGGTGAAAATGTCAGCAATCTGATATTCTGTGCTGACCCTTTCAACTCTGACTCTCTTATTAAGCACGTGATCTCTAATGAAGTGATGCTTAACATCAATGTGCTTCGTCCTTGAGTGTAATACAGGGTTGTTGGTGATTTCAATTGCACTATTGTTGTCGCACCAAATTGGGACTTCATTTGCAATTATATTGTAATCCCTTAGATGTTGTCTGATCCACAAGATCTGGGCACAACAGCTACCTGCTGCTAGATACTCTGACTATGTTGTTGAGATAGAGTTAGATATCTGCTTCTTGCTAAACCAGGATATCAGTCTGGTTCATAGGAATTGGCACGTTCCACTAGTTCTTTTCTTATTGATCTTACATCCTGCGAAATCTGCATCTGAATATCCTGATAGCTCAAAGTTGTCATCTTTAGGGTACCATAAACCGACATTAATGGTAGACTTGAGATATTTGATGATTCTCTTAGATGCTTCCAGGTGTGACTGCTTGGGTTTAGACTGGAATCTTGCACATACTCCTACAGCATATGAAATATCTGGCCTGCTTGCAGTCAGATAGAGAAGTGATCCAATGAGTCCTCAGTAGTGGGTTGAGTCCACTGATATGCCTTCTTCATCTGCTTCAAGATGTGTGCTTGTGCTTATAGGAATTTTTGCTGATTTGGCTGATTCCATTCCAAATCTCTTGATTAGATCTCTGGTGTATTTGGCCTGGTTGATGAAAATTCCATTTTCCATCTGCTTAACTTGCAGTCCTAGAAAAAAATTAAGCTTGCCCATCATACTCATCTCAAATTCTCCTTGCATGAGATTTGAAAACTTCTCACATAGATCTGGATTGGTTGAGCCAAATATGATATCATCTACATATATTTGGACTAATAATATATGGTCTTCATGCTCCACTCTGAATAGGGTCTTATCCACCTTGACTTTGCTGAATCCATTCTTCTCAAGAAACACGGATAATGTTTCATACCATGCTCTTGGGGCTTGCTCAAGTCCATGTAGAGCCTTTAAAAGCTTGTAGACTTTGTCTACTTTGACAAATCCAGGGGGTTGCTCTACATAGACTTCTTCTTATATAATTCCATTAAAAAAACACTCTTTACATCCATCTGGTAGACTATGAAATCTTTGAATGCTGCATATGCAAGGAATAGTCTGATGGCTTCTAATCTTGCAAAAGGTGCATAAGTTTCATCAAAATCTATCCCTTCGCATTGTGCATAGCCTTTAGCAATAAGTCTGGATTTATTCCTAACAACAGCTCCATCTTCATCGCAGTTGTTCTTGTACACCCATTTGGTGCCAATAACCTTTTTATGATCTGGTCTGTCTGTTAGTTCCCAAACATTGTTCCTTTCAATCTGATTAAGCTCTTCTTGCATTGCATTGATCCAAGAATAGTCTTCCAGGGCTTGCTCTGTTGTCTTGGGTTCTATTTGAGACATAAAACATGAAACATTGCCATTCCTACGGGTAGAGTAGGTCTTGTCTTGACTCCATCTGTTAGCTTCCCAATGATCTGTTGAATAGGGTGATCTTTGAGCCACTTAGGAATGTCTTCTTATTCAGGGTCTGTTCCCCCTGTAGATTTTCTTTGGTGGATTTTCTCTCTCTCTGCATCAGCTTGGATCTGATCTCCTTGGTCTGCAACTGGATCAGGTAGGTTTTGAGTAACTGACCAAGTTAACTGATCTCATTCTGGATCCTCCTTAGCAGCTCAGGTAACTTGGTTAGTGTTTCACTCTATTTATAGAAAAAAACAACCCATGTGTATCTTGAGTAGTCATCTACAACTACTAGAGCGTGCTTTCTGCCACTCAAGGTCCTTGGCTTGATGGGACCAAATAGATCCATGTGTAAAAGATCTAGGATCCTTGTTGTAACAGTGGTAGGTTGAACTGGCTTGAATGATACTCTTGTTTGCTTCCCTTTCTGATATGCATCACAAAGAGCTTCCTTCTTGAATACTTCTTCTGGAAGTCCTCTGACCAGCTTCTGAGAACTAATTTTGTTGATGGCTTTGAAATTCAGGTGACATAGTCTCTTGTGCCACATCCATCCATTCTCAGCTATTGTCTTAGATAGAAAATAGGTATTAGGAGTTCCTGTGTTCCAGTCTATCATATAGACATCCCTTCTTCTGAATCCTTGTAGTTTCACTTCTCCGGATAGGATATCTATCGCCATGCATTTCCAAATGGTAAAGACTACTAGATTCTTCTCATCACAAAACTGACTTATGCACAGAAGATTATACTTGAGTCCTTTGACATAGTGAACTTTGGACATGGTGATGTTTCCTCTGTGCAGCTCTCCAAAACCTTTAGTCTGACCTCTAGAGCTATCTCCAAAGGTTACATCTGGACCCTTTTCCTTGGTATAATTCATCAGCACCTTCTTATTCCCGGTCATGTGCCTTGAGCATCCGGAATCTACAAACCATTCTTCACCTCCAATGTTTGAATTGTGGAGATGTGGTAGTAGTCCTTCCATCTTTTCTGCAATCAGACAAGCAGAGATTTAGGTACCCAAATCTGTGTGGGTCCTCAGGGGTTAGTTGGTTTCCTGGAGAACTGGTTTCTCCTGGGGTTGTGAAAGTTGCTGTTATTACCCCTAAAAGGTGTGTAAGGTCTGGGCCTATATCCTCTATTAGGATTGTGTACCAGATATGCCTCATAAAACTGATGGTCTGGGCCATATCTAAATCTTGGCTGAGACCATTTATTAAATCTTTGAGGTCTCCACACCTGTTTGTTTTGAAAATTAGGATAACCTTGAGGTTTCCATTTGCCCCTCCCATTTTGAAATCTGTTTTTGGGGAGTCATTGATAATAGTGGCCATGTTGTCTGGGCTGCTGCTTCTGCCTTGGCCATTGCCTAGTCTCATGTCTAGGTGAATGCCTTGTATACCTTGGCTGCATCCTAGACCTGTGACTTAGCTGTTGCCTATTTTGAAATACAGGTTTGTATATTGGCTCAGCAAACGAGACAATTGTTTCTCCCTTGATGAATGTGGTTTTAGAACTAGAGGGAGTGTGTGGGTCATATCCAAGGCCTGATCTAGAATATAATGGCCTTTTATTTGTAGACAATTCACCCAGGGTTAGAGATGCCTTCAGGGAGGTTATTTCCTTCGCCTGATTTTTACTTAGCTGAGTTAGTTTTGCAAACTCAGCTTTTACATGAGCAAGTACAGCTGATTTCTCACTATTTAAAAAAGTTAATCGTTTTATCTCAGCTGTGGTATTATCAGCCTGGTTTGTAGAGTTAGTTGTAGCCTGTTATTCAAGATCAGCTTTGGTTTTATTAAATTCTGGGCTGAGTTTTTCAAAGTCATTTTTCAGCTGCTCATTCTCATCTTGCAGCTGGTTCCTCTCGGCTGATACAGTTTGGTATGCAGTTTTTAATCTCTAAAAATCTTTGAGAAGCTGATTTACAAACTCGTGTAAGTCCATGTCTTGTGACATGTCTGAGCTGTTATTATTTGAAACTGAGGGTTTAGATGTTACCTTTTCATCAGCTAGGTTGGCCATCAGATAATCATATTCTTCATCATCAGAGAAGAATCCGCTGCTTGATTCTACTCGCTCTTGGTCTTCTCCGATGAGGGCCTTCCTTCGGTCTTCTTTTCTGCTCACCTCCTTCTTGCTCTCGTCCTTCTTGAGATCAGGACAGTCGATTTGGATATGTCCTGTCTTGTGGCAATTATAACACTCCACCTTCCAGCTTCCATCCTTTTGATTTCTCCTGGGGTTCTCCTTATAATTCTTCTTGTATTTGGAGTAGTTCTTTCTGAAGTTGTTGAACCTTTGCATTATGAACGCCATTTCTTCCTCAAAATCAAGTGGATTTGGAGGTTTGACTTCAGATAAACTTTTGGCGGGGGACTCGACTGCAAAGGCTATTCCCTTCTCTGCAGGCTCGATAGATGATGAGCTTGGAAGCTCAAACTGATAAGCCTTTAGATCATAGAACAGCTCTTGGATCTTTATATTGTTAAGATCCTTGGATTCTCTAATGGCCACTGCCTTCATACTCCATTCAGGACTGAGAGATCTTAAGACCTTCAGCGCCATCTCCCTGTTCCCATATGATTTTTCCATGGAGTTAATCTCATTGATGATTTCAGTGAACCTTGTGTCCACTTGGTCTATGGATTCGCCATTCTTCATTTTGAAATTGTCAAAATTTTTAGTAGCAATTGACAACTTGTTTTCTTTTATCAGCTCGGTTCCCCCACACATTAAGGCTAATGTGTCCCAGATTTCTATGGCGTTTTTACAGTTCTTGATCTTGACAATTGTTGATTTGTCAAGAGTTTGGTACAACACGTCTCTGGCCCGGTTGTCAAGGTTGGCCAGCTTTCTTTCTTCAATAGTCAGCTCCGTCCTCTTCTCTGGGATCTTCTTTGGCTTCCCGGCTGCAATCTCCTCAGGAGTGTTGTCCTTCTCAAAGATGAAGGGACCATCCTCTATGATGCACCACATGTCGTCATGGATTGAAGATAAGTTTGCCTGCATGCTTATCTCCCAAAGGTCATACTCGTCAACTGAAAAAACAGGTAATCTAGAATGCATGTTCCATTTCTAAAATGAGCTTAAAATATATCCTCAATATATGGATCTGGTTCTTGAAATATTGAACCAACTTCTTCGATACCACTTGTAGATCACAAGTCGTACAGGAATAAGTCTAGAAGGGGGGTGAATAGACTTATTGAAACTCTTTTCCACAAAGGATGAGTTTCTCAGCTGATGGTACAAATGACTTGCAGTCAATGTAAGTGTGGAAGTCAGCTGATGACGAACACAAAATTAATCAATGGAACAGTTAAGTAAGTATGCAGCAGGTAAGTATGATAATGAAAGCAGTAAAACACGCAGGCAATTATAGTAGTCTCAGAGGTGGGGTAATCCTCTACTAATCCACTTTTCTCCAAACCAATTGGAGACGAATTCACTATAATTTTCAACCAGTGAAAAATATTACAGTGATTCAACCAATTACAACAGTTTCCAACCAGTGAAATTCCTTGCCATTGCAACTCCATTTACTGCTTTGCACCTCTTGATCTATGATCCTTGGATAGCTTTACAGTCTCTCAACTTCAACCAGTGAAGTACCCCAAACTCAGGTTTTAAAGACAAGAGTGATTGTCTTCTCCAACTAAGAGCTTCTTCAAATAAGAACTTTAGAACTCTTGCTCTTTCACGATGCTATTGTTCGCTTGATTGCTTTGTTTGATTTGATTGCTTGTAAGTATTGTTCGCATCATACTGCTCAACTTCAAATCTTCAGATATATATAGGTGCCGATCCTTGAGCATTTCTTCATAGCCATTGCAGATCTGTAACAAATCCGTCCGTTGGAGAAATAGACTTCTTTGTTTTTCTTTCTGAACGTTGCAAGGCTAGATTCCTATATTTTAATCAAATTCCGACCGTTGTGAAGACTTCCATGTGATAGCACCGAATCTTTTGAATATAATAAGATTAAAGTCTTCAGTGGTGGGCCTGGATGATTTATTTAAATAATTTCCTTTCCGGGAATCTCTACAATCTGTCTCTAATCGTCCGCATGTGACTTTTTGTAAATATTGACTGTTCAACGCATGCTGACGTGGACTGGAGTACTTGGCTGACCTCTTTGTGGTTAACTAGTCTGATGTGCAGTCAACCTTCTCTGGTGTCGACTTCTCTGATGTTCCGACTTGTCTGTAGTCTTCTGACCTGATTTGAACTTGACTGATCTGATGGTCAGACTACAGATGACTTGACTTTCCTTCTTGACTGCAGTCTGGTCCAACTTCGCTGATTAAATTGTTTGACCAGAACTTCTCTGGTAGGTTGCCTGATATGACTCATCTGTGGTCAACCTTATCTGAATAGGTGAGTTGACCAAGACTCGGCTGATATGAACTTAGCCGATTTTTAAGCCTAACTTATGTGGCCTATAGAAGACACTCATTTGGTTCTTCTTTTCATTTTGCCAAGTATCTAACTTATCATAATTTGGCCTATGGAAGATACTCATTTGGTTCTCCTTACGTTTTGCAAAGTATTTTAAAATATACATTTGAATATATAAGATGACATCATCAAAATCTAACAAGTATTCCTAACAATATCTAGGCGTGCTATACTGAAAGTACTGCCGTGCGGGCCTTTGATATTTAGATACAGCCTTCTTTCTGAACGGTTGTTGGCGCTGTTGATATGCTCTGGGTGCATGCTGTTGAATACACTTTACACGTCTGAATGAATGGTGATTCCGCTGTCTGGAATATGACTGTGGTGGCAGAATGGCAGCTTTTTCTATTCGCGGTGCAACAGGTTCCTTCACAGGACTAGGGATTTCTTCCGATACAGGAATGGGTTCCACACCCCTGATAAACACGGTACTAGTTTTCCCTTTATTGGAAAATGAGCTGTATCCTAAGCCAATTTTATCATGAGCATGTTTCCCAGTGCTTAGAATTTCTTTCATTCTCTTGGATGATTTCTCAAAAGATTTCAGAATGGTCTCATGTTTATTTCTCATTTTTCGAGAGTTTTTACTTTGGCTTGAAGCAGAACAAAATCATTTGTCTTACTTTCACTATGAGATTTAGTATCACTTAGTTCATGAGCAAGTTTATGATTGCTCTCCATGAGTTTTTTATGATCGACTTTGCTATTTTCACAATCAACAAACATATTTTCATAGTTTACTTTCAGCAAGTCGTTTTCTTCTTTCAGCTCTAGGTTAGAAATTTGGAGCTGCATATTTTCATTTTTCAAAGTCTCATGGGCCTTTTGAATGTTCTTAAACTCATTAATCATGTTTTCAAAAGTATGAGATGCATTGGTAGGAATAGGTGAGGTTGAGCTTACCTCATCATCGCTATCTTCATCTTCCGGAATGTCTTTGGCCATAAAGCACATATAGGCTTTATCTTCGAAATCATCATCAGATGAATCACTGTCAGTGACTATCTGAAGACATTCTTCGGACTTCGATGGTGCGGGGGAGGCTTCTGATTCACCAATCAGGGCTTAGAGCTTGTTTTTCCAAGCACGTCTTCTTTTATCCTTTTCTTATTGCTCGGCTTCCGGCAACCTTTGAACTTTAGGATGAGGACATTTGTTTGCATAATGTCCTGGTTTCCTGCAATTATAACACAGGTTAGCATCACCAGAGGAAGTTGTACCTTGTGAACAGGCTTGGGCCTGTATGGAGTTTTTCCCGACTTCTTGATAAACTTCTTGAACTTATGCATGAGAAGCGCCATTTCGTCTTGTGAGAGGATGTCGTCGTCGCTGTCAGCATTCTTGTGAATGGGCTTTGATGAGCTCGGCATGTGGTGTCTTCGGTTAGATACAGCGGATAATGTTGTAGTCCTTGCAGGAGATTCTTCAGCTTTCTCTCTCCTGTCTATATCATACTCAAATGCTTTGAGGTCAGAAAAGAGATCAAAAGTAGATATTTCACTAAGATTGCATGACACACGCATAGCTGTGGTCTTAATATCCCATCGGGCAGGGAGAGATCTGAAAATTTTTAGGTTCTTCTCCCTTTGGGTATAAATCTTGCCTAATGCTTCAAGTTCACCAACAATGCTAGTGAATCTGAGGTCAAGTTCCTCAAGTGTTGAAGTTGGTTTCATTTCAAAAGTTCCAAATTGCTGAGTTAATTTTGAAATTTTGTTTTCTTTTGAGAGCTCAATTCCCTCACAAATTAACTTGAGTTTATCCCAGATATCCTTGGGTGATTTACAGTTCTTTACTTTAGAGAATGTGCCTTTGTCAAGAGTGACAAATAGAGCATTCTTCACAACATTGTCGAGGTTGGCGCGCTTTCTATCATCAGAAGTCCATTGTTCGCGCTCTTTCTCGAGCATCTCTGCATAAGATTGGCCATCAATCCTTGGGGCCGGATTTACCTTCATGATCTTTATGGGGCCATCCTGTATGACAAAAATCATCTCTTCATGCATTGCTGCAAGATGAGCCTCCATACTAATTCTCCAATCGTCAAACTCGTTAATACAAAACATAGGGACTTTATTGATCATTGATGTATCCATTATGAGAATATAGGGGAGAAAAAGACTGTTTTACAAAAATAAGTGATTTAAGGATCTGATTCGGTCAAAAATACGACTGATTCTTTTTAGAATCAACCGCTCTGATACCACTTGTTGACCATTAAGTATACAGAATATAGCTTGGAAAGTGTTTTAAACAACAAGCTGTACTATTTTCAAATCTGAGTGCGTAGCGAAAGTCTTGTTAAAGTAAGTTGCTGTAAATACAGCAACTAGATATGAAGTGTATATTTAAAAATAATCACAGATATTAAAACAGTAAATGCAGAAGGTAAATGACACAGTAATTAAAGTGGTTCGAGATAAACCCCTCTACGTCTACTGGTCCTCCACACAGGAGTTAAAATATTTATTATAAATACTACGTACACAACTACATATTATAATCAAACCTATTAATGTATCAATCACACAAATTGATACAATGATCGAAACTTTCAACCGTTCACACAGATTGGTTTAGGCTTTCACTTGACTAACTTCTTCACACACAGTTCCGAAGCTTTGTCTCTTCAATGCAATTCCGTCACACACAGTTCGAGAAAAGCAATGTTTTCTCAGTCCACACAGGGCTGATGGGTTTGTTCAATGATAGAACGATGGTTTGAATAACAGCTTGACTTTCTTGAGCTTGATCTGATGTGTTGTTCAAGGTTGAGCACTTGGATATTTCTTCTCTCAGAATATGCAGTATGTTTGAAGAAATATGTTTGCTCCGAATATTCGTGTAAGCGCTTCTTGGTTGTAGTTTTTCGTCATTGATCTTCAAACTCATGGGGATATATATAGCTTCGGAATAGATCCGTTGAGATTGATCCGTTGACCAAGATTCTGTGACAACTAGATAGTTGACTTGTATAAACCAAGGTCCGGATTTTGCATGGTTTGAAGATCTTTGTCGACTTCAGTATTTAAATACTTTATCCTTTCAGTATTTAAATACTTCTTTATAAAACGAGACTTGACTTTAGCGAATACCAAAGATTCCTCTTTCAAACGCTTTTTAGTCCTGTTTCGATAGGTATTGAATGTCTCAATACTTTACAGCTTGAATGCTGTATCCATTTGTGTTGTAGGCTATAAAGGAGAGGTCACTGTATGGAATGTTTGTTGTATGAAGGTACAGCTTCCATACTTGGCGCTTTTAGACTCTTGTTGCTGTATGATGGCATGATGATAAGTCTTCGACATAGGATCAGCAATTTCGATGGGTCTATCGATACAGCAGCTTGCTGTATGCTGGATTGGCACATTGTCAAAACACTTTATCAAAATCTTCCGATACAGGGATTGTTATCCCAACATGAACGAAATGAGTCAGGAGCCTCTGGACTGTCGTTACGTATGCTACCAAGGACAGATAGCGTACGTAAATGTTGGTTACGTATGTTAACTTTGGCATGTTACGTACGTAATGAGCTGGAAGTTTATAAAAGTGGACGCCCGTCATTTCATTTTCTTCAGAATTTCATTTTCGTTTTTCGCCCTTCAACACTCAGAGATGGATTCTTGGTCCTTGTAAGTCGGTTATGAGCTTGAAAGCATGGGTTTTGAGGCTTGGATATGAATATATTGATGATTCTTGAGGTTGTTACTTGTGTACTTCATCTTCTAAGAGGTATGTGTGATAATCCTCTCTTTCAATTCGGATTTTTGATGTTGTTGTTGATGATTAGTTTGTATGATGATAGTTTATGGAGTTGTTGTGATGATTCTTGGTATTTATGGGAATTTTGTTAAAGGAGGTTGATGATATGATGATCTATGTCTTGGTTATGTTGGTTATGATTATAGAATCAAAGATCTATGTCTTGGTTATGTTGGTTATGATTATAGAATCAAAGTGTTCTGGATAGTAATCTTTCGATTCTTGATGTTATGAGGAGTGTATGTTGAAGAACATGATAATATACCCCTTGATTTGTGAATAAGGATTGTTTAGATGTTAGAACACATCGGATTATGTCATTTTATGGATTATGAATGTGATTTCGGAATAATTTGTGTTCTTAAGGAACTCTTGGATTATATGGTTTGATGAATATGTTTAGGAGGTGTTGGTATTTTGAATATGAATATGGAATATTCATATCTCAAACTAAGTTATGTGTTTTGGTGCAATATTCGTATAGGAATACGAATATGGTTCCGGGTTTGATAAGATTATGATTCACCTTTGAGTTTGGGAATTCATATGTATTGAACAAGTGTTCAAATCAAATGATTGAGTTATTTGAAACCCTTGGAATATGATTATCTATAATGTTGAATTAATTGGATTGACCGGATTGATGATGATAATCGGTAATTGGTTTTTATTATGAATGTACATGAAGTAAACTTGTAATCGTATTTAAGATTGAATCTGGAATCGGTAATGCTTAGACACTTGGTTAAATTGATTATTGATATGATTATCGGATTATGAATCTTATTGTGGTCTTGAGTTCATGGTTGATTGTTTGGGTTGTTAGATTTGTGTTTAATCGAGATATTGTGGAACCGTTGGGTTTATTGATCGGTTATATTGATTATCGAGTTGCGGCTTGTATTTTTATGAGTTCGTGATCGTTTGAGTAATAATGTTCGATTTTGTATATGATCGAGGTATTGTTGAGCCGTTGAGTTTGACTGGTTGGTTATATCGGTTGTTGATTATTATCGAATGTGTGTTAATCGATTATTGCAATAGGTTGTGATAATTGATCATTGGTTATAACCGTTGCGTTGCGGTTGAGGTTGAAGAGTTCGTAGATTTCTTTCGGTCGGGGCTGAGGAGCTTGTAGACAAAGGCAATGGATTTTGGTAGCGGCTTCATGGTATCGGTATCTAGGCAAGTTTATGCTTGTCCAGCTTATAATATTCAATGAATGATTTCGCTTTCATTTATAATTCATATAGCAATGCTATTATAGATGTAAACTATTGGGATGATGATTTGTTTATTGTGCTGTGGTTTGGGATAAATCATAATGTATATGATTTAATTGTGTTTGATTGAAGACAGATATGTGAGTTATCTTTGATCTATGATATGGAATGTCAGATATCGAGGGTAGTTATCGTGATGACATGAGTATCGGGATAAAGGTTTATTGGTATTAAATGGACGGTACCTTATTTAAGATTATTCGTATAATTGTGCATTCGTTTAGGGATGTTTGTTCGTGGAAAGGACTTTGTCTTCGATTTTGAGGTAATGTAAGTATTGTTTAGTTATGGGGATAATTATTTTTGCTGAGTTGTTGTATATGTTGTAAGTTGAGGTTTCGTTCAATGAGATTTGTATTGGTTGTTCGTTGCGGGATGTTGGTCCCAGGACTGTTGTATGGTATTAAGGGTTGTGTTGATCATTATTTGGGGATTGTGGTTCCAGGATGGTTGTTTTGGATATTGTCGGTCGTGTCGATCTTTCATTATCCGTGTGTCATTGTTCACTTCGGTGAGTCTTTTGATCCTTATTGGATATGTGATTCTTTGAGTTTCGTTGTCATGTTGCATCGTGACATATCTGGAGTTATATCTGCGTGCTGATCGGTTATGTGTAGGATTTTCAGGGCGGGCACATATAGACGTGTGATGGGGTCATGTCCTCATATTGGGTTGTGCACACGAGAAGATTACTTCGTGAGACTGATTAGGTACAAGACCACACGGGTATTTGATCGATACCCGGGGTGGCTTGTGCACGTACACATTTCTAGATCGGGCGTACTGTGACGTCCATCTTTGAGCCATATTTTTTTGGTCGTTCATAGTCCATGTATGATTGGATATGTTCGACGGTTTGTGACTAGTTGTTCATACGCCCGAGGGGTATGTTCGACAGTCGGTGTTATTTCTTTGAGATCCATTATTGTTGATCGTTTGGAGTTTACCTTGTTGATGGTATTCTCGGTCATTGTTGATCCTTTGTTAGTCGTGTTGGGTTTATCATGTTGTCGATATTCTCAGTTGATTTATCAGTTGATCTGGTTACTGATCGTATGAGTATTCAGACTGTACGTCGATGTTTCGGGACTTGTTATCATTATTTTATAGTAGTTGATCTACAGATATGTTGTGTGTTATTGGTTTTTATCCAGATTGAGATATGATGGTGCAATCCGACGGACAGGATTTGGCACAGATGGTTCATTCCACACTTATGAGTTATGATGATGTTTTGAGGATTCTTGGTATTGTTTCAATACAGTACAGATGGTTGTAATTGAGTTCATTTCGTCATTTGAGAATGCAAAATGTGGATTATGGTAAGGATTGATTTGTTATGGATTTACTATGAGTTGGTAAGGTTATGACGGTAAGATTACATTGGTAGTATTCTTACAGTATTATTACATTGGTATGTAATTATTTATGATGATGTGATCGATACCATTATTGAGTATTGTGGCTGACCCCGTCGTGGGCTTTATTTTAGGTACTCGGAGATCGAGCTAGTAGCGGTCGTGAAGATATGAGCTTTCTGGGTGGTACTGGCTGTGGCATTTATTTGAGTTTTGAGTACTCCTTTCTGGTTGTTTTATTCCGATGCAAATGTGTATTTTGAACTGTGTTTTATCCGCTGTGTGTGTGTATTTTAAAATAGCTTCCCGGTATTTCTTTCCATCTCGTGTGTACTTTCAAAATGGCCTTTTGGCATTTTGCGAACTTGGGTTTATTTCGTAAATCGATTCCCCAAACTATTTTATCGGTACGTACAAGTGGTGACTTAACGTACATTTTGAAACTGTTGAGTTTTGGCATTTCGCCTTGTATTTTCAAATGGTATTTTATGACGGTATTTGAGAACTATGTTT
The DNA here is from genome assembly GCA_033398695.1 of Orobanche coerulescens. Classification (NCBI taxonomy): domain Eukaryota; kingdom Viridiplantae; phylum Streptophyta; class Magnoliopsida; order Lamiales; family Orobanchaceae; genus Orobanche; species Orobanche coerulescens. The sequence continues at coordinate 109,631,212 of CM065807.1, read as the reverse complement.
TTGAATATATTTGAGTATTTGCAAAATATTACCGTCATCGGCCTTTTTAGCGTTTTGAAACATTTTTTGGAAATGGTTTTTAGCCTGGTGGGTTCCAGCACGGGGCCCCCGGCGCTGTAATATCCCGGATGGTTTTGGGGGTGTTACAGACAAGAGTGTTGAGATACTTAAAACACACCGTCAATCATGGTATGCACTATTCGAGATATCCAGCTGTTTTGGAAGGATATTGTGATGCCAACTGGATATCGGATACTAAAGACTCTAAATCCACAAGCGGTTATGTATTTACCATTGGTGGAGGAGCAATATCATGGAAATTTTCTAAGCAAACGTGCATAGCCCGATCTACAATGGAATTGGAGTTTATTGCTTTAGACAAAGCCGGCAAAGAAGCCTAATTGTTAAGAAACTTCTTAGAAGACATTCCCTATTAAGAAAACCTTTTGCCTCCCGTTATGATACATTGTGATAGCATGGCAGCCATAGGGAGGGCAAAGAACAGTATATATAATGGTAAGTCTCGACATATTCTTCGAAGACACAATATCATTAGACAATTGATCACTATAGGAATAATGTGTGTTGACTATGTAAAGTCAAAAGACAATATAGCGGATCCGTTTACGAAAGGTATTAACCGTGATCAATTATATAATGCATCAAGGGGAATGGGATTGAAATCCACACATTGAGAATTTTCATAATGGTAACTCAACCAGGATGATTGGAGATCCCAAGAACTTGGTTCAATGAGACAACTAAGTTGTGAAAGTTAAAGTTAAGCACTTAAAAATCCATTCTCGTAGCTACTCAAGTGCAAGCCTGCAGCTTGTGGTAAAGGGTAAGCTTTTTAAAGCTTTTAATGATTCCTATAGCCTTTTATAGTGGAGTATGGCAGGATACTCTTTGTAGGAGATCACCTATATAAGTGTAGAAGTACGGCCGCTTCATAAAATTATTAACACTTATGAATCCAAGAAATGGTCCAAGGCCAAAATGGACACAACATGAGAATGAAAGATATTAGATCTATTATTGTGTGTATGTTATTGTCTTGGTTTACATAAAAGTTGACCGGTTCAAGACATCATGTTCACCGAGCAACGAGTAAATCCGATAGCATTACACTAAGGAAGGTTCAAGGCTAACTACTACCTATCCTGAAGCAATAATAGGTCGTCGGGACTTAGTGCATATTGAATTTGCATTAATTATCATTCATGTGGGGGATTGTTGGAAAAATAGCTTAATTAATATCATAATTAATTATGGTAATTAATGATATTAAATGGTATATTTGGAATCTATATTTTGTGTAGATTAATTTAGTATATTTACTTGTTCAATTTCATTAAGAAATAAATGAGTAATTAATGCACAAAGTTAAGTCATTTAATAGTTGGGAATTTGGTGTGGAATCCCATCCCACATTGGAAAAACAAGGAAAAGTTGAGCTATTTATAAAGGACTTTCCACCATAAAGGAGCAATCAAGCGTGCTCCATTATGGTGCACCCTAGTTGGCTTTAATTCATTTTTAAGGCTAAAATCCGAATCCTACGAGGAAGGTGCAAAGCACCTTCTGAGTCCAAGTCCGAGTCCGAGCATGTACACGTCACACTTGTCGCAACGGGTGCTTCGTAGGCGCACTTTGCACTTCGCTCGGAGCGAGAAGCTTTCGTTTTGACAATTGAGATAGTGGCTCGGATGACGTGGAGGGCGGCCATGATGACACGTGGCAGTGACATGTCAAATAGATGATTTGGCGGGTGTGGGACATGTGCGGCGGTTCACGACCGAACCAGTGCAATGGTTCGGACCATTCTTTGCAATCTGAACCGGCACAATGGTTTGGTTCGCTTAAACCAATGCAGCCCTTCCCACCAGACCACAAGGTGTCTGTCCAGCCAGAAAGTCACACTGATTCGGACAGGGTCCTTTACAGGCTATAAATAAGCCCCTACAGATGATGATTATTCACACAGAATTAATCAAGATAATTAACACACTCATACTAGCCTAGAATTCATACTACAAGTCCCGAATATTTAATAGTTCGCCCAGAATTCGATTCCTAGTACAAGGTATCGAGTTCATAGAAAATCGTTGTATCTTGGGGACGTTTGCCGTTGAGCCGTGTGTACTGTGTGGGGCAATTTTGTCTTACGGAAAGAGAGTACAATTCTTGTCTCGGTTTTGCATCATTCGTCATTTTCTACAGCATCTACAACAACACCTTACTCTCTCGACATCTGATATGCAGGTGTTAAATTTTTCTTATTACAACACTACCACATGGTCTTATAAAGAACTCTACTGATCGTAACTCGATATTTACGAAATGCAGGATGATGGACCAGATGAGATCAATGAAGCTTCCTCTAAGCAGGAAGAAAAGAAAGAAGATGAACAAAAGTGAGGATAGCCAAGCTCTTCCCCTCTACTTGTTTTTTCATCCAAATATTAACTTCTCCGAATGTTTTTTTTCTTTTTTTTGTCAGTCGAAGAATTGAACTAAAAACCAGCTGAGATATAAAGATGAAAGGGCACATTCTTCAAACAAAAAAAATCATATAAAAACACAAATTAGGTAAGAGGAGAAGAAATATATAGTTTAAGTTTAATTCGTACATTTACCTCTTTATATTAGTTGATATATTATTTGTCTTGTATCAGTGAAAAATCCTCCCTGCGCCTCACCCTATAACAAGAGGATCGGTGGAGGAATTAGATATATTATTTGCCTAGCTAGCTGCCACCTGGGTACATAATTTGGAGTTATTTTGTAGCTGCCCGTTCGTTGGTGTTATTAAAGCATTTGCTTATTTGGGCTTTTGGAAACCTCTTCAAGCTCATAATCCAATTGGACTCATAAATAGATAAGTGTAGGTGTAGTTCGGGAGTTAATACACTAGCTGTAGTTGAACCCAAAGGTACTCACCAATATAGGGCGTACAAGATGAAGAGGATCTAGTCTAGTGATAAAGCCCAATGTCTCTGCCATATATATCCTCCTCGTCTTTGTAATGCCATGAGAATTTGTATTTTCATTCGAGAGTGCGGAAAAAAATAATTTATCAGACTAGACAGTTCTATCGCTCCAATGAGTTCCCTTTTTGAATGTTTCAATGAGTTCTCTCGCTCGCATCCATCAGTCACAGCGGAGCTTTCAGCTTTGTTTCCATTGTTATTGTTGCAGGTGAATTCCGTTGCTCCGCAGCCAATGCTCGTCTCAATCGTCGCCTCAACATAGTTAGGGTTTTGGCCTGCGGGAAAACCTTTCACCTTGGACTTAGCATCTTCTTCAGCCATTTCTGAGTTAAACGGAAGAAATTTTTGGAAAACCCCTCTTTTCCTATTCCCTTTTTGACTGTTTCAATCGTCGCCTCAATAGAGTTAGGGTTTTTTGAAGGGATTTTTGTTTTGCTGCCGGTAATCTTGAGTTTGGAGCTTCCAGATTTGTGCCTCAGTGGACATCCTGTCAAGTTTATTGTTTTCTGGGGAAGGGAATCGCCCGATCCATCAGGAAATTTGAGCCTACGATTTAACCGCGAACCCTAATTCCTATTGTGCCGGCATTGGCCTTTTCTGGCCGGCGTATCGCCGGAAAATTAATAATACAACGCTGCATTTATTTCCTCCCCTTCAATCTAACAGTAGTATAGCATATAGCTGGTTGTATTGCAGGTTCCCTTGTCAATTTTTCAAGCTGCTCGGAATCCTCTCGAAGGCTTCCTCTTTTCCAAATCGTCTCGAAGGCTGGTATCATTGTACTTTTCCGTTAAATTTCATTTTTTTATATATATCTATTATTTACTGTGCTTTCTCTGTGTTTTTCCTGCTTAATTTTTTTTTTTTGTACATTCACATCGTATTTGCACTTTTGCTACACACTACCACATTTTATTTATTTTCGTAGTGCGTTTGTTGTTTTGCGTTGCTTGATGTCGCGCCGTTTGTGGGTTGGTAGTTGGAATTTGGGTACCTTGACGGGTAAGGTTTTGGAGCTCGTGGATGTTTTGGGTAAGAGAAGGGTTGATGTGGCTTGTATTCAGGAGACTAGGTGGAAAGGGGCGCAGTCCAGGGAGGCGAACGGTTTTAAATTGTGGTATTCAGGCCTTGCTAACTCGAGTAATGGTGTGAGTATTCTTTTGTCTAAAGAGTTTAAGGACAACGTCGTGGAAGTGAAGAGGTGTAATGATAGGATTATGTCCGTTGCAGTGGTGGTTGGGGAGAAGGTGGTTAACGTGGTATATGCGTATGCCCCTCATGTTGGTTTGGGTAAGCTTGTTAAGGAAGCTTTTTGGGTCTGTTTAGATGAGTTGGTCGGGTGTATTCCGGACGATCAATTTATTGTTTTGGGGGGCGATTTCAATGGGCACATTGGTGAGGGGGTGGATGGTTACCATAGTGCGCATGGGGGTTTCGGCTTCGGAGTTAGGAATGCAGGAGGTTCCACACTGTTGGAGTTTGCCACTGCGCATGAGTTGGTAATTGCAAACTCTGTTTTTCAGAAGAGAGCTGAGCACCTCATCACCTTCAGTAGTGGGGGGCACAACACCCAAATTGACTACCTTCTTTTGCACAGTCGTGATGCTAGGGCGGGCGTGGACTGCAAGGTGTTCCAGAGCGAGGCCTGTGCTTCTCAACACCGGATGCTGGCTATGGATTTATCCATGGGAGGTCGTGTTGTTAGCAGGGCTAGAGAAGTTGGACCTAGTATTCTCTGGAAGGATCTGAAGGATGAGAAGGCGGCAGTATTCAAGGAGTCTCTGACCCGCGAAGGAGGTTTTTTCCAAGAGGGCGATGCTAACCTTATGTGGACCAGCATGGCCAATGTTATTAGGAGGGTGGGCGAGCAGGTGGTGGGGGTTTCTTCGAGCAGGTCTAGTGGACCTAGGGAGGCTTGGTGGTGGAATGAGGAGGTCCAAAAGAAGGTTAAATCTAAACAAGCGCTATTTAAGGAGCTTTTATCGGTTAGTGCTGGGGAGGAGAGAATCTTGAAGATTGTAGCATACAAGGTGGCGAAAAGAGAGGCTAAGAAGGCAGTGGCTAAGGCTAAAGGGGAGGCTTACAAGTAGATGTACAAGCGCCTAGACACCAAAGAAGGAGCGAATGCTATTTTTAAACTAGCGAAAGTTAGGGAAAGAGGGCGGCGCGACCTGGGTCCCGTTAAGTTTATTAAGGATGATTTGGGCCAAGTATTAGTGAATGATATGGCTATTAAGGAGAGGTGGAATAGGTATTTTTTTGAACTTTTCAATGAGGCTAGGGGTAGTGACTCGGTGGTGCAAGGAGTTAGTCTATCTTCTGCCCGTTCGTTTAGTTCCTGTGAGAGCATCAGCAAGGAGGAAGTAAAGGGTGCCCTAATGAAAATGGATAGAGCTAAGGCGGTAGGCCCGGATCAAATCCCTATTGAAGTTTGGCTTTGTCTGGGGGAAGTCGGAGTGCAGTGGCTAGCAGAGCTGTTCAACATCCTCCTCAGAGGTTCTAAGATGCCGACGGAGTGGAGGCATAGTATTGTCGTGCCGTTTTTCAAGAACAAAGGCGATGCTCAGAGTTGTAGTAACTATAGGGGTATTAAACTCCTCATTCATACTATGAAACTTTGGGAAAGAGTGGTGGAATGCAGGGTTAGAAGAGAAGTTGAGATCTCAGAGAACCAATTTGGCTTCATGCTGGGGAGGTCCACTACTGAGGCCATTCATCTCGTCAGATGCCTTATGGAGAAGTTTAGAGAGTGGCCTAAGGACCTCCATATGGTGTTCATAGATCTCGAGAAAGCTTATGATAGCATTCCACGCGATGTTATTTGGAGGAGCTTAGTAGAGAGAAGGGTGTCGTTGCCATTCGTTAGGGCAATCCAAGACATGTATTCCCTAGCTAGGACGTGCGTTAGGACCCCAGCTGGTGACACCCAGTATTTTCCGGTTGAGATAGGGCTACACCAGGGGTCGGCGCTAAGCCCTCTTCTCTTCGCTCTGATCCTTGACGTCATTTTGCGGGGGATACAAGATGGTGTCCCATGGTGCATGCTTTTTGCTGACGACATTATGTTAGTGGCGGAGTCAAGGAGGGAGGTGAACTCGAAGTTGGAGCTATGGAGGTCTAAGTTAGAATCCCAGGGCTTGCGTGTGAGCTGGTCTAAGACAAAGTATCTCTGGTGTAACTTTAGTAGTGAGGCCATCGAGGAATATGTAGAGGTAATGATTGCGGATCAGATCGTTCCCCGTACAGATAAGTTCAAGTATTTGGGTTCGATCATTCAGAAGGAAGGTGAGTGTGAAGATGATGTTACTCATCGCATCAAGGTGGGGTGGCTAAGGTGGAGAGCAGCGACAGAAGTCTTGTGCGACAAGAAAGTCCCTCTAAAGTTGAAGGGTAAATTCTATAGAGCGGCAATCCGACCTGCAACGTTGTATGGCTCTGAATGTTGGGTGATGAAGAAGTCGCTTGAGAGCAAGTTGGAAGCGGCTGAAATGAGAATGTTACGCTGGTCGTGTGGTCGCACAATATTAGATAGAATCTCGAACGGGGTCTTTAGGAACGCGCTAGAAGTGGCGCCCATTTCAGCGAAAGTTAGGGAAGGGAGATTGAGATGGTTTGGCCACGTCCGCAGGAGGCAGGCATCTGGTCCGGTGAGAAGGGTCGAGAGTTTAGTAGTTGTCGGGGAGAGGAGGAGAGGTAGACCGAGGAGGACGTGGGAGGAGCAGCTGAGATTAGATTTGAAGGCCTTAAACCTTTCCGAGACCATGACTGTTGATAGGTGCGCTTGGAGGCGCCGGATCAGAGTTGTGGATTCTTTAGTTGGGAGTGGTGCTGTAGTTGAGAGCCTTAGGGTTGGGTTGTCTCGGTTAGCTTTGACCTAGAGCATTGCATTTTTATATTTATTGTATATTTTATCCTATTGCCTTTTGCGTGTGGTGTATTTTTGACAGGGATCTGTGCGCGGAGTCAACCTCTCTTCTGTTTGAGCAGCGTTCATCGGGAGTGAAGTAGCCAAATTCCTCTTAGGTAAGTCCCATGTGGATTAAGCCATGGGCTCAGGTATGGTATTGAGATTTTTCGTATCATATGCTTCCCTTTATATTTTTCACTCAATATGTTGTTGTGCACTAAGTTGAGGGTCTTCACGGAAACAGCTTCCCTACCGTAATAGGTAGGGGCATGGTCTGCGTACATCTTATCCTCCCCAGACCCTGCTCTGAGCGGGATATACTGGATATGTTTGGTTTGGTTTGGTCTTTGTAATGCCATGGTGGATCTTTTATAACACCTTAAATATTTAAATGGACTAATTAGGCTATGTTCTTTTGGATCGGATGAATCGAGGCCCAATCGAATCGAATGAATCGAAATGATTCGAATCGAATCGAATCGAAGGCCCGAATGGACTCGAATCGAATCGAATTGAAATATATATTAAGGGTAAATAATAATAATAATAATAATAATAATAATGGTAAATAATAATAATAATATTAATAATAATAGTAATCAACAACAACAACGATAATAGTAATATTATTAGTAATAATCACAATAATAATAATTAAGATTAATAATAAGAAGAAGAAGAAAAAATGTAATGTAATCGAATCAATGGAATTAATCAACTAAATCGAATCGAATTGATTCGAATCAATCAATCAATTAATCAAAATCGAAAAATAAGTTCAAAAGAATGCGCCTTATTTAACATAATTTATCAGAATTTCGTTTATGGAATTGGAAAGATCTTCGTACACGGTGAGGTGGACTGTTTAACATGATCTACTTTTAGTCTTTTCACATTTTGAATATTAGACGAATCGATTTTTTAACAGTCCTCACTGCTTTTGTGAGTAAGTTTCTGAAATACTTTTAGACTAATTATTTCATGTAGCTTCAAGTAAATTGCATTGTTATGTTGTTTTTTGTATTTAGAGTAGAAATATATAGTAATAAAGTTCTAACAAATGCTAGCGGGTTTAGGCGGTGAGCCTATCTTCTAGCGATTAATCAAAATAATTAATTGAAATATTAATCGAATGTATTTAAATTTTATTTTTTTATATATAATTTTATTTTAATATCAAAAAATATTATTTATACAACTGAAAATATAAACACCTCATTTTATTATCAAACACTAGGTGATTTTTCCATTTTATGTGTAGGTTATATTATTTTAATTAAAAAATTTATTTTTTTATAATTTTATTCTTAATTTAACCGTCTTTTTTATTTTTGACCAATTAATCCTGCCTGAACCTGATTAATCTCAATTAAAATTTTTTCGATTAATCCCGTCTAGACCCGCCTAAATTCGATTAATCACTAATTTTTGCAAAAAAATGTTTTTTGATTGAGTTTTATAAAAAATAAACGTTTTTGCACCGCCTAGCGCCTAAGTGCCAATTAATCAGCGACCTAAACCGTTTCTTAGAACACTGGTATATACTATAACTTTTATTCAAATTTAGATATATTTGAAAGTTTGATGAAAGTGTGATAAGATAATTAAAGTGATAAGATTTTTTGTCTTATCGGTTTTAAGCATATGGTTCTTGCTTACCTATAAATTAGTGATTTATAGGACATGCATGATGCACGGAAGCGTATAAATATAAGAAGAAGAACAATTGATCACAAGAGAACTCAACTTGATACTACGTATACTAGTTGATTTCTTTTGTTCAAAAGGAATATCAATTCCAGTATAAAGCTTATTCTCAATGCCTCCCCAATTACATATTGATGAGGGTATAAATACACAAACGACTTAGACACAAGCCACCAATCAAGTCCTATGTTTCACAAGAGAATAAAACATAGGTCAATAGTCAAGCCATATGTTACGGACCATAATAAGACAATCATAAAAAGCAATAAACAATTAAATTTTTAATATGATAGGATCAATCTTTTTCAGATATTTTATTGCAGCCTCATCTCCACCATTCTCTGCCGCTTCAGAACGATTCGCCCTCGAATCGAAATCAGCCTCATCTCTAGAGTAATTGTCGCCATGAAAAGGTGTGAGGTGTTTGATAAACACATCAGAGGTACGAATATGTCCGGGAAGACGGAGACGGTACGCATTAGGATTGATCTTCTCGATTATTTCCACCGGTCCTATTTTCCTTGAGGCTAATTTGTTGTAGTCATGAATAGGAAAATGATCTTTGGTGAGTACAACCCACACAAAATCACCAACTTGAAACTGAACATCGCGTCTCTTAGAGTCGGCAGCAGCTTTATATTTGGAGTTCGAATCCTCCAATCGTGAAAAGGTAGTAGAATGGATGTGTTGAATGTCTTTAATCAAACCAATAGCACGAGTATCATCATGAGATGAAGAAGAGCTGGTAAGAAAATCAATAGGAGCACGATGGACTAATCGATAAACCACATAAAAGGGGCAGTATCCAGTACTACGGTTTAAGGCTTGATTATGAGCGAATTCAGCAACACACAACTTTACATCCCATGATTTTAAGTTGTCACCCACCAAACATCGAAGCATATTACCCAAAGAACGATTAACCGCCTCAGTTTGCCCATCTGTCTGAGGATGGTAAGCACTGCTAAAATTCAACTCAGTATTGGCCATGCGCCAGAGGGTACGCCAAAAATGACCAATAAATTGGGAATCCCAATTCGAGACAATGGACAATGGTAGGCCATGCAAACAAAAAAGTTCTCGAAAAAATAGAGTGGCGACATGAACAGCATCAGAAGTACGTTTGGATGGGATAAAATGTAGCATTTTAGAAAATCTGTCAACGACAACATAAATCGAATCATAACCTCGTTGTGTACGAGGAAGGCCCAAGACAAAGTCCATACTCAGAGCAGCCCATGGACAAGATGGAACAGGTAAAGGCCGATACAAACCCGCATTGGTAGCTGTTCCCTTAGAGACCTAGAAAACACGACAGCGAGCAACAAAACAGGAGACATCTCGATGAATAGTAGGCCAAAAGAAACGACGACCTACTAACTCAACAGGACGATCACGGCCCACATGTCCCACACAATGAACCTCATAAATGATCTTCAATCGCAAACTGCATGTAGGAATACATAAACGAACTCCTCGAAAAAGAAACCCATCAACTAGGGAATAATCGTCGTAAATATTATTAACCAAGAGGTTAATAATAGGCCCAAAAATGGATTTGAAGAATAAAGATATCGAAACATATCAAAGCCGACCACCTCAACATGCATATCAGTAATCAAAGAATAAGGATGACTTAAGGCATCAGCAACACGGTTATCTGCCCCAGCATGATGACGGACAACAAATGTAAATTGTTGCAAAAAGGCAGACCACTTGGCATGGCGAGCTGAAAGAGAATCATGAGTAGCCAAGTGTTTAAGTGCCTCATGGTCAGAGTAAAGAATGAACTCCCTTGGAAATAAGTAATGACGCCAATGTCGGATGGCACGAATCACAGCATAAAACTCGATATCATAAGTACTATATCGAGTACGAGCCCCTATCACCTTTTCACTAAAAAATGCAATTGGACGACCCGCCTGGGTCCAAACAGCACCAATTCCCATTTTCGAAGCATCACAATATAATTCGAAAGGGGTAGGAAAATTTGGGAGGACCAGGAGTGGGGCACTAGTCAAGCGGAGTTTGATCTAGTGAAAATCTGCATACGCTTCAGGAGTCCAAGACAAGGCCTTACCGTGGAGAGAATCAGTGATATGAGCCATGATGGTGCTGAAGTGGCGAATAAACCGCCGATAAAAGGAAGCCAAGCCATGGAAAATACGTGTCTCGGTGATAGTGGTAGGAGTAGGCCAATCACATATGGCTGCAATCTTCGACTCATCAACCCCAATGCCATCTGATGAAATTCGATACACAAGGAATAATACCGAGGTAGTAAAAAATACACATTACATACGTTAAGCTCTTCACAGATCGATCCAGTAGCTTCGTTTCTTCCATTACGTACGTTATAAAAGCTCCATTCTGTACGTTATATGTAGTCAAGACAAGACAAGCTATATAAAAAAGAATAATATTATACGTAAAAGGACAAGACAAGCTACTCCCACTTGTTTTTTTGCACATGTACTCTTTTGCTTGTTTTATATCTAGACTAGACTATTTTTTTTTATTTTGTAATTTCCAAATTGAGAGAAAACTTGAAGTGTTCTTTTACATATAGTATTATTCTTTTTTGGCCCAAGTTTAACACTAACTCTTTTGATACCCAAATTGTCGGAAAACCTTTACTCGAATGCATTTGTGTCATATATTGTATTTCTGAGTAACAAAATTTCGAGTCAATGTACAAAAATATACAATATTGAGGGAAGATTATCATCCGGGTACCACGAATGTGCCGTCGAGTAACACGAATGCGCCGGTCGAGTAACACGAATGCGCCGTCGAGTAACACGAATGCGCCGTCGAGTAACACGAATGCGCCACCGAGTAACACGAATGCTGAATTCGAGTAACTCGAATTCCTATTCGAGTAACCCGTATGACTTCTTCGGGTAACTCGGGTAACTCGTATTCATATTCGAGTAACCCGAAATGACTCCTTCGTATATTTTTGTAAATTTACTCGAAATTTTGTTACTCGAAAGTACATTATATGACTCGAATTCATTCGAGTAAAGGTCAATTCCGACAATTTGAGTCTCAAAAGAATTAGTGCTAAACTTGGAACAAAAAAATAATATTATATATAAAAAACCAAGACAAGCTATTCCCACCTTATCCGCCTCTTCTGATTTGGTCCTAGCCCTGCGGAACCCAATTTGGATGGTTTTTGCAGATTGCTAAGTGAAATTGTCGCATTTTTATATCTTTAACTTACATAATTTACATAATTATAGAGACATTATTTATATTATATACACCCTTCCTTTCATAATACTTGTTCACTTTTGACTTGGATAAACACTTTGAAGTGTATTGACTGGACGACTACATGAATTATTTTTTGAATTATTTCTTTTTAAATAAAAATTTAAATATCAAATTTTTATTCAAAAAAAATTTATATAATCCGGTCAATACACTTAAATATTGAGGGAAGATTATCATCCGGGTAACACGAATGTGCCGTCGAGTAACACGAATGCGCCGGTCGAGTAACACGAATGCGCCGTCGAGTAACACGAATGCGCCGTCGAGTAACACGAATGCGCCACCGAGTAACACGAATGCTGAATTCGAGTAACTCGAATTCCTATTCGAGTAACCCGTATGACTTCTTCGGGTAACTCGGGTAACTCGAATTCATATTCGAGTAACCCGAAATGACTCCTTCGTATATTTTTATAAATTTACTCGAAATTTTGTTACTCGAAAGTACATTATATGACTCGAATTCATTCGAGTAAAGGTCAATTCCGACAATTTGAGTCTCAAAAGAATTAGTGCTAAACTTGGAACAAAAAAATAATATTATATATAAAAAACCAAGACAAGCTATTCCCACCTTATCCGCCTCTTCTGATTTGGTCCTAGCCCTGCGGAACCCAATTTGGATGGTTTTTGCAGATTGCTAAGTGAAATTGTCGCATTTTTATATCTTTAACTTACATAATTTACATAACTGGATTACTAAACACCGCCCAAAATTACTAGCCACCGCCCTAGAAAATTACCTTTTTGCCCTTACTACAGTTTAATTAGATTTTGGATCCTAGTTTAGTAATAGTTTTCTCTCTAAACAACTCATACGACGCAGCCGAACCGACACAACAGTGCCGTCCGTCGCCATCGTACCGCCGCGTAGCTTGCCGCGCCACGCCGCCATGTCAGGAAAAGGAAAAGCGCCGGTAATCTTATTTTTCATCCGTCTCTGTTTCATTGGCGCCGCCATGCCGGAGTGCACAGCAGCGGCGAGTATTTGTTACGGCGTCGTCGTGGGCCTTTGCCTCTTCCTGGCGTCCGTGGATTCCGCTTTGTCCATGGCTCAGCGTCACGGCGGGCGCCACTATGGTACAAACGTCCACGGCGGGCGTCAGACCATAACACAGCGTCGAATCGGGCGCCTAGCCGCTGAATAAGCGTCGCCTCGGACGCTTCGACCACTGAAATGGCGTCCGGACGACGCTGTCACCGTGGTTCTAGCGTCCGTTCGGACGCCCATATTTTTGGAAAAAATAAAATTTTCAATTAATAATTAATAATGTGTATTCTTTTTATGATTATTACTTATTAGTTGTATTGTTTGCTAAATGCGAGATGAGAGGAGGAGCGGGCAAATCTATGCCGCTAGTCACGAGTTGATGGGTTACGGAGCGCGTCACACGAGCTCGTGGCGTTGATGCTTCCGTTCGTAGACGGCGGGAGGCGGGCGTAGGGGATTCGAGGACGTACCTTATACCGATTTTGGTGCGAGGATTCGAGCGAGTATTATTCGCACGATGAGGCCGACGATCGGGAGGCGGTGATGATTCTTCTTCATTTTCGTGCCGGGTTCGGAAGGAGAGGGGAGGTTTGTTACTTACAGGTCTACCGGTAGTAAACGGCGTAGGGGGAGGATGAGACATCTTGGATGGTTTCGAGGAGATGCTGGTGGCCTATCGACGGCGTTATCCCGAGTTTTGGTGGGCATGTCGCGCGCGTATACGGACTGGAGATATGAGAGGTTTCTTTGAAGTGTCACACCGGGTGCTGCTTGTCGAGCTTGAGTCGGTGGCGCTCGGTTATGTCACCCTCTTTAGTGAGTCGGATCGGTGGGGCCAGGTTATCCCACAGCCGGACGCCATGTTGAACATATTGACTCCGTTGATTTCTGCGTTCGTTGAGCGGTGGCGGCCCGATACGAACTCTTTTCACATGCCGTTCGGAGAGATGACCATCATGTTACATGATGTGTGGCGAATCCTTCGCATTCTGTCGAGGCGATTGGTTGATGCCGATAGCACATCTACGGTTGCAGTGGATGTGATGGAGGTTCTTGGAGTATCGCGGTTGGAGCTATTGAGTACTCACCGGGGGTGGCGGCGTACTTATGGACTCGATTTTCGGTCATGTCGTGATGGGGGTCGAGTGGAGGGCACCTGCCGTAGCTTGGATGTGGTTGTTATTTGGATCCACCTTGTTTGTTGACAAGAGTGGTAACCGGATTAGGCCTTCTGCATATTGGAGGTGAGGGACGGTATGGATACTACCGGTCGATTCATGGGGTTCGGCCGCATTGGCTTTCATGTACCGTCGGCTCGGTATCGCTAGTCGCGGCGACTCCATGGGGATTTGTGGATGCCTTACCTCGTTCGGGCATGGATTTATGAGTATTTTCCACCTTTCGACCTCATCGAGAGCGTATGATTATTGACTCCACGCGGCCTCGAGCTTCGACATGGAGTGTCGGCCAGGGTAGGGACGAGCACCGCCTCCAGTCTTTACGTCGCCGCATTGATCGATTGGATGACGCAGAGGTATAACGATTCCTTCTAACAATATCACAATTCATTTAAAAATAGCTTGTCTAACTTGTTGATTACATGTACGAATACGGTGGTTGCCTTATGGCCCCGATCCGGTGAGGATGTCCCGAGGACCACATTCATTGGATGGCTACGATATCGGGATATTATCGAGCCATACATGCACAGTCGGGCATTACGGCGGCTCGGTTATGTGCGAGACCATCCCTTTCCCGATCACCGACCGAGAAAGCGGTTCGGGCGTGGTCGAGCAGATTGCGAGTTGACTATCCCATCCGGATGTCATCGATGCTTGGATGATGTTTCCGGGTGCATACAGGCTTCCTCTCGCCGACTATGAGGCGGCTACTCATGATCGTTTGCTTGCACCGATGATTACATTGAGTGGTATTATCGGTATTCGCACCTCGGCTCGAGCAGCGGTGCGGCACTGGATCGCTGATCCCTTCTCGTTCGAGCACCGATTACGTATGTTCTTTAACTTTGTACTTTGTTTGATTTCATCATACATTACTCATTGTATTATATTGTCTCTATTTTTACGGTGGGTGAGTCGATCCGTCGGTATTACCCGGCCTTGATCAGACACCTTCCCGGACGAGACGGAGGAAGCGGCAGCGATGCTCGAGGAGTTCATGAGGATTGGCATTTGGCCAACTGATTTTGTATTTTATATTTTGTTTGTGACGGTATTTTGTGTTGCGTTTTCGTTTTTTTGTATTTTGTATATGGATTGACACTTTCGTTTTGCATTTGGCACTTTACTTTTGTTTGTTTTTTCTATTCTCGCTTAGAAAAAGCGAAAATTTTTCTCACAACTATCAAGATCAACATAAAAGAAAATCAACTATCAACTATAAAGATCAACAAAAACGAAAATTTTATTAATTAAGGAACATACAACAAATAAAATTTTACATCATACCGACTAATCTATTCCATTTTTCTCTCCTGCTCGTATACAAATTCTCGACCACCAACACTACTATCATGGATTCTAAACCGATTTACTCGCTATGGTGATACAGAAAATTAGGCATTAAATCTAGACGAATAAAATGTTTGTACGTATCTCCTAAATGACAAATGACAATCTCTTGGCTGGCCGTGTTGCCGTTGAGGGTGCTTTCAACGGCAAAGACACGGTGAGACATGCAAATAAAGATCTACCGTTTCGAATCCGAATAGTATGACAATGCGGCATTGAAAATAGTAGCAATAGGGAATAAATCTTCACAATAGCCATCCAATGATCCGATCCACACGCACCACCATCCCATGTAATACGGCGAACCTCAGCTTCAATCCCATCATAGTAGATCGAACGGTAGAGTGTACAGTTAGCCATTATTTCATTTGCAATGCATACACGTACAATACGCCATTTATCTTGGTCGCCAAATATGTAGTCGGCGATAACACGAAATCCGCAATTACCGTCTCAGGACATCGAGATAACCTTCAACAAACGGCAAAATAATTCCCGGTATCTTGTCGATATGGTGATAGTTACCAATCTCCACTCGGTGGTGTCCATCTGCAAATACATATAAATATAAAAAATTAGTCAAGAAGACTATTTTTATTTTTATTCCTAACGTTTTTTATTTAACTTGTAATATATAAATATAAAAAATTAGTCAAGAAGACTATTTTTATTTTTATTCCTAACGTTTTTTATTTAACTTGTAACATATAAATATAAAAAAATTAGTCAAGAAGACTATTTTTATTTTTATTCCTAACGTTTTTTATTTAACTTGTAACATATAAATATAAAAAAATTAGTCAAGAAGACTATTTTTATTTTTATTCCTAACGTTTTTAATGTAACTTGTAACATATAAATATAAAAAAATTAGTCAAGAAGACTGTTTTTATTTTTATTCCTAACGTTTTTTATTTAACTTGTAACATGTAAATATAAAAAAATTAGTCAAGAAGACTATTTTTATTTTTATTCCTAACATTTTTTATTTAACTTGTAGCATATAAATATAAAAAAATTAGTCAAAAAGACTATTTTTATTTTTATTTCTAATAAAAATTACCTGATGAAGACGCATTGTGGACTGATGCAGAAGAGCTGCGGCCACGACCACTGGACGAGCGGGAACGACCACGACCCCTTTGGCTATACTCCCAACCACTAGGATCGCGTCTAGTCGATGAACTTCCTCTTGGTCGACCCTTAACTGCCGTATTCACTTGTGGTTCAACGTAACGCGTTTGATCAGGGTGAAGATGATCGTGGATCATAAGTGATACGTTACGGACAACTGCAGGATCGCTCTGTCTGACCTCATCGACAAGGGCCTGAAAGTACAGCTGGTCCTCCGATTCAGCACCGGTAGAAGGATCGACAAATTCGGTCGTGTCACCACCATCACTAATAATAAGTGTTTGCCAAAATATGTGAAGACGACTAACACTGCATGGGGTCCGCGATTCCATATGTCTCTTGAGCTCACACGCACAAGGAATCTGATGGGTGGTTTGGAGTGAACAACCGCAACGATCGTACACTTGATCACTTAATTCTCTCATACGTGTCAATTCATTCGGCGAATCGCAGCATAATAATGGGAAACACGACAGCAAGTAGTTGAGCGGAAAACCGAATACACCACGCTGCACGACACCTAGACTGCTCAAGTGTGCCATGAACACGTGGTAACAAAGATTTGTATCCAGTCGGCTGCGTCCCAATGTACGTAGTTATTCGTCACGAAATGGTGAAACCGACCGACGACATCTCTTTCTTCAAAATCATGCTTCCTCAAGTGGTCTCTATAATTATAGATATGTCGTCTAGTCGGTTTGTCCTCGGAAATTTATTACGAATGGCCGCCAAGATGGCACACGGCAGCTTGAGCAAAGACTCATCTCACGAACAACTTGTTTGGGCCGATTTACTCGATCCACTCATTTGACGATGCCCCTCGGATAAACAATAAATGAGTGATTGTGCATACCCTTACTCCCAGAGATCGGTCGATTATCCAACCACTCAAGTCATGCAATTGTTCGGCCTTTATCCGAAATGTACACTTGCATGCTTTCGTCTTTGTGTCCTTTCGAACAAATGACATCCAAATCTCGTAATACCCTCTGCACTGCTCACCACTTACATCTCAATAGCTTTGTCTTTCCTTTATTCTTGTACGATGAAATGATCAACTCGAAACCAATTTGAAGAGCAATTTTTTTCGCCCAAGCAATCGCATCACAATCACTAGCGAATATTTCGTCATTAACGAAATAACCACTATAATCAACGCCGTCGCCTTCAAATTCTTCCAATATAACCTGAAATTTTTAATTGACACAATGTTAATAATAATACCAATAATATTATTATTAATATTTAAAATCGAACAAAAAAGGGTCCAGGCCCAAAAATTGCGCTGGACCATGGCCGCGTCTGGCGTGGACGCTCAGCCACGATCTGACGTCTGGACGCCTGGCCATGGCACAGGCGTCTGAATCGGACGCCCCGACCATGGTTCAGGCGTCCGGTTTAGACGCCTAGACCATGGACAGAGCGTCCGCACCAGACGCCTGTACCATGGTCCAGGCGGAATCTGGGGACGCCTGTACCATGGAACAGGCGGAATATTCAGACGCCTGCGTCATTTTGTACGAAAAATTACCTCCAGATGCGAATTCCCGTCCATTTTCGTAGTTGTCGATAATATTGACGATATATATTTGATTGTGTGTTATATTCGAAAAACTTGAGCTTGAAAGATTTTGATGTCGTGTGGTGTTTAGAAATAATGAAAGACTTGAAATGGATAAAAAGGTAATCTTATAGGGCGGTGGCTAGTAATTTTGGGCGGTGTTTAGTAATACCCATTTACATAATTATAGAGACATTATTTATATTATATACACCCTTCCTTTCATAATACTTGTTCACTTTTGACTTGGATAAACACTTTGAAGTGTATTGACTGGACGACTACATGAATTATTTTTTGAATTATTTCTTTTTAAATAAAAATTTAAATATCAAATTTTTATTCAAAAAAAATTTATATAATCCGGTCAATACACTTAAATATACATGCACAAAAAAGTGAACAAATATTATAAAACAGAGACGGTATTTAATTATACTTGTGACAAGAATAGGTTACTTTTTAATTCCTAATAATTTTAGTTGTTAAATATTACCAAAAAGTCCAACAACCTCTCCAATAATCACCATAGACCAGGCTTACTTATATTTATTAAATTATTAGGTGTACTGATTGGGATCTAATCCTCTGCTGTGCACCTGCTGCCCGGTGCTGTGCAGGTGCACAATCATTTGATTATACACCCTCATGGGTGTGTGTATGTGTGTGCGTGGCGGATCGTACGCACAACAGTACACAACATCGCTGCAGAGGATTCAGATCCGTACTGACTGACTAATAATTCAGATGTGACCAAGGCACGAACAATTTTTACCTTTTTTAAGTTACAAATTTAAGTTTTACAATGGTACTTATTAAATTCAATACACCAGATATAATTAATTGTTTGTTGTAAATAAAAAGTGCTCAGCTAACCTACCATTGAAAGTGATCGAGATATAACAACTCAGATCATATGCTAACATAAGAAACAAAGACTTTACTATTTTGTATTGAAAATATTTGACCTCCTCTTGTGATGTAGTATTTTGGAGATAAAATTAACAAACTATTATGAGATAATTTAATTTTTTTAATATATTAATATTTTGAGATAGAGAAAATATATATATGTATAATGGAAAAAAATCCATTACTCCAGACGGAAAATATAATAATATAGGTAGAAAATATATATATTACACACTAAAAAATATCGGTCAGAATAAATAACACATATATTAAAGAGTTCGAAATTTTTCAAACACAAGATTCTGTTGGTAAAATGGCCTCAAAGATCCCCAACAATCCTCCCAAAGAACAATAATAGAGAAAAATAAATAACACAAGAATATACGTGGAAACTCCAAAACCGGAGAAAAACCACGGGCATCCAGAGAGAAGAAAATCCACTATGTGAAAAATTATTACAATCACACAGCTATAATCTCTCAAGCCAACCCCCAATTACACCCACACTCTCCAAAGATTTAACTCACACCTTTCACACTCTAAGACAAGAGAAAGAAAGAAAGAAAGAAGAATCAAATACTTAAAGTGTATTTAATTTGTGCACTTTAAACCTTAGCATTGGACCTCCTTTTATAGACTTGAAGTCCCTTCCACATTTCATTGTTTCACCGATGTGGGACAATCTTCAAAAATTTCTCTTTTATTATAACCAAAATTCCAACAAACTCCACCTTGGCTAAATAAAAGAAAACTTCACCGTCTTAACCCACAATCCATTGTCTTCACCGACAATCATGATTCTTAAACCAAAGAATCACCATTCTCAAAACAGAGAATAACCTACTCCACCGTATGAGTAGAACACTTAGAAGAAACCCGTCTAAGAATTTTTAACCACTTAGAATCAACCATTCTAAGAATTTCCCTCGGCACATGTCGAAAAACTTACTGAAATGTTTATCGTACAACTTCTCTGTTGGCCACCGGTAGTTCATCAGCCCTCGACATCAATCTTCACCACAAATCTTGCATTAATGCCAACCCAATACCCATGTGTAAATCCGTGAACCCGTTAACAAAAGGACACATCCCTTTCCATGGTAACGGGCATACCATGGGGATGCCAACTTGTCAAAAGAATTCTTCACCGTCAGTGACGACGGAGACATTGTTAGCAGAATTGGAGCATTTTGCCGAATCCGCTCCACCTGGACAATTTCTTTTAACATGTCCAGATTTTCCACACTTCCAGCACGTCGGAGTCCTCAAGGGTTTTTCTTCTTCTCGTTCCTACATATCAAAACTACACCTTCTGATGAAGTATTGCTGCTACCTTCCAGTCTTTTCTCCTCGGACAGGAGTTTGCTAGTAACATCTTCATACTTCAGGGTCTCTTTCCCGTACATCAGAATAGGCTTCATATGTTCATAAGAAACTGGCAAAGATAATATAAGGCTTAACGCTTTATCCTCATCTTCAACCTTCACTCCAATAGCCTCCAGTTCCGAAATAATATTATTAAGAACACTTAGATGATCTGAAATTTTTGTACCTCCATCCATACGTAATGTATGAAATTGCTCCTTGAGATACAACCGATTTGAGATGCCCTTGCCTTGGTACAACTGTTCAAGCTTCTCCCAAAGCTCCTTTGCTGTTGATAACCCATGCACATTAGCTAGCACATTCTTTGCAAGACACAAACGAATGGTACTAGCCGCTCTCAGATCCATATCATCCCATTCTTCATCATCGCTTTTACTGGTCCCGCTTTTATCATCGCTGGAAACAGGGGCTGGTTTCCCCCTCAACGCCTTGTGTAATCCGGACTGAATCAGCACATCCTTGACTTGAACTTGCCACAAGCCAAAATTGATCCTTCCGTCAAACTTCTCTACATCGAACCTCGTGGGACTGAACCTTGACATCGTATCTGTATCTCAAACCCAACAGAATCCTCGTTTCTGGTGTGGAATATCAGACAAAGCTGCAACCACAGAGCATACTCCGAACCTCTGAAATACCAAGACACCCTCGAAGACGACCAATAGAAATTTGTTTCTGATGTGGAAGATCAAGCAAAGCTGCAACCACAAAGTATACTCCAAACCTCTAAAACCGAGACCTCCCTCGAACTTGTCTCCGATACCACTTGTTGGGAAAATGGCCCCAAAAATCTCCAACAATCCTCCCAAAGAACAATAATAGAGAAAAATAAATAACACAAGAATATACGTGGAAACTCCAAAATCGAAAAAAAACCACGGGCCTCCAGAGAGAAAAAAAATCCACTATGTGAAAAATTATTACAATCACACATTCTGATCTCTGCCCAACCCCAATTCTGTTCACACTCTCCAAAGATTTAACTCACACTTTCACACTCTAAGACAAGAAAAAAAAAAGAATTAAATACTTAAAGTGTATTTAATCGGTGCACTTTAAACCTTAGTTTTGGACCTCCTTTTATAAGCTTGAAGTCCCTTCTACATTTTATTGTTTCACCGATGTGGGATAATCTTCAAAAACTTCTCTTTTATTATAGCCAAAATTAACGGATTCGTGCTTAAATATGTAGAATTAGCAAAAGAATGTAGAAAAATACTGTGCTATGAAACAAACGACGTGTTCCACGTGCCCAGTAAAAGGAAGGCCATATCGCCAATTTTCGAGTTACTAACTTATCATAACAGTCAAAACATTTCTTCGGAGTTGAATCTTGCTGATGCATTATCATACTTATCTTACTAGTGTCATCACAGGGCCTATAAAATGAGGGGTTAATTAGGAGTCCGGAGTCCGGATCCTCTCCATTTTGGGAGAGGATCGGAAGGGTCTGCACCGTTCGATGCAGATCCACACACACCCGTACAAGTGTGTGTGATCTGGAAGGTCCAGATTAAACTGGACCGTCCAATTAATGGAGAGGAGCTCAGCTCGTTAATTCGATCATACCTTTAACGTAGTGCCATAAGCCATTCCGCAGCTGACAAGTGTTAAAAAATTAACAATCATTTTCTCATTTCTTTTTAAAACAAAAGGCTACAGTAGTTCAACCATAATTAGAATAAAAATAAAAAAAGAATGGTTGAGTCAAATATTAGGTTTCAGCATTTCAGCAAAAAAGGAAGAAAATATCGGACTCCAGCCACCACCATCTCTCACAATCGCTCCGATAAACTTCCGGCCACTAGTGCTCCCTATTGTTCTTCACCCTCGGGAAGAGATTTGAATTAAACGTCATTCTCGAAGAAGAAGACCACGTCCACCGTCAATTTTCCACGCCCCGCCCTCGAAGAAATAAAACAAAAGCTGTCGTCCATCCAAAGAAAGAAGGGAAACAGTGCTTTGTCCATTTATTTAATTTGGGCCTAGTTTTAGTTGATTTTTTTTTTTTATGTATTGGACCAAAGTGAAATGGGCTTTTGTATGTTATTAATAATATTTTTTAATTGTTATATTAATGTTTGGACCATAATTGAAATGAGTTTGAGGATTTTCTATATTTTTTTAAACTAATTATAAGAACCCAAATATCTATCAACCTAAAATATTCATAATCAAATTTAGCGCTGTTTTTCTTCCTTTTTAGTGTAAGTACGAAACTATTAGTGAACATATTACTTTGCGAAACATATGCAATTTATACACCAAAACACCAACATAAAATACAAATCTATCATTTAAATTAAACATAAGCAAAGATTGGCATTCCCATTCATTACCAATATATTGGCATTCCAATCATTGTCAATGCAAAGTCAAAAGAAGACGATCACATCTCGATGTCTCATCAAAATATTAGTTTTAAAAGGAAATCTAAAAGTCTCCAATCATTGCAACTTCTTGTCAAATTCACCTCTGAGGAGCCCCAAATGGATTTCCAAATAAATTTATTTGGCCATAAAAATTTTCACTTCCTCTCGGTATAAGAAATATAAAATGAAGCTGGCATTACAAATAATCGTAAAATTAATGGGCTATTGTGATAATTAAAAAAAATCATTTACCATATGATGGAGTGGTTGGTTAGGCCCCATTTGAGATGGACATAGAGGAAATGCAAATTGATACTGTGGTGGAGGAAAACTCGAGTGTTGTAGTGGTGGTGGAGATACATAGTTCGTTTCTTGTGTATTTCTAACTACCTCTGAACTTTGTACCTTTCTTTTGGTTCCTCTCACACCTACAAATTACATAAAAGTAGCAAAGTATGTAATACCGCCAATATTTGTTTCATATTTTATACATATCTTTATTTGTACTTTTTTTTAAAAATACTGAGTTTCATATTATTTATCACATTGGTATCGAACTTCAATTGAGATATGTTGCTAGTCGTATTGGTATAGTTTTCGAATAAACTGTAATATCTTATATTATATTTCACCACAAGTATTCATTTTTTATTAGAATCACACTTAATGAAATATGGTTCTCTCATTTTAAACAATCAAGTGAGAAATTACTTTTAATTTACTATTCGATCTCATTTGAAAGAAAATGAGAAATTGTATCACCTACTTGTTATGAAATATATGAAATATTACATTTTTATTAATCATTTTAATACCAGCACAACTGACTTTGTCAAAAAGAAAACAACCGACAACCATATTCTATACTACAAACACATCTGAAATTATTCAAGATGTGGAACACAGCTGTATATTAGACTCACTCCAATCATTCACATATTTTTATATACACCTACAATAGCATGAATACACTCCAGGGCGGAGTGTTAAGCCTGAGTCCCGATCAAAAACTAGAAATTCTAGTCAGAAATCTCACGAAACAAACACTGCATCACCGCGGGATGGATGCCTTGCATATAGCCACCAGTGCAAATTGAAATCGAATACCACGATTCCTGTTCTTTCGCCTGAAGAGGAAGGTTGCCGCCGTCACTGTTGACCGCGAAACTAGAGCTAATGATGTCTTTCCAACTGTACGCCTCTGGTCATCCGCTGTTTGCCCGAGACAGCCGCCGAAACATCCATATCTGTGAGATCGAGACTCCATCGGAAATCTCCAAGGCCCAAACATTGGAAACGATATTCACCAAGATAATGTTCACCGAATCGCGCATTGGTAAATCCTAGATCAGATAGTTTTGCAAGTAATCTGACACAATAGCCCAAACAGATTGTCCGGGGTGGTCTGCTCGTTCCGCCATAGTTCGTCGTGACTGTCACCACCGGTATTTGTCGTCGTCTTGTTTTGTGGGCATGCGCGTGTGGATAAGGGCCGACGGCAGAGAGGAGACGAGAAGGGAGAGAGAGAGTAGATGTCGAGAAGAAGGGAGGAATATGAAAGGTGAACTATGTATGTGTGTGCTTGTGTAATTTGCAGAAGAAGATGGAGGAGGGATTGAGAGAGAGAGAGAGAGAGAGAGAGAGAGAGAGAGAGAGACCCATGGAGAAGAGTTAGAGAAGAGGGAGAGAGGCGGCGGATGAGAGAAATGAGAGAGAGAGAGTATCGGTACTATAAAAAAAAGGATTATTAGGGTTTGGGTCAAGATGGAATTTGGATTGGGTTTTACTTGGGCCAAATATATTTTTGAGTTGATTTATATATGGCCATGTATGTAATTAGATTGAATTTTTATTAGTGGATTCAATCTATTATGTGGATATTAACTGGAGGAGATTTGGATATTTATCATTTAATTTGAGCTGGGATTTTGATCGATTGAAGAGCCCATTGGTTTCTGGATTAGCAGACGAATCTTGAATAAATTCAGTTACCTTAGATTTTGACCAGATTCAAGGTATGACCTGTCAATAAATTATTATCTAGTGATACTTAATCGAGTTATTGGAATCAAGTAAATTAATTATAGTATTTTGATTAATTAATCATGTATTAGGATATGTTTATTGGACGTAGTTTGGGGACCATTGAGTGCGTGAGCTATCCCGCGATTATTTGGTGTTGTTCATTCGATCGCCGCTCGTTCGTTTCGTGGAGGACGCTTTGATCGTGCACGAGCATCTTACGTCTTTGGTATTGAGGCAAGTGAATTCTTGCCTGGTTATGATGATAATATGTCTTATATATGTTATATATATTTTCGTTCATTTATGCTTTATGAATTTCGATTCATGATGATGTTATTATTGATCTTGTTGATCATCAATTGAGGAACATTGGTTCCGAGTCTTATTTATACCCTCGTTGCATTTCGGTGAGTTGATTTTATCCTCGTTGGATTCGTATTTCCTTCGTTGAGTTGGTCCCTTGTTGGGAATTGTTAAGTCATTATTGAATTTCGATGTCACTTTTGTTATCTCGTGGCATTCCGGGTCACACTGGCGTGCCGGTTGGTATGTGTAGGATTTTCATGTCGGGCACATATAAGGTCGTGTGTTTGTAGTTGACCTCACATTGGACTATGCACACGAGACGGTTACTTCGTGAGACTGATTAGGTACAAGACCACACGTGTATTCGATTGATACCCATTGGTGGCTTGTGCACGGACACATTTTCATCCCGGGCGTAGTGTGGCACCATCCTTTGAGCCGTAATTGTTACTTGATTCATACAGCATGTTTGATTGCGTATGTA
Organism: Orobanche coerulescens; assembly: GCA_033398695.1. NCBI lineage: Eukaryota > Viridiplantae > Streptophyta > Magnoliopsida > Lamiales > Orobanchaceae > Orobanche > Orobanche coerulescens. The sequence goes on along the minus strand of CM065807.1, from coordinate 109,605,621 downwards.
TTCAATGGGATTGGGTTATAATCTGGCCGATTCACATTTGATCGCATGTGTTCGACGATTTGAGATTATGATCGAACTTGTGGTTTATACAGCATGTGTTATTGCGTATATTCCGGTTTTGGGTGATGATTTGTTAATTCATATAGCATGTGTGATTATATATGTTTGACATATTGAGATTTTTTATCTTATATAACTGACCCTGTGGTTTTGGGCGAAATATGTTGTATTATCATATTTTAGGTCGCGGGAAGGCTAAGACACAGGAAAGACAATATGACGACGAAGAGTCTCAAGGATACTAGTCAAGGGCCCGAGTCTTTTATTTCCGGATGTATTTCTTTTCAGTTCCGCCGCATTTTTATTCTCTTGTATTTGTATTATATCAGTATATCTATCTTCATATAGAGTATACTTGTGTTATGTTGATCCTGGTCTGTTGGCGCATGTTAGCCAAAATATCTGTATAAACACCTCATCGGAGTATTTGGTAAACATAACGTGGTTCGATACTGCAGTTATGTTATGTCAATTATTGTACTGTGTTTCGCCTGGTGGGTCCCAGTTGGGGATTCACGGCACTGTAATAACCACCGAGTTTGGGGTGTTACAAAGTAGGGATAAGTTAATAACGGTTAATTGTATAATGGCAAACATAAATGTGCCTCAAAAAATTCTTTTGAACGAAATCTTACTCGAACTTGCAACTTTTCCATTTTTTTTCGTTCCCTTTCTTGCTTTTAACATCCCAATATCGCGTAATTTTTGCATTTGTAACTCCTTTTTCTTTAGTAGTAAGTGGATTACATATGCATACTTCATTCACCTGACTACTAATTTGGATATCATCAGAAGGTATTCCATCATCCACACTTAAATTTTGGACAACATTGGCTATTTCATTTTTTTGCCTTATCAACCAAGTCATATAATATTTTTCTGGCATCCTCGTGAGGTTTACCCATTTGAGTTAGATCATATATTGATCTCATTATTTGGTTAACAAAAGCTAGTCCAGAGACATGACCACCATCACTACCACTTTCTTGAAAATCAGTGTTAACTCTATTTCTTGCACTCTTCGTCCATCTCTTCAGAATATAACATTGGGGTAAAGCATTCATATCCATAAAGTTAAAAATCATTAAGGCATGCCTACACAAAATCCCCGTAGTCCCAAATTTATGACAGCTGCACTTTATGTCATGATTATGCTTATTGAACATCACATTTCTCACCCTTGAGCTTTCATCAGCGGATTTCTCAACCTCTAAGTTTTCATCATCAGATTTCACTTTGAGAGGCTCTTCATCATGAGAGTTCACTTTGAACGATATCTAGTTCCAATCATTTCCAAAGCAAGATGACGACTCAATAGATACACAATTCAAAGAATTAACCAATTCAATTTCAAAAAATTTATATATGGTAAGCGTATAATCATTAGCAGCATGATTCAATAAAGGGTGTTTTTTCATAATTTGTGCAGTCTTACCATGGCGACAACGACTATCCCCTGTCTTCTTCTTTACTCGCCAATTATTTAGAATCTTTTCATAATTCACCACAAATTCATACAAAGAGGTAGTCTTGTTACTTGCTTTTTTTTAACACCATATTTCTGACCTCACTCCTTTAAGTAGCCATAAGTCCCGCACTAAACTTTTCATTACTAAAGGCAGTAGCCCATATTTTCCAGAGCCCATACATCACTTTCAACCACTTATGTCCTTCTAAGTTATATGTATCAATCATATGTTGCCATGTTGTTTCAAATTCAAATTCAGAGTCACAATATTTCATGCATTTGAACCACAAGACCTTAAAAGCTTGATCACCATTCAAATTCCCAAAGTGTGAGGGGGCATTTTGATTTATATGCCACTGACATAAACTTTGGTGTGATTGTGGAAAAACTTTATCAATGGCATTCATCATGGCTTGACATTGGTCAGAAAAGATAGTTTGAGGTTGCTTTCCATTCATAGGATCAAGAAATGTTTTAAACAACCATTCAAAAGAAGTTTCAGTTTCATCCTACATGAAGGCCAAGCCAAACAACACGTTCTGCTTATGGTGATTTATGCCCACAAATGGAGCACATTTCAAATCGTACTTATTAGTTTTATAGGTTGTATCAACTGACAGAACATCACCAAAATATTCGTAATCAACTGCACATCTGTAGTCCTTAAAGAAAAAATTCATCGCCCTATCCTGATCATCCAATTGCACATTCCAAAAAAAATATGTCTCCTTATTCGCTTTATTAATGAAATGTTGGATTAACGCATTGGCATCTCCATTCTCAACTTTGGTACACCTTTTTAGGGTATTAATATGGTCATAAGCATCCTTTGGAATAAAACCTAAATTTTCTAGCCCACCTGCTTCATTTTCCATAAAAGAAACAGCACTAGAAACAGATATTCCAGCATTTACCATTGCTTCCAGGGTAGATTTTTTTGCATAACAAATATTATGTGCCTATCTTTCCAAGTGAGTTTGATCAGGCGCAAACATCTCATGGTTATGCTCTTTAAGAAATATACTCACTCGCCAATCACCCCCATTTCCCTAGTAATCTTCAATTTGGCTTTACAATTTGTTCTAGTAATCAGCTTTTGATAAACTAGTATCTTTTTAATGGAACTTTTTTCATCTTTTAAGCCTTCACATGAACAAACAAATTCCTTAGCTTGGAGTTCTTTAGTATGGGAAAAACATCTCTGATCACCTCTCCTCACACTAAATCCCTTGGCACGCGTGTATAGGCAATACAATAAATAAACATCTTCAACACTGTTCACAACCCTACCCACTTCTAATTTACTCTCCAAAGCATCAATAATAGTGTTTTTGTATTGTACCTCAATGATTTATGGTTTAGATAAATCAGGGATGCCACATTGCGCTTCTGAAATTTGATCAACACCAGCTTCTTGATCATAATCATCATTCAACTCCTCAGGAGATAGTGACTTGTTATCTTCCATTTCTGATTAAGCAACCAATTCACTTGTCTGAACCATACAAGGAAAGCATAAGAACAAATTGAAATTGACTGCAATTCTGAAATTCAAGAGTAATCCAAGGCACTAAAGAAGAGTTAAACAAGACGTTAAAGAAACCAAGCATAATATACCGCTTTGAAATGAAACTTACTTAATACAGAAAATAAATTTTGAAAACCTCAAATAAATATAATTGGAATTTATATGGAGCAAAAATTCCATAATGTTTTTCATCCTTACAATATTGGTTCAAAGGCCCTTGTGGCTACTGTTTTATTTTTTGTAACAGTACCAGAAAAAAAAACTTTGAAATGGAATTTATATTGAGCAAAAAATCATAAACTCTTACATTTAGTTCCCGAGTTTAACTTAACGAGAGTAAAGAAGAGAAATAGATGGAAATAAGAAAAAAGAAAAAATATTTGGCGTTCCTGAGTTTTTTAATGAAAAGAAACGGAAAGAAATGGAAGGAAAAATTTCCTTCCTAACTTTCCTTCAGATTTGGAAGGATTTGGAGAGAAAAGAACAAAATTGTTAATTTTTCTCTCTCTTCCTTCCAACTCGGGAACACAAAATACACTTTCCTTTTACTTTCCTTTCTCTTCTTTTCTCTCCTAATTTTCTTTCCCTTTCTTTTCTTTTCTTTACTAAAATCGAAAACTAAGCGATAAGGTGGTGAAGGAAAAAACATCTCCAGAGTTTTAAACAAAGATTACTTAGAAAGCTAAATGCATTTCTTACCCAAACTTCAATGGGAGAGCGGTCCGATTTTTTCTTCTTACCCAAACAAAGATTAAAACAAGGCCCAAATTAAATAAATGGACAAAGCACTGTTCCCCTTCTTCTTACGGCAGCTTCTGTTTTATTTCTTCGAGGGCGGGGCGTGGAAAATTGATGGTGGACGGGGTCTTCTTCTTCGAAAATGGCGTTTAATTCAAATCTCTTCCCAATGTTTTCTTCTTCGACGGTGAGGGTGAAAAACAATAGGGAGCACCGGTGGCCGGAAGTTTACCAAAGCAATTGTGAGTGATGGTGGTGGCTGGGGTCCGATGTTTTCTTCTTCTTTTTTTTGCTGAAATGCTGAAACTTAATATTTGACCCAATCAGTCTTTTTTTATTTTTATTTTAACTATGGTTGAACTACTTTAGCCTTTTGTTTCAAAAAGAAATGAAAAAATGATTGTTAATTTTTTAACACTTGTCAGCTGCTGATTGGCTTATGGTACTACCCTTAAGGGTAGGATCTAATTAACCAAAATGAGGGCACTCCTCCTAATATTTTCATTCGATATTCATATTTAAGATATTTACCAAAATATTATCCGAGTTCTAGCCATGTCTGCATCTTTCTCAAACCCTTCTATGGTACATAAATATCTTTAATTAATATTTTATGTACATATGTGACATAATTATAATTATTTTTCGTTAATATTAATTATTTTACATGCATTTTTTTTATGAATTACAGATCATGGAAAGTTTGAAGCAGAGGTAGCTGAAGTGCAAGCATGGTGGAACTCTGACAGATTCAAGCTCACTCGTAGCCCTTACTCCGCCCGTGACGTAGTCTCGCTTCGTGGTCCCCTCAAACAAGGCTATGCCTCTGATGAGCTAGCCAAGAAGCTATAGAGGAGACCCTCAAGACACATCAAGCCAATGGCACAACATTCGCGGACCTTTGGAGCACTTGACCCTGTTCAGGTTACTATGATGGCCAAACATTTGGACACCATTTATGTCTCCAGTTAGCAATGCTCGTCGACTCATACCTCAACCAATGAGCCTGGTCCTGGCCTGGCAGACTATTCTTATGATACTGTGCCTAGTAAGGTGTAACACCTTTTTATGGCTCAGCAGTATCATGACAGAAAGCAAAGAGAGGCTCGGATGAGTATGAGTCGTGAAGAACGTGCTAAAATGCCTTTTGTTGACTACTTGAAACCTATTATTGCTTATGGTGATACAGGGTTTAGAGGGGCAACTGCTAATGCCAAGCTGTGTAAACTTTTCGTGGAGCGTGGTGCTGCTGGTGTTCATACTGAAGACCAGTCCTCCGTGACTAAGAAATTTGGTCACATGGCTGGGAAAGTCCTCCGTCTATTATAAATTATCTAACTCCAAATATTCATAAGATTAAATATCATCATGGTTTATCACCGATTTCTCAATCTCGTAATTAACTATGTCAAATACTCGAAACCTATAAATGCACTCTTCTCTCGAATTATGAGCAATTAAGTTAAACATATAAAAACATTGATCAAGTGTTCTAACATGAATCAAAACCAAGCATTTGATAAAGATATCACACTAGATATATGTAATCATCAATCCTTTAAAACCATAGTGAATCAATGTACTCCTATGCCCGGAATCTAACAAGTTTAGCCGGATATGGTAATGAAAGAAAGATTAATAATCATCATGTTCATCATGTTCATACTAAATAAAGCAAAAAAATGAGTAAAAGATAGGAAGAAGATAAAACTCGTATAATGTCGTGAGTGGTCTCGATCTAAGCATTGAAGTGTTCTTGGTGTGTTCTTCCTTGAGCTCTTCCTTGATTTCCTCTTCTTAGTGGTGTTTTTTTTCTCAATCTTGTGTTTTTCAATCCTCACCAACTCTCGAATCTCAGAATATCCCCTAATTCTCCAATCCAAGGCCTTTTTATCAAACCGAAAAGCCATTTTTCTTGTTCAAACCATGTAAAAATGTCAATCAAGAGACTTTGCACCGAAAAGTGACACGGCCCCTGTTGAAGTGTTCTAGAATTTGCAAAAGCTTATGGACAAGCAACCCAACCGTGTTACATGACACGGTCGAGTCAAGTGACACGATCAGGTCATATGACATGACCGAGTTCGTGTTGATCTGCTAACTCCGTTTTTTAATCTTTTTCAGCTTGATCTTTCGTTTATGCATTGCTTGATATGTATTGGGGATTGAGACTTTATTCTTACTTGATAATGTCCTTAAAAACACCTATAAAATTAATAAAATGTACCCAAGCGTGATCGAGTCCAACAAACACAATATAAATACAAATACCATAATTCTACACATTTTATGATCTTAAAATCCGAAAAAACTTATAGAAACATGTGTAAAAATGAGTGTTACCAAAATCCCCCAAACTTAAACGTTGATCATCCCGAGCAATGCACTATGAGATAAACACTTTTAAGGAAACTCATCCCTCAACACACCTCAAAGGATCATTATGAAAATTCATCAATACGCCTTGAGTAATAAATAAGTCGAGTTCTATAAAGTATTGAAATCTCAGGGGTGCTTCCTTAACATCATAGACCATACTTAAAAAATATAAACCTCACCGGTCAAGTGTATTCACTCACTCTCAAAGTGTATGAAGGGACATGTACGCTCAGAACTCACTAAACGAAATAAGAATCCCCATAACTTGCCAATCGTCTATATCTCTACCACTATTTTATGCATGTAAATCTGTGAATAAAAAAGGACTTCACTGCTTGTAATGTAGGCTTTTTGGTCGGGGTAAGATAAACATGGCTAAAGTGACTTGACTTGAGTAAATTAGAACTAAATCACTCTAATCAATTCACTCACTTAGAAGCTCATCACTTTTTTGGATCTTGCTTCTTTCAACCCCTTAACTTATTATAATCGCAACAAGCGCTTTTGAAAGTGAGAAACAACCTCATTCCTCCTTATTGCTCCATAAGAATTTTTTTTATCTGGATAATTTATTTGGGTAAACCCACTGTGACTGTTCATATAGTGGAAAACATCGTCATTATAATCACAATATTTTTCCTTCAAAGTTGTTTTGATATATTATTGTGAACCAACTCCATCTTGAACTTAAATAATCTACCACATTCGCCTCCACACATTATTCCATTCTTTTGCCAATTTGTTCTAATAAGCTCAAGTATAGGGATAAAAGATTTTAACAGAACGGAAAGCTCATAATGTGGCTAATAAAAAATATAGGCTTTAGGCTCAATTGGTCTAACTAGGGAATTAACAACTATAGGGTTGGCCAAAAGATTGAAGGGCTAATTCAAAAATCGCCTAAAATCACTTTCACTAATTTGCACACACTTGTGGTTTCGAATAAGATACATTTGCAGATGATTTAATGCTTCTTTCACTTTCACTAATTTGCACACACTTGCAGATGATTTAATGCTTCTTTCAAGAGGGGACGGAAAATCCATCCGAATCCTTATGGATTGTTTAAAAGACTTTGGAGCTAGGTCAGGACTTGTAATGAATGTGCTAAAGTCGAATATATATGGCTGGAGTCAATAATACGGATACCACCAGCATTCTTATGGACACACAATTATCTCTCGATGTAATGCCTTTTAGATATCTTGGCATTCCCCTTTTAGCTGATCGTATCACAGTGGGGCAATTTGGTGAGCTTGTGGATAAGATTGCCTCATATGTTAAAGTGTGGAACTCAGCCACTCTTTCTTACGCTGGACGGTCGGAGCTTATTAAATCAGTTTTACAGGGGGTTGAAGTTTTTTGGATGAGTATTTTTTTCCCTTCCTGCTACAATCCACATGAAGATTGTACAAATCTGTCGCCGGTTCCTATGGGGGTCCAGTGGTGCACCGGTCGCTTGGAATTCTATCTGTCTGCCTCATTCAGAAGGAGGCCTTGGATTTAGGGACTTGAAGGCTTGGAACCAAGCCCTACTTGCTAGAACTTTTTGGAACATGCAAGCTAAAAAATATACACTGTGGTATAAATGGATTCACCATGTGTACGTCCGTGGGAGCATTGTTATGGAACTGGAACATACAAAAAGCTAATTCCCCCCTCTTCAAAAATTTGTTTGCTACCTGCAAATATATGATCGAGAAGTTGGGCTCTTAGCATTTAGCCATGGATAACATTCGTAGTTGGGGTACTGGATAGCAAATTAAGGGTTCGAGTGGTAGTTATGAATTCTTCCGACCGAGGGGCACTAGTGTCCCATGGAGAGGAGCTATCTGGAGAGGTTGTAAAATGCCCAAACACTCTTTCATATTGTGGCTTAGTGCACTTTCCCGTATTCGAACAAAGGACAGACTTGGTTTTATTGAATTGGACCCAACATGCGTTTTATGTAACTTGCATCACGAAACAGCCGTGCATCTATTTTTTGAATGCAAGTTCAGCGATGAGATTTGGACTGCTATTCGGGACTAGATAGGATTTAGTCGATGCATGTCGACTCTTAAGAGTGCTCTTAAGTGGATCAAAAAGGAAGTTAAGGGTGCTGGTTGGCAAACCAAAGAAAAGAAGGCTGCCTTGGCCGCGACGGTATACCATATCTGGATTGCAAGGAACCACAAGATTTTTCATAATGAGATGCCTCAAATTGCAGCCATTATCAGGAAAATTCTGATTCACGTCTACAGATCGATTTATGCTGTTTACCCACATGTCTTAACTGACTTGGAGAAGAAGGACCCTTGGAGCACGCTAGGCCGATCTTATTGATGCTGATGTACTGAGTTTGAGTGAGGAGCCAATTTGTGGCTATCCACTCTACTAATTTGATATTTATTTTGCCTTCATACGAGAGAATAGCCGACTTGTGGTTGTCCTCTCGCATTTTGTACCGGGTACATCCCGAGGTGATTTCTCACCGACATTTTTGATCAATACATATTTATTTACCGATAAAAAGAAAAAGATACCAAGGCAAGTTCTAGAGTCTTAAAACATGAATGATACACTCGACAATGAAATTTGCATTTTTAATGATGCACGAAGGTTCAAAAGCTCACAAGTTAGATTTGTTCATATTTCAAAGATATTAAACTATTATTAAATTTCACACCCTTTTGATTATTCTACAATTTTTTCTCGTTAAATTATCCTCGATTTGCATATCCAGATAACAACATAAATCCCGAGGTATCCAAGACAAAAGTTCATTCTTCTGAGTTTTTATAAAAAGTAAAACACTCTAATCAAAATAAAAAATTAACAATGCAAAACTACCGACGAACAAACTCAAAATAATAAATATGCTAAATGCAACTAAATTTAATGCAAAAAATAAAATTAAAAGAAAATAGAAGTATTTTCTTGACCCAAAATCTCTCCCCCAAACTTAAATTAAATGATATGATTACCTAGGGAATCATAATATTTAATAGTCGAGGTCAAGAAATACTTACAAGCATTGGGTTGCCTCCCAACTAGCGCTAAGTTTAAGATCTTCAGCCAGACGCCTGTTTTATTCATCCCGGATCATTCGACGAGCTCATACACTCCGGCTTACGTGCAATTTTATCGAGAGGTTCTCCATTTGTCAATCCATCAAATCGAGGTGTCATAAAAAATACAACATTTTCACTATGTATCCTAATCATTAATTATCCTCGATTCACATCCACTAATGCTTGTGCAGTGGCTAAGAATGGACGTCCAAGTATTACTAGACCATATTGCTTCCCATCATCATCAATTACTATAAAATCAACGGGGAAGGCGAAACTATCAATCTTTAAAATTACATCCTCCACAATTCCCCTTGGGTAAGCTAAAGATCGATCTATGAATTGTAAGCTCACTAGAGATGGCCTCAACTCTCCTAATCCAAGCGTCCTGAAAATAGATAAAGGCAATATATTGACACTTGAACCATGGTCACAAAATACATCATTTAATGAACAAAATAGAGTAAGGAATTGAAAACTCACTGGATCCTTAAGATTTTGGGGTACACGCTCCAATTCTTTTTTCTTTGGCGCCATGACTTGCAAGAAAATATCAAAATATTTCTTCTCCTCGATATGCTCAATATCGGAACAACTTTTTATCTCATTAATGGAAACTATCAAGTCAGCTTTATTAGATAACACGGTCGCATCTTCGTCTTCATTCTCTGATTCCGATAGCTCTTTATTCACACTACACGAGAAAATAACATTGTATTGTGCTTTTGGATTTTCCTAGGTATTGCTTGGAAATTGGCCCTTTTGATGTTGGATCCCTTTGATCTTAGCCAATTGACCGATTTGTGTTTCTATATTTTTCATTTGAGCTCCAACATTGGTTGCTAATTGAGTCACATGATTTTCAATTCGATCAAACTTTTCTTCATCTCGTATAAACCGACTTTTTATTTCCATCATATAAGTAGCCAAAATATTCACTAGATTAGAATTTGGCTTTGATTCTTCAATTATTTCACCATTTAACACTTTAAATCCCGTCGGCGGTTGCAACGCATTTCTCGAATTCTCGTAGCTAAGATTCTCATGATTACTATTGGAGGGATGGTAGAAACCCGGAGGTGGATTATTCCGATAATTATTGAAATTATGATTATTGATGTAATGAGCCTCCTCCAAAGGGTCGGGTGGTGGTGCACTTCCTTTAGGAGTTATTTTCTCATTTGCACTCTTTGTCAGAACTCCCAAGTGGTTGGTCAAAATCGACATTTGTGCAGTTAAAGCCTTTATAGGATCCGAGTCTGAAACTTCAGCCACTCTACAAACATTAGGCCTCTCGGTAGGCCATTGATAGCTATTCATGGCCATCTCCTCGATCATTTCATATGCTTCCTCAGTACTTTTGGCTAGTAGTGCTCCTCCAGCCGATGCGTCAACAAGATTTCTAGTCTCTCCGGCCAACCAATTGTCTTCTGGAAAACCATGATGAGGACATCGTCTTAACAAATCCTTGAAGTGTTCCCAAACCTCATATAACATTTCTGAATCTATTTGTCGGAACGGCATGATTTCGCTCTTCAATCTCATGGTCTTGTTGGGCGAGAAGAATTTGAATAGAAACTTTTCACCCAACTCGTCCCATGTACTTATGCTCCCCGAAGCAAGAGTTTCAAGCAAACTACGAGCCTTATCTCTAAAGGAGAACGAAAATAGCTTCAATCTTATTGCTGTAACACCCCCAAGATATTCAGGTATATTACAGCGCCGTGGGGCCCTACCTGGGACCCACCAGGCTAAATAATAAATACCACTCGTCTAACCGCCACAGTTAGTGAGAAACACACATCACTAGGACGACAAACAAATAATACGCCCGACATAACTGTCGAAACAAACATCACTGACAATCATAAATAAGAATTACTGATACAAATCACAATCCAAGTAAAATGCCTGAGTACTCGCGAGTACTATATATAAGTTTACAATTTTAGGAAACAACTATATCGAAAAGGACAATGGAAACAAGGAAACTCAAATGCACACGTCAACATCCCTGGCCAGCATCCTCGTACTGTCCCAGCGCCCGCTCGTCCGGCTAAACATAACCTGAAATTCATAACAACAATTTCCCCAAAAGGGTCCCAAAGGGGTTAGCAATTACGCTAGTACAAGTAATCAAGGCAAACCATTCGCTTACACATTTCATAGTACATGCATCAATTTATTTCAAACCAAAACCAGACATGTCTTTTCTGGCAACAAACACTCAATAAACAATTTTCCTAGGACCGGGGTGAAGCCACTGGTCCCACTCGAGGCCTCTAAGGACCCTCCCGAGCTGTCCATATAATAAAACAAGTCACGCACAGGCATCGCCTAGGACCGGGGTGAAGACACTGATCCCACTCGAGGCCTCTAAGGACCCGCCCGAGCTGGCTAGCGAATCAAATTCGTGAATCCACAGTGAAGTTGTAGATTCCCTCGAGGCCCCATTGGACCCTCCCGAGGTGAGCAAAGCACACACAAATACATCACCATTTCATGTTAAGAATAAAAGTTTCCAAGAGTACTTGCCTTGAATAATTGACGACGACATGAACGGAAGGGAAATCAAGCACGAATGCTAGGAACCGACGAACCCGAACCTAACGATTCGAAGAATAGAATCAAAACCATTTTTATACGATTATGGGAATAGAATACACCCCAAAACCCACATACGATTCATGTAAGTTCGCACAAAAACAACGACGAGGACGAATCGCTCGATTTCACAAACACAATGAAACTTACCATGAATTCGTAGGGAAAACAAGAATACCACCAAGATTAATCATATACATCATGAATTAATCAACGATACGAAACAAATCGGACAAAAACTCAAAAACCCCAAAATTTCTCAAAAATAGGGTTCTAGGTGATTACCTTGGATTAAAGATAAAGAATAAGTGTTGGTGTTATTAATCTACACCAAGAACTCGAGAAAATGATGGCTAGGAATTGCAAGACTTCAAATTTCCCAAGAATCGCACAAAAATCGCCCAAGAACCGGAGAGAGAGAGAGAAATGAAAAAGTGACAAATCTGGGTTAACTCTCTGATTTATATAGCCAGAGAGCTTTAGCGTGTGCTAACGATCAGAGTTAGCGTGCGCTACCCAGCCAAAAACCAGTACAGAACCTACGATTCTGGCCCGTTAGCATGCGCTACCATAGGATAGCGTGCGCTAACAACTCCTCAATAGCGCACGCTATCGGGCCATATCGTGCGCTACCTAGAAACCAGGCAGAGTCCAGAAACATTCTGCCCAGTTCTGGACTGCCGGATTAGCGCGCGCTACAGGACACCCAGCGCGCGCTAAGCCTAAACCATAACGTGCGCTAAAACAAAATTTTAGCGTGCGCTAAGCTGCTCGTCCAAAGAGCAGAGAGCAGAAACATCTTACTGCTGCTGCTGCGGTTGACTCGTTAGCGTGCGCTACAAAACGAATGTAGCGTGCGCTACTAAGTGATACTAGCGTGCACTATACAACAAAAATATCGCGCGCTAGGCGACATGATACCAAACGGCTCAAAACACCCGAAATACATGATACACGATCGAACATCAAACGAAAGCTCACAACACGCATAACAACATAAGATGAATTTACGGTAACCCCAAAACAATGGTTCCGAACAACGATTATGAGAATTGGACCAATTAACGACGGAAAAGCCAATAAATGCAGAATTGAGTAAAACAAGTCCGAAACAAGCTCGGATGACAAAGAGTCTAAAAATAAGTATCCTCGAAATACCAATACAGTTACAAACGAGTCGCTAAAAATGAAAAATACACCAAAAATAGAAATACCGGGAAAAGAAAAATGCGGATATTACATTCTACCCCTCTAAGAATAAGTTTCGTCCCGAAACTTAAGAAACAAACAACTCGGGGTACCTAGCACGCATGCTATCCTCGGTTTCCCAAGTTGCCTCCTCGACACCATGCCTTGCCCACTGCACCTTGACCAAAGGAATGGTCTTATGCCTCAGTCGCTTCTCACGGTGCTCCAAAATCTTCAAGGGCTGCTCCTCGAAGGTAATATCCTCGGTGACATCAATCTCACCATAGTCGATGACGTGACTAGGATCCGGAACATATTTCCTCAACTGGGAAACATGGAAAACTCTATGAACGTGACTCAAGGCCAGAGGCAACGCCAAACGATATGCCAACTTGTCGATTCTCTCGAGAATCTCAAAGGGCCCAATAAATCTCGGACTCAACTTTCCCTTCTTCCCAAAGCGGAATACTCCCCTCGACGGCGACACCTTCAGCAAAATGTGATCTCCCACCTCGAATTCCAAAGGTCGACGACGGACGTCAGCATATGACTTCTGTCGACTCTGAGCAGTCAACATCCTCTCCCGAATCAATTCCACCTTCCGCCTCGTCTCCATAGCGATATCTGATTCGGTCCCAACCAAATCGGACGCCTCGTTCCAGCAAATCGGCGATCGACATCGCCGCACATAAAGCGCCTCATACGGTGCCATTCGAATCAACGAGTGCCAACTATTGTTGTACGTGAATTCGATTAACGGAAAGTGCTCCTCCCAATCACTGCTCCAATCGAGAGCACAAACATGCAACATATCGTCAAATATCTGGATAGTGCGTTCCGACTGCCCATCTGACTGAGGATGAAAAGTACTCAAAGCAACCGAGTACCCAACGCCTTATGTACCGCCTGCCAAAAATGCGATACAAAATGGCCATCACTATCCGAAACAATAGACTTCGGAGTACCGTGAAGCCTCACAATCTACGCAATAAACACACGAGCCAATCTCTCCAGACCCCAAGTATCCTTGATGCCCAGAAAGTGTGCCGACTTGGTCAGACGATCCACAATCACCCAAACCATATTCATACCAGATTTCGATCTCGACAAGCTCGTAACGAAGTCCATCGAAATATCTTCCCATTTCCATCCCGGAACGGGAAGCGACTGCAGTAACCAGCCGGTTGCTAATGCTCGATTTTGACCTGCTGACAAGTCAAACATCTCGCTACAAACCGTACGACCTCCACCTTCATATCATTCCACCAAAAGTTTCTCCTTAGGTCCTTGTACATCTTACTCGAACCAGGATGAACTGAGTAAGGCGTAGCATAGGCCTCACGCAAAATACTCTGCCTCAATTCCAAGTTGTCCAGTACACAAAGCCGACTCTGGAATCTCAACACACCATCCTCGTGAATCACAAACCCAGGAGACTTTTCCTTAAGAACATTCTCTCGGATTTAAGTAATCATCGGATCCTCCAACTGCTTCAGTTTAATTTCATCGATCAACGACGACGAAATCTCCAAAGCGCAAAGTTGCCCGACAGCTCCTGGCAACAAAATCTCAACACTCAACTCAATCAAATCCCGCTGAAGTTCAGATCAAGACGTAAGGATCTCAAGCGTCCGCAACGCAACTAGTTTCCGACTCAAGGCGTCAGCCACGACGTTCGGCTTGCCCGGATGATAAAGGATTTCGAGGTCATAATCCTTAATCAACTCTAATCACCTCCTCTGCCTCATATTCAACTCCCGTTGAGTAAATATATACTTCAGACTTTTATGATCGATAAAAATCTGACATGCAGAGCCAAAAAGATAGTGACGCCAAATCTTGAGCGCGAAAACAACTGCCGCTAACTCCAAATCTTGAGTAGGGTAGTTAAGCTCATACGGACTCAAATATCTTGACGCATATGCAATAGTCTTGTTATGCTGCATCAACACGCACCCAAGACCCTGACCCAAAGCATCGCTATAGACGGCAAAACCCTCATTGCCACACGACAACGCTAAAATCGGGGCTGAAGTCAAACGCCTCTTCAGCTCCTCAAAAGTCAATTGCCTCTCGTCATTCCAGAAGAACTTCTCGGATTTCAGGAGCAACTATGTAAGTGGTCGAGCTAGTTTCGAAAACCCCTCGACAAACCTACGATAGTAGGCAGCCAAACCCAAGAAACTACGGACCTCATTCACATTCTTGGGCGGTGCCCAATCCAGCACTGCCTCAATCTTCTGTGGATCCACACAGACCCCCTCAGCTGAAATCACATGACCCAGAAATATCACTTCCTTCAGCCTTAACTCACATTTCGAGAACTTTGCATAGAGTCGCTCGATCCTCAAAATGTCTAACACCACACGCAGATGATGCGCATGCTCCTTCTCATTCCTCGAATAGATAAGGATATCGTCAATAAAGACGACGACACACTTGTCCAAATACTCTATGAAAACTTTGTTCATCAACTGCATGAACAATGCCGGTGCATTGGTTAGCCTAAAGGGCATAACCACAAACTCATAATGTCCGTATCTCGTCCAAAAAGCTGTTTTTGGAATATTGGACTCCTTCACCCGAAGCTGATAGTACCCCGATCTCAAGTCGATCTTCGAGAATACCGCAGCTCCCTGCAACTGAACAAACAAGTCATCAATCCTCGGCAAGGGATACTTGTTCTTGATGGTCACCTTGTTTAGCTCGCGGTAGTCGATACATAAACGCAGTGAACCATCTTTGTTCCACACAAACAGAACCGGACTCAAGAAGATCACTCAACTGCTTCTTCAACTCGGCCATCTCTGAAAGTGCCATGCGATACGGCGCCTTAGAAATCAAAGCCGCACGCGGCTCTAACTCGATAGCGAACTCAACCTCACGGTCCGGTGGCAACCTCGGTAACTCATCAGGAAAGACATCAGGGAACTCACTAACAACTGGAATCGATGAAAACTCGACTCCACCATCCCCCGACTTCAAGACGTAGCACCAATAACCAGTACACCCTTTCCGCAGGAGTCTCGTCGCCTTCAAGGTGTTAATTACGAATTTCTGGTTTCTCTTTTGTCCAGCAAAAGAGTGCTCGGTGCCATCGTCGGCTAACATGGTGATGATTCTCGTGCGGTAGTTCATGATTGCACCATGCCGCTCAAGCCAATCATCCCCGAGAATCAAATCCTCACTCTCAATACTCACAACAATAAGATTAGAGAGCCAAGCCCTCTCACAAATAAACACAGAACAGTCTCGGACCTCCTGATTGTAACACCCCCAAGTTATTCAGGGTATATTACATCGCCGTGAGCCCCGCCATGGGACCCACAAGGTTATTTACATGCACACATGAACTATGACCGAGGAGGTCCAATATAATGAAATGAAGGACAATAAAAATGGTATTCAAACCATATTTAACATACATCCAAATACAACACATCTCAATTCAATAATATGGCAACACAGGCTGGAACACCAAGGAAAATGAAAATAGTACTCGAGTATTCCAAAACCATTCAAGTACAACAACGCTGAATGGAGGAAATACAACACATAACCAAAGACAAGACACAAAATCATACTTGCCTATCATCTTCATGCCGATGGTAAATGCCTATCCGCTCTTCTGGATCCTAAAATACATGAAAAGTATTTCCCCCATAAAGGGGTTAGCCGTCGATTAGCTAGTATAAGTATATCGAATATGAAACACAATACTTCTCAACAATAAAGCAAAAGTAACCGTAACTTCATAATTTCAAGACTAGTATTCTGGAATAACTAAATCTCATTTCAATACATACATGATTAACCATGGAACCGCACCAAAGGCAACGGTACCCTCTGAGGCCCCGTCGGACCCTTCCAGAGTGGCTAACCCAAACTATTCATGGAACTGCACCAAAGGCCACGAAACCCTCTGAGGCCCCGTCAGTCCGTCCCAGAGTGAATATATACAATCATACAATTCATATACCTCACTTTCAAAGTCGAGAATGTACAATCATAAACATATACTTGCCTTTGAGACATCGAGAATCGGAAGGAAAAGAGTATAAGTTCGGTAGGTCTAAGAACGCACTTACGGCACCTAAACGATTCATAAGGAAATACGATAATCAATAATCCATACTCAAATCACATGAAGAAACTTCCGAAACCCGCCTACGATTCACAAAACTACAAGGATAATCATCTAGAGGTTTGAGAATCACCCAAACCCTCTCAAGTCCGAACAAGGTATGAAACATTCCATATAGTCGTAGGGGGAAACATGGGTATGGGGTAGCTGCATCATATTCTCAAAGATATCAAGCTCCAAAATGGATAAATCGGACGAATCTAAGAAAATCCCCAAGAATTCCCAAAACTAGGGTTCTAAGGAATTTACCTTGATTTGGAAGATGGAAATAGATTAGATGTTGTGTAATCTTTGTTATTTAATCAAAGATGATGATAGATGGTGAAAATCGCCCCCCAAATTGCCTCCAAATCGTCTTCTCTAGCTTTCCCGTCGGAAAATACGTGAAAGGAAATGAAATTCCGAAGAGCAGGGGTTGATCCGCTCTTATATACTGCGTTTTGTCTAGCGCACGCTACACCTCAATATTAGCGTGCGCTACCACGATTGCTTAGCGTGCGCTACTAATACATCTAGCACGTGCTGTCTTCTACACATAGCGTGCGTTCTCCATTCCAGTCCAGTACCTACTGGACCGTCTGCCTCAAATACACTAATAGCGTGCGCTAATGCTGATAGTTAGCGTGCGCTACTAGTACTTAAATAGCGTGCACTATAAATGGAACATAGCATGCGCTACGCCTCACACACAGGTGATAGCATCGCAACAAAGATCCAAAGCAGCAACGATCCGAACAAGAAAGAGTAAATTCCAAATGATATGAACTCCAAGATCAACATCGACAACATCTCAAAGTGTTTACAGAGCGACAAAATAGGAAGAACGGCAAGGTCAAACAGTCAATAAAAAGTACGGATATTACATTCTCCCCCTCTAAAAAGAAGTTTCGTCTCGAAACTTAAGGAATAAAAAGTTCAGGGTATTCCGTTCGCATCTTCTGTTCCGTCTCCCAAGTCACCTCCTCGACTCCATGTATCGACCATTGCACTTTAACCAACAGAATGGTTTTGTGCCGAATATGCTTTTCACGACGTCAAGGATATTCATTGGCCTCTCCGGAAAGGTAACATCCTTGGCTACATTAATCTCACTATAGTCGATAACATGACTTGGATCTGGCATGTATTTTCTCAACTGAGACACATGAAAAATACTATGGACGTGACTCAAAGCTGGAGGCAATGCCAAGCGATAAGCTAAATCTCCAACCCTGTCCAAAATTTCAAAAGGTCCGATATATCTTGAACTAAGTTTCCCCTTTTTCCCGAAGCGGAGAACTCCTATGGTCGGTGACACCTTGAGTAGAACATGGTCCCCCACTTCGAATTCTAAAAGCGACGTCGAGTATCAGCATAAGATTTTTGATAGCTCTGGGTAGTCAATAAGCGGTCCCGGATAATAGAAATCTTCTCCTTAGTCTCCAACAACATATCTGGTTCTGTTCCGACTAGCTTCGAGGCCTCATCCCAACATAATGGCGATCTACACTGCCTACCATAAAGTGCCTCGAACGGTGCCATTTTGATCGACGTATGCCAACTATTATTGTAGGCAAACTCGATCAACGACAAATGAAGCTCTCAATCATTACTCCAGTCTATGGCACAGGCCCGCAACGTATCCTCAAATGTCTGAATCGTCCTCTCCGTCTGACCGTCTGACTGAGGATGAAAATATGTGCTCAATCTCAACCCGGTACCCAAGGCCTGATGAACGGTCTGCCAAAATTGCGATACGAAACGACCATTTCGATCGGAAACAATGGTCTTAGGGGCACCATGCAACCTCACGATCTCGGCTATAAAAGTTCTAGCCAATCTCTCCGGTACCCAAGTATCTTTAATACCTAGGAAGTGTGTAGACATGGTCAACCGATCGACGATTACCCAAATCATATTCATTCCGGCTCTAGTTCTCGGCATCCCAGTGATAAAATCCATAGCGATATCTTCCTACTTTCACTCGGGGATGGGAAGCGGCTTCAACAACCCCGCCGACCGTTGATGTTCAATCTTGACTTGTTGACACGTCAAGCACCATAGTACAAACTCTGTGACGAATTTCTTCATATTATCCTACCAAAAATTTCGCTTCAAGTCCTTGTACATCTTACTCGTTGCGGGGTGGATTGAGTAAGGCATTGCATGAGCTTATCGAAGAATTCTCTGCCTCAACTCTAGATCATTCGGAACACAAAGCCTGCCCTGAAATCTCATACTACTATCCTCATGGACCATAAAACCAGGGGCTTTTCCTTTAGTTACATCTTCCTTCAGTTGAGAGATCATCGGGTCACTCCACTATTTCCCTTTGATGTCGTCAACCAAAGATGAAGTAATTTCAAGAGTGCACAACTGTCCTTGTACTCTTTGAAGCCAAGCTTCTATTCCCTGATCGATTAAATCCTGACGAATCTTCGTCTGAGGTGTAAGGACCTCGAGCATATGAAGCGATGCCGATTTGCGGCTCAAAGCATCAGCGACGACATTGGCCTTTCCCAGATGGTAAAGAATTTCCAAATCGTAATCCTTGGTCAATTCCAACCAACGTCTTCTGCCTCATATTGAGCTCTTTCTGGCTGAAAATATACTTCGAACTCTTGTGATCAGTATAAATCCGACACGAAGAGCCATACAAATAATGCCGCCAAATCTTAAGTGCAAAGACAATTGCGGCCAACTCCAAATCATGAGTAGGGTAGTTCATCTTATATGGCTTCAACTATCATGACGCAAAAGCTATCGTCTTATCATGTTGCATAAGCACACATCCAAGCCTTTGGCCCAAGGACAGGCGCGCCCCAAGGCGAAGCGCTCGGTCTGATGTACCCTTTCTCTAATAGTTCTCCCAGCTGATTCTTTAATTCTTGCATCTTGGAAGGTGCCATCCGATACGGCACCTTAAAAATCGGAGTGGCGTCAGTCTCTAAGTCCACAGAAAATTCTATATCTCGGTCCGGCAGTAATCTCGGGAGGTCGTCCGAAAAAACATTGGGATATCATTAACAACTGGAATCAAAGATAAATCGACTTCGTTCCCATTCGTCTTCAAAGCATAACACCAATAGCCCGTACAACCTTTATTCAAGAGTTTTACGACCTTCATGGCGCTGATAAGTAACTTGGGTTAGCCCGATTTGCGTCCCACAAATGAGTACTCGGAACCGTCTTTAGTCATCATAGTGATAACCTTAGTGCGGTAGTTCATAATCGCTTGGTGACTATCAAGCCAATCATCGCCGAGGATCACATCCTCGCCCTCCATATCAACCATAATCAAGTTCGAAAAGCAATCCATACCGGCTATATTCACCAAAAAATATCTAATCTCCTGATTCCCCACGATTCTATCCCCGCTAGGTAGTTTCACAATGAAAGGATCACAAGCAGTCATACAAGTATATTCAAATGGCATACACACTCCAAGGAGATGAAATAATGTGTAGCACCCGTATCAAAAAGTACACGAACTGGATGAGATAGGATATGAATGGTACCTGAGGCCACCGCCGCATTGGGTTCGTCTACTTGACGCATCTCATAGACTCGTGGGTGTACGAACCGGCGCTAGAATCTCCCCCACTAGCGTTCTGACTCCGCCCCGGCCTCTGCCGTAACTCTGCTGCGATTGTCTAACTGTTTGCCATCGATTCTGACTCCGATCTAAAGGCGCTGGGGCAGAAGCCTGAGTGTCCACAGTGTGATCTTGCTCGGGGCAATAAGCTGCCCTATGCCCCATCTGTCCGCAAGTATGGCACTTCAGAGGTGGGAAGTTGCACTCCACATTGATGTGGCCTGGATGACCACAACTAAAACAGGTTACCGGCGAGTTGAGGTGCCCGGAGAAGAACAAAACCTCTTCCTCCCTCTAAAAGAACGTGACAACTGCCCGACAGAATGGTTAGCCATCTGGGGTTTCTGAAAGTTGCCACCTTTAGAGCCAGAAAAGTTACCCACAGTCTTTTGCTTCTTCTATTCTTCCGTGGTATCATTGTGGGGACTCAACATGTCATAGGCCAAAGCCCTGTCTTGGTAATCTTTCAAGGCAGTACAAGCAAACCCTGCCATATAACACCGTAAATCCATATTCATCTGCATATCAAAGTAACGGATCTTGTCACACTCATCCCGCACTTGATTCTTCACGTGGATCAACTGTTGGTTGTACTCCACTATCGCCTGCGAGACTGGAATGTTCTGCAACTTAGCCTCGAAAAAGGCTCGGATTCTGCCTTCTTGTACTGTCCAAGGACAGAACTCGGCCTCTAGTATCTCTTTAAATTCTCCCCATGAAGCAGCATGATCCTGTGGATTGATAACTTTCCACCAAGTTGCGGCTTTCTTGGTAAGGAAGTACTGAGCAATCGGTACCTTCCTCACTTCCGGACAATCAACCGCTTCAAACACTTTCTCTAACTCCGCTAACCAATTCTCCCAACCCATCGGGTCTGTAGCACCGCTGAACTGCGGAGGGTGCATATGGATCACATTCTGAAGTAAGGCATCCGATGTCGGGTTTGGATTGTTCAGCTGAACGGCTTGGGCCAGGATAGTCATCTGGTTAGCCAACTGTTGAAGGACATTCGTAACTCCAATATCTGCGCTATTTCCTTGGCCGGTTGACTGGTCATGTTGACCCTCAGTATCAGGATGCACTGAGTTAGATAAACTAGGGGTGGTCGACCCTGCAACGTAGCTGAGGGAAGCGGCCGCGCCACGTCCTCGTCCGCATCCACGACCACGGCCTCGCCTCTGTCCCCTATCAGCAGACATTCTGAAGGATACACTAAGCACGTAAGTACAATTCAAATCGCACGTCATCGAAGTGATCGATTCCCAAAATACCGATTCAAAAGTAAAGCGATTAAGGAAACATTAGGAGAGTAAGAGGTCTTACAATTACCGATCGCACTGTGATGATGGCAAAGTAGTGATACTGTAGACAAACAATGACTCAATCGACCCAAAAGACCGAGAGCCTAGGTATCCATAAACCTAAGCTCTGATACCATATTCTGTAACACCCCCAAGTTATTCAGGGTATATTACAGCTCCGTGAGCCTGCCATGGGACCCACAAGGCTATTTACACGCGGTACACATAAACTCTAACCGAGGAGGTCCAATACAATGAAATGAAGGACAATAAAAATGGTATTCAAACCATATCCAACATACATCTAAATACAACACATCTCAATTGAATAACATGGAAACACATGCCAGAACACCAAGGAAACTGAAAATAGTACTCGAGTATTCAAGAACCATTCAAGTACAACAACATTGAATGGAGGAAATACAAAACATAACCAAAGATAAGACACAGCATCACACTTGCCCATCATCTTCATGCCGACCCGGTACATGCCTATCCGCTCTCCTAGATCCTGAAATACAAGAAAAGTATTTCCCCCAAAAAGGGGTTAGCCGTCGAATAGCTAGTACAAGTATATCGAATATGAAACACAATACTTCTCGACAATAAAGTAAAAGTAACCGTCAATTCATCATTTCAAGACTAGTATTACGGAATAACTAAATCTCATTTCAATACATACATGATTAACCATGGAACCGCACCAAAGGCAACGGAACCCTCTGAGGCCCCGTCGGACCCTCCCAGAGTGGCTAACCCAAACTATTCATGGAACCACACCAAAGGCCACAGAACCTTCTAAGGACCCATCGATCCGTCCCAGAGTGAATATATAAAATAATACAATTCATATACCTCACTTTCAAAGTCGAGAATGTACAATCATAAATATATACTTGCCTTTGAGACATCGAGAATTGGAAGAAAAAAGGTATAAGTTCAGTAGGTCCAAGAACGCACTTCCGGCACCTAAACAATTCATAAGGAAATACGATAATTAACAATCCATAGTTAAATCACATGAAGAAACTCCCGAAATCCGCCTAGGATTCACGAAACTACAAGGATAATCATCTAGAGGTTTGAGAATCACCCAAACCCTCTCAAGTCCGAACAAGGTATGAAAAAATCCATATAGTCGTAGGGGGAAACATGGGTACGGGGTAGATGCATCATATTCTCAAAGTTCTCAAGCTCCAAAATGGATAAATCAGACGAATCTAAGAAAATCACCAAAATTTCCCAAAACTAGGGTTTTAAGGAATTTACCTTAATTTGGAAGATGGAAATGGATTAGATGTTGGGTAATCTTTGTTATTCAACCAAAGATGATGATAGATGATAAAAATCGCCCCCCAAATTACCTCCAAATCGTCTTCTCTAGCTTTCCCGTCGGAAAATAAGTGAAATGAAATGAAATGCCGAAGAGCAGGGGTTGACCCGCTCTTATATACTGCGTTTTGTCTAGCGCATGCTACACCTCAATATTAGCGTGCGCTAACGGGGTCACACGGTAGCCCAGTGGCTTCTGCCAGCATCGTTAGTGTGCGCTATGTGGGAGTTGGTGCCCAGAAGTTGGAATCCAGAACCTACTGTCCTCTGCCCTGCTCGAGCCTTAGCGTGCGCTACCACGAGTGCTTAGCGTGCGCTACTAATACAGCTAGCGCGAGCTGTCTTCTACACATAGCGTGTGCTACGAATTCTCCATTCTAGTCCAGTATCTACTAGACCTCTGCCTCAAATACACTAGTAGCGTGCGCTAATGCTGACAGTTAGCGTGCGCTACTAGTACTTAAATAGCGTGCGCTATAAATGGAACGTAGCATGCGCTACGCCTCACACACAGGTGATAGCATCGCAACAAAGATCCAAAGCAGCAACGATCCGAACAAGAAAGAGTAAATTCCAAATGATATAAACTCTAAGATCAACATCGACGACATCTCAAAGTGTTTACAAAGCGACAAAAGAGGAAGAACGGCAAGGTCAACAGTCAATAAAAATACGGATATTACACTGATCACCAACGATCCTATCACCGCTAGGAATCTTAACGATGAAAGGCTCACAAGGTGTCAAACAGTCGAGACTCAAACGGCGCACACACTCCAGAGAGATGAATGAATGTATAGCACCCGAATCAAAAAGCACACTGATAGCATGAGACTGAATATGAACGGTACCCGTGGCCACGGTGGCTGCTGGATCATCGGCCCTCCTCATCTCGTAAACTCGCGGATGAGCGGAGCCAACACTGGAAGCTCCCCCTCTAGTAGGCTGGCCCCGACCTCTTCCTCGACTGGCACTCGGCGGAGGTTACAGAGCAAATGACCCCTGGTTCACATTCGGCTCCTTAGGCGCTGGAAAAGAAGCCTGGGCACCACGAATCTGCCCTACCCCCTCATAAAAAGAAGCCTTGTGGCCCGGCTGACCACAAGTATGACAAGTCAACTGTGGACGAGGACACTCCCGGTTCCTGTGGCCCAACTTGCCACAGTTAAAGCATCTGAAATCACGAACGGAGGCACTGGCAGTACCTCGAAAGGCCCCAGAGAAACGAGCCAAACCGCCCGCAGGAATATTTGCAGACTGAGATTTCTGCTGGACTCCACCCTTGTGGCCCGAAAAATTTCCGACAGACTTCTGTTTCTTGCTCTCACGAGTCGCCTCACTAGCCGTCAAAGACATATCGTATGCAATAGCTCTACTCTGATAATCCTTTAAGGTGGTACAGGCGAGCCCAGACATGTAGTCACGAATCTTCGATTTCATCTGTTTAGAAAAGTGGAAATTTTTTCCACTCTCCTCTATAACTTGGGCCTTCACGAAGCCCAACTCCCGGTGGTAATCAGCAATATCCTGAGAAACAGGAATATCCCGAGGCTGAGCATCATAAAAAGCATGGACTCGAGCTTGTTTAACTGGCCACGGGCAATATTCGATCTCCATCAGGCCTTTGAACTCGACCCATGAAGCAAAATGGTCCTTAGGCTCAACAGCCTCCCACCAGTCGGTAGCGTCCCCAGTGAGAAAGTACTGGGCAATAGGGACATTGCGATCCTCAGGATAGTTGGTGGCAACAAAGACCTTGGATATCTCCTTGATCCTTCCCTCCCAACCAATCGGGTCTGAAGCCCCCAAAAACTGAGGAGGATGCATCTTGATGACAACCTAAAGCCAACGGTCTGCTCCGCCCCGAGTAGCATGGGCCGGAGTCGGGTTCTGAACTACCTGAGTTGTCGCAACCATTTGGTTCACCATCTATTGCATCACAGCTGCAACAGCAAGATTGGTGCCACCACCGGTTGCGCCCTCTTAAGTAGTACTATGGCTCTGATGACCATTAGTACTACCAGCCCCAGAATGGTGTGACGTGGCCACCTCACTGGCTGCCCCACGTCCCCGACCGCGCCAACGGCCATGGCCGTGACCTCTATCTTGGCCTCTCCCAGCATCCATACTGAAGATAAGAGGTAACAATTGCAATTCGATGATAAGTACGAGAGGAAAAACAGTCACAACTCAAGAATCGGAAGTACGATACAAGGAAACAAGGAATCGAGTAAGGAAAACTTATGAGCACTGGAAGTACCGGGATGATGGCAGCAGGGTGACAATGTGCAAAAGAAAACACAAGTAGACCCAACTTACCGACAAGCCTAGGTATCCATAAACCTAGTGCTCCGATACCATTTTCTGTAACACCCCTAAGATATTCAGGGTATATTACAGCGCCGTGGGGCCCTACCTGGGACCCACCAGGCTAAATAATAAATACCACTCATTTATCCACCACAGTTAGCGAGAAACACACATCACCAGGACAAACAAATAAGACGCCCGGCATAACCGGCGAAACAAACATCACGGACAATCATAAATTAGAATTACTGATACAAATCACAATCCGAGTAAAATGCCTAAGTACTCGCGAGTACTATCTATAAGTTTACAATTTTAGGAAACAACCATATCTAAAAGGACAACGGAAACAAGGAAACTCAAATGCACACGTCAACATCCCTAGCCAGCATCCTCGTACTGTCCCCGCGCCCGCTCGTCCGGCTGAACATAACCTGCAATTCAAAAAAAAATCCCCAAACGAGTCCCCAAAGGGGTTAGCAATTACGATAGTACAAGTAATCAAAGCAAACCATTCGCTTACACATTTCATAGTACATGCATCAATTTATTTCAAACCAAAACCAGACATGTCTTTTCTGGAAACAAACAGTCAATCAACAATTTGCCTAAGACCGGGGTAAAGCCACTGGTCCCATTCGAGGCCTCTAAGGACCCTCCCGAGCTAGCCATATCATAAAACAAATCAAGCACAGGCATCGCCTAGGACCGGGGTGAAGCCACTGATCCCACTCGAGGTCTCTAAGGACCCTCCCGAGCTGGCTAGCGAATCAAACTCGTGAATCCAGAATGAAGTCATAGATTCCCTCAAGGGCCCATCGGACCCTCTCGAGGTGAGCAAAGCACACACAAATACATCACCATTTCATGTTAAGTATAAAAGTTTCCAAAAGTACTTGCGTTGAATAATTGACGACGACACGAACGGAAAGGGAAATCAAGCACGAACGCTAGGAACCGACGAACCCAAACCTGACGATTCGAAGAATACAATCACAAACATTTCTATACGATTATGTAAATGGAATACACCCAAAAACCCTTCGAAGAGCTCTTACAATCCGGCTTACGTGCAATTTTATCGGGAGGTTCTCCATTTGTCAATCCATCAAATCGAGGTGTCATAAAAAATACAACATTTTCACTATGCGTCCTAATTGTTAATTCTACTCGAACCACATCAATTAATGCTCGTGCAGTAGCTAAGAATGGACGTCCAAGTATTACTAGACTATATTGCTTTCCATCATCATCAAGCACTATAAAATCAACGGGGAAGGCGAACTTATCGATCTTTAAAATTACATCCTCCACAATTCCCCTTGGGTAAGCTAAAGATCGATCTATGAATTGTAAGCTCACTGCAGATGGCCTTAGTCTCCTAATCCAAGCGTCCTGAAAATAGATAAAGGCAATATATTGACACTTGAACCATGGTCACAAAATATATCATTTAATGAATAACCCGAAATAGAGCAAGGAATTGAAAAACTCCCTGGATCCTTAAGCTTTTGGGGTAGGCGCTCCAATTATTTTTTCTTTGACGCCACGACTTGCAAGAAAATCTAAAAAATTTTCTTCTCCTCGATATGCTCAATATCAGAACGACCTTTTATCTCATTAATGGAAACTATCGAATCAGCTTTATTAGATAACACAGTCGCATCTTCGTCTTCATTCTCTGATTCCCGTAGCTCTTCATTCACACTACACGAGAAAATAGCATTGCATTGTGATTTTGGATTCTCCTCAGTATTGCTTGGAAATTGGCCCGTTTGATGTTGGCTCCTTACGATCTTAGCCAATTGACCGATTTGTGTTTCTAGATTTTTCCTTTGAGCTCAAACATTGGTTGCTAATTGAGTCATGTGATTTTCAATCCGATCAAGCTTTTCTTCATCTCATGTAAACCGACTTTTTGCTTCCATCATAAAAGTAGCCAAAATATTCTCTAGATTAGAATTTGGCTTTGATTCTTCAATTATTTCACCATTTGACACTTTAAATCCCATCGGCGGTTGCAACGCATTTCTCGAATTCCCGTAGCTAAGATTCTCATGATTTCTGTTGGAGGGATGGTAGAAACCCGGAGGCGGATTATTCCGATAATTATTGAAATTATGATTATTGATGTAATGAGCCTCCTCCAAAGGGTCGGGTGGTGGTGCACTTCCTTTAGGAGTTATTTTTTCATTTGTGCTCTTTGTCAGAACTCCCAAATGGTTGGTCAAAATCGACATTTGTGCAGTTAAAGCCTTTATAGGGTCCGAGTCTAAAACTTCAGCCACTCTACGAACATTAGTCCTCTTGGTAGGCCAGTGATAGCTATTCATGGCCATCTCCTCGATCAATTCATATGCTTCCTCAGCACTTTTGGCTAGTAGTGCTCCTTCAGCCGATCGTCAACAAGATTTCTCGTTTTTCCGGCCAATCCATTGTAAAAGAAACATATTTGTTGGTCTTCTGGAAAACCATGACGAGGACATTGTCTTAACAAATCCTTGAAGCTTTCCCAAGCCTCATATAACATTTCTGAATCTATTTGTCGGAACTGCATGATTTCACTCTTCAATTTCATGGTCTTGTTGGGCGGGAAGAATTTGAATAAAAACTTTTCACCCAATTCGTCCCATGTACTTATGCTCCCCGAAGCAAGAGTTTCAAGCCAAATACGAGCCTTCTCTCTCAAGGAGAACAAAAATAGCTTCAATCTTATTGCATCGTTTGGCACCCCATTCATTTTGATGGTATCACAAATTTGAATAAAGTGGAATAAATGGGCGTGCGGGTCCTCTGTGGCAAATCCCCCAAATTGATTTGTCTGAACCATCGCTATTAATGAAGGCTTCAATCCAAAATTGAGGGCGTTGATAGGAATATGAGAATTCCCCCATAATTTTGATCAAGCTTCGGCCGAAATCCGTCCCGAATGGACTGAATTCGGACTGCGGGCTGCTCAGCCCATACGCCTCCGTTCTTTGCATTGTGGCCTGTTGTATTATCATTATCCGTGTTGGCAATTGCGTCTCCCGCTCTTTCCATTGCATCAAATAGATCATTTCGTAATTTTCGTGTAGCAACACTTGTTCTTCGAGCAAATGCCTCTACTTCGGGAATAAAGTTTTCCAAAGGTTCTCGAGATGAGCGGGTGTTCATGTACGTCCTGCAACACAACCAAAAATAATACAGAAGTAATAAAATAAAACAAAAAATTACCTAAAGTAAGACCAGAAACACTTATTGTAATATCAACACTAATAAAAAATAAAATTAGTCTCCGGCAACGGCGCCAAAAACTTGTTCGCTATATTTTTAACTATCCGCAAGTGTACGGAGTAAATATAGAAATTGGCGAGCAAGGTCGTATTCCACGGAGACTAATTATTTCTATTGTACTAATTATTAGATTATAGTGATTCTAATTTTATCTAGACGATCGATGGGGTGGATGAATGGTTAACTAAATAAAATAAAATAATTAAAACTAATTCAACCAAGTAATATTCGAATCAAAGAGAGTATTTTTAGAGTTTTAAAAGATAGATTCCAAGGCTAGATTTTCGTTGATCACTAAGTTTAGTCGGGATTGATGTCGAAAGGTTCTAAGTGCGTTCTTAACATGATAATCACAACTACGTCTTAAAGTCCCTCTCGAGATGCAATAAAACATAGATTAAACAACTTATAATAACGTCTCCGTCTATTATAAGTTATCTAACTCCAAATATTCATAAGATTAAATATCGTCATGGTTTATCACCGATTTCTCAATCTCGTAATTAACTATGTCAAATACTCGAAACCTATTAATCCCCTCTTCTCTTGAATTATAAGCAATTAAGTTAAACATATAAAAATAGGGCTGTCTAAAAGGTTTTCAGTTCTCGGTTAGAACCGGAACCACACTAGAACCGCACCGGTTCCGGGGAACCGGAACCATATTATATGGTTATGGTCCGGTTCTTGGTAGCATTTTGGGAGCTATTTCGGTTTTCGGTCTAATCGGAACCGTTCGGTTTAGAACCGAAAACCGAAAATTTAAAAAATATATATTTTTAAATTTTATAAATTATAATTATATATTTAAATTTTATTATTTTTAATCCCTAAAACTAAGATTGAAAATTTTTATAAATTTATAAAATGAGATCTTGTTAACCAAACGAATATATATTTTTAAATTTTATAAATTATAATTATAATTTTATAAACTATAATTATATATTTAAATTTTATTATTTTATTATTATATTATTGAACATAGTTAAAAAATGGTTCTCTAATGGTTAATCGAACCGGAACCGTTCAAGAACGGTGTGGTTCCGGTTAACCACACTTTAATATGGTGCGGTTTGTGGTTCTTAATTTGGACCATTTATGGTTCCGGTTAACCGAAAAAAATGGTTCGGTTAATCGGAACCAAACCACTCGACACCCCTATATAAAAACATTGATCAAGTGTTCTAACATGAATCAAAACCAAGCATTTGATAAAGAAATCACACTAGATATATATAATCATCCGTCCTTCAAAATCATAGTGAATCAACGTACTCCCATGCCCGGAATCTAACAAGTTTAGCAGGAAATGGTAATGAAAGAAAGATTAATAATCATCATGTTCATGCTAAATAAAACAACAAAATGAATAAAATATAGAAAGAATATAAAACTCGGATAATGTCATGAGTGGTCTCGATCCAAGCCTTGAAGCGTTCTTGGTGAGTTCTTCCTTGAGCTCTTCCTTGATTTCCTCTTCTTAGTGGTGTTTTTCTTCTCAATTTTGTGAATTTCAATCCTCACCAACTCTCCAATCTCAGAATATCCCCTAATTCTCCAATCCAAGGCCTTTTTATCAACCCCCAAAGCTATTTTTCTTGTTTAAACCATGTAAAAATGTCAATCAAGGGACTTTGCACCAAAAAGTGACACGGCCCGTGTCGAAGTGTCTAGAATTTGCAAAAGCTTCTGGACAAGCAACCCGACCGTGTTACATGACACGGTCGAGTCAAGTGACATGGTCGGGTCATATGACACGGCCGAGTCTGTGTTGATCCGTTCTAACTCCATTTTTTATTCTTTTTCGGCTCGATCTTTCGTTTATGCATTGCTTGATATGTATTAGGGATTGAGACTTTATTCTTGCTTGATAATGTCCTTAAAAATACCTATAAAATCAATAAAATATACCCAAGCGTGATCGAGTCCAACAAAGACAATATAAGCACAAATACCACAATTCTACACATTTTAGGATCTTAAAATCCGGAAATACCTTATAGAAACATGTGTAAAAATGAGTGTTACCAATAGACTTGTAGCAGCACGATTTCAATTCGATGTGATGGGGACTGAGACTATTTTTGGTGGCCAGGACTGATGTTGTTGCTGCTACTTTGATCCAGTCAAATCTTGACACCAGGGATCATTAATTTATTTTGGGTGTTACTAACTTGAATCTCAAGGGTAAAGGCTTGGCTGCACTCTTAGCAGATGCAATGGCTGCTGGGAAAACTGGGCCTGAGCTTCAAGCTATTGAGGATAAGTGGTTGGCAATGGCACAATTGAAGACCTTTTCCGATTGTGTTGTTGATGCAATCAAAATTTAAATGTTGGAAAGGCTGAGAAAAGGAGAAGATTGAATGAATGGATGAACTATGCAAGTTATGACAAGTGTTTGTCAAATGAACAGGGCCGGGAGATTGCTGAGAGATTAGGACTAGTCAATCTTTTCTGGGATTGGGATTTGCCTAGAACCAGAGAAGTTTTTTACAGGTTTCAAGGGTATGTGAAAGCAGCAATTGTTCGTGGTTGGGCTTTTACACCTATCTGCGACATTATTTGGATGGAAACCTCAACCCCTACTTGGTCGAGTGCACAGAGTTTGCGCAAGGGGTGAAACCCGTCACACCTGAAACCATGTTGGCTTATAATATGTATCCTTCTTTCAACTGGGATGCATCGGGTATTTACCTTAAGCTTGAGATGTTTTCACCACATGTATCCATGTTCCTCGTCTTAATTATTCAACAACAAATCTCTGTCAGATCATTAATCTACTCCAGCCTGTTTCTTGAATCCTTGATCATCAATTGTTAACCTTTCTCATACTGTACCATCTTCAGGGTGAATGAAAAAGGTTGTTGATTAACAGTAAGTGTGGCCCTCATATTAGTGAGACTCCGGGGAAAGGTGATGTAGCACTAAAAATGAGATAGACACAAATTGACCTTTTTGATTCACATGAATACCAGGAACAATTCTACCAATAATCGTTGATTCAAAGAATGTCGATTATCAGGATAATTCTTAGCAAAACTACCAAAAATAGATTTTTTTATATATTCTAGAACTATTCAGCCACAATGGCCATACACTTATTAAATAGGCATACAAAATCGAAATGGGCCTCAGAAGACGAACGGTCCGGAAACTGGGCCACAAACAAAGTTTAACAAAATTAGAAAAAACATAAAATTAAAAACAACTCATAAAATTACAAACATGTTTGGTGAGAATTAAAAATAACTCATAAAAATAACATGTTTGGTGACCAAGATCACCAACTTAACAACTTTACAATTGACAGTCTTCGCTTGCTCATTTATATGTTTCGTTGAGCAGAATAAACCACATGGAATGGACTAAACCCAGTGCTTCGATTGACAGCATGATTATGAGCAAATTCAGCTTGATATA
This sequence comes from Orobanche coerulescens, assembly GCA_033398695.1. Taxonomy (NCBI): domain Eukaryota; kingdom Viridiplantae; phylum Streptophyta; class Magnoliopsida; order Lamiales; family Orobanchaceae; genus Orobanche; species Orobanche coerulescens. The sequence goes on along the minus strand of CM065807.1, from coordinate 109,573,240 downwards.
ACTTCTGATCCCATGCTTTCACATGATCACCTACTAAACACCTCGACAGATTACCAAGGGATCGGTTAACAACTTTAGTTTGCCCATCAGTTTGGGGATGATAAGCACTACTAAAACTGAGTTGAGTATTCACCATCTTCCACAAACTATGCCAAAAATGACTCAGAAACCGAGTGTCCCGATCAGAAACAAAAGAGTAAGGCAAACCATGCAAGCGATATACATCTCGAAAGGAAAGTTGGGCCACATTAACTGCATCTGTTGTCTTCTTGCAAGGAATAAAGTGCAACATCTTAGAGAAACGATCAACAACAACAAAAATTGAATCATTACCCCCTTTGAGTACGAGGTAACCCCAACACAAAATCCATGCTGATATCAACCCATGGATGCAAAGGAACAGGCAAAGGCATATAGAGTCCCGCATTAGCAGCTGTACCCTTTGAAACTTGGCAAATACGACACCCCTGACATAATGATCCACTTCTTTCCTCATACTGGGCCAGAAATAATAGGCTTGCACTAATTGTAAAGTGCGATCACGACCAACATGCCCCTCACCATGTAATTCCTTAATAATTTTCAAGCAAAGATTGGAGTCAGGAATACATAGTTAATTCCCTTTGAAAAGAAAACCACCGTGAAATGTCAACCAACGCCCATGCTTATGTGATACCTTATTTTGATTGCGAATATGCCTTAAAGAATCATGATCAGTGAATAAAAAAAACTCCTTATGAAACACATAATGGCGCCAATGCTTTATAGCTTGGAAATGGCATAAAACTCCAGGTCACAAGTAGTGTACCTAGACTTCGGATCCGTCAATTTCTCACTAAAATATGCAATAGGTCGATCACCTTGACTGAGAACCCCGCCAATTGCAACCTTTGAGGCATCCATATGAAGCTCAAAGACTTGAGAAAAGTCAGGCAATACCAGAATCGGTGTTGTAATAAGCTTTTCTTTGATAACCTGAAAAGCCGACTCTGCCTCCTCTCTCCACACAAATGATTTTCCCTTCATGTAATCTGTCAATGGGGCCATAATAGAACTAAAATGTGGTATGAACTGCCTGTAAAAAGAAGCAAGCCCATGAAAACTATGAACTTCAGTAACAGTAGTTAGAGTTGACCACTCTTGAACAACTGCCACTTTAGACTCATCCACCTGTATCCCTTCACCAGAAACAACATACCCCAAGAACAGAACTTTAGGGGTCATGAACACACACTTCTTCGTGGCTGCATAGAATTTGTCCTTACGAAGTAAGGTCAAATCCTGCCTCACATGGATGACATGCTCACCGAAAGAAGCACTATATATAAGAATATCATCAAAATAAACAACTACAAACTTCCCAATAAAAGGCCTGAGCAATTGGTTCATCACACGCATAAACATACTAGGTGCGTTGGATAAACCAAAGGGCATCACCAACAATTCATACAACCCTTCACGAGTCTTGAAGGCAGTCTTCCATTCATCACCAGGCCTAAGAACCTGGTAATACCCACTCTTCAAATCCAACTTAGTGAAAATAGTGGCACCGCTAATCTGGTCAAGCGAATCATCAAGCCGAGGGATAGGAAACTTGTACCTCACAGTAATCTTGTTGATGGCTCGACTGTAAACACACATACACCATGTTCCATCCTTCTTCGGAGTCAATAGGGCAGGAACAGCACAAGGGCTCATGCTTTCCCGAACGTGGCCCTTAGAAACCAATTCCTCAACCTGTCATCGCAACTCCTCATGCTCTATCGGATTCATCCTATAATGTGGCCTGTTAGGCAATTGCGAACCAGGTTCCAAATCAATATGATGTTGGATGTCACGTAAAGGGGGCAACCCATCATCCAATTCATCAGGAAAAACATCTGAAAATTCCTTAAGTAAAGGAATCATAGCTTTGGGAATTTCGCTATCTTCAGCCACTTTCTTCCCTATTAGCACAAAAACTTCATCTCCTATATCCAAATTCATCCTGAAACTGGGAAAGGGTTAGTAAAGTACCAGCGGGTTTGTTAATTAGTTGTTTGGGCTTACTTGGCATCAAAGTTATCTTCACACCACCAATTAAGAAACTATAAGTATTAGTTCGTCCATTATGATTTGTGTTGCGATCATACTCCCAAGGTCTGCCCAATAATAAGTGACAAGCATCCATGGGCACCACATCATGCCAAACATTATCTTTATAAGTTGTGCCAACAGAAAATGGAACAAGGACACGCTTAGAAATAGTTACCTCACCACTTTTCTTAAGCTACTCTAACTTGTAAGGTTTGGAACGGTTCTCTGTCTTCACAACTACCAGGGTCAACCACGAAGGTGCAAACCTTTTCCGAAATAGTACATGTTGACTGAAAGATGTTGTGCCTGAGCCAATCATCGCCAACCGCTTTTGGTGTCAAGCAAGAGCGCCTTACCACCAAATTTACCCCCACATCTCCATTCATACTCAATATCTTCATCAAATACTGGGGCTTCTTCGTAACCCTCATCAGCCACGTCATCAACTTCCCATTCAGGATCAACAAATAAGTATCTTTTCCCAGCCTTCTTACATTCCGACTGTCGGTGACCAGGTTCACCACAGTTAAAACATTTCAAGCTACTACTACCAGCCCCCTTAGAAACTGGTCCAGTATTACCACCACCCCGTCTTGCCTGATTAGGAACAAAATGGGATGCCACATTACCCGAACCAGAACTAACTCCTGTTATGGGGCAGGAGAAGATGAACCTCCCACACAACGGTTCCGTTTTTCAAAAGCTAATGCACATTGATATGCATCAGAAAGTGTCACCGGATCAAACATGTTAACAGAATCCATGGTCTAGACTCTTAAACCACCAATGTAACGAGAGACAAGTTGATCATTGAATATCATTCCTTGCAATTAGTTGGTAAAATTCGGTTGCGTAATCTTCAACAGATTTGGTCCCTTGTTTGAGATTTTGTAACCGCTGGTACATCAACTGTTGGTAATTATGAGAAATAAATTAGCCCTCATGCACTTCTTCATCTTCCTCCAAGTCGTGACTCTTGGATTTCCAACTCTCTCCCGTGTCAGTTTCAATTGCTGCCACCATACGGATGCCCTACCGCGTAGCCTGGTAGCGATCAATGAAACCTTCTTGTTCTCAGGAACCTCTTTGAACTTAAACACTTCTTCAACCGCAACGAGCCAATCAATGAACCCTTCAGGATTCAAAGTATCCCATCAAACTCAGGAATATTGATTCTCAATCCAGGCTCCCAATGCCTATTATCCTCCCTTTCATTTCGCCTTGGACACTTTTCTTGTTGTTCATCAGAAGATGAACCATCACCCTCCTCGAACAGATTTTCTGACAGTTCATCATCACTTTCCCGATGGTTATGATTATGAGGCCTTCTTTGATTCATCAAGTCATTCATCTGGTCAGTCAATTGATCAACGAATTGACCATTCGCTCCTCCATTCTTGCCATAAGACGCTGCTCAAATTCTTGTTCATAGATGTCATTAATATTCTTATTTCGCCTTGGAGGCATCTTGATCAGAAACTTTGGGTCTGATGCCAACTGATGTAGTACTAAAATAGAGATAGTCACAAATTGACCCTGTTGATTCACACAAATACCAGGAACAATTCTACCAATAATCGTTGATTCACAGAATGCCGATTATCAGGATAATTCTTTGCAAAACTGCCAAAAATAGATTGTTTTATATATTTTGGAACTGATCAGCCACAATGGCCATACACTTACTAAATAGGCATACAAAATCGAAATGGGCCTCAGAAGACGAACGGTCCGGAAACTGGGCCACAAACAATGTCCAACAAAATTAGAAAAAAAATATAAAATTAAAAATAACTCATAAAATAAAGCGTTTTGGGGCTTGAAAGTTCTGTAAACCGACGTAGTCGGTTATCCATGATGTTATCCTCGTTCCAAGCTTCGAACCGCCTGGTCATGGGTCTGAAACGGAGACCCGTAGCTCAAGTTATGCTGATTTTAGTAAGGCCCCTTTCCCACACGTTCTTGGGCCTCCAGATACATAATGACCCATTCCTCAATGTTTGGCCCCACATCATTCCCCCCTGGGTAGACAAAATTCGTCCTCGAATTCACAGCAAGATCATCATCAGAAGGGTCACCATGGTAAGGCAACAAGTACTTCACATTAAACACATCAGAGCATCGAATATGGCTTGGTAACTTCAAACGGTAAGCATTGGAGTTAATTTTATCTACAATTTCCAATGGACCAATCTTCTTAGCTGACAACTTATTATACTCACCGACCGAGAAACGATCCTTAGTTAAAACAGCCCACACAAAGTCACCAACTTCAAAATCCACACGCCTCCACTTTTGATCAACATATTGCTTGTACTTTGAGTTGGCTCGAACCAAGTTGTCATGAACAGCTTTATGAACTTCATGTAACCCTTCAACAAAATCCTGCACTTTGTTTGGAACAGAACTAGAAACAGGAAGAGACATTCAAGAGGTCCACGTGGTTGAGCAGAATAAACCATCTGGAATAGACTAAACCCAGTGCTTCGATTGACAGCATGATTATGAGAAAATTCAGCTTGACATAACTTCTGATCCCATGCTTTCACATGATCACCTACTAAACACCTCAACAGATTACCAAGGGATCGGTTAACAACTTCAGCTTGCCCATCAGTTTGGGATGATAAGCACTACTAAAACTCCAAGTCATAAGTAGTGTACCTAGGCTTCAGCTCCGTCAACTTCTCACTAAAATAGGCAATATGTCGACCACCTTGACTGAGAACCCCACCAATTGAAACCTTTGAGGCATCCGTATGAAGCTCAAAGACTTGAGAAAAGTCAGGCAATACCAGAATCGGTGTTGTAGTAAGCTTTTCTTTGATAACTTGAAAAGCCAACTCTCCTCCTCTCTCCACACAAATGATTTTCCCTTCATGCAATCTGTCAATGGGGCCATAATAGAACTAAAATGTGGTATGAACCGCCTATAAAAAGAAGCAAGCCCATGAAAACTACGAACTTCAGTAATGGTGGTTGGAGTTGGCCACTCTTGAACAGCACTTTAGACTCATCCACCTGTATCCCTTCACCAGAAACAACATACCCCAAGAACAGAACTTTAGGGGTCATGAACACATACTTCTTCGTGGCTGCATAGAATTTGTCCTTACGAAGTAAGGTCAAATCCTGCCTCACATGGATGACATGCTCATTGAAAGAAGCACTATATATAATAATATCATCGAAATAAATAACTACAAACTTCCCAATAAAAGGCCTGAGCAATTGGTTCATCACACGCATAAACGTACTAGGTGCGTTGGACAAACCAAAGGACATCACCAACCATTCATACAACTCTTCACGAGTCTTGAAGGCAGTCTTCCATTCATCACCGGGCCTAAGATGAATCTGGTAATACCCACTCTTCAAATCCAACTTTGTGAAAATAGTGGCAACGCTAATCTGGTCAAGAAAATCATCAAGCCGAGGGATAAAAAACATGTACCTCACAGTAATCTTGTTGATGGCTCGACTGTCAACACACATACGCCATGTTCCATCCTTCTTCGGAGTCAATAGGCGAGAGCAGCTGAGGGCTCATGCTTTCCCGAACGTGGCCCTTAGAAACCAATTCCTCAACCTGTCGTCGCAACTCCTCATGCTATACCGGACTCATCCTATAATGTGGCCTGTTAGGCAAATGCGAACCGGGCTCCAAATAAATATGATGTTGGATGTCATGTAAAGGTGGAAACCCATCAGGCAATTCATCAGGAAAAACATCAGAAAATTCCTTAAGTAAAGGAATCATAGCTTTGGGAAATTCGCTATCTTCAGCCACTTCCTTCCCTATTAGCACAAAAACTTCATCTCCCATATCCAACTCATCCTCAAACTAGGAAAGGGTTAGTAAAGTACTAGTGGGCTTGTTGATTAGTTCTTTGGGCTTACTTGGCATCAAAGTTATCTTCACACCACCAATTAGGAAACTATAAGTATTAGTTCATCCATTATGATTTGTGTTGCGATCATACTCCCAAGGTCTGCCCAATAATAAGTGACAAGCATCCATGGGCACCACATCATGCCAAACATTATCTTTATAAGTTGTGCCAACAGAAAATGGAACAAGGACACGCTTAGAAATAGTTACCTCACCACCTTTCTTAAGCTACTGTAACTTGTAAGGTTTGGAATGGTTCTCTGTCTTCAGTCCCAATTTCTGAACTGCCTCTTCAGATATCAAATTATAACAACTATCAGGGTCAACCACGAAGGTGCAAACCTTTCCTGAAATAGTACTTGTTGACTGAAATATGTTGTGCCTGAGCCAATCATCGCCAACCGCTTTTGCTGTCAAGCAAGAGCGCCTTACCAACAAATTTACCCCCACATCTCCATTCACAACTTCCGCTTCATACTCAACATCTTCATCAAATACTGGGGCTTCTTCGTAACCCTCATCATCCAAGTCATCAACTTCCCATTCGGGATCAGCAAATAAGTTTCTTTTCCTAGCCTTCTTACATTCCGACTGTCGGTGACCAGGTTCACCACAGTTAAAACATTTCAAGCTACTACTACCGGCCCCCTTAGAAACTGGTCCAGTATTACCACCACCCTGTCTTGCCTGATTATGAACAAAACGAGATGCCACATTACCCGAACCAGAACTAACTCCTGTTATGGCAGGAGAAGATGAACCTCCCACACGACGGTTCTGTTTTTCAAAAGCTAATGCACGTTGATATGCATCGGAAAGTGTCAATGGATCAAACATGTTAACAGAGTCCATGATCTAGACTCTTAAACCACTAATGTAACGAGAGACAAGTTGATCATCGGTCTCTTGAATATCATTCTTTGCAATTAGTTGGTAAAATTCGGTTGCGTAATCTTCAACAGATTTGGTCCCTTGTTTGAGATTTTGTAACCGCTGGTACATCAATCGTTGGTAATTATGAGGAATAAATTGGCCCTCATGCACTTCTTCATCTTCCTCCAAGTCATGACTCTTGGATTTCCAACTCTATCCCGTGTCAGTTTCAATTGCTGCCACCATGCGGATGCCCTACCGCGTAGCCTGGTAGCGATCAATGAAACCTTCTTATTCTCAGGAACCTCTTTGAACTCAAACACTTCTTCAACCGCAACGAGCCAATCAATGAACCCCTCGGGATTCAAAGTATCCCCATCAAACTCAGGAATATTGATTCTCAATCCAGGCTCCCAACGCCTATTTTCCTCCCTTTCATTTCGCCTTGGACGCTTTTCTTATTGTTCATCAGAAGATGAACCGTCACCCTCCCCGAACAGATTTTTTGACTGTTCATCATCACTTTCCCGATGGTTACGATTATGAGGCCTTCTTTGATTCATCAAGTCATTCATCTGGTCAGTCAATTGATCAACGAATTGACCATTCGCTCCTCCATTCTTGCCATAAGATGCTGCTCAAATTCTTGTTCATAGATGTCATTAATGTTCCTATTTCGCCTTGGAGGCATCTTGATCAGAAACTTTGGCTCCGATGCCAACTGATGTAGTACTAAAATCGAGATAGTCACAAATTGACCCTATTGATTCACACGAATACCAGGAACAATTCTACCAATAATCGTTGATTCACAGAATGCCGATTATCAGGATAATTCTTGGCAAAACTGCCAAAAATAGATTTTTTATATATTCTGGAATTGATCAGACACAATGGCCATACACTTACTAAATAGGCATACAAAATGGAAATGGGCCTCAGAAGACGAACGGTCCGGAAACTGGGCCACAAACAAAGTCCAACAAAATTAGAAAAAAAATATAAAATTAAAAATAACTCATAAAATAAAGCGTTTTGGGGCTCGAAAGTTCCGTAAATAGACGTATTCGGTTTTCCATGAAGTTGTCCTCGTTCCAAGCTTTGAACCGCCTAGTCATGGGTCTGAAACGGAGACCCGTAGCTCAAGTTATGCTGATTTTAGTGAGGCCCCTTTTCCCACACGTTCTTGGGCCTCGAGATACATAATGGCCCGTTCCTCAATGCTTGGCCCCGCATCATTCCCCCCTGGGTAGACAAAATTCGTCCTCGATTTCACAGCAAGATCATCATCAGAAGGGTCACCATGGTAAGGCAACAAGTATTTCACATTAAACACACCAGAGCATCGAATATGGCTCGGTAACTTCAAACGGTAAGCATTGGAGTTAATTTTGTCTACAATTTCCAATGGGCCAATCTTCTTAGCTGACAACTTATTATACTCACCGACTGAGAAACAATACTTAGTTAAAACAGCCCACACAAAGTCACCAATTCAAAATCCACATGCCTCCGCTTTTGATCAACATCTTGCTTGTACTTTGAGTTGGCTCGAACCAAGTTGTCATGAACAGCTTTATGAACTTCATGTAACCCTTCAAAAAATACTGCACTTTCTTTGGAACAGAACCTGAAACAGGAAGAGACATTAAGTCAAGAGGTCCACGTGGTTGAGCAGAATAAACCACCTAGAATGGACTAAACCCAGTGCTTCGATTGACATCATGATTATGAGCAAATTCAGCTTGACATAACTTCTGATCCCATGCTTTCACATGATCACCTACTAAACACCTCAATAGATTACCAAGGGATCGGTTAACAACTTCAGTTTGCCCATCAATTGGGGATGATAAGCACTACTAAAACTAGGTCATAAGTAGTGTACCTAGACTTCAGCTCCATTAATTTCTCACTAAAATAGGCAACAGGTCGACCACCTTGACTGAGAACCCCGCCAATTGAAACCTTTGAGGCATCTGTATGAAGCTCAAAGACTTGAGAAAAGTCAGGCAATACCAGAATCAGTGCTGTAGTAAGATTTTGTTTGATAACTTGAAAAGCCGACTTTGCCTCCTCTGTCCAAACAAATGATTTTCCCTTCATGCAATCTGTCAATGGGGACATAATAGAACTAAAATGTGGTATGAACCGCCTGTAAAAAGAAGCAAGACCATGAAAACTACGAACTTCAGTAATGGTGGTTAGAGTTGGCTACTCTTGAACAACTGCCACTTTAGACTCATCCACCTGTATCCATTCACCAGAAACAACATACCCCAAGAACAGAACTTTAGGGGTCATGAACACACACTTCTTCATGGCTGCATGGAATTTGTCCTTACGAAGTAAGGTCAAAACCTGCCTCACATGGATGACATACTCACTCAAAAGAAGCACTATATATAAGAATATCATCGAAATAAACAACTACAAACTTCCCAATAAAAGGCCTGAGCAATTGGTTCATCACACGCGTAAATGTAAAAAGTGCATTGGATAAACCAAATGACATCACCAACCATTCATACAACCCTTCACGAGTCTTGAAGGCAGTCTTCCATTCATCACCAGGCCTAAGACGAATCTGGTAATACCCACTCTTCAAATCCAACTTTGTGAAAATAGTGGCACCGCTAATCTGGTCAAGCAAATCATCAAGCCGAGGGATAGGAAACATGTACCTCACAGTAATCTTGTTGATGGCTCGACTGTCAACACACATACGCCATGTTCCATCCTTCTTCGGAGTCAATAGGGCGAGAGCGGCTGAGGCTCATGCTTTCCCGAACGTGGCCCTTACAAACCAATTCCTCAACCTGTCGTCGCAACTCCTCATGCTCTACCGGACTCATCCTATAATGTGGCCTGTTAGGCAATTGCGAACCAGGCTCCAAATCAATATGATGTTGGATGTCACGTATGTAATATCCTGAATTTCCAAGCAGTATTTTTTTGATGATTTTATTGGAATATTGATATGTTGAAATTATTTTCGTGATTTAATGTGAATGAGATTTAAGATGTCGGATGGTATTTCTAATCCCGTCGAATACTCGTTGGTAGAATGCAGCGGTGTAGAACGTTATATTCTCCGATAAATTATTCGATGAAGGTTAGAGAAATTATCCAGATTAAGTAAGAGATTCTTGAGTTGTCATCGATATATTGAAGATGCAATTATGTTCTCAGATGGTTTAAAGTACGAAAAAGTACCGAAAGTATTAGTGAAAATAAGATTGGATATTTTTTGGAAAGTGTTGTGCACAATTAGAAAATCACCACCAATTTTTGAAAACATCAACAATTATGAAACACAAAAGTTTGAGACATCATTGAGTTATCTTTCTGATGGTCCAAACAGTGAGACAATCTGAGTTCGGACGAGAAAGTTATGGTCGAATTAGTGGAAACTATTTGTAGAAATTTAGTTCCGTCAACGGACATGGCCCGTATCTGATTCGATATAATCGCGTCGTATGGAAGCAGTCGTGTGGTAATATTTATCATATATAGTTTTTGTTGTACTGCATATTATCTTACCATCAGCATCTAGAGAATTTCGTTCGGTTTTAATTTCGATTCTTGAAGAGTTGTACTGTAATTCACGAGTGAAGATATTCACCTGTGCAACAATATTACGGACATAACTTACAAAAATACAACCATCGGATTAATCTAAAATTTTGGCAGTCAGTTCTCAACGCCGTAAAGTATATTTTGAATGGTGGAGATTGGGTTTGGATGTACAATGTGAGCATAATAATTAAAAGAACGAGAGGTTCCTGTTTTCGAATTCATATTGAGAAGTCTCGGTATTTTGTAAATTTCTGAAGATTTAACCGTTGAATTGTGCTAAATTTTGGATATGTTATTCACCAAGTAGTTTGGTATAATATGAACACTGGAGATTATATTTATATTTTGTTTTTAATAGTTATGGCTCTCGGCCTGTAGTTGTGTTTTGAAGGATGTGTTTTATCCCACATCCGTTGAGAATAAAGATGAGAAGCATTGGGTATGCTATAAGAATGTATTTTTGTCCCACATCAGTTGAGAATAAAAGGAAAAAGCATTCTTTATTCTATATAAGGAGTCTTGGTGTCTTTCTTACAAATACACCCAAGTAATACACTTTAGTCTTATTTGATTCAAATTAAATTCCTTTCTTGTATTCTCTTTAAAGAGAGTGGTGAGAAGGGTGAGAATCATGTAGACTTGTAATAGTGTAGGGGTGTCGAGTTAAAAGAAAGAAATTCTATATAATTGTAGAAATTTATCATATAGTGAAGTCTCTTTTGAATGGATCGTGGGTTTCTTCCGTATTTGGAGTTCCATTTTCGATGGAGCAGCCGTGATTGACTAGCTCGATGAAGGGCAAGACGTGGTCCGATTTTATTGAATTTTGGATAGCTTGGTGCCGACTCATGGTCCTTCAGTTTGACCGGTTGGATCGTGATTTGGAGTTCTAGATCGTGAGTTATTCTTTCTTTTGCGTTCTTGGGCGATTAAACCGTCGTATCAATACTGAGGCAAGTTATACTTGTTCAGTTCATAATATTTAATGAATGGTTTCGATTTCATTTCATTTATAATTCATATAGAAATTATATTATAAATATGAATTGTGGATATAATAGTTTGTAGGTTGTGCCTTGATTGATTAAATCATAATGTGTATGATTTAAATGTGTTTGGTGAAGGCGGAGATGTGGGTTATCTTCGATCTGTGTTATGGATTGTCGGATATCGAGGGCAGTTTATCATGACGATATTTATATCGGAATAATGCGTTATTGGTATTGAATTGACCGTATTCATTTGAGGTTCTTTGAATAGTTGGGTATTCGTTTAGGGACGTTTGTTCATGGAAAGGAGTTATCTTCGGCCTTGAGGTAAGTTAAGTATGGTTCAATTATGAGGATAATTATTTCCGTTGAGTTATTGTATATGTTGTATGTTGAGGTTTCGTATAATGAGATTCGTATTGGCTGTTCGTTGAAGGATGTTGATCCCAGGACCATTGTTTGGTATTGATGGTTGTGTTGATTGTTTCATTGAGGGATGTTGATTCCAGGACTGTTGTGTTGAGATTGTTGATCATCTTGATCATTCTTTGGGGATTGTGATCCCAGGATGGTTGTCTTGGATATTGTCGGTCGGGTCGATCTTTCATTATCCGTGTGTCATTGTTCACTTCGATGAGTCTTTTGATCCTTATTGGATATGTGATTCCTTGAGTTTTATTGTCATGTTGCATCGTGACATATCTGGAGTCATATCTGCGTGTCGATTGCTTATGTATAGGATTTTCAGGGCGGGCACGTGTCATGTGATGGGTTTATGTCCTCACATTGAGCTGTGCACACGAGACGTACTTCGTGAGACAGATTAGGTACAAGACCACACTTTTATATGATCGATACCCGGGGTGGCTTGTGCACGGACACATTTCCGGATCGGGCGTACTGTGACGTCCATCTTTGAGTCATATTGATTGATCGTTCATCCTCCATTTATGGTTGGGTATGTTCAACAGTTTGCGACTGGTTGTTCATACGCCCGAGGGGTATGTTCGACAGTCTGGGTTATTTCTTTGAGATCCATTATATTTGATCTTGTTGGAGATTACCATGTCAATGGTATTCTCGGTTATTGTTGATCCTTTGTTGATCATGTTGGAGTTTATCATGTCGATGGTATTCTCGGTTATTGTTGATCCTTTGTTGATCGTGTTGGAGTTTATCATGTCGATGATATTCTCGGTTGAGTTATTGGTTGATCTGGTTATTGATCGTATGAGCATTCGGACTGTACGTCGATGTTTTGGAAGTTGTTATCATTGTTTTGTGGTAGTTGATCTACAGATATATTGTGTATGTTTGGTTCTTATCAGGATTGATATTTAATTGTGTGATCCGACGGACAGGATTTGGCACGAATGGATTATTTCACGCTATTGAGTTATGATGATGTTTTGAGTATTCTTGGTATTGTTTGACTACAGTACAGATGTTTGTAGTTGAGTTCATTTCGTCATTTGAGAATGTGAAATGTGGATTATGGTAAGGATTGATTTGGTATGAATTGTATATGGGGTGGTAAGGTTATGAGGTAAGATTACGTTGGTAGTATTCTTACTATGATATTACATTGGTATGTAATTATTTATGTGATATGATCATTATCATTATTGAGTATTGTGACTGACCCCGTCGTGGGCTTTATTTTTAGGTACTCGGAGATCGAGCTAGTAGCGGTCGTGGTGAGATGAGCTTCCCGGGTGATACTGGCTATGGCATTAGTTTGGAAAGCGAGTATTCTTAACTGGTTGTTTTATTCCGCTGCAAATGTATATTTTGAACTGTGTTTATATCTGTTGCATGTGTATTTTAAAATGACTTTTCCGGTATTTTTACCAACTCATGTATAACTTTCAAAATGGCCTTTTTGGGTATCCCGTAAACTTGGGTTATTTCGTTAAACCATTTTTCCCCAAACTATTTATCGGTACGTATAAGTGGTGGCTTAACGTACATTTTTAAAACTATTGAATTTTGGCCTTTTGTTTTCAAATGTAATTTAATGACGGTATTTGGAAAATAGATTTTTGGAGACTATTTGAGTATTTGCAAAATATTACCGTCTTGGCCTCTTTGGCGTGTTTGAAACGTTTGCGAAAAAAATTTTTAGTCTTGTGGGTTCCGGCGCGGGGCCCACGGTGCTGTAATATCCCCGGATGGTTTTGGGAGCGTTACAACGTAATGGTGGCAACCCATCAGGCAATTCATCAGGAAAAACATCAGAAAATTTCTTAAGGAATCATAGCTTTGGGAATTTCGCTATCTTCAGCCACTTCCTTCCCTATTAGCACAAAAACTTCATCTCCCATATCCAACTCATCCTCAAACTGGGAAAGAGTTAGTAAAGTACCAGTGGGCTTGTTGATTAGTTCTTTCGGATTACTTGGCATCAAAGTTATCTTCACACCACCAATTAGGAAACTATAAGTATTAGTTCGTCCATTATGATTTGTGTTGCGATCATACTCCCAAGGTTTACCCAATAATAAGTGACAAGCATCCATGGGCACCACATCACACCAAACATTGTCTTTATAAGTTGTGCCAACAGAAAATGGAACAAGGACACGCTTGGAAATAGTTACCTCACCACCTTTCTTAAGCCACTGTAACTTGTAAGGTTTGGAATGGTTCTCTGTCTTCAGTCCCAATTTCTGAACTGCCTCTTCATATATCAAATTATCACAACTACCAGGGTCAACCACGAAGGTGCAAACCTTTCCTGAAATAGTACATGAAAGATGTTGTGCCTGAGCCAATCATCACCAACAGCTTTTGGTGTCAAGCAAGAACGCCTTACCACCAAATTTACCCCCACATCTCGATTCACAACTTCCTCTTCATACTCAGCATCTTCATCAAATACTAGGGCTTCTTCGTAACCCTCATCAGCCACGTCATCAACTTCCCATTCGGGATCAGCAAATACCGCATGTTAGCAGAGTCTTTGCAGGAAGTTACAAGCAAAAGTTTCTACATGGGAAGATACCTCCGATCAATGTAATTAAATGTAACTCCTCCAGGTTTCGTTTTCCCTTGAGTTAGTATTAGAAACATTGCAACGTAATGTTCAGTTCATTAGTGTCGTTTGGTTATCGTTTTCCTTTTACAAACCGAAATATGCATTTTTCTAGATTCCCTTAAAAGCTTGCACAGCTGACAGCCCAAAGGAAAGCCACGGTCAGTACAGTGGGGGGATGCCTGAGCAACCAGAGTCCACAATAGTCCTTTAACTAAGGTAGAGACTGCAGTTATTGCCGAGCCTTTTGCTTTGGTGAATCCTGTGGTCCCAATTTGGTGCTTTTAAGTTAAATCCAAATATTTTTTTGAGTGTAGACCTACAATGCAAATTACGCAGAACTAAACATGTATAAAGACATGCATTACATTCAAGAGCAGTGATCTCATAAGCCAAGCAAGCATGCCATTCCAGGAGACCTTCAGGCCTAAGTTAAATCCGACCCTCGAACACCAAACTCACCTGATTCTATTAGGAATGTTTTTGGAGGCAGATTAACGGGTTAAGAATAGAGATAGGCTAGGAGTATGAGTGGTTAAAGATAACATATGCTGTCTGTAAAAGAAGCCTCTTTCTCCTTTTTTGATGATGATACAACATATAAAACACCAAGACTTTAAGTAATGATAACTATTATATAGTTAAAATATAATCATACCTTCTCATTTTCAAGAACCTTCTCTAAAATTTGAGATACATTTGCTGTCGGGCTACTTACTTTTCCAACCTTTACTTGTACCGGATCTGTCAAGTATTCCTACAAATATTAACACAACATATTAGGTACTTCTCGGATCAAAAGTATATTAAAAGATCATTATTCATTAATTATTTATCTGACATGGATATATCAAGTTACATACTCAAATGACAAAGTCTTCACTATAAAGCCTTCATTTTAGGTAAGTTTACGTACACATAATTCCAAAAGAAAACTTTTCAAAACTTGTACTCGAGGTACAATTTAGATTCATAAACGGAGAGCACAATCAAAGGTGTTACTGGGAAACTCTGAACTAAAGGAAATGATCTAGGTGCATGATTTGGATATAAAAATTAAGGTTTGGATATTACCTGTGCAAGAGCTTCAATCTCCAATGGCATAGTTGCACTAAATAGCAAAGTCTGGTGTTTTCTTTGGAAGATTCCGCATCACCTAATAAAGAATTTCCCAATTTTAATATTAAGCATTTCCACCTATCAATAACCTTCGTGTGCAACATACAGGCATATGCAAAAAGGTACATGTAGGGCTTCAAATTACATGAGCATACTTAAGGTTATTGGAAAAAAGCATAAGTAAGCCATTGAATATTCAATGATGACATTGAATAGCCAGGAGTAAGAGGCGAAAAAGTTATATCAAACATGATTCTAACACCTGCTTTTTTTTTCTTCTTTTTCCATTTAAGAGGATTGTCACTTGTCGAAATCTGCAAGATCTCGACCTCACACGTCTAAGTAAGTTTTCAAGGCGTAGCGTATTCGCCGTGATCACTCGCTTGGGTTACATGCTGATTCTAACACCTGCTTAACATGGCCGGAAGTGACGATTTTAAGTAACTAAAGGGCGGCCATTTGTTTTCCTCTTAACCTGCTTCTTAATAACTTTATCTTAACGCTCAAGATTATTTGAATCTTCTTTTATTTTTTCTTAATAATTAATAAACTTCTTAATGGTTAAAACAAAAAATTTCAGTTTAATCGTTAAGATCCGTGGCTTTGCTCCTCCTGATAAACATGTGCACAAACAACCAGAGAGTTAAGAAAATAATCTATCAGGTAAAAACTTATGTATTATTTTATGCATACAATATCTAAAATATTAGTAGTACATTAATACTCCCTCCATCCCTCCCGATTCTTTACATGAGTGTTGTGCACTGAAGTTAAGAAAAAGTGTAAATTATTAAACTGGTGGGACCAATCAATACTTGATGTATAAAATAAGTATAATGGAGGAAGGTAGTGGATGTAGTTGATTTTTATATCATAAAATAAAATTTTACTAGTTCTGAAAATTTTGTAGAATGTAAAGAATTGAGATGGACATCCAAAAAAGGAAAGCGTAAAGAAATGAGAGGTGCGAAGTGAGTATTATTTATTTTATTCGTAAAATATCATCATATTTAATGAAATGACAAAAAAATATTAGCTAAATAACACTTTTCACTTATAAGACCAAAAAAAGTAAATTGAATATCATTCGGATACTTTAGTAATTCTTTCACCAAATGATATTATTTATTCAAAATTCTGATTAGACTTAAAAAAGATTACAAAAAAAAAATGGTGAAGAAAAGGAACAGAGGCAGCCACGGTACAAAGTAGATGCAAAACCTCATTTTTCCTCCTCTCTTTACCATTTTCCTGCTATGGTAGTGGCAGAGAGTTGTGTTGAATTAGGTGGTTCATTTCCAATTATTTAAAAGGTCAAAATTGAGGGGACTAACTAGATATAAATGTATAATGATTATTTTAAACTGCTGTTGATTTTGTTCAACTGCAAATGAGCATCATCACTCTATTCTGCTGGTGTTCATATATTTTTCTTTGGGATCCTTATAATTATATAATAAGCTTAATACTTTTTTTTCTTTGAAATTACTGTAATTTATACAACCGTTTGGGACATGCAGGATAGCAGAGGAGATGGTGAAAGCAATAAATTGCAATAGTAATACCAGTTACTACCACTCCATACACTCATATAATGAGTTGCTAGAGGACATTGCAAGATGGGTTCAGATTTGGAAAATCAAACCAAAATTCGTGGAGCCAGATTTAATTATATTGTTATAATTTTGGCCAACCCGGCCCGTTATAACATTTTAATTATACCAGCCCGAACCCGGCCCAAAGCACATGGCAACCGTTTTTAATGGGAGCCGTTCGATCAAGATGTATTACCTACACCTAATCTGGACCGTCCGATACTCCCTTATATTCCCTAACCCTAATCTCTCACCCTCATTCTCACCGCCTCCCTCACCTCACCTCTCCCGTCTCACTTCTCTTCTCCCGCGAGTTCTCCCTTCTCGATCAACTACTGATTCTGCTCCCGATTCTCCCTACCTCCTTTCCCCCGTGAGCTTTTGAATATCACAATGGAATCTCGTAACATCCTCCATGTCCGATTCCATCCTTGTGTGTATAAAGGCTCGGCTGGGGGCTAGATTTATGTGATCGAAAAACGTATACCGAGTTGCACCTTTTGAGAACCTGAGTGAAATCTTGAGATATCTTTGTTGTGATATGTGTGAGTGAGATCGGTGTTGATTTCTGAGGTTTCTGGGTTAAAGTAAAGGTGCTACTGGGCTTTGTTGCCGGCCGGCGCTGGTTCGGCGTTCCTCCTGTGTGGAAAACGATTGTCTTGGTGTCAATTGCTAGGGTTTCGGAAGATCTGAGCTTATTCATCTCGTTCCTAAAAAGAGGATTTTTTTCGATCCTTATTTATTGCTGTTCTTGGTGATATTTTGTAATTAATTAGTAATATATATTATTTTCTAGAATTTATATATATATTAATTATTTGTTATATATAAATATATATATTCTGCACTATTATATATATATATATACCTATTGCCTATATATATTATATATTAGAAATATATATAAGTTATATATTTATATATAATATATATTTCTGATCGGTTATTACCATTATCATAGTTAACCTGGATCGGCTCTTTATGTTTCAGATTTGTTCTGGACGTTTAGGATTCATACCAACTGCGTGTTGTTCGGGTTTATCGGATTATTTATATTGGTTATAATTACAAGGTTCATCTACTGGCCTGTAATCCTTAAACCCTATCCCTTAGAATATAATTTATAATCGTTATATTTGTTTATCCGCTTGTATAATCGATCCTGTTTTTTAGCCGAATTGTACGACCCGATACCCAACAGTGGTATCGGAGCCCGTTTTGTCGGGTGTCGGGTCCTGTGGCATCTTGGTGATTCGGAATAACCCATCCGGGTTTCCCGCTCTGGTATTTTGGATAAACTCCACTCTTTTACTGTTTTCGTGGATACCACTTGCCGCGGTTGGTTATTGTGCATTTTTGCAATCTGTGTGATTAATCTCGGCGTACTGCTTATTCTGATTTCCTGTGTGTATTTTCTGCACTCAGTTTATATTATTCAGGAGTTTTATTCCTGTTTCTGGGTGGAGTGTTGTACGTTTTTCAACTCCTTGTGTATAAACCCTCCTGCCTGGACCGCTTAGCGTCCTTGGATCTTGTAGGGGCTTGGGGTTGTAATCTACAGACTCGGTTGTATTAATTTGAACTCCCTTTCTACTTTGTGTGAGTGCAATGTGCTTCGTGTTGCTGTGGCTTTTACTGTTTTTTGGTTAAACTTTGTGTTTTCAAATGGGCACGGCTTCTACATTTTACTTGGCTCCGTTTGATGGAAAATCAGATTTTCAAATATGGCAGCAAAAATTAAAAGGTATTTTAATACAACAAAAAGTGTTTAAAGCCATTGATCAAACTTTTGCCGCTGATACTTCGGCCGACAAAAAGGCTGAATTGGATGAGTTTGCTTACTCGTCTATAATCTTGAACTTGTCTGATTCTGTGATAAGAAAAGTTGGTAAACAAAATTCGGCTAAGGAACTTTGGGAAAAGTTGGAAGAATTATATGTTGAAACCTCTTTGCCAAATAAGCTATTCTTGCTTGAAAAAATTTTCTGTTTTAAACTTGATTTGAATAAAAGTCTTGATGAAAATCTTGATGTGTTTACCAAGTTAGTTCAAGATATTAAAAATTCAGGTGATAAACATATTGATGACTACTCTGCTATTGTCCTTTTGAATGCTATTCCAGAGTCTTATGGTGATGTTAAATCTGCTATTAAGTATGGTAGAGATAACATATCCTTAGATATTGTTGTATCCGGTCTAAAGAGTAAGGAATTAGATGTAAAAAACAATGTGAGTAATAATTAAATTTCGAAACAGTTTTGATGGTTAGGAATGAAAATTGCTATGACTATTTCACTAAGAAGGATGGTCAAAATTATAATTTTCGACAAAACTCATGGAACTATTATAGTTGTGGTAAAAAGGGTCATATTGCTAGTAATTGTCCTAAAAAGGGTCATATTGCTAGTAATTGTCCTAAGAGGAACAAAAAGGGTAAAAATCAACCTGATGATAAGGCTAACCTGGCTACGTCTGATATCAATCTTAGTGATGTGTATTAGTTGACCATTGTGGTTTTTCAGTCTTTAGTGGGTTGTGGAGTGTCTTTGTGACTTTGTATGATTTATGTGTCTGTGTGACTTATGTGAATTATTCGTGGTTCTAATTATTTGTGGATATATGTAGTATAATCTCTGTGATTATTTCTCCCTTGAACTTTGTGTTCTTTGACATTTCTATGCTGGCTGCGGTGTTGTGGTTCGGTCGACCAACCATTTTTGTTTTGCAGCTTTCATGTGTTGGCGGTTTTGTGTAAACCTCCGCTCCTTTTTTCAGGTGGAGTTGTAGGTCACAAGTCATCAGGAATAAGTCTAGAGGAGGGGTGAATAGAAATATTAAAACTCTTTTTCCACAAAGGATCGGGAGATTCTCAGTTGTGATAAGTACAGATGACTTGAAGTCGTCTGTAGACACGTTATGCGGAAGACACAGCTGATGGCGTAAGCAGATAACTAAGCAATGGAACAGTAAATATGTATGCAACAGGTAAGTATGATTTTTAAAGCAGTAAAACATGCAGGCAATTATAGTGGTCTCAGAGGTGGGGTAATCCTCTACTAATCCACTTTTCTCCAAACCAGTTGGAGATGAATTCACTATAATTCTCAACCAGTGATAAATATTACAGTGATTCTTCCTAGCTACAACAACTTCCAGCCAGTGGAAATCCCGTCGTTGCAACTCCTTTGACTGCCTAGCATCTCTTGATCTAAAATCCTTGGATGCCTATCAATCTCGCAAACTTCAACCAGTGAAGTACCCTGAACTCAGGTTTAAAGACACGAGTGGTTTGCCTTCTCCAACTAAGAGCTTCTTCAAATAAGAACTTTGAACTCTTGCTCTTCACGATGCTATTGTTCGCTTTGTTTGCTTTGATTGCTTTGTTCGCTTGTAAGTGTTGTTCGCATTGTACTTTGATCAATTCAAATCTTCAGGTATATATAGATGTCGATGCTTGAGCTTCCTTCATAGCCATTGCATTTCCTGTCACAAATCCATCCGTTGGAGAAATAGACTTGTTTGTTTTTCTTTCTGAACGTTGCAAGACTGGATTCCCTTATTTTAATCCATTTTTGACCGTTGTGAAGACTTTCACGTTGTAGCGCCGAATCTTTAGATTATAATATTCTTAAAGTCTTCAGAGGTGGGTCTCGATGAATATTTAATTCTTTGCTTTCTGGGAATCTCTCCAGTCTGTCTCTCTACGCCTGCATGTGACTTTCCGTGTTTATTGACTTTTCAACGCATGCTGATGTGGACTGGATTACTTGGCTGATCACTTATCTGATCTCGTACAGTCATCCTTATCTGATGTCGGCTTCTCTGATGTAACTTCTCTGTGATGAAGTTCTCTGTCCCGACCAATCTTCTCTGATCTGAAGTCTTCTCACCTGATGAACTTATCTCATCTGATGGTCAAACTTCAATTGACTTGGACTCCGTCTGATCCCTTGACTGCAGTTTGGTCAAACTTCTCTGATAATGAGTTAACCTGGACTTCTCTGATAAATCTCTTTCTGCAGAACGTTGTCGGATGATAAGTCGTCTGTGGTCAACCTTCTCTGAACAATTGAGTTGACCAAGACTTCTATTATTAAACTTATCTGCAACTCGGCTTTCTGCAGTGTTTGATCAAACCTCTCTAATGTATCTGTTTGATCAAAACTTCTCTGATTTAAACTTATCTGTGATTTATACTTAGCCGATTTTTAGCCTAACTTACATGGCCTACAGAAGATACTCATTTGGTTCTTCTTTACATTTTGCCAAGTATTCAACAATATATAATCTGGCCTACAGAAGATACTCATTTGGTTCTTCTTTACATCTTGCCAAGTATTTAAAACATACATTTGAATAATCAAATATAGGGATGACATCACCAAAATCTAATAAGTATTCCTAACAAATTCTCCCTATTTTGATGATGGCAAAACTTAAACAAAATATTCAAATGTAGAACAAGTCTGCACATTATCAAGTGCAAGACAAATCGAACTCAGTCTTCTTTTGAGACAACTAGTGGTTGTCATTCAAATAACTGTTATAAAAACTTTCAGAGATGTTTACAAGTACAGTGCTTTTTGAATGAATAAAATACAGAAATTTTTTACAAGTAATGCAAAATTTACATGTAAATTCCAAAACAGTAAAATACAAATAAACTACAAACTCCTATCTACCTCTTCCTTTACCTCTTCTAACAGGTTGCTTGGGAGGCCTAAACAGTTTTACACCAATAGGTCTCATGTTGATAGGTGCTAGGCCATACTTCCTCTTAATGACTAGAGAAGCAAACTCTTGCTCCTGTGCAGATGAGAAGTTGTGTTCTACACAGAGCTTTCTAATCTCATTCTGCAGGGCCAGCTCATCCAACTCATTGTTCATCAATGTGGGAGTTTCTTTAGGTCTGAACAAGGCGATCATGGGGTAGGCATCCCATTTCTTTGCATATTTTAATTGTATAGCCCAGAGCGTTGGCCATGTTGAGTCCATGTGGTTAATGTACGTCTGTTGTGGGGAGCAGTCTTTATCCTGGAGTAACTCACAGAAATAATACTTTTCAATGGAGTGCTTCTTTGCCTCTCCCCAAATTGAAAAATATTCAGCATGTAAAAACTCCTCAACGTGCCAAAGTTCTTTGCCTTCCCATTCATATCTCTACTCATCCCCTACTCTGGTTCTCCTCCTCTTAGCTGCAGGTTGGTCATCAGAAGGAGCAGGAGCAGCCAACTCTTTTCTTTTCAGATTGGACGTCCCAGTTTGAATCAGAGGGAGGTCATTCCTTGATTTAGTCCTCAGCTCCTTTATGACTTCCTCAGCAACATCTTCTTCTTGCCTGATGGGTTGGATTTGTTCTTGCAGCTTTTCTTCCCCCTGACTTCTTACTTCCCCCTTTCCTCTTTCTTCCCTCTTTTTGCCAGCATCAACCAAAATGG
Organism: Orobanche coerulescens; assembly: GCA_033398695.1. Taxonomy (NCBI): domain Eukaryota; kingdom Viridiplantae; phylum Streptophyta; class Magnoliopsida; order Lamiales; family Orobanchaceae; genus Orobanche; species Orobanche coerulescens. Next base: position 109,550,645 of record CM065807.1, on the reverse strand, counting down.
TAACTGTTGTTCTACTCTAGACATCCAATCAGACATGCCTAGAGGCATTCTGGAATTGATAAGGGGAGGTGAAGGGACACTCTTCTATAGTAATGTGTCCATTTTTGCATTAAGGGATTGGAGGTTAGGTTTGATCTCAGTGGCTATGAGGTTGCCAACTGTCTCCTCAACTATGCGCTTGATCAGGTCAGCCATCTCAGATGAGATAGGTGTTGCCTGAGGGGAGTGATCTCCAGAGCCTTCCATATTTGCAGGTCGTTTGGCGGTTGACCTGTCTGTCTGCAGACTCCTATATGCAGGAGGCTGATCAGATGGGGTTTTATCAGGTGTCCCTGATGTGTCATCCTATTCTTCCGACTGATCTGAGCTAGGGGTTTGATCAGGTGCCCCAGGCTCATCTGCATCATCTTTATCTTCGGCATCCTCCTTTTTATCTTCCTCTTTTTCTTCTTCATCATCATCATCTTTCTCTTTCTTTTCTTCTTCCTCCTCATCTGCTTTTTCTTCCTCTTCTTTTTCTTTTTCTTCCTCTTCTTCAACCTCTTCTCCTTCTTCATCTTCTTCCAACTCTTCTGTCTTTTCAACTTCAACTTCTTCAGATTGTTTTTCAACTATTATTTTTTCTTCTGCTTCTTCTACCCTTTCTTCCTCCACAACTTCTTCTTTTCTTATCTCATTGTCTTTTTCAACTTCACCTTCATCTTCATATACCTTCCCAGCTAATACACACTCTATTACTAAAGGGACGAACTGGTCCATGTTGGTTTTGAAATTTGACAGGAACCAGTTCTCCTGGAGCATTATAATTACATTTGTCTCATGGCAAAAACACATGAGCACTTGCTCCGTATCCTGGGGAAATTCCCAGCTACTCTTCTCAACAGATAATTGAAGTTGAGTAAATGAAAGAGATTTTAAATTCTTCCATTCCTCATACACTGTGATAAATGAAACTTTGAGGGAGTGATGCTTTACCAGGTGTAGTTGATCTACTAATAGATCCAAAGGGTTGTTCTCCAGAAGATTTAGGGAGTAACCTGCTTCAAGAATGTTGATAATCAGGTCTGCCTCGTCTTATTCTGTCATACTTGGAAGAGTCAGCAGAGGGATGATGTCAGCCATCAGGTTTGTGTGATCAGGCTGATCCTCTTCATCAGGGATAGGAGCAGGTGCAGGTGAGTGAGGTATCTGCTCTGTATCTTCAAAATTAAGGCGTCTAGGTCTTTTTGGTTAATGATCAGGTGATGACGTGACATGAACTACCTCCTCTGCAATTGGCGCTTTCCTCTTGAATCTCAGAGCTAGAGTAGTATTATCTGAGTCTGAGTCTGACTGGTCTACAAATAGCTCCTTATCTGTAGGTGACTTGTGGGCTGCAGGTGACTTCTGTCTTGCAGGTAAGTCGGCCGCATCAGAGTGGTCTTCGTCTGAATCCGAAGGCCCTCTGTAGGGAGAGGTCCACTTGGCATATCCTTCAGCAATTGGGCAACCTTCCTCTCGACTCCCAGTTTCTTCAGTGTTTCTTGGTCCAGATGACCAAGTCTCTTGTTGACGTGAAAGGGGTCTGCAGTCCTTTTCGCCTTCCCAAGGAATTCCAAGATCTAGCTGATTTGCGTTCCAAAAGCCAGCTTGGTCTTGAATTTCTTCTCCTCTTCTATCCACTGAACTTTATTGACTTCACGGACCAACTGTGTATATGTAGTCAGCCCAGTCAATTCTCTCACTCTGGAGAAGTGCTCCCAGCACCATGAACTTAGCAGATGATAGCTGGTCATAGCTCCTGCCATCCCCATCACGATTTTATTGGTGATGTGCAACGCATATCGGTACTCTTTCTTCAAGTCGCCTCTCTTTGCCGTCAGTTTCAGCTTGGACGGATGTTCTGGTAGTTTGATTCCATAACAGGTCTCTACAGCGCTTTGCTTGAGGGCTTCAATAGCTATGCCCCTTGATTTCATCTCGAATGCCTCCGCGACAGTCTTAGGAGAAATCGTCACCTCCTCTCGAAAAATCGAGCTCTTGATTCCCGATTCCATGACTTCGGCTTCCTTGTAGAAACAAATGACTATTTCCTTGTAGAGAACCTTGTGGTTAATATCCATGAATGGGTAGATCCCATTTTTCTTCATCGAGCGGATGATAGAATACAAATTTGTCTCCAGATTCGCCTCGAGCAATCCTTCAAAATCGACCACCAGATTGAAAATAATCTGGTCCTTCACAAGCTTGAGGTTGACTCATTCCAAATAGGATTCCATCTCTGCAAATAAAAAATTTCTTGCTAAGTGTATTGAAGGTTCAAAGGATTTTCTGCTTTTTTGAAAATTAGGGTTTCTCGAGTTTGAAGACGATAAAGTTTCCAAGAAATAATTTCACCGACTTAAATAGCCATTCCAAAATATGTTTTGAGTTTAATAATAATTAATTTAAGCGGCGGTTTTATAATATCCGGAATTTCAACTACTGTTGTTTAATGTTATTTTATCCGAGTTATGTTGTACAGCGTGGAATCTTTACAGTATGGATAAAATAAATGAAGGACTGAGACATCTGTATTGGTATAATTGTCGTACTTGGTCGACAATTGTATTTGAGGATATAGTGTGTTGTGTATATTGACACGTTCTTAGTGTAACTATCGCAAGTGCACGATATCGTATCAAGTAGTAAGTGGACTTTTTGAGTCCGGTTTATCGATCCCACGAGGAAGTTTGATTATAATTTGAATTATACACTATTAGTCTATTTTTATAGATACTACGATGAGTGAAACACACAATTAAAGAGTTTGGTTTGATAATTGCAAAGAAAATGCAATAATAGTTATAATATTCAAGGAAATGAAAGATTACACTAATAATAGATTAATAGAAGATAAAATGAAATAGTTGGGATTACAAACTTAGTTCATCATTAGTTATAGAAGATGTATAGGAGATCATAAGATGAATTTACTTATTATGTTGTGTAGATTCGATTTTCCTTAAAACGGCATTTTCTCTTTCGAACTATAAAACGCCCCTTATATATTGAATCAATCCATTATATTTCTATGTTGATTGGATTCAATACATAGCATTAAGATTTATGAAAATAACTCAAAGAATCATCTAAGGTCTAGAAGTATATTTCTATCCCCTAGAACAACTTAGAGTGAAGATCATTTGATCTAATCAAACATATTTTCTTTCGAAACATATGAATACCATAAATAGCGTCATTTATTGGCCAAATAAATAAAGATTGTTAAAACAATGAAAATCACACACAATAATAAGTAATTCATAATAGATCTTTATACAAGCTTAATTAACATGACTAACCTTGTTTATAATCCCAACTAAGGTAACTTAGCCCATGAAGGGTTTAATATACATAATACAAGCTTGAGTGGTCATTATTAGTTGAACAAGAGAAAGAATTGATCCTAACTCCCTTAGTAGATAAAGGAGAAAGAAGCAATAAACTCTCTGAACAACATATGCTATACCACTATTACACAAATCACTCAAGAACACAAGTGTGTTCTTCACACAAAAAGAAAATATTACAAAAAGTGGAATATTATAAGATGAATGATGAATGATGAAGGATCTAAGGGGTCTATTTATACACCTAAAGTCATCTAATAGCTCCAAAACTCTAGCATTATTACAATAGATCGGATCAATGCCAGCCATCCCCTCAATAATACACAAAAAGTATAAAAAAATTAGACAAATGATCACAATCTGTCAAGAGTTACGGCCGTAACGTTAAGGAGTTACGGTCGTAACTAGGATGTCTTACGGCCGTAACATTCAGTGGTTACGGTCGTAACATGGCTTCGTAAATTTGTACACTAGTTGCTTTGTGAGTTACGTTTTCATCCCAGAATTTCTCAGACTTTGGGTTTTTGCCCCAAATCTTCTTCGGATGATAACTTTTGATGTATAATTCTGATTTTGAATCCGGAAAGACTGCCGAACTCATCTCGGAAAGCCCTACAAATGAATACATAAAAACTCAACAAAGAGAATATTTTATAAACATGTTATTTCTTGAGTAAATCAGTAATTTAATCCGATTAAGACTAGATTTACATCATCATCTGATAAAAATAAAATTATTAAAAACTAATTAATTAAAAACAAAAAACGAGTAGACTAGCTCAATTATGGGTGAAATTTATCGATACAAACCATGGATAAGTGTATAAAACTGACACTTATCACACCCCCAAACTTGAATTCTTGCTAGTCCCGAGCAAGATTCTTTATTATTCACGCTCATAATAAAAATAAGACACAAAATAAGAAAAATAATACACACACAAATTAAGAAAAATAATTATATAAAAAGAAAAAAAGAGATCAAAATGCCATTAATACACAACAACCAGCTTTATACAGTAGATAGAAATGAATCAAGATTCAAAATAAATCTACTAATGATTTTTAAGTTAAAACACGGTTTTATTTTGTAATTCCAAATTCAAGGTTTTCCCCCCAAAAGGTTGATTATTTCTTTCCCACTCGTGATACACACGACTCCCTTTAATGGTTGCTCTCGATCACTCGTTTATTTTTTCGACTCAATATGAAGAAGAATTTCATTGGCGTCATCAAATATTGTGATTTTTCACGAAATTGAGTGTATTGAAATTCAGCTGCTAATTAATTCAGATCTGCTCATAAACTACACCCCTTTTAGTGATAGCTTTCACACCGTTATTTGCTAACGTGTAGCTCTTCTCACTAACACAATTTTTATCTCTTTTTTTTTAAAAAAAGTGATAGTTTTCACACCGTTATTTGCTAACGTGTAGCTCTTTTCACCAATTTTTCTGTGAGACGGCAGCTACGCACCAACAATGGTTAGTCCTTTATTTTTCGCAAAATTTTAAGACCCCCAAAATTAGGCAGTTGTTGCTTCTCAACACTTCTCCTTTTCGTCATTTTTTTTAGGTGATAGAATTTTTGCAGAAAATTATTTATTAGTTAAGCATGAAAAATCAAAAACTCCACAAATTAAGTAAATTTCAGTTCTATTTTTCAGCAACCGACTGATTCTTCTTTTCTCAAGGTAACAAATGACTCGATTTTATATGATAACGACAAGGCTTGGAAAGAGAGATTAAGGCTAAAAAATTTTGGAATATACATTTTTTTTACCGGTTAAAACGATTTTAGAAGTTTGTATATAGCTAACTTATTGGTGTTATGGCCAGATCTAGAAATCTCACAAATCAAAATAATATATATATATATATATATATATATATACACACACACACACACTAAACCTAAAAAACAAAAATCAATGCCAAATAATGGAAACAAACCACACACTACAATAATCGAAACATACCACAATCATATGATTCAAAGCAAAATAAAAATCATAGTTCAAAAACAAACAAAATAAACAAACAAGTTCCAAAACACCCCCAAACTTGAAACTAAAACTGTCCCGAGTTTTTTTTTTTTTTGGTTTTTTTTAAGTTTTTTTGGTTTTTTTTAAAAAAAATATATTTATTATGTGTGTGAGAATAATGAAAGAAAGACTCACTGGATTTTATGAACGATATGATCCTTGCTCTTGTTGTTGAATCTTTCTGTGTTCCCCTCAAACTTATTTCGCGAAATAATAGAGATTGGGTTGCCTCCCAATAAGCGCTTTGTTTAACGTCCTTAGCTTGACTTCTCGTCTGATCAATTAGGTATTTCCAGCATTATGATTGACTTTGCTGTCGAGAATTCTCCTCCCAGATATGGCTTTAACCGTTGGCCGTTTACTTTGAAACTCCCGTCGGTTGTATTATAAATCTCCACAGCTCCATGAGAAAACACCTCTTTGATTGTGTATGGGCCCGTCCATCGTGACCGCAGCTTACCCGGAAACAGACGTAGTCGTGCATTAAAAAGGAGAACTTGGTCTCCTGCTTTAAAATCTCTTCTTAGAATTCTGTTGTCATGCCATCTTTTTGTTTTTTCTTTGTAGATTTTGGCATTTCCATATGAGTCGAGTCGGATTTCATCCAACTCATTTAACTGCAGCAACCTTTTCTTTCTAGCCAACTGTTCATCAAAGTTTAATTTTTTTATAGCCCAAAAGGCTCGATGTTCAAGTTCGATTGGCAGGTGACAGGCTTTTCCAAAAATCAAATGAAATGGAGACATGCCTATCGGTGTCTTATAAGCTGTTCTGTAAGCCCAAAGCGCATCATCCAACTTTTTTGACCAATCTTTCCGAGATGAGTCGACTGTCATCTCAAGTATACGTTCCAGTTCTCGATTGGAGACCTTGACTTGTCCACTGGTTTGTGGGTGATAAGAGGTAGCGACACGGTGTTTTACTCCGAATTTGGTCAGTAGAGCCTTAACCTGGTGATTGCAGAAATGAGATCCGCCATCACTGATAATAACTCTCGGAGTTCCGAAGCGAGTGAATATATTTTTCTTTAGAAAATTTACCACGACTCTAGCTTCGTTTGTTGGTAATGCAACAGCCTCCACCCATTTAGATACGTAGTCCACAGCTACAAGGATGTATTCATTAGAGAATGGTGATGGAAAGGGTCCCATGAAATCAATTCCCCAAACGTCGAAGATTTCAACTTCAAGGATGAAACATGTTTCCATGTCTTTGGCACCGGTCACACTTAGAGACAAGTATATGTGCATCTTTGAACAGAGTGGGCCAATAGAATCCTGCTTCAAGAATTTTTGCTGCTGTTTTTGAACCCCCAAAATGTCCTCCATAGTGAGAGGAATGACATCGTTCTAATACATTCTCCATTTCTTCTTCTGGTATGCATCTCCGGATGATTTGATCAGGTCCTCATCTGAACAATAGAGGATCTTCCCAGTAATAGTATTTCAACTCGTAGAAGAACTTTTTCTTTTGATGATGGGAAAAATTTAGGTGAATTATTCCACTTACATGGAAATTAACGATGTCTACATACCATGGTGCATTTTGTTTTTCCTGCATATTAGAGATTTGGAACAGTTGTTCATCCGGAAATACTTCATTTATTTCCTTCTCTTGAGCATTGTTTTGGTCTAGTCTAGAGAGATGATCCGTCACTTGGTTTTCTGTTCCCTTTTTGTCTTGGATTTCTATGTTGAATTCTTGCATAAGTAGGACCCATCGGATTAGCCTTGACTTTACATCTTGCTTTGTCATTAAATATTTCAAAGCTGAATGATCAGTGTAGACAATGACCTTCGATCTCAATAAGTAGGATCGAAATTTATCAAAGGCATAAACCACTGCAAGCATCTCTTTTTCAGTTGTTGTGTAGTTCAGTTGTGCATCATTCATAGTCCTGCTAGCATAATGGATCACTTGCATCATTTTGTCCTTCTTCTGGCCCAGCACGGCCCCCACAGCATAATCACTTGCATCGCACATCAGAATGAATGGAATAGTTCAATCTGGAGAAATGATGATTGGAGCTGATGTAAGCTTATTTTTCAAAGTTGCAAAGGCCGCGTGGCATTCATTTGTGAAAAGGAATGGTGTATCTTTCTCAAGCAAAGAACAGAGAGGTTTTGCTATTTTTGAGAAATCTTTTATGAACCGATAGAATCCTGCATGCCCGAGAAAGCTCCTTACTCCTTTCACCGAAATTGGTGGAAGAAGTTTTGCAATCACTTGGATCTTTGCCTTATCGACTTCGATTCCATATTGTGAGATTCTATTGCCAAGTACGATTCCTTCCTGGACCATGAAGTGACATTTCTCCCAATTGAGAACTAGATTTTTGTCTTCACATATTTCCAAGACCATGCCTAAGTGATTTAGGCATTTATCAAATGTATCTCCAAAAATCGAGAAATCGTCCATGAAAACTTCAATAAATTTTTCAACCATGTCTGAGAATATTGACATCATGCATCTCTGAAATGTGGCTAGAGCATTACATAATCCGAATGGGATTCTTCTATAGGCAAATGTTCCGTAAGGGCATGTGAATGTTGTTTTCTCTTGGTCTTCTGGGGCTATGACGATTTGGTTATACCCTGAATAGCCATCAAGAAAACAGTAGTAAGAATGTCCCGCCAATCTATCGAGCATTTGATCAATAAATGGAAGTGGAAAATGATCTTTTCTGGTCGTCTTGTTAAGCTTCCTGTAATCAATGCACATTCTCCATCCTGTTATGGGTCGTGTCGGTATAAGTTCATTGTGCTCGTTCTCTATGATCGTGATTCCACTCTTTTTGGACACCATATGTACAGGGCTCACCCATGGACTATCTGAGATTGGATAAATGATTCCTGCGTCAAGTAATTTAAGAATTTCTGCCTTCACAATTTCCTTCATGTTTAGATTCAAACGTCGTTGATGCTCAATTGAAGGTTTGCAGTCATCTTCCATCAAAATTTTGTGAGTGCATATAGAGGGGCTTATTCCTCTAATGTCCGCAATAGTCCATCCAATTGCTCTTTTGTGATTCCTCAATACCCTTAGTAATTTCCCTTCTTCAAGTTCGGTCAATATGTCAGATATGATGACCGGAAGTGTATAGGAAATGCCCAAGTAAGCGTATCTCAAATGTGTGGGTAGAGGTTTGAGATCAAGTATTGGAGCTTCTTGTAAAGAAGGGAGGGGTTTAGTGGAGCTTGTCCCCAATTCTTCAAAATGTGAATGCCTTTTTAAGGGTGGTAGTGCTTCTAGATAGTTAACTGTTTCGGCCAAGTGATATTCTTCTTCCATGCTGGTTAGAGAATTTGCTATACATGTCCCAAGAGGATCTTTAGATAGAATTTTCTCCAAAGACTTGTGTTGTGTCACGATTTATTCATCCCGACAGTGCGATCGACTATAAGGCCGAGCGACCAAGTCAACTCCAGTCAAACTATGGCTAGCTCGCCAAGTCGAAGATATCAGACCACCATCAGGTACCTGGTGATCGACTCCCAAGGCGATCGCCCTTTGGCAGCTGGCGATCTACTCTAGTGACCGGCTAAGGGCAATCGACCTACGCCCCGAGCAGAGACGATCGCCCGTCAAAAGTCATCAAGGATCGGTCTCGAAAGCACCCACTGCAGATCCACCAAAGGCGCCGACAAGATCTTCGTAGCGAGATAAGATCTTTAGGCGACAGAACAAGACCTTTGACCACGGCCGCCACCTACCTCACCTACCGGCATGCGCGCCGAAAGTTGTCGGTAGGACCACCCGTGTCGGCAACTCAGACGCGTGTAAGCTCCCATTGGACCGCATAGTTGGCGCCAAGAACTCCTGCAGACTTTGAGGGACATGTCCATGTGCTAAAAGACGATCGCCCGATTATTATATTGCAGAGAAGGCGATCGCCGCGGATCCAAGCCCTATAAATAGAGAACCTCTTCCTACCGGAAAAGGTTCACATTCTCTCACATTCCGATACATTCACGGAAATCTTGAAGAACATACATATCATCAAGCTCCGGCTATCTCACGAATCCATCTCAGACTTCTCTCTCCAAATCTCTCGTCTAGAAGACGATCGGCAGGAGCAGCAAGTCTCCACTAGACAGATTCCAAAGGATTCATAAGCCCCGGAGCCCAAGCACCCAGCTAAATACTCGCCGTGAGAGACGATCGATCTCTCACCACCGCGACTGTTCATCTCCTTTGTTACAAGAACTCACAGAGCATCAAATCTGGTTCTTCCGGCAATCTACACGCTCGCTAGCTAAGATAACAAGAATCTTTACACTCATTGTAATTGTATTCTTACATTAGTACTTGTATCCCCGAATATTGGTATTAATAATATCTCGCGAGAGCATTCAAGCCCGGGATTAACAACCCCGACAAATCTTATGTTATTTATCTTTCTCACGGAAGTGCTCTTGCATTTGTTTGCTATCCCATCCATTCCAGCAATATCTATCTCCGGATAATATTTTGGGTAGCAACAATTGGCGCTAGAAGGAGGGGGGCAAGCTAACCCTCAAACTTTTATTTCTACCGTCCCGAAGAACACTCACTGTTCTCGGGGCATATACTTGAAGTGACACTCACTGCACTTCAAAGAGAACCTTCAGAATCATGACATCCGCCGGTACGTCGAAGAAAGCCGCTCTCCGAACTGCCGGACACCATATCCCGGCCCTGTCCGAACCCCAGCCAACGACGGGGGGAAGCCGCAGCAACGCGAGACTCTCGATCCCGCATCTAAGAGATGGCCCCAACCTCTCACTCGATCAGTTCCAAACCAAAGAACAGATCGAGGAGGCTATGGCCATCCTGGAGGAGCGACGGAGAGCATGCGCGTCGCCCGCGATAACTCCCTCGATCATCCGCCGCATGGGAAAACGGAATTTCAACTCTTGAACGAGCGATCGTCGAAAGCCCGGAATTCGCGAGAAAGGCTCTCGCACGACCGGACGGATCCATATTCGATCGCTTGGCGCGACCCATCCCGCGGCCAAGGGCACTCTGTCTCCAACCTCGAAAAGACGGAACCCGAATCCGTCACGGAAGTTCGGCCTACCCACCTCACGGCCCGACGCAGTCGCCATCCGACTCCGCCCGATCGCTGAGATCGGTACTCAATCGCCTCGGCACCGCTCCGGCCGAGCATGGCGGCCAGGGCCACGCGATGGCCGCCATACAACGCCTTGACTCGGCGAGATGAGAGCACTCTTGGACCGGGGCAAGCACCCGGCAAGAAGATCGCCGGCCGACCGAGCCACTAGCGTTCCACATCGAGATTGCCCCCATACAAAAAACTATCGATCCTCCCAAAAAACATCTGTATGAGGGGAGATAGGACCAAACCCACCCGAGTAAATTCCGAATTTACATGGTGGGTGTGGGGCATCTGATGCTACCAAGTGCCGGATCTTCCCATTGACATTGGGCGAGCTGGCCCATAGATGGTACGTCTCACTACCACCGCGATCTATCACATCTTTTAAGAAACTGGCGAATGACTTCACGTCATACTTCGCCAGCAAGGTCGCCAGACCAGAAGGCCCCCACCGCATGATAAAAATCAAGCAGGGGAAAGACGAATCAGACGCAAATTACATTGACCGAGTGGACGAAATCGTCCTCACCGGCGAACCCGTCAGTGACGAGCTCGCTCTCTATTCGGCCATGGGGGGATTCCGCGGTCACTCTCCCATGTTTAGACATCTCTCCAAGGATATTCCCCCAACTTACGCGATCTTCCGCGCTAAAGCTGCCAACTTCCTGGCCAGGCAAAGGCTACTCACCCTCCGCTTAGACGAGGAAACGCCACCTCTTGTCCAGAAGATAGCGATCGCCAAAGCAAAGAAGGCGATCGCCAAGACACCCGGAGATCTCAAGGCTTTCGAGGACATGGAAGCCCATCTCCTCCATACGTTCAACAGAACTCCGGCACATATTTTCTATGCCATCAAGGGGCACGAAGAGCTCAAAAAGGCAAAGGCGATAAGGGACCACGGTCACCTAGACAACAATCAATATTGTGCCTACCACAAGAGTCCCGGCCACAGCACCAACAAATGTCGCGACCTCCTCAAACAGCTCTGGAGATTGTTCGAGGAGGGCAAGTTGGACAGCTTATTGGTTTAGCCGAAGCCCCTACCTATCTCTATGGACGCTCGTCCGAGTCGAACACAAAACAGGCTGGAAAGCTCATATGAGCCGACCCCTGGACCAACCTCGGCGACCGTCCCTGCATGCTTCAATCAAGAGAAGGAGACAACGGAAGTCACCCCGATCTCCCTCCTTATTTAGAAACCGGAGGACTCGATCGCCATCTACAGTTCACCATCTAACATGATGGACTAAGGCACGAGATCGCCTCCCCCGCACAACGTACTGCCGTCGAAGGTCGGCATCGCATGACGATCCAAGGTGGAAGAGTGCGACCATGGTCTGGTGGTCGATGGAACCGATCGCTTAGGCCATGCAAGGTCCCTTTAGGCCAAGATCGCCCGCCCTTCGTTTAAATACGAGGCCGGCGTAGTCCGAGGGCCCTCCAAATAAATCGGTGGACACGATCGCTCGCCCTCAAAGGTTCATCATTTAACATGGTGAACCGGACAATGCGACGTGCCACAACCCCGTCTCAACGTACACCGTCGAGGTCGGCCATCTCCATGGCTGGCCGAGGTGGAAGCAGAGCTAACAAGCCGCGGGCGTGGAGTTGATTCATCCGACGCTGCCCCGCGCAAGGACTCCTCTAGACCGAGACCGCACGCCCTTCGTTTAAATACGAGGCGAGGCGCAGCCTAATAGAGGACCCTCATAATAAAGTGAGTCACGAGACACTCAATGTCTTCGCGCATCAAGACATGATCAAGGAGTCGGTCCATCGAACTCCGCGATCGTGCACGGTTCCTCAAGATGGACGACCGTCCCCGAGGATTCGACAAAGTTGAAGACCGCTCACTCAAGGAATTATTTTCATCCCCTTACTTCCACTAAGTGAATAAAAACAAGGGGCAATAAGAGTGCGGACTACCTACACGACGATCGTCGCTATTCAACCACATACGGAGATCGTCATTTTTTCAGATGTAGTGCAGCGATCGAATTTGTTGTAAAAAATTGTCTTTATGAGTTTATCAATTCATTTGGAACCACCCTCGCAATGATCTCTCCTCACACATTTGTACAAAGTCAAACAAAGACTCAAAAATAACCATTCATTCAAGTAATCGAAGATAATCAAACATTCAGCTCATTGCTTGAGAAGATCAAAGTACACGGTCGCCCGAAGGCCTAAGTGCTACAAAAGAAAGCTACCAAACTACTAAGAAAGTAAGCTAAGAACGTCAAAAATGAAGCGCCTCAGGCCCCTGCCTGGCCTTCGCCATCAACATTCGGCGCGGTCCCCTCATCTTCCGGAGCGTCGGGATGAGCAAGATTGGCTGGAGACGGATACCAGCTCAAATCCACGCCGATGTCCGCAAGATCCAGGATCGGCAAGGAGAAAGCTGAATGAAGAGGATGCTCCAATGCATATGACTTGAACTTCTCAGCTAGAGGACCGACCTCCAAGCCTCCCTTCTTAGCCGCTCGGATCGAGTCGGCGAACGCCAAATAATAGGCGAACTCGCTGACATACTCCAAGTTTTGGAAGGGATCGGCCTTGGTCGCCTCAACCTCTTCTCTCAGCTCGGCCATCGCTGTTGCGATCCACGGAGCTCGGCCTCCCTCGCAGCAACCTTCTCTTTCGCCTCCGCCCGGCTCATTGTCACCGAGCGATCGTCACCTTCTGGCGATCGGCCTCCTCTTCAGCAACATTCCGTGCCTGGATGGCACTCTGCATCTGGTCCCGAAATCGGTCGACCGCCATTCGATATTTCTCAGTCTCTTTCTTCTCTAGCTCAAGCTCATGGCTCGCTTGCAGCCGCCTCCAAGGAGTCCTTCTCCATCGCGCGATCTTGTCGGCAAACTCGGCGTTCTCTTTCCGAGCCGCCTCAAGATCCTCCCGAAGGCGAATAGTGGAGGGCCGCCTCAAACTCTGAGCGGCACTGACGGCCATGGTCGCCGTCAAGAGAAAGGGCGAACAAAGATGCATCGAACTCGGCGATCGCCGAGCGATCGCATCCAGTCGATCGTCCATGCCTTCGGCAGAGCAGACGCAGCTTTGCTAACATATGGAGGAATGTCGCAGGAATGGCGAGGAGATCGGCTCGCCAGGAAATCTACGACCATCGGTGGACAAGACGGATCTGCGCGACAGATCCTGCATCAAAACAGCTAAGTTAATACAACTCCTACGCAGATGCAATTTTCAACACAGAAATGCTATCTACCTCTCAGCCTTCTCGGGATCCCGACCGAAAAACGGTTTCCCTCGAGGGGTCTCAGCATCCGCGATCGCCGTCTCCCGCAGAAAAGCCGCAGAGGGCGGCTCGCTCTCCGGAGCAACGATGGTGATCGGAGGCGCGGCGATCGGCACTTCACCGCCCGGGGCAGGAATCGAAGTTCCTTCCGGCCTCGGCCTCTTGCGATTAGCTCGAAGCCCCTCCTCCGGAATTTCCTCCTCAACCACGACCGGCTCCACGCGGGGCTCCGGCTCCACGCGAGGCTCCGCCTCCGGAACTATAGGCAACGCAACGGGTGGGACCCGAGTCGACCTCTTATGACGAAGACGGCCTAGGACTCCTGGGTTCGACATAGCGATCTCCGCCGGAGGCTCCAAAAAGCGAGGGAAACGAACCTCTGCAGTTAAAGACGATCGACTAACGGTCAGACACTATCCTCAAGTAAGGCGATCGCCTAGAAATTGAAGGTCGCAGGAACTCATACCTGGCACCGCGAGATGTCTCGGGAAACGGAATAGTCGAGCCGACAACCAGCGACTCTCCTTGTTGATCCGAGTGGCGTCAAGGTCGTCGTCCGACAAGCTCCTAATTCGCTCCCAAACGACGAGAAAGTCGAAAGGCAGCTCCTCGATCGCCGGAATATGAAAGCCTGCAAAACAGAAATCAAATTAGATCAGTCCAAAACGCATCCAAACGAAGGGAGAGTCTAAACCCTTACCGGGATTCCTCTCCCGAAATTCAGTGGGGATCTCCAGTTCGCCTGTGGGATTGTCGCTCGCCGAAGCTCTCCACTTGCCAGCGACCCAGAACCACTTCGTCTGATCGCCCCGTATCTTATTCGGAACTCCATGAATCACCCGACCAGATCGGCCTTGAATATGGTAACCGCCGACCAAACCTCTATGAGCCGTCAGTTTAAACAAATGATTCATCTCCAACGGCGATGGGAGGCGGTACAGGCGGTGACCGCCGAAAAGGGTGAGGGTGCAAATAATTTGGAGCCAGGCGTTCGGCGTCAGCTGAAGGGGCGCCACGTTCCAAGCGGCCAACAGATGGGAGACCGCAAAGGACAGAGGGAAGCGTAGCCCGGCCTCCATAACGGCCTCACTCACTGCGACCATACCCATCGGAGGCTGGTCGGCTCGTTCATTCTCCGCCGGCGCGAACATGTCCACATCTGAAGGAACATGGAATCTTGTCCTCCAGACGGCCAGATCTCTCCTGGTCGTCGAGCTCTGTATTTGGCCGAGCGACCACAACGATCATGCGCGGCACGACATCTGATCGCTTGGGAAGCACATATGGATAAGCGACCGAGTATCCCCGGAAATCGAATCTCGGAGTAGGACCGGCTAACCTCTCCATTATTTCAGCAAAGGCCCTATAGGCTCGACCGAAAACGCTGTGTTGCTCCCAGTAAGCCCTGATCGCCAGATCTCTCTCGATCTGCAATCGTCTCTCCTCAGCAGCCGACTCCTTAGCAATATCGGCCTCATTGAATAAAGCCTCGACTTCAGCCGGGTCGATTCCGGCCCGAATAGCTTCAGCCGCCGTCTCCAGGTGGAAGACGGGAGAAGTTTCTCCCCGGGCAGCCGATGTCCCGGCGGCAGAGCTGGTACCCGCTCCAAATGATGATGAGTTTCCGGCCATTTTCAGAAGCAGAAAAGGAGAAAAGAATTTTTCTTACCCTAAGGTGAAGTCGAACGACGATCGGCACTAAGATCTTCAGAAAATTCGGCAGCAAGTCCTTCTTTCTCCAAAAAGTTCGCGTGAGTGATACTGCAGCCCCGCGCCCCTTTTATAGGAGAAGGCAGGGACCCGTTTGCAATAAGGGAAAACCTCAAGGGTCGGATCTCAAACGACACATTAGTTGACCCCCTCGAGACCCGCGTACGCGTCTTTTCGAGGACGCGTCAGCCGAGGAGTCATTAATGACCGTTGGTGTCCTCCAATAGAAGCCCGACACGTGCGCGGAGACTTTTCAACGCCCGTTGCTTTTTCCCGTGATTCGGGGCCAACCAGGTCGTCCGAACTCGGGATATATCAGCTCAACGACGATCGCGATTCAATAAAACACGAAGTCGCTCATCAAAAGTTCGGCGATCGCAAGAGAGCCACCTCACCCCACGTTTCCAACGTATGAGCGAGCTGGGGGGCAATTGTTGTGTCACGATTTATTCATCCCGACAGTGCGATCGACTATAAGGCCGAGCGACCAAGTCAACTCCAGTCAAACTATGGCTAGCTCGCCAAGTCGAAGATATCAGACCACCATCAGGTACCTGGCGATCGACTCCCAAGGCGATCGCCCTTTGGCGGGCGATCTACTCTAGTGACCGGCTAAGGGCAATCGACCTACGCCCGAGCGAGACGATCGCCGTCAAAAGTCATCAAGGACTGGTCTCAGAAAAGCACCCACCTGCAGATCCACCAAAGGCGCTGACAAGATCTTCGTAGCAGACAAGATCTTTAGCTGACAGACAAGACCTTTGACCACAGCCTGCCACCTACCTCACCTACCAGCATGCGCGCCGAAAGTTGTCAGTAGGACCACCCGTGTCAGCAACTCAGGACGCGTGTAAGCTCCCCATTGGACCGCATAGTTGACTGCCAGCAACTCCTGCAGACTTTGAGGGGACAGGTCCATGTGCTAAAAGACGATCGCCCGATTATTATATTGCAGAGAAGGCGATCGCCCGGCGGATCCAAGCCCTATAAATAGAGAACCTCTTCCTACTGGAAAAAGGTTCACATTCTCTCACATTCCGATACATTCACGGAAATACTGAAGAACATACATATCATCAAGCTCCCGGCTATCTCACCGGAATCCATCTCAGGACTTCTCTCTCCAAATCTCTCGTCTAGAAGACGATCGGCAGAAGCAGCAAGTCTCCACTAGACAGATTCCAAAGGATTCATAAGCCCCGGAGCCCAAGCACCCAGCTAAATACTCGCCGTGAGAGACGATCGATCTCTCACCGCCGCGACTGTTCATCTCCTTTGTTACAAGAACTCACAGAGCATCAAATCTGGTTCTTCCGGCAATCTACACGCTCGCTAGCTAAGATAACAAGAATCTTTACACTCATTGTAATTATATTCTTACATTAGTACTTGTATCCCCGAATATTGGTATTAATAATATCTCGCGAGAGCATTCAAGCCCGGGATTAACAACCCCGGCAAATCTTGTGTTATTTGTCTTTCTCACGGAAGTGCTCTTGCATTTGTTTGCTATCCCATCCATTCCAGCAATATCTATCTCCGGATAATATTTTGGGTAGCAACAACTTGTTTACCATGGCTTCAATTGCGTCTATTCTTAGACAATACTCATCCGTGGAGGGATGATTCAAAGTTTTCAGGACATCGAAGATGACATGTTCGTCGTCCACTCTAAGAATTAGCTTTCCTTCATAGATGTCAATAAGAGCACGTCCGGTTGCGAGAAATGGTCGTCCCAAAATAATGGGAATATCCTGATCTTATTCCATGTCAAGGGTGATAAAATCTGCTGGAAATATGAATTTATCAACCTTGACGAGCACATCTTCTATTATCCCACGTAGATATTTGATTGACCGATCAGCTAATTGTAGTGAAACTGTTGTTGCTTTTGCTTCTCCCAAGTTCAGTTTGTTGAAAATTGACAGGGACATCAAGTTGATACTTGCCCCTAAATCAATTGTACACGGGATTGTGAAAGTTCCCGGATCTTTTAGCTTAGTTGGCAACTTCTTTTGTATTATTGCGCTACATTCCTCTGTTAGCATGACAGTTTCATATTCTTCAAGCCTTCGTTTGTTGGAAAGAATATCTTTCATAAATTTGGCATAGCTTGGCATTTGTGCTAGAGCATCGGCAAAAGGAATGTTGATGTGTAGCTTTTTGAAAATTTCCAAGAATTTCCCGAATTGAGCATCGAGCTTGTGATTCTTCAACCGTTGAGGAAATGGGATAGGTGGAACATAAGATTTTGTAGCAACTGGACCTTTTTGAGATGTAGGTCCTGACTCAGATTCTTTTTCTGATTCTTGATTTTGTTTATTTTTTTGTTTTTCCAGATGATTTTCCATAGAAATTTCTGGGAGCTGCACTCCACTTCTTGTTGTGATAGCTTGGACATTTTCCCTTGGATTTACCTCGGTATTGCTAGGTAACATGCCATGAGATCTTTCTGAAAGTATTTTGGCCATTTGGCCAACTTGTGTCTCCAGATTTTTAATTGAAGCATCATTGCGTTGTTGATACTTCAGTTGTTGTTCAGCTAGCTTCGTGATTGCTTCTTCCCACCCGGGCTTCTTTTCTTGATGCGTTGGATTCAACACATTGTTGTTGTTTGCATAAGAAAATTTTGGATGATTTTTGTACCCTGGATTGTATGTTGGCCCGTACGGATTATATGCTTGCCTTTGGAAATTCTGAGCATACGCCACTTGTTCTGGTGGTGGTGGTGATTGCTCCTGTTGCACTAATGGACATATAGTGCTGTTGTGAGTTGCTCCACAAATTTCACATGAAAAGGCTGAAACTTGTGGAGTTTGCACCGTCTTCACAGATTGAGGAGTTGAAAAATACATGTCCTCGACTTTCTTTGATAAAGCTTCAATTTTTGCCAACATAAGTGAATAAGAATCTACTTCAAAAACACCATTTGGTTTCTTTTGGATGTTTCTGTCTGGCCATCTTGCACTTTGTTCACTTATAACCTCAAAAAGATTATAAGCCTCTTTCATAGTTTTGTTGCCAAGTGAGCCATTTGATGATGAATCGACATTGGCTCAGCATGTAGGTAAAATTCCAGAATAGAAATAATTGACTTGAGCTCCCAAATTGAAACCATGATTATGACATTTTAGTAGCATATCTTTGTATCTCTCCCATGCTTCGTGAAATGACTCTGAATCTTGTTGACGAAATGTAGAGATTTCGTATTTGAGTTTCGCCACTTTTATTGGTGGAAAGTATTTAGTGGTGAATTTTTGAACAAATTCGGGCCAATTTGTTATGCTTCGTGGTGGCAAAGTATCTAGCCACTCTCTTGCTCTGTCCTTCAAAGTGTGCACGAAAAGTCTCATTTTGATCGCCTCGTCATTTACATTTGGATATTTGAAATTTCCACAAATCTCCACAAAACGATTAATATGGAGATATGGATTCTCGTCGGTTCTTCCATAGAATGAGTTGTTGTTGGAGAAGAGATTGATGACATCAGGGCGAATTTGAAAATTGTCCACTCCAAATGGTGGATAGATCACACTTGATTGCATGCTCAAAGATGGGGGGTTCATGAATTCCCCAAAGAGCATGTTGTCTTCATCTATTTCTGGCACAATAGGATATTGTTGATGTTGAATGTTTTGAACATTAGGTATTCCCCCTATCGGAGGAATTCTTTCGTTATCGTTTCCTTGGGGAAGGCGTGGGTTTAGTTCGTCCGCCATTGATGGTGAAGAAATAATGCTTTTATTTTGTTCTCTTCGCCTTCTTCTGAATGTGGCTTCGATCTCGGGATCTAGTGAAACTAAATCGTGATTGTACGTCATTCGCATAGACAAGAGAATCTACAACAAAGAAAAAGTTGTATTTATAACAATAGTTAATAATGTAATATTTCAAGTATAACATTATACATCCCCGGCAATGGCGCCAAAAACTTGACACGGTTTTTAGTATAACTATCGCAAGTGCACGATATCGTATCAAGTAGTAAGTGGACTTTTTGAGTCCGGTTTATCGATCCCACGAGGAAGTTTGATTATAATTTGAATTATACACTATTAGTCTATTTTTATAGATACTAAGATGAGTGAAACACACAATTAAAGAGTTTGGTTTAATAATTTCAAAGAAAATGCAATAATAGTTATAATATTCAAGGAAATGAAATATTACACTAATAACAGATTAATAGAAGATAAAATGAAATAGTTGGGATTACAAACTTAGTTCATCATTAGTTATAGAAGATGTATAGGAGATCATGAGATGAATTTACTTATTATGTTGTGTAGATTCGATTTTCCTTAAAAAGACGGTTTCTCTTTCGAACTATAAAACGCCCCTTATATATTGAATCAATCCACTATATTTCTATGTTGATTGGCTTCAATACATAGCATTAAGATTTATGAAAATAACTCAAAGAATCATCTAAGATCTAGAGGTATATTTCTATCCCCTATAACAACTTAGAGTGAAGATCATTTGATCTAATCAAACATATTTTCTTTCGAAACATATGAAGACCATAAATATCGTCATTTATTGGCCAAATAAATAAAGATTGTAAAAACAATGAAAATCACACACAATAATAAGTAATTCATAATATATCTTTATACAAACTTAAATAACATGACTAACCTTGTTTATAATCCCAACTAAGGTAACTTAGCCCATGAAGGGTTTAATATACATAATACAAGCTTGAGTGGTCATTATTAGTCGAACAAGAGAAAGAATTGATCCTAACTCCCTTAGTAGATAAAGGAGAAAGAAGCAATAAACTCTCTGAACAACATATGCTATACCACTATTACACAAATCACTCAAGAACACAAGTGTGTTCTTCACACAAAAAGAAAATATTACAAAAAGTGGAAAAATTATAAGATGAATGATGAATGATGAAGGATCTAAGGGGTATATTTATTCACCTAAAGTCATCTAATAGCTCCAAAACTCCAGCATTATTACAATAAATCGGATCAATGCCAGCCATTCCCTCAATAATACACAAAAAGTATAAAAAAATTAGACAAATGATCACAATCTGTCAAGAGTTACGGCCGTAACATTAAGGAGTTACGGCCGTAACTAGGATGTCTTACGGCCATAACATTCAGTGGTTACGGCCGTAACATGGCTTCGTAAATTTGTACACTGGTTGCTTTGTGAGTTATGTTTTCAGCCCAAAATTTCTCAGACTTTGGGTTTTTGCCCCAAATCTTCTTCGGATGATAACTTTTGATGTATAATTCTGATTTTGAATCCGGAAAGACTGCCGAACTCATCTCGGAAAGCCCTACAAATGAATACATAAAAACTCAACAAAGAGAATATTTTATAAACATGTTATTTCTTGAGTAAATCAGTAATTCAATCCGATTAAGACTAGATTTACATCATCATCCGATAAAAATAAAATTATTAAAAACTAATTAATTAAAAGCAAAAACGAGTAGACTAGCTCAATTATGGGTGAAATTTATCGATACAAACCATGGATAAGTGTATAAAACTGACACTTATCATATAAGTATTCGGTGTATTGAGACGACGAGCAAGATCAGTGTAAATGGCTAAGTATAGAAGCCAAAACGTACATTAAGCATATGAGCTTACGTGCGTTAATCACCAACAGTTACGTACGTTAACGTGAGGTCTTTACGTACATTAAGGTATCGGGTGAGATATAGTTGGCTGATCAGAGAGGACTTTGTCAAGCGTAGCGTACGTTAAGCATAGGAGCTTACGTACGCTAAGACACAGACGTAACGTACATTACGTAGTGTATATAACGTACGTTATGAGAGGAATCTGACAGGATCCTGATATGATCGATAGGTGGGCCCGTGGTCGGCAGCTTTCGGCACAAAACGTGCATGGGCGAGTCAACTCCTCGATGATGTACGCTATGAGTAGTGTATTACCTACGTTAAATGGACATTTACTGTAGCAAGTCAACATGTGTATTACGTACGTTATGGCCTACGCATTACGTACGTAAGAGATCGAACGAAATGAGGCAATGAGTTCTGGAATGATGTTACATACGCTATAAAGGAAAAGTAGCGTACGTTAGGTAGCATTAAGTACGTTAATGGTGATTGATAACGTACTTAACGAGCGGTGCATATTATAAATTAAGGTTCGGTCTTTCATTTCTTCACCCAAACAAAACAATGTTTTCCTTCCTTTATTTGTCCCGCTGCTTATGTAAGTGAGATTAAGCCTCTTCTAATTTAGTTATGAGCTTGGAAACATGGATTTGAGGCTTGGATATGAAGATATTGTCGATCCTTGATGTGTTTGATGGTGTAGTTCATGTTCTTGAGGTATGTTGACCAACTCTACACCTTGGTTTCGAATTCTTGATATTGTTATCCGTATTTGCTTTGTATGATGATGAATATAGTGGTGTTATGATTCTTAATATTATGAGAAGTGTATGTTGAAGGATATGATGATATATGACTTAGATTATGAGTTGGATAACTATGTACATGTTAAAGGATATTGAATTATGTTGTTTTGATGATTATGAAGATGGTTTCGAATCACTTGGTGTTTCGGAAGAGCTTTTGATAAACAGAACATAGCAAGATGATTGTATATTGAGTTATCGGTAATTTTAGATATGAAGATGGAATTGTTCGTCAAGTCATGTTGATTTACGATTGATTAATGATATAAAACATGTGAGTATGATGATGATATTGAATCTGGAAAGATTGTGATTGATCATCGAATATAATTTCCTTTACATTTGTATCCGTAATTGTATTGTGGTTGTGGATTTGTAATTATTTGAGTTGGATTGTTCATACTTGTGGTTAATCGAGATATTGTGGAATCGTTAGGTTTGTTGATCGGTTATATTGATTGTTAATAACGATTATCAGATTTCGGTTCATATTATGGATATGAGTTCGTGATGGTTTAAGTTATACTATTTGGTTTGTATATGATCGAGGAATTGTTGAGCCGTTGAGTTTGATTAATTGGTTATATCGGGAATTGATTATTATCGAATGTGTGTTAATTGATTACTTCAATAGGTTGTGATCATTGATGGTTGGTTATAATTGTAATGCCCGGATACTTAATGTATAATTATCCTGTATTCAATCTTGTAAGGTTCGACTTTGTGACGTATTAATCAATGATTGGTTTCCCATATTCGTATTCCCTACATCTTTGTATTTTTCCATGCATGTATGCATAATTCTGCACGTGGTAACGTACGCTAGATGATGATCTTAGCGTACGCTAAGAATGCAATATTACGTACGTTAGCTGTTGAGCTTAACGTACGTAAGCTCAGTCAACTCGAGATCCGACAAGGGTCGTCATGTGGGGGCCAAGGGAGATTCTTGAGAGGTTCCGCGTGAATCTGGATAGTTTTCCAGCTAAGCAAGTCAACGGACTTAACGTACGCTAATGGGAATTTTTAACATACGCTAAGGTGTTAGATATTACGTACGTAAGACATGTATGATAACGTACGTAAGACAACACCAAGAATAGGTCAGTGAGCTCTGGCCAGACGTTAACTTACGCTACTGTTCGAGTATAGCGTATGCTAATACTGTTACGTATGTAATAGACATTGGGTAACGTACGTAATGGTTGACCTCGACCCCATTTCATTTCTCATCCTTCCTTTGGCCGATTTTCGTGTTCTGGAGATTTTTCAACACCATATATCTCTCATATCATCATCCTAGCTCGAGTTTGAAGATCATAAACCACTGGGATTGGTGTTCAAGCTCTTGGTGTTGAGTTTCTTCAAGTTTCTCCTTGTTCTTCACTATTTTGAGGTAGGTGATTCTTCACCAACTGGATTACGTATTCTTAGGGATGTTTTGAACATGTTTTTGAGATTATCAAGTCATTTATATTCATACGTAGTCGAACATCATGTTGTTAGAAGGATATTTTCGGTTATGTTTCGGTTCTTCTTCATTGTTTAGAATATTAATCGAACCTTGTAGTGTTTGGGCTCCTAAACGTAGTATCATGAGGCTACGAACCTGATTATGGCAAGTTTATGGAGATTATCTAGTTCTTATGTATTACATGATGAAATAATGCGTATTGGGAAATTTAATGGATTGAACTTAGGGTTATTTTCTTGAAGAAGAAGATGTTAATCAAGTGAACCTAGTAAATAAGTTCTTACGGTGTTCTTCGGGGTATTTCTGATATCTTGTTGCTTTGGATTAATGAAGAATATGACTAGAATCCTTCTAAGATGAATTTCATGTCATAATTGAAGTATCCGACAGAAAGATGCGTTTAAACTGGAATAGTATTTGATGAGATTGTCGTTCAGACAAGTAGCTTAGTTTTGATTCAACCGGACAAATTGGGGCAGATTTAGTTCACTCACCATGATATGGTATAACATGTCTTTTAATGATCCGTATGATGATTAAAACGATTATCCGGAACCATTAGTTATACCGATGTTATTGTTCGTTGAAGGTTCGGGTTTTGGTGGATTGATCGAGTGAGAGTTCTTCGAGCTGGTTGAAGATTTCTTTTTCGTAGTAGCAACCCTAGTCGCCATTTCTAAGGCAAGTATCGTATTTTCAAATATTGATTTAATATTGAGGATTTTGATCATACATATTGTTATTCATGTTGTTGAACATGAGGTCATTCCAGTTGAATTGTCATAATATCGTTGTTGATTGATTTTATGTTCATGTTGATGGACATATCAATTTTTTGCATATGTGTATGCATAGTTGTGTTTGTGTATGTTGAGTTGATCCTATGAGATCACGCAATCTATGCTGAGGGCGCTGGATCGGATGTCCACCATGCGTTGGTCCGACGGGATCATCATGGGGATCTATGATGGGAGCGCTGGATCGTTGGACGGGTTTTCCACCATGCGTTGGTGCGACGGGATCATCATGGGGATCTATACTGAGGGCGCTGGATCGTTGGATTACCCTTTGATATGTTGACGGAATCATGTGGATTCGCATTGTTGGATTCCGGTAGCGGAAGTCCATATTATATATTTTATTATGCATCGTTGTTGTATATTCGATTTGTGTATTATGATACTTGTACTAGCATTGTTTTGCTAACCCCTTCGGGGGTGGACATTTGTTTTGATGTTCAGGTAGCCGAGGAGCGGGGAAATAGCCACAGTACCGACATGATGACGAAGGGGCTCATTGATGTTAATTGTTGTTACTTTGTCTTTCTGGTTTATTTTTAGTACTCGAGTACGCGTGTCTTGTTGATGTTTTGAGACGGTTGTAATAATGGACTCATTTGAACTGTTCGAACTTGTTTTGTATTTTGAACTTTAATGGAATTGTTATATTATTTCTACATTTTTCAAATTAGCCTTGTAAACTCTTATATAAAAGGGTTTACGGTGCTGTAATTATTCTGAATATCCCGGGGTGTTACAGAATATGGTATCGGAGCTAAGATTCATGGATATCTTGGCAGTCGGGTTTAGTTGGGTCTGTTTATGTTATTTTATTTATGGGTTGTTTGTAACATCACTACTCAGCCAGCGTCGTCATGTGGACCGTGGTTGTAAGTCTTCTAATCTCTTATACTACCGTTTCATCTAATTTCCGTTTTGTGAATATTGACGGACTTTATTTTAGAAAATTTTGCCCTGGATATTGAGTATTTGTATTTACAGTATGTTGAGGGAAGGTCGTGGACGCGGACGTGGTAATGCAAGATAGGAGGATTCAGCGACTACTCCAGAATTATCGGCTAGTCGAACCGATTCCCATTCTGGAGGACAATAGGGATCAGCGAATGATAACGAAAACCTTAACATGCTAGGGGTGCTTCAGCAGGTGGTCGCTCAGATGACCCAGTTCGCTCAGGTGGTTGACCGCATGCAGACCGCGATGGGCCAGCAGCGCAATGAGGTTAATCGGGGAGACAAGTGGCTTACGGAGGTGGTCAAATTGCACCCACCAAAATTTTACGGTTCTGCCGAGATGCCTGCTTGGGATCACTGGCTGAAAGAGTTGGAAAAGATATTTGCGGGGATCAACTGTCCTGATGACCGAAAAGTTCCGATCGCCCAGTATTTTCTGACTGGGGAGGCTTTCGACTGGTGGGAGGCCGTTCGACCTGAGGATCATAATGCTGACTGGACGGAATTCAGATTAATGATGGAAGAACAATATTGTCCTCGTCCCGTTAGAGAGGCTAGAGTCCGAGAGTTTTTCTCCCCACAGAGTTCGAGGCATCTGTGACAGACATAATCGAGACTTTTAATCACCAGCTGACTTGTGTGCGACACTTGGTCAGGACCGAGGCAGAGAAGATTTTCCATTTCGACATGTGGATGAAACCCGAGATTCAGCAATATATGTCCGGATTTGAATGTACTACCCTGCGACAGTATCAGGACAAAGCATTGGCCTATGACATGAATGAGGCAGCGGTGGAGAAACTGACGGAGGCAAAGAAGCAGAAAGTGTCTAGAAACTTTTTTTTAACAAGAGTGGTGGGCCCCCCCGCAAGGGCCACTTCATTTCATTTGGCACACCTGCACCGGTTCCGAAAGAGGCAAGTGTGAACCAGACACAACAAAGTAGTTTCCAGCAGCAGAATGTTGGGAAAATAGAGGCGTCCAGTGCTGGGTCCGTTCATCCGCGCCTTTAAGAAATGAGGAGGACAGACGATCAGAACACTGCTGTTGCATCAGGTACGATTCAGATCCTTTTGCAACCAGTTAGTGTCTTATTCGATTCAGGAGCTACACATTCTTTTATATCATTGAACTGTGTTAATAGTTTGAAAATATCGTGTTTATATGATTGTGAGCCATATGTTGTGGGATTACCGAGCGGAGAGAGAATTGTGGGAACCCTAGAAACTAGAGATTTTCCAGTGTCTATAGGAGGGAGAGATTGGCCATCAAATCTTATTGTATTCGATATCCATGGTGACGATCTAATTCTCGGATACGATTGGCTCAATCGTTATGGGGCTATTTTGAATTACCGAAAGAGAGTCATTTCTATCATTGCTGATGACGGATCTGAATATTTAATCAAAGGATGGAGACCAGGAAGCTCAGGAAAATTGATCAAAGCCATGAAAGCAGTGAAATTACTGAAGCAGGGTTGTCACGGATTATGGTGTTATGCCATGAAGAAAGAAGAAGGAGTAGAAATCTCATCTATTCCAGTTGTGAACGAATTCTCAGATGTATTCCATGACGAACTACCTGGGTTACCTCCGCGGAGAGAACTAGAGTTCAATATCGAATTAGAGCTTGGAGCCGCACCTATTTCTAGAGCACCATACCGTATGGCGCCAACCGAGATGTACGAACTAAAGAAGCAGCTTGAGGAATTATTGCAGAAGGGTTACATTCAACCTAGCGTTTCTCCTTGGAGAGCACCCATTATCTTTGTCCAGAAGAAAGATGGATCCCTTCGATTGTGTATCGATTACAGGGAGCTAAACAAGGTGACGATTAAGAATAAGTATCCAATACCTCGGATCGAGGACTTTTTTGACCAACTGCAGGGGGCAAGGGTATTCTCGAAGATCGACTTGAGATCAGGATACCATGAATTGAGAATTAAGGAATCAGATATACCGAAATCGGCTTTCAGATCCCGGTACGGGCACTATGAATTTGTGGTGATGCCATTCGGACTTACCAATGCTCCTGCCGTATTTATGCAATTGATGAATCGAGTATTCTTAGAATTTTTGGATAAGTTCGTGGTCGTTTTCATTGATGACATCTTGATCTATTCGAAAGACCCAGAGGAGCATGCAGCGCATTTGCATATCGTTTTGAGTACTTTGAGGAATGAACAACTGTAAGCAAAACTTTCTAAATGTGAGTTCTGGCTTAAGGAAGTAACTTTCCTTGGGCATGTGATATCAGCTGACGGAGTTCAGGTATACCCGAAGAAAGTCCAAGCGATCTTGGAATGGGAATCTCCTAATAACATGAAAGAAGTCCGAAGTTTCTTTGGACCTGCTGGATATTATCGCCGTTTTGTAGAAGGATTTTCCAAAATTGCTCGTCCGCTTACTCAACTGTTGCAGAAGACTCAAAAATTCGTGTGGAATGAGAAATTCCAGGCTAGCTTTGATGAACTTAAGAGAAGACTCACAATGGCGCCAATACTAGCATTACCGGATGGAACCGATGGATTCATGGTATACAGCGATGCTTCAAATCAGGGTTTGGGATGCATGTTGATGCAAAAGTATAGGGTGATTGCCTATGCCTCTCGACAGTTGAAACCATACGAAGTAAATTACCCGACTCATGATTTGGAGTTAGCAGCTGTAGTCTTTGCCTTGAAGATTTGGCGACATTATTTGTACGGTACTCATTTTCAGATCTTCACAGATCATAAGAGCCTCAAGTATATTTTCAGTTAGAAGGAATTAAACATGAGGCAGAGAAGGTGGCTGGAATTGATCAAGGATTACGACTTGGAAATCCTCTATCATCTGGCAGGGCAAACGTGGTAGCTGATGCACTGAGCCGCAAACCTATTTCTCTTCGAGTGTTGGAAGCGCTTACGTCCCAAACCAGCATTCAACAAGAACTGATTCGTGAAGGAATCGAAATATGGTCACAAAGAGTCCAAGGGCAACTGTGTGTGATGGAACTAGCTTCGTCTTTGGTCGAGGAAATAAAATCTAAGCAGTTGGATGACCCTCCGATTCTTCGATTATGTGACGAAGTAAACAAAGGGAAAGCCCTAGGATTCGTGATACAGGATGATGGAGTTATGAGATTTCAGAGTCGATTTTGCATCCCCGATGATGATGTTTTGAGGCAGACAATCTTGAAGAAAGCTCACAGCGCGCCCTGTTCTATTCACCCGGGCACCAGTAAGATGTATAAGGACCTAAAACAAAATTCCTGGTGGGGAAATATGAAGAAGGACATAGCATAATATGTTTCGAAATGTTTGACCTGTCAGCAGGTTAAGATTGAACACCAGCGGATGTTGAAGCCACTTCCGATTCCTGAGTGGAAGTGGGAGGATATATCGTTGGACTTCACCACCAATATGCCAAGGACCAAGATGGTAATGAACATGATTTGGGTTATAGTTGATCGACTAACCAAGTCGGCTCATTTCCTGGGTAATAAAGACACTTGGGGACCCGAGTGTTTATTACGGAAATAGTCCGATTGCATGGAATGCCGAAAACCATTATTTCAGACCGAGATGGTCGCTTCGTGTCGTATTTTTGGAAGGCAATTTACAAAGCCTTGGGAACCGAGCTGAACTTTAGCATGGCCTATCATCCTCAGACGGACGGTCAGTCCGAAAGGACTATACAGACAGTAGAGGATATGCTTAGAGCTTGTGCCTTAGATTGGTCAACCGATTGGGAGGTTCATTTACCATTGATTGAATTCACCTATAACAATAGTTGGCATGCTTCAATTAAGATGGAACTATTTGAAGTGTTGTACGGGAGAAGATGCTGATCGCCCCTGTGTTGATTCTTTCAACTTAATCAGGACGGAACCAGAATTGATAGTTCAGACTCAAGAGAAGGTAGCCCTGATTCGTGAAAGGTTGTTGACTGCCCAGAGTCGACAAAAGTCTTATGCAGATGTGCGCCGTCGCCCATTGGAGTTTGAGAATGGGGACCATGTACTATTGAAGGTTTCTCCTACTCGGGGAATCTTCCGTTTTGGGAGGAAGGGAAAGCTGAGTCCGAGATATATCGGGCCATTTGAAATCCTCGAAAGAGTTGGGGAGTTGGCGTACATGTTGGCCTTACCACCATCACTGAGTCACGTTCATAATGTATTCCACATATCCCAATTGCGGAAATATGTATCGGATCCCAGTCATATCATCGATTTTGGCGAGATTGAAGTGGCTAATGATGGCTCGTTCGAAGAAAAGCCAATCAAGATACTTGAGAGTCGAGTCAAGAAATTGAGGAATAAATCGATCTCCTTGGTTAAAGTTCAGTGGTCTCGGCATGGAGTCGAAGAAGCAACTTGGGAGACGGAAGATAGTATGAGGACGAGATACCCGAAATTGTTTTTGTTTTAAGTTTCGGGCTGAAACTTCTGTTTAGAGGGGTAGTATGTAATGCCCGGATACTTAATATATAATTATCCTGTATTCAATCTAGTAAGATTCGACTTTGTGACGTATTAATCGATGATTGGTTTCCCATATTCGTATTCCCTACATCTTTGTATTTTTCCATGCATGCATGCATAATTCTGCACGTGGTAACGTACGCTTGATGATGATCTTAGCGTACGCTAAGAATGTAATTTTACGTACGTTAGATGTTGAGCTTAACGTACATAAGCTCAGTCAACACGAGATCCGACAAGGGTCGACGTGTGGGGGCCAGGGGAGATTCTTGAGAGGTTCCGCGTGAACCTGGACAGTTTTCCAGCTAAGCAAGTCAACGAACTTAACGTACGCTAATGGGAATTTTTAATGTACTCTAAGGTGCTATATATTACGTACGTAAGACATGTATGATAACGTACGTAGACAACACCAGGAACAGGTCAGTGAGCTCTTGCCAGATGTTAACGTACGCTATTGTTCGAGTATAGCGTACGCTAATACTGTTACGTACGTAATAGACATTGGTTAACGTACGTAATGGTTTAGAATTCTATTTATAGACCTCGACCCCATTTCATTTCTCATCCTTCCTTTGGCCGATTTTCGTGTTCTGGAGATTGTTAAACACCATATACCTCTCATATCATCATCCTAGCTCGAGTTTGAAGATCATAAACCATTGGGGATTGGTGTTCAAGCTCTCGGTGTTGAGTTTATTCAAGTTTCTCCTTGTTCTTCACTATTTTGAGGTAGGTGATTCTTCACCAACTGGATTAGGTATTCTTAGGGATGTTTTGAACATGTTTTTGAGATTATCAAGTCAGTTATATTCATACGTAGTCGAACATCATGTTGTTAGAAGGATATTTTCGGTTATGTTTCGGTTCTTCTTCATTGTTTAGAATATTAATCGAACCTTGTAGTGTTTGGGCTCCTAAACGTAGTATCATGAGGCTACGAACCTGATTATGGCAAGTTTATGGAGATTATCTAGTTCTTATGTATTACATGATGAAATAATGCGTATTGGGAAATTTAATGGATTGAACTTAGGGTTATTTTCTTGAAGAAGAAGATGTTAATCAAGTGAACCTAGTAAATAAGTTCTTACGGTGTTCTTCGGGGTATTTCTGATATCTTGTTGCTTTGGATTAATGAAGAATATGACTAGAATCCTTCTAAGATGAAGTTCATGTCATAATTGAAGTATCCGACCAAAAGATGCGTTTAAACTGGAATAGTATTCGATGAGATTGTCGTTCGAACGAGTAGCGTAGTTTTGATTCAACCGAACGAATAGGGGCAGATTTAGTTCACTCGCCATGATATGGTATAACATGTCTTTTAATGATCCGTATGATGATTAAAACGATTATCCGGAACCATTAGTTATACCGGTGTTATTGTTCGTTGAAGGTTCGGGTTTTGGCGGATTGATCGAGTGAGAGTTCTTCGAGCTGGTTGAAGATTTATTTTTCGTAGTAGCAACCCTTGTTGCCATTTCTAAGGAAAGTATCATATTTTCGAATATTGATTTAATATTAAGGATTTTGATCATACATATTGTTATTCATGTTGTTGAACATGAGGTCATTCCAGTTGAATTGTCATAATATCGTTGTTGATTGAGTTTATGTTCATGTTGATGGACATATCGATTTTTTGCATATGTGTATGCATAGTTGTGTTTGTGTATGTTGAGTTGATCTTGTGAGATCACGCGATCTATGCTGAGGGCGCTGGATCGGATGTCCACCATGCGTTGGTCCGACGGGATCATCATGGGGATCTATGCTGAGGGCGCTGGATCGTTGGACGGGTTTTCCACCATGCGTTGGTTCGACGGGATCATCATGGGGATCTATACTGAGGGCGCTGGATCGTTGGATTACCCTTTGATATGTTGACGGAATCCTGTGGATTCGCATTGTTGGATTCCGGTAGCGGAAGTCCATATTGTGTATTTTATTATGCATCGTTGTTGCATATTCGATTTATGTATTATGATGCTTGTACTAGCATCATTTTGCTAATCCCTTCGGGGCGGACATTTGTTTTGATGTTCAGGTAGCCGAGGAGTAGGGAAACAACCATAGTACCGACATGACGACGAAGGAGCTCAGTGATGTTATTTGTTGTTACTTTGTCTTTCTGGTTTATTTTTAGTACTCGAGTATGCGTGTCTTGTTGATTTTTTGAGACGGTTGTAATAATGGACTCATTTGAACTGTTCGAACTAGTTTCGTATTTTGAACTTTAATGGAATTTTTATATTATTTCTACATTTTTCAAATTAGCCTTGTAAACTCTTATATAAAAGGGTTTACGGCGCTATAATTCTTCTGAATATGTCGAGGTGTTACAATAATCGTCGACTACAAAAGTGTGTTGCGGTCATGTTCGACAATGTTCGTGAATTGCTTTGGTCAGGGCCGAGGAGCTTGTAGACAAAGGCAACGGAATTGGTAGCGGCTGCATCATCATCGTGTCGGTATCGAGGCAAGTTATTACTTGCTCAGTCTATAATATTTAATGAATGGTTTCTATTTCATTCGTTTATAATTCGTATAGCAATAATTATAATTGTGAACACCGGAG
Source organism: Orobanche coerulescens (assembly GCA_033398695.1). Lineage (NCBI taxonomy): Eukaryota > Viridiplantae > Streptophyta > Magnoliopsida > Lamiales > Orobanchaceae > Orobanche > Orobanche coerulescens. The sequence continues at coordinate 109,518,472 of CM065807.1, read as the reverse complement.
ATTTGGGATTGAAAGTTGTTTTCGGATTTTGGGAATTTAAATCAAAATGTATATGATTTACTTTTTTTATTGGTATACTTGGGTATCGAGGATACATTGTGATAAAGACTAAGATATGAATTATCTACAGTCCGTGATATTTTGGACCGTCGATTATGGAGGATAATCGTCAGTGTTGGTTTTTGACATTGAGATCGCTCTCGAAGAACTCGGGGCAAGTACTCTAATCATTTTTGTCATTTTGTGTTGATCATATTGGGATACATTGTGGATTGATGTTGTCATGCATTTGTGTATTGTTGTTAATATGCATTTATGCATTGTTGTCGTATGTCCACCTCGTGTTGGTCCGAAGGGATCATCTTGGGTATCTATGTTGTATGTGCTGGATCACTGGACAGGTATTTCCACCATGCATTGGTACGACGGGATCATCATGGGAATCTATAGCTGTGTGCACTGGATCGTTGGATTACCATGTGTTGTTGTTGTGCATATGTATATTATGGGTTATCCACCTCGTGTTGGTCTTTCAGGATCATCTTGGGATCTATGTTGTGTGCGCTGGATCATCGGATTTCCATAAGTATACATTGTTGTTGTTATCGTGGGCATATTGATGTCGTCATGTGAGTACACATTTGTAGGTCTTGTGTTAGGACCATGTCCGTATGTTGTATTGATCTGATCTCGGATTAGACTAACGTGATTCGTCGTGGCATTGCGTAACTTGAGGTATGGTCCGTATTTTTTTTGGTACTTGTCTTTTGATGGATAATTGATTATCGTGTTGGGATTTGATGATGTTATCCGATGGATCGAATTGGTCAGAGCTGGGTATATTACCGTATCGTGAGTTAGTGATGATATTTTGAGAATCTTGAGTATTGTTTGAGGTACAGTACAAATGTTATGTTTGAGTTTATTGGTTAACCGAGATTACAAGATGTGTAATATGATAATGGTTATTTTAGTGAGGATTATTCGAGTAAGTAAAGTTACGGCGGTAAGATTACGTTGGTCGTATTCTTACTTAGTATTTTCATTGGTATGTAATTATTGACGTGATGTGATTGTTATCATTGTTGGATATTATGGCTGACCCCGTCGTGGGATTTCTTTTTAGGTTCTTGGGATATCGAGCTTGTAGCAGTCGTGAATAGATGAGCTTCCCGGAGGATACTGGTTATGGCTTGTGTTTGTGAATCGAGTCTTTTGATTATATGTTGTATTCCACTGCTAGAGTATTTTTAATTGTTGTGCTTTTCACTGCATGAGTATTTTTTAAATGCCCTTCTGATTTTTGGCAACTTGAGTTATTTTGAAAATGGTTTTCTAAACTATTTTTTCAGTACGTGTAAGCGATAGCTGAACGTATGTTTTTTTTAAACTGTTGAGTTTTGGCTTTTGGGCCTCGTAGTTTCAAATTGGATTTTACGACGATTTCGATAAATGGGTTTTGTAAAGTCTTTGGGTGTTTTTAAAAGATAGTACCATCGTTAGCCTCTTGGGCATTTGTAAATATTTGCGAAAATATCTTTTTGCCTTGTGGGTTGCGTCTCGGGGCCCACGGCGCTGTAATATTCCTTGATGGCTCTGGGGATGTTACAGAATATGGTATCGGAGCTTCGGTTGAGAAAATCTAGGCAGTCGGGTCGAGTCGAGTCATGTTTTTGTCACGTCATTCGAGTTGTTGATTGACGAATATTAGAGACTTGGGTTTTTGTTGTTCACTCAGGCTGGTGCATTATGTGATTTACCAGTATGGTACTGGGGTTGTTGTAAACTTTTCCAAATGATATTAACGTGTTTCTTCGAATAGAGATGTACTGTGTTCTCGAGTTGAACTGAGTTTTCAAAATGTGTGTTTTGAAAATATCTGTGTCGAGTATTTTTCTAGAGTTGAGACATGTTCCAGTATCACGGGGAATCGTCGGCTTCACGATATGTAAGTATTTGGATTTTTGAATTGCATTGAGATTTGTTGGCATTCTAAGTTAATATGCTTTGAGATTCAGAAAGATATTATGCGTCACAGTATGAGGTGACAGAGTTGAGACAGGATTGATGATCTTAAGAAGCTATGATTTTGGAAATCAATATGTCGGTTAAATTTTGGAACAGAGTTGTGCATTTGGGAGAAAGATTGTGGATTGATGAGAAGAACATGTAGTCATGTTAGTTCATTTTGAGATATATAAAACTGTTTTTGAACATTTGAAAATGATACTTTTCAAAATGAATGTTTTACGGACGTTTTACCGAAAATGATTTTTGGGCCGAGACTCAATCGATTTTGAAATAGTTTTATACGTAGGACTTGGGGTCCAAAAGGGTTTTCTACTTTATAAACTTCTTGTAATGTGGACCAGGATTGGTCCGAGACCCTAATGTTTTTAGAAGGATTTTCTGTTTTCTAAAACTCCCGAGATTTTTAAAACACTTTACTAATAGTTTATCTATTTCATTACTACCTTTCGGGGTTTTGATTTATTTGTTCAAATGAGACTTCTCGGGTAGTCTTTCGCTGTGTTTGATTTGTTGATTGTTTAATGTTTTATCATAGCATAAGTTGAGGTGATCCAGGATGGGATAATAGTCGAGGTTGCGAGTCATATGTGGAAAAGGAGTTTTTATCGGAGTCTATACATTGATATTTTGGAACTCTATTGTGTAGTTTTCCGATGGAATGTCAGTGGATTTGGTGACGAGCCTAACTGGTATACAGGAGTATGGATGTAGTTAAGTATTTGCATAATTCCATTTTATTTAAATGTGTGTATTCATAAAGAATTGTCATCGAGAACTTGACGTAAGTGAACCGATTTAATTTTTTCAAAAATTGATTTCGTGGTCTTACGAAAATTTATGTTTGAGTTTTGAAATTCTTGAAAGGACTTTCGAAAATTTGTCTTCTTGACAAGACTATATGATTTCAAACTGGTTTTGAAAATGTGATTGTTATACATACGCATTTAATGCATAGTGCATATCATGGTGAAGTTATGAGTGTGACTCAAGAACTGGATAATACATCAGTATGGTACGACGAAAAGATATTCGAACTTTAGCATGGTAGTTTGATTATCCAGGGATGATCGGTTAGATTGATCGGATAAGAGAAATATGCTGCGTGTTGTAGATTCATGCACAGAATATGATTTTGGAAACTTTGGATTTTGTGAAATCGGGACACATGTGCTATGTGATTCTATTGGTATGGTAGTAGCGCGATTTTACCATAGTGATTTTTGAATGAGTCCTTTGTAAGTGTGGATTTGGGGATGGTGACCCCAGGATGGTTGTTTTGGGTAATGATTGATCGTTCCCACTCCATGTATGTTTGGATATGTTCGTCAGTTTATGACTGGTTGTTATTATGCCGAGGGTTATGTTCAACAGTCGGGTGTGTTCCATTGAGATCCACTGTATGTGATTTGTGTAATGTTTTGGGAATTTTATTCATCCGTATATCTGTCTCTGTGGTTCTATGTTTATCGTGTTGGAGCTTACCGTGTGAAGGTATTCTCGATTATCGTTGATTGGTCATTGGCCATATTGGAGTTTATCATGTCAATGGTATTCTCGGTTAATTAGTTGGTTGATCATTGTTAATGATCGTATGAGCATTCGAATTTTGTGTCGATGTTTCGGGATTTGTGTCATTGTTGTGGCAGTTGCTTCACAGATGTATCGTGTATTATTCGTTTTATCGGAATTGGGACTTGATTGTGCGATCAGGCAGACAGGATTTGACACGGATAGAATATTTCATCCGAAGATGATAAATTTTGTTAAGACTCGTGGAATTGTGATTGTAAGCGTATTGAGGCCTTACAGTGAAGTCACTTGCTAGTTTCTCAGGAGATCATCGACTTGGAGCATTTGTAAGTATACTGTTTTGGTTATTCGTCAATGATGATGATTGATCGTTGTCGTGATGGTTTCGGGATATTTTGGTTGAACGGTTTGTTTTTTTTCTATGACGAATTGCAAGTTTCGAGGACGAAACTTATTTTAAGTGGTGTAGTATGTAATATCCGGAATTTCTACTACTGTTGTTTAATGTTATTATCCGAGTTATGTTGTACAACGTGGAATCTGTACAGTATGGATAAAATAAATGAAGGACTGAGACATCTGTATTAGTATAATTGTCGTACTTGGTCGACAATTGTATTTGAGGATATAGTATGTTGTGTATACGTATTTGGTATATTGAGATGACGAGCAAGACCAGTGTAAATGGCTAAGTATAGAAGCCATAACGTACGTTAAGCATATGAGCTTACGTACGTTAATCACCAATAGTTACGTACGTTAAGGTATCAAGTGAGATATAGTTGGCTGATCAGAGAGGACTTTGTCAAGTGTAGCGTACGTTAAGCATAGGATCTTACGTACGCTAAGACACAGACGTAACGTACGTTATGTAGTGTATATAACGTACGTTATGAGAGGAATATGACAGGATCCCGATATGATCGACAGGTGGGTCCGTGGTCGGCAGCTTTCGGCGCTGAACGTGCATGGGTGAGTCAACTCCTCAATAACGTACGCTATGAGTAGTGTATTACGTATGTTAAATGGACATTTACTGTAGCAAGTCAACGTGTGTATTACGTACGTTATGGCCTATGCATTACGTACGTAAGCGATCGAACGAAACGAGGCAATGAGTTCTGGAATGATGTTACGTACGCTATGAAGGACATGTAGCGTACTTTAGGTAGCATTACATACGTTAATGGTGATTGATAACGTACGTAATGAGCGGTGCATATTATAAATTAAGGTTGGGTCTTTCATTTCTTCACCCGAACAAAACAATGTTTTCCTTCCTTTCTTCGTCCCGCTGCTTATGTAAGTGAGATGAAGCCTTTTCTAACTTGGTTATGAGCTTGGAAACATGGATTTGAGGCTTGGATATGAAGATATTGTCGATCCTTGATGTGTTTGATGGTGTTGTTCATGTTCTTGAGGTATGTTGACCAACTCTATACCTTGGTTTCGAATTCTTGATATTGTTATCTGTGTTTGCTTCGTATGATGATGATTATAGTGGTGTTGTTATGATTCTTAATATTATGAGAAGTGTATGTTGAAGGATATGATGATATATGACTTAGATTATGAGTTGGATGATTATCTACATGTTAAAGGATATCGAATTATGTTGTTTTGATGACTATGAATATTGTTTCGAATCACTTGGTGTTCTGGAAGATCTTTTGATAAATACAACATAGCAAGACGATTGTATATTGAATTATCGGTAATTTTAGATATGAAGATGGAATTGTTCGTCAAGTCATGTTGATTTACGATTGATTAATGGAATAAAACATATGAGTATGATGATGAGATTGAATCCGAAAAGATTGTGATTGATCATCGAATATGATTTCCTTTACATTGTATCCGTAATTGTATTGTGGTTGTGAATTCGTAATTATTTGAGTTGGATTGTTCAGACTTGTGATTAATCGAGATATTATGGAGTCGTTGGGTTTGTTGATCGGTTATATGGATTGTTAATAACGATTATCGGATTTCGGTTCGTATTATAGATATGAGTTCGTGATGGTTTGAGTTATACTATTTGGTTTGTATATGATCGAGGAATTGTTGAGCCCTCGAGTTTGATTAATTGGATATATTGGGAATTGATTATTATCGAATGTGTGTTAATTGATTACTTCAATAGGTTGTGATCATTGATGGTTGGTTATAATCGTCGACTAGAAAAGTGTATTGCGGTCGTGTTCGAGAATGTTCGTGAATTGCTTTGGTCAGGGCCGAGGAGATCATAGACAAAGGCAATGGAATTGGTAGCGGGTTCATCATCATCGTGTCGGTATCGAGGCAAGTTATTACTTGCCCAGTCTATAATATTTAATGAATGGTTTCCATTTCATTCGTTTATAATTCGTATAGCAATAATTATAATTGTAAACACCGGAGATTTGGGATTGTAAGTTGTTTTTGGATTTTAGGAATTTAAATCATAATGTATATGATTTACTTTTGTTATTGGTATACTTGGGTATTGAGGATACATAGTGATAAAGACGAAGATATGAATTATCTACAGTCCATGACATTTTGGACCGTCGATTATGGAGGATAATCGTCAGTGATGGTTTTTGACATTGAGATTGCTCTCTAAGGACTCGGGGCAAGTACTCTAATAATTTTTGTCATTTTTTGTCGATCACATTGTGATACATTGTGTATTGTTGTTGTCATGCATTTGTGTATTGTTGTTAGCATGCCTTTGTGCATTGTTGTCGTATGTCCACCTCGTGTTGGTCCGACGGGATCATCTTGGGTATCTATGTTGTGTGCGCTGGATCGCTGGACAGGTATTTCCACCATGCGTTGGTCCGAAGGGATCATCATGGGAATCTATAGCTGTGTGCGCTGGATCGTTGGATTTCCATGTGTTGTTGTTGTGCATATGTATATTATGGGTTATCCACCTCGTGTTGGTCTTTCAGGATCATCTTGGGATCTATGCTGTGTGCGCTGGATCATTAGATTTTCATAAGTATACATTGTTTTATTATCGTGGGCATATTGATGTCGTCATGTGATTATGCATTTGTAGGTCTTGTGTTAGGACCATGTCCGTATATTGTATTGATCTGATCTCGGATTAGACTAACGTGATTCATCTTGGCATTGCGTAACTTGAGGTATGTTCCGTATTTCCTTTGGTACTTGTCTTTTGATGGATAATTGATTATCGTGTTGGGATTTGATGATGTTATCCGATGGATCGAATTGGTCAGAGCTGGTATATTACCGTATCGTGAGTTAGTGATGATATTTTGAGAATCTTGAGTATTGTTTGAGGTACAGTACAAATGTTATGTTTGAGTTTATTGGTTAACCGAGATTACGAGATGTGTAATATGATAATGGTTATTTTAGTGAGGATTATTCGAGCAAGTAGAGTTACGGCGGTAAGATTACATTGGTCGTATTCTTACTTAGTATTTTCATTGGTATGTAATTATTGACGTGATGTGATTGTTATCATTGTTGGATATTATGGCTGACCCCGTCGTGGGATTTCTTTTTAGGTTCTTGGGATATCGAGCTTGAAGCGGTCGTGAAGAGATGAGCTTCCCGGAGGATACTGGGTATGGCTTGTGTTTGTGAATCGAGTCTTCTGATTATATGTTGTATTCCACTGCTAGAGTATTTTTAATTGTTGTGCTTTTCGCTGCATGAGTATTTCTTAAATGTCGTTTTGATTTTTGGCAACTTGAGTTATTTTAAAAATTGGTTTCTAAACTATTTTTTCAGTACGTGTAAGCGATAGCTGAACGTATGTTTTTTATAAACTGTTGAGTTTTGGCTTTTGGGCCTCGTAGTTTCAAATTGGATTTTACGACGGTTTCGATAAACGGGTTTTGTAAAGTCTTTGGGTGTTTTTAAAAGATAGTACCATCGTTAGCCTCTTGGGCATTTGTAAATGTTTGCGAAAATATCTTTTTGCCTTGTGGGTTCCGTCTCGGGGCCCACGGCGCTGTAATATTCCTTGATGGCTCTGGGGTGTTACGGGTTCAACTTTTGAGAATTTGAAAAAATAACGGTTGTATTTTTTAATTGGACATAGTGGTGGTCGTGTGAACGTGTATTTGCCACGTGTAAATAAATAATAATATAATATTCGAGAGTCGGCAGGGATAGGAAAACTTAGTTGGTTGACCGTTTGACTACTCTGCATCAGGTAACTTGTGTCGCCTGTGGGACAGCTAACTTTTCCTTGTCGGATCTGCATGAGTTAGCTTTCTGCATCAGATAGGATGTATTTCCTGAGGTCAGCTTCATTTGTATTTTGTCTTCTCGTCTGATCTGCTTAGGTAGAATGATTGTCTGCTCTGATCAGGTGGATCCTCCTTGACTGCTTCAGGTATCTCTTCCTCGTCTACATCAGGGAAGTTCATTCCCTCGTCTGATCTGATCATTAGGTAGCTTTCTCACCTGTACTAGATTCCCAATCTAGTAATCCAAGTTCCCTGCTCAGCTCCAGAAACCTTTCTTGTCTCTTTCAGATCAGATATCTTTTGATCTGCTTCAGGTCAGATTATTCTTCCTCTCTGTTCTTTGGGTCAGGAGACTGGTCTGATCAGGTGGGTTTCCTTAACCGGTTTCTTGTCATTTTCCCTGGATCAGGTGGCCTGTTCCTTGGTCTTTTACGATCAGATAATTTGTCTCAGCTGTGGCTCTGATCAGATGATATTTCTTTTCTGATCCGATCAGATGGCTTTTCTCTCGTCTAGTCCATGGATCAGGTGACTCTTCTTGCCTGCTTTAGATAACTTTTCTTTCCTTATTCTGGTGGCTTTCTCAATTGCATCTGATCAGGTGACTTCTCCTGTCTGGGTCTGATCAGATGACTTTTATTCTTATAGGGCATTCTTCAGCTAACTTTTGAGATCTTCAATTAGGCACTTGATTTCTTGCTGCTGGTGCGTGTGCTTTCATCAAAATCTATTTCTTCATACTTAGGATGACTTTTTGCTACTAGCATTGCTTGTATTCCTAACAAGTTCTTTAGCAAGTTCCCCCTCATTGGGATGCTCGATTTTTCTTTGAGCTGATTTGTTCATATGAGCTCTCCTCTATTGATTCATCTGGGTCTCTTTTGATTAGCTGATACTGACACTCTTTTAAATTCCTTTGCTTGACATTCTTGTTCCGGGTCATGTGACTGAACCACCTTGAGATTGCATGTCATTCTTCAGCCCTTGCTAATGACTCTGTGGTTTCTACACAGTACTCTTCTTATTTTACCGAAAACAAGTGATTTGGGTACCCACATTTGTTTGGGTCCTCTAGGATTAGTGCTTCTCTTGTGAACCTCATTCATGTATGTATCCTTATGCTCTTTGTATCCTTGGTCTGGATTATGCATATAATCTGATTGGCAACTAAATGGATGTGGTCTGTTATGTTGTTTCCACATATTTTGAAAATTATGATTGTTGCCTCTGAAAGGTGCATAGTATTGTTTGGGACCATATCATCGGTTAGGATTGTGTACTGGATATGCATCATTAAATTTATGGTGTGAGCCATTTCTAAATCTTGGCTGTGACCATTTATTAAATCGTTGGGGTCTCCACACCTTTTCATTTTGAAAATTTAGATAACCTTGAGGTTTCCACTTGCCTCTCCCATTTTGAAATCTATTTTTATGGAGTCTTTGATAGTAGTTGGCATATTGTTTTGACTACTGCTTCTGCTTAGTTTGAAATACAGGTTTATGTGTAGGCTCAGTAGTCTGCATAATTGTTTCTCCCTTGATAAAAGTTGTTTTAGAAGTGGAGGAAGTGTTGGGGTCATATCCAAGGCCTGATTTTAAATAAAGTGGCCTTTGGTTTGTACACGAACCATCTAAGGTTACAGATGCTTTTAAGGATGTTATCTCTTTAGCATGAGCATCATTTAATTGTCTAAGTTTTGAAAGTTCAGCTTCAAGATTTATGAGTTTACCAAATTTTTCATTGTTTATGACAATTAGTCTTTCTATTTCAGCAACAGATAATTTTTCAGTTTTTGCTTAACTGGTTTTGAAAATTTCGAAATCCTGACTGAGTTTGTCAAAATCATTTTGCAGCTGAATTTTATCATTTTTCAATTGGGTATTCTCAGCTGTAGCAGCCAGGTGTGCTGTTTTAAGAATTTCAAAATCTTTTAAAAGTTGGTTTACAGATTTTTGTAGATCGATATCTTCAGAGAAATCTGAACTGAAACTTCCTGGAGCTTGAGGTTTAGATGATACCTCTTCATTGTCAAGATTGGCCATAAGACAATTGATTACTTCGTTATCATCATCAGATAGGAATCCACTTGTTGATTCCTCACTCTCTCTGATCAGCTCTGTTTATTCATATACATTGCTGCTAATGTATGCCATGTTTCTTTGGCATTTCTGCAATGTTTGATTTTTGTCATGGTGGCTTGATCTAAGGTTTGGTATAAGATATTTCTGGCTCGATTGTCAAGGTTTGCCAGATCGCTTTCTTCGGAAGTCATCTCTGATCTGGTCTTGGGAATCTGTCTGGGCTTTCTAGCTGCAATATTCTCATATGTGTTGTCTTTTATATAGATGAAGGGACCTTCTTCAAATATACTCCACATGTCATCGTGGACAGATGATAAATGTGCCTGCATTCTTATCTTCCATAAGTCATCGTCATCTATAGATAAAACGGGAAGACTAGAATACATATGTTCCATTATAAATGAGAGATTAAAATATATATATCCTCGATATATGGATCTGGTTCTGAAAAGTTGAACCAACCTCTCCGATACCACTTGTAGCTCACAAGTCGTCAGGAAAAAGTCTAGAGGGGGGCTGAATAGACTTATTGAAACTCTTTTTCCATGAAGGATTAGGAGTTTCTCAGCTGTGATAAGTACAGATGACTTGAAGTCGTAGACACGTTATGCGGAAGTCACAGGTGATGACGTAAGTAGATAACTAAACAATGGAACAGTAAATATGTATGCAGCAGGTAAGTATGACGTTTAAAGCAGTAAAACATGCAGGCAATTATAATGGTCTCAGAGGTGGGGTAATCCTCTACTAATCCACTTCTCTCCAAACCAATTGGAGATGAATTCACTATAATTCTCAACCAGTGATAAATATTACAGTGATTCTTCCTAGCTACAACAACTTCCAGCTAGTGGAAATCCCGTCGTTGCAACTACTTTGACTGCCTAGCACCTCTTGATCTAAAATCATCGGATGCCTATCAGTCTCGCAAACTTCAACCAGTGAAGTACCCCGAACTCAGGTTTAAAGACACGAGTGGTTTGTCTTCTCCAACTAAGAGCTTCTTCAAATAAGAACTTTGAACTCTTGCTCTTCACGATGCTATTGTTCGCTTTGTTTGATTTGATTGCTTTGTTCGATTATAAGTGTTGTTCGCATCGTACTTTGCTCAATTCAAATCTTCATGTATATATAGATGTCGATCCTTGAGCTTCCTTCATAGCCATTGCATTTCTTGTAACAAATCCATCCGTTGGAGAAATAGACTTCTTTATTTTTCTTTACGAACGTTGCAAGGCTGGATTCCCTTATTTTAATCCATTTCCGACCGTTGTGAAGACTTTCACGTTGTATCGCCGAATCTTTAGATTATAATATGCTTAAAGTCTTCAGAGGTGGGTCTCGACGAATATTTAATTCTTTGCTTTCCGGGAATCTCTCCAGTCTGTCTCTCTACGCCTGCATGTGACTTTCCGTGTTTATTGACTTTTCAACACATGCTGACGTGGACTAGATGTTAAGAGTATGCCCTCGAATGCCACTTAGAGGATGTTGAGTGAGGGCATTGTACTTGTTATTATATAAATCATTTATATAAGGCAATGGATGTTTCTTTATTTACTGGTAGTTACTGGAGTTCCTGACTCGTAAATATATATAAAAAAACTAGTCCGTGTATTTGAGAGCAAAACATTCCACTCCTTATTGGATAAGGGGGTCGGAACTGGAAAGGTTTTTAGCTCAAATACTTAATCGTTCGCAAGTCGATGAAACTTGACTGGGCATTAAGTTTATGTGAAGACTTGTATGACGTGTTCTTTGACATGGAGAGTGCCTGTCGAACACTAATGGTTATTGGAAGCAGATGTTATAGGTATGCTAATTGGATTAGTATACTCAAACCGACTCACCCTCGATTCGTCACATGGATTTCACTCCAGGACAGTCAATGACGGAATCGAAAGGTTGTGATAGGTATTCGTGAACCTTCGACTTGAGGATTTAGTAGGGATGTGCTTGTGATGTCAAGATTTTCATTAGAGTAGTTCGACCCTATAAATCGGGAGGCGGGGGTCAACCTCGACATGCATCTTGACAGTCAAGTAGCAGGTCCTACTGAATACCAAGATAGAATTCTTTCTCCCATTAGTGAACGGGTTATATGTCCTACGCGGTTATTGGCATATGAGATCATAAGTCTTTGGCCAAATCATTGGAGCTAGTTGTATTGGATACACGAGAGCTCGATGATCTCGATTTGCATTAACACATGCATAGCGTCAAGTACAGATAGGGTTTGACTGACTGTGACCCTATAACTTGATCGGGACATGTGAACGAAGGGTTTATACGTTTACTGGTATTCACGACAGAATGGTTCTTGAATGATCCCATCATTCGTTCTCAGTTGGGGTATAGTGTAGGCCGCCAAGCTGGCTAGGTGGTGCTACTACTCTTTGGTTCCTCCCATTGCTGACTGAGACGGACCTACCGAGTCACGCAATAGGATTGACGACGGAATGAATCGAGCTTATTCTCTCATTATGAATATTAGATATTGGATATCTAAATTTGGGACATTGGATGTTTAAATTGATTTATTGGATAAATTAATTTACGGCTAATGAATTAAATAAATTACTTGGTGATTAATTTAATTCATAGATATAATTATTTCTTAGAGAAATTAATTATGTTATTATGTATTTGATATGATTAATTAATTGGATTAATTAATCGATATAAATACATCGGAATGGAATCAGAGTTTATCTGTTTGGACTCACGGGTGTGCGTAACGAACCGAACTCTTCAATTCCCTTCTAGATGGGCCGCCCCCCATTTCCACCTAACTTCCCTTGTCTTTTGTTTTCCATTTTTAATGGAGGAACATGGCTTGTGGGGTTTTGGTCATGTGGGTTGAAATTGAATAATGGTGGAAGACTTCATCTCTCTCCAACACTCTTGGTTTCATACGGTTGAAAGAGAGAGATAAAAAGAACTTAGAGTTCATTTCCATGGTCTTCGACTTCATCTTTTTCATTCTTTTCTTCAATTTTCTTAGAGAAAGATTGAGAGAAAAACAGAGAGAAAATAGATTAAACACTTAGAGTGTAATAATCTTTATATTCAAGCTCCTATAATCTTGTTCTAGCTGTATCCTTGGAGCATAACGAGGTTTAGTCGTTCCAGTCATTTCTCCAGTGCGTGACAAGTAGAGATGCGGTACTTTCGGCGTTGGATCATCTAAGAGCTTGTAGCAGATTGGATTGTAGGGAAATCAACTAAAAGCTTGGGGAATAGCTCAATAGAAAGATACCATTTAATCAACGAACTACGAGGGTCTCTTGTATTTCGTTTAATATTCGTATATACGTAGCTCGATCGATCCTCGTAGGGATTCGGATCGAATTAATTTTCGTTTTACCGCTTCCGATGGGCCTTCGATTTAGGCACCGAATCCCAATAGTGGTATCGGAGCATATGTCTTGCGATCGTATATACGATATTCGTATTTGGAATGCTCGATTAGATGGTGAATGATTTGGAATCATTTTAGTCATAATCGTGTTATATGTTTTTCGTTCGTAATAGTTGTATTTTTCGTAAGTTTATGTCTAAATATAAATCTTAAATTTCTGGAAAATATGATTTATATTGAAGATATGAAAGTTAGAAAATATTGATATTGGGTATCCGGTCGAAAATCTAGTTCTGAATCGTCGTCGGACGACTTTTCGGACAAAGGGCAGGAAGCTTCCAGGGTGACTCGGCCGTGTCTTGTTTGACACGGGCCGTGTCCTAGATCCCAAAGCCATCGCCAGCAGACCGGCCGTGTCCGCAACACGGCCGTGCAGCGGGACGACCTAAGCATGTCAGGTGATACGGGCCGTGCCTGGCCATCAGGCTGCCGAGCGTGACTCGACCCTGCCTTTCGGGACAAGGCATATCTGCCGGCAGATTGCCGAAGGTGACTCGGCCTGACAGGACAGTTTTCGCCCCGGCTCGATTTTTTTGTGTATTCCAGAAAATTAATCTCCCACATGTTAAATTGGATTTAATATGATTAAAATGATTTATGGTATTTCATTTTATAAGGTAATTTGATTAATTGGAATATTTATGGGTGACCGAATTATTTGAACATTTTTCATATTACTGGTTGTGTGAATCGATTGGATCGGTTCGGATTGTTGATTGGATCTATGTATCTCTACGCTTTCCATTTATATAGTATTTATTGGATGAATGCTTTTGAATGGGGATGTGGTTCGTGGACTTAGTTTTGAATCGTTCAGTTTATTCGATTGGGTTGTAAAGGCCGTTTTGAGCCTATTTATTTTACTAGAAATATTTGTATCTAGGATGCAATTTTCAATGTGAAATTTATATGTAATGACGAAGACCGGAGGAAGATCCATTTCGAGAAGACGAAGATTCAAGACGAAGACTTGTAATTAGATTACAGAGTTTTTTGTTTTCTAGGAACGGTCCATGAACCACATGTTGGTAGCAACTAGGTTGTGAATGTTTGTTTCATATAGTATGAATGCCACAAACGCGCTTAAATGAATTAATGTGCAAAGTGTAACATTAATCGCGATAATTCTCCCACAAAAAATTATTAAGTTTACAAGGTTTCAAGGTTTTCCTTCCCTCCATCGAGCTTTCGGGAAATTGAAATCCAAATTGGATGTGCTATGCTTCTGAGTTATTAGGGTAGTCATTCGGGGAGGACGGATAAATTACCGGGAGCGCATTGGATGCCTTCGGTTGGAGCAAATTTTATCCCTAGAAACCTGATAGGTTGCCGGATAGGATTCAATTGTGAAACTGATTTGCATCGATGGTATAAATTTAACTTGTTCACGAACCATAGAAACCGTATAGGTTGAGGGGAGTGAACAAGGGGAAAAAGAAGATCGAATCATCCATTATATGGGTTGGTGTTGGACACCACTTTATGAAAATTAATAGACTAGAAACCTGTTCGGTTGCCCTCTATTATGATTTATAAAGAACTCGATCACCACTATGAAGTAGAGCAAATGATACTTCTCGATTTCACATGGAAGTGTGTTATTCCGATAAAAATAGTGGGAGCTGGGTAATAAGAATAGAAAAGACTTAATTCTATACTCAGATCATAATTAACCGAGTCACTAATTAATCTATCATACTTAATACAGACATAACTCTCGATATGACAATGAACCCATTCGCAATTCTACTCGAAAAGAACACCTTGATCGGACTTAACTTCATGGATGGGCTCCGCAATTTGATGATTGTCCTCAGTATAGAGGCACTGGGATACGTCTTGGAGACGGATATTCCGGCACCTCCTGTGCGGACTAGAGCCAATCACGAAGAGATTGAAAACCACGAAAAGTGGGTTAAAGATGACGTAAAAGTCCGTGCATACATGATGGCTTCTATGTCTAATGAGCTTCAGAAAGCTCATGAGAAAATGACTTCTGCTAGGCAGATTCTATCTCACTTAACCGAGCTTTATGGTGAGCATAGTCGAACTGCTAGATATGAGATATCCAAGCAACTGGCTCAAGGATTAAGGAAGGTGAGAAGGTTGGGGACCACGTCCTCAAAATAATATCCATGATCGAGATATTAGAGGCTCTTGATTTTAAGTTGGATGCTTCTCTTCAAACCGACCTTATCCTACAGTCTCTCCCTGATTCCTTCTCACAGTTTGTTATGAACTTCAACTGCAATGAGATTGCATGTAACTCAGCTGGGCTAATGAACAAACTGGTGACCGCTCAGTCTCAGATGAAGACTCCGCGGATGAAGGAGTCTGACCTTGTGATTTCTTTTGGATCTCGGAGGTCCAAGAATAAGAAGAAAAAGACCAAGAAGCGGACGGGACCACAAGTCAAGGACCTTAAGGGTAAGGGCTAGGCCCCGATGGTTCCGAAGAGCAAGAAGAAGGAGGCTTGTCTCAAGTGCAGTGAGCTGGGCCACTGGGCAAGAGACTGTCCGATTCTTCATGGCGCCTCAGGTACAGAACTTTTAGTTTTGAAAACAAATTATTCTACTACTGTATTTTCTACTTCTTGAATACTGGATTCTGGTGCTAGTTCTCATATTTGTACCGTGAATCAGGATCTGGAACAAAGTAGGAAGCTTGGAGCTGGGGAAGTGATGGTCACTTTCGGAAGCGGGCATAGTGTCAAGGCAACCGACATAGGATCACTTCTTTTGGATTTAGAATCCGGCTTTGTTTTTAGAAGATGTACTTATTTTGCCCAAGGGGAATAAAAACATTGTATCCATTCCGGTAATGGATCGGAAAGGCTTTTTCATTTTTCATTGGTGATGGTTCCTGCAAAATTTATTTCAGAAATAAACTAGTGGGCACTGCTACATTGTTAAATGGACTGTATCATCTAAACCTCAGTAACAAAGTCGTTGTGAATACTATGACTAGGAAACGTGGTAGGGATGAAACCAATCAAGTTTTGGAATGGCATCTTAGACTTGGTCATGTTGGTCAGACCAAGGTTTACAAAATGGAAAAAGATGGACTTATGGGTCCATTGGGATCAGATCCCTTTTCTGCTTGTGAATCTTGCCTTAAAGGCAAAATGACTAAGTCCCCCTTCACATGGACTTTTGAAAGAGCTCTGATAAACTGGGATTAATCCATACCGACGTTTGTGGTGCTTTGGAAGCAGCACATGACGGACATCAGTACTTCATTACGTTTACAGATGATCATACTAGGTATGGTTATGTATACTTAATGAAACATAAGTCCGAGGCCTTCGTGAAATTCCAAGAATTTAACGCCCTAGTCGAGAAACAAACTGGAAATCATATCAAAGTACTTTGGTCGGGCCAAGGTGGCGAGGATATGAGTACGGAGTTTAACAAGTTCCTGAAGGAACATGGAATAGTATTACAACTAACACCTCCAGGCACTCCTCCGTTAAATGGTGTGTCAGAAAGAAGGAACCAGACCTTGTTAGACATGGTCCATTCCATGCTAGGCTATACTGACTTACCGATTTACCTGTAGGGGTATACACTCCTAACTAATGCATATATCTTGAATAGATATCCTTCCAAATCCGTTCCTAAAACTCCACATGAGATGTGGGAGGGCAGTAAACCAAGTCTTAATCACATTAGGATTTGGGGATGTCCCGCCTATGTCAAGAAGACTAAGGTGGACAAAATGGAAGCGACGGCCGTGAGGAGACGTTTCATTCGATTCCCATCTGATACGATGGGTTATCTATTCTACATGCCCAAAGATCGAAAGATCGTTGTTGCTTTGCATGCACACTTCCTGGAAGAAGAGTTCATTCAGGAAGGCGGAGTAGGTAGAAATATTTCTTTGAAAGAATACAATAAAACTCCTCAGGAGACACCTTTGCAAGAAATTGGAACCGAACCTTCTGAAACACAAGTACAATCACCTAGTAGGTCTAGTAGGGTGTCTCAATTACCTAAAAGGTATAGGTTTATGCACTTGACGGAACTGGGTTTCCACGAGGTTCCAAGTGATAGCTAAGAGATCGAACCAACGACCTATGACCAAGCGATGGTGGATGTAGACTCCATGAAATGGACTGTAGGAGTCTTCATGTAGTTGGGACCTTCGTTTTGACGAGACGGTCAAAGATTTTGACTTCGTGCAAAATGAAGAGGAACCTTGTGTATACAAGAGGGTTAGTGGGAGCAAGATCAAATTCTTAGTACTATATGTAGATGAAATTCTACTGATAGGAAATGATGTGGGAATGCTCAATTCTATGAAATCTTGGCTTTCGAGTAATTTCTCCATGAAAGACTTGGGAGAAGAAACCTATATTCTTGGGATTCGACTCTACTAGGATAGTTCGAAGAGAATGATAAGTTTTTTACCAAGCTCTCTATATAGATAAAATCTTAAAGTGAGTTAAGATGGATTATTCTAAATAGGGTTCCTACCGATGCAACATGGAATTAAACTCTCCTTGAAGATGTGTCCTCAGTGAGGAACAATGAAAGGAAATGAGTAATATACCATATGCTTCGACAGTGGGTAGCCTTATATATACTTTATTATGTATGAGACCTGACATTGCGCATGCTGGGAGCGTGGTAAGTAGGTTTCGGAATAACCCAGTTAGGGAACATTAGACCGCCTTAAAGAATGTTCTCAAGTACTTTAGAAGAACAAGAGATCTGGTTCTTAAATATAGTGGTGGAGAACTCAATGTGGTGGGATTCACTGAATTGGACTTCCAAGGACAGAAAGACAATTCGATGTCTACTTCTGGCTACATATTTACTCTTAATGTAGGAGCAGTATCTTGGCATAGTGCCAAATATAGCACGACTACTAATTCCACCTGTTAGGCTGAGTATAACGCGGCCTTAGAGGCCTCCAAAGGAAGGATTTAGAAGTTACTGGGTAAACTTCACGTGACACCTTGTGCTGCACTGCCAGAACGGTAGCGCAGGCCTAGGAGCTGAGGTTTCACAATAGTACCAAACATATTGAGAGATAGTACCATCTAGTAAGAGAATTTGTTCGCAAAGGGATACATTGTGCTGCATAGAGTAGAGTCAGCCGACTACATCGCTGATCCATTGACCAAGCCACTTCCTCAGATTAGCTTAGAGCGTCATCTGGAGAACATGGGTATTAGATACCATAGTGTGTGGAATTGAGTACAAGTAGGTGATTGTTAGGAGTATGCCTACGAATGCCACTCAGAGGATGTTGAGTGAGGGCATTGTACTTGTTATTATATAAATCATTTATATAAGGCAATAAATGTTTCTTTATTTACTGGTAGTTACTGGCGTTCCTGACTCATAAATATATATAAAGAAACTAGTCCGTGTATTTGAGAGCAAAACATTCCACTCCTTATTGGATAAGGGGGTCGGCACTGGAAAGGTTTATAGCTCAAATACTTAATCATTCGCAAGTCGATGAAACTTGATTGGGCGTTAAGTTTATGTGAAGACTTGTATGACGTGTTCTTTGACATGGAGAGTGCCTGTCGAACAATAATGGTTATTGGGAGCACACATTACAGGAATGCTAATTGGATTAGTATACTCGAACTGACTCACCCTCGATTCGTCATATGGATTTCACTCCGGGACAGTCAATGACGGAATCGAAAGGTTGTGATAGGTATTCGTGAACCTTTGACTTGAGAATTTAGTAGGGATGTGCTTGTGACATCAAGATTTTCATTAGAGTAGTTCGACCCTGTAAACCGGGAGGTGGGGGTCAACCTTGACGTGCATCTTGACGGGCAAGTAACAGGTCCTACTGAATACCAAGATAGAATTCTTTCTCCGGTTAGTGAGCCGGTTATATGTCTTATGCGGTTATTGGCATATGAGATCATAAGTCTTTGGCCAAAGCATTGGAGCTAGTTGTATTGGATACACGAGATCTTGATGATCTCTATTTGCATTAACACATGCATAGCGTCAAGTACAGATAGGGTTTGACTGACCGTAACCCTATAACTTGATCGGGACATGTGAAAGAAGGGTTTATACGTTTACTGGTATTCACGACAGAATGGTTCTTGAATGATCCCATCATTCGTTCTCAGTTGGGGTACAGTGTAGGCCGCCAGGCTGGCTAGGTGGTGCTACTACTCTTTGGTTCCTCCCATTACTGATTGAGATGGATACCTACCGAGTCGCGCAATAGGATTGATGATGGAATGAATCGAGCTTATTCTCTCATTATGAATATTAGATATTGGATATCTAAATTTGGGACATTGGATGTTTAAATTGATTTATTGGATAAATTAATTTAGGGCCTAATGAATAAATAAATTACTGGGTGATTAATTTAATTCATGGATGTAATTATTTCTTGGAGAAATTAATTATGTTATTATGTATTTGATATGATTAATTATTGGATTAATTAATCAATATAAATACATCGGAACGGAATCAGAGTTTATCTGTTTGGACTCAAGGGAGTCCAGAACGAACCGAACTCTTCAATTCCCTTCTAGATGCCCCCCCATTTCCACCTAACTTCCCTTGTCTTTTGTTTTCCATTTGTAATGGAAGAACATGGCTTGTGGGGTTTTGGTCATGTGGGTTGAAATTGAATAAAGGTTGAAGACTTCATCTCTCTCCAACACTCTTGGTTTCATACGGTTGAAAGAGAGAGATAAAAAGAACTTAGAATTTATTTCCATGGTCTTCAACTTCATCTTCTTCTTCATTCTTTTTTTCAATTTTCTTAGAGAAAGATTGAGAGAAAAATAGAGAGAAAATAGATTAAATAGTTAGAGTGTAATAATCTTTATATTCAAGCTCCTATAATCTTGTTCTAGCCGTATCCTTGGAGGATAACGAGGTTTAGTCGTTCCGGTCATTTCTCCGGCGCGTGGCAAGTAGAGACGCGGTACTTCGGCATTGGATCATCCAAGAGCTTGAAGCGGATTAAATTGTAGGGAATTAACTAAAAGCTTGAGGAATAGCTCAAGAGAAGGATACCATTTAATCAACAGACCACGAGGGTATGTTTCTCGTATCACTTGTATTTCGTTTAATATTCGTATATACGTAGCTCATCGATCCTCGTAGGGATTCAGATCGAATTAACTTCCATTTTACCATTTCCTCTGGGCCTTCGATTTAGGCACCGAATCCCAACACTGGATTACTTGGCTGGTCACTTATTTGATCTCGTACAGTCATCCTTATCTGATGTCGGACTTCTCTGATGTAACTTCTCTGTGATGAAGTTCTCTGTCTCGACTAATCTACTCTGATCTGAAGTCTTCTGACCTGATTAACTTATCTGATCTGATGGTCCAACTTCAGTTGACTTGGACTCCGTCTGATCTCTTAACTGCAGTTTGGTCAAACTTCTATGATAATGAGTTGACCAGGACTTCTCTGATAAATCTCTTTCTGCAGAACGTTGTCTGATGATAAGTCGTCTGTGGTCAACCTTCTCTGAACAGTTGAGTTGACCAAGACTTCTCTGGTTAAACTTGTCTGCAACTCGGCTTTCTACAGTGTTTGGTCAAACCTCTCTGATGTATCTGTTTGACCAAAACTTCTCTGATTTGAACTTGTCTGTGATTTATACTTAGCCGATTTTTAGCCTAACTTACATGGCCTACAGAAGATACTCATTTGATTCTTCTTTACATTTTGCCAAATATTCAAAAATACATAATCTGGCCTACATAAGATACTCATTTGGTTCTTCTTTACATCTTGCCAAGTATTTAAAACATACATTTGAATAATCAAATACAGGGATGACATCATCAAAATCTAATAAGTATTCCTAACAAGAGCAACATGCTTAGTGCTTTGCGTTTGAGGTGGAGTGGTGTCCCCTCAAATCTGTGTTGCTTATATCGTTCATTTCCCTTAGTACATTTGTGCTTTTGGAAATATTTTGGTATTTGTGTGTTTTATGCAATTTTAGCTTTCTTTGTGTTATTGCTAAAATATTTTCTGTGCTAACTGTGTGTTTGAGTACGGATGGGTACTTAGTGTTTGACCGTTGAAAAAATTTAAATCCTGTTTGAAAAGACTGAATTTTGATTCAGTAGAATAAACTTTTTAAAATTTTGTGTCTTTTAGGGGATCTCTTTGTGAGTTAGGCCCTGTTCTTTTGGACTTATTTTTCGATTTTCGATTCAGTCGAGTCAATTGATTGGGCCAAGACATCCATTCGATTCGATTCGGTTCACCTCAGTTCTTCTTCTTATTATTATTATTAATCCTAATTATTATTATTGTTATTATTACTAATAATATTACTATTATCGTTGTTGTTGTTAATTACTATTATTATTATTATTATTTACCATTATTAGCCTTAATATATATTTGATTCGGCTCGATTCGATTCGATTCGATTCGATTCCATTAAGTTCAACTGATTCGATTCGATTCGATTGATTCGATTCATTCAAATTCAAAAGAACAGAGCCTTAGTCTTCTTTATGAATACTTTACCTTATTTACTTTGAGTGTAAGTGCAGGTAATCCCGGAGCTAGGCAATGATGAGTTTTCTCCGAAACACGAAAATGCAATTTGACTGGTGGAGAATGTTATAATTTTGGCCCAACCCGGCCCGTTATAACATTTTAATTATACCAGCCCGAACCCGACCCAAAGCCCATGCCAGCCCTTTTTAATGGGGTTTTTCCGATCCTTATTTATTGCTGTTCTTGGTGATATTCTGCAATTACTTAGTATTATATATATATATATATATATATATATATATATATATATATAATAGGGTGGGGTTATTCTAAAAAGGGTCTTATAATAAAAAGTGTAGGAAGGATTGTGGGAGTGACATGTGTCACCTTGCCACAACATCATGCCACATCATATGACATGTGGCACCCCACCCCCCTTCACCCACCCACCCACCCCACAAAAAAAAATTCCCGCCAAAAAAAAAAAAAATTGGGGGCCCAATTTTTTTCCCGTCAAAAACTTATAAGTGTGATGCACCATTTTTTGGTGCATCATGGTTATAAGTTTTGGTGCATCACACTAATAAGTTTCCGCATCACGATTATAAGTTCTTGCATCATAGTTAACAGTTAAGTGCATCAACTATGATGCAAAGAATTTATAACCTTAATGCACTAAATCATAATTGTGATGCATTAACTTTATAACTGTGATACAGTAATAATAAGTTTTACTGCATCGCAGTTATAAGTTACTGCATCATAGTTAACAGTTAAGTGCATCAACTATGATGCAGTAACTTATAACCTTAAGCTACTAAATCATAATTGTGATGCAGTAGCTTTATAACTGTGATGCACTTATAAATTTTGGCGGGAAAAAAAAAATTTGGCAGGAAAAAAAAAATTCGCGGGGGTGGGGGGGGGGGATGGTGGTGGGTGGGGGGGTGGGTGGATGGGGTGGGTGGGGGTGACACATGTCATATGATGTGGAATGAGGGATGACACATGTCACTCCCACAATCCTTCATACACTTTTTATTATAAGACCTTTTTTAGAATAACCCAAACCTATATATATATATATATATATATATATTTGTTATATATATATATTTTTTGGAATTTATCTAGATATATATTATATATATTTGTTATATATATAAATATATATATTCTGCACCATTATATATCTATATATATATATTATATTAGAAATATATATAAGTTATATAGTTATATACAATATATATTTCCGATCGGTTATTATCATTATCATAGTCAACCTGGATCGGCTCTTTGTGTTTCAGATTTGTTCTGGGTGTTTGGGATTCATACCAGCTATATGTTGTTCGGGTTTATCGGATTAATTATATTGGTTATAATTACAAGGTTCATTTAGTGGCATGTAATCCTTAAATCCTATCCCGTACAATATAATTTGTAATCGTTATATTCGTTTATCCGCTTGTATAATTGATCCTGTTTTTTATCTGAATTGTACGACTCGATACCCAACATATATATTCAATTTAATAATTCGATTTTGAGTTGAAAATTAATTTGATTTCATCCGACTGAAAATTTAACCAAAATTAATTCAAAATATTAGACATGATTTTAATCTAAAACCAAGATTATGTTTAATATAACATAAATATTTAATTAATATTTTGAAGAAAGTATATTAATTTTATATTAAAATTGTTGTATCTAATTAAATATTTTTTAATCTTATAAATTATGAAAAATGAATAAATACTGATTCAATTCGAAATGAATCAGATCTGATCTAATTCGAACTCTACCAAAATATATAACAAACGAAAATTAATCGATCTGAAATCGATCTTTTTATTCAAACCATCAGGTCTGGTTACTAGTGTTAGAGTGTAACGCTGCGTTGTTTAATACTACCTACGTCCCAAATTATACGATCCTTTGACTTCTTCACGCATTTCAATGTGCTCGGACCGGATAGTTGTAAATATTTGTTAGTAGAGGACCAACCACGTGGACCAACCTCCTGTCGGGATACTTAAAATTGATTATATCCTAAATTGATGATAAGGAGCCCAACCACATGGACCAACCTCATGTCGTCGGGAATGGACCTACTCCAAGGCAAGGCCGGAATTGCTATACATGCGGTTCAAAGAATCATACTTACATCAATTGCAAAGTACCAAAGAACATCCAAGACTACTACAAGTTGTATAAATAGTACTTGACTCAAGAGTCGAATTACATAGAGAAAGATAATAAGAATACGAAGGTGAACTATGTCGACATCCCTCCTCTCACCATCGCGGACAAAGCTCGGCATTTGGATTCTACTGATGTTGACTGGATCATCATAGTCTGACTAGTTTTTATGCTTTGGTTTATGCTTTGTCTTGTTTCTAGCTTCATTTGAGTACTACTTTGGGTTTCTCTATGAATGTAATAAAGTTCACCATGATGAATAAATTTCTATTAGTTTTATTGTTGTGATCGCAATAATGCAAATTTTATTTTTCCCTCAATAACATGTTTGGTTTGGTTTGGTTTGGCTTTTACAAAATAATTACTTGGTTAATTTGATGCATTGTGTGAATTTTGTCAAAACTTTTTACCATGACTAGGCGCATCCTCATTCGTACTTGTTTATATTTTGAAAGTTCAAAATTGAATCAGTGGTTCTTAAACGGTCTTAGTTGTACCGAAATTCCTACTTTCTATGCAAGTCTACCAAGTTGGAGTTACCAAAAGAATAATTAGTTGAGATAGAAATCGAACACCCCGCTGTGTTTTAACATATTTAAATGCGCCTAAGGCTGTCATTAGTATATTTTTGCATCAACACTAATGCTTTTAAAGATGGCTTGAACCTTGGTTTATCACTCAAAAATAGGAAAACACCAAAACGTCAACTTGAAATGAGCATTACGATTTGAGTTTAATGATCTAGAAAGTGCACGACCCATGAATGGAAAAATACGGAAGTCTAATTTTCATAAAAATTGCGCTTTCATCTATAGCCTTCTTAAAGAAGGCGTTATCGCCGTTTTAGTGAATAAATGTCAAGTTGCACAGAAATTATTTCCAGCGATTGTGTTGACTTTGATTCTAACCAATTTGGCCGAATTTTCCCAAATCCAAGTTATTGAGCTTTTTCTATGTCTTTGAATACAATACTAATCGGTTCCATGTATTTCTGTTGATATTTCGTGGTGAAATTGAGTATTTTGCTGATAGTGGAGCAACCCATACTATTCTTCGGAATATGCAATTATCTATGGATATTGTACCATACATATCATTTGTGATAACAATGATTGGTTTCTCCCAAGTAAATCAAGGGAGGAGACCTGTATATTTCTTGCTAGCAATTGGTATGCACATCAATGTCACAAATGCTTTCTATGCTCCAAGAGAGAATCGAACCTTGCTAGGTTCTAGGGACATCTATGCCAATGGTTATCACCTTGATACACATTGTAAGAATGGAATTTTTTTGTGCGTTACTCTAGCAGAATACGGAACACGCCGCGTTCTCGAAAAACTAATGTGTCTAAGTAGTAGTCTATACCAAACTACAATAAGGGTTATTGAATCTTATGATGTGAGTCATGAGTTTGTGATTCCGAAGCATACAAACTCTGGCATGACCGTCTTGGTCACCCTGGACGCGATATGATAACTCAAATTTCGAAAAGCTCACACGAACATCCGTTTTTCAAGTCTAAAAAATGATTAGAAGCACCGCTTGACATCGGCATTCATGTGAGTAGGTCTGATACAACATCATCGAGATTAGAGGCGCCCCCGATGAGGTTGCCATCGCATTTTCTGCAAGTCCTGAGACTTCCATGACAATTTCCAATGCCCGTAAATCATTTTGTAAAGCCTATTTACAAGCAAAGTTACCTTCATCTTTTGCTAAGAATGAACACAAAATATTCACTTCTTACATAGAATTCAAAGGGAAATTTGTTGACCAATTTAGCCAGAATGCGGACCATTCAGATATTTATTGTTCTGGTTGATGCATTGACGCAATGGTCACATGTTGCTTTGCTACCCACAAAATACGTTGTATTTGCTAAGCTCCTAGCACAAATCATCAAGTTACAAGGTAACCACCCTGACTTTGGGATCTCATCATTAAGATTGGACAATGATGATGAGTTTACGTCGAAGTATTTCAACGACTATTGCATGTCGATTTGGATTTAAGTTGAATATCCCATCCCCAACTTTCATTCCCAGAATGGCCTTGCTAAGAAGTGTTTACAACTTATCGCACGAGCATTGGTACTGTGCACCAATTTTCCGATTTCTGCCTGGGGTTATGCAATTTTGCATGCAGCTATACTTATTCGCTTTTGATCTATTGTTAATCAATTGTTTAGTGCGTACCAGTTGGTAACAGGATATGAGCCTGATATTTCATACTTACATATTTTTGGTTGCAGTCTATGTGCCACGTAGTGTGGGGCATCCGGGTAGCCCTGATTTCTCCTAGAGTCTCTATGTGCTAGAGGGCGCGAGCTGGACCCTGCCTCAGTCCTCATACGTGGAGTCACTGTGAATCCGGCCATACTATCCTGATACATGTATAATTACATAATATTATTAAATTTTATGATGTTAGTCTAAATATATGTATGAAATAAACATGACTCGAAGCTGTTACCTTGGAATGGAGTAACGAGGTAGCGGCAGTCGAACATATGATATTCCCTTGAGAAAAATATTTTTATAACTTAAAAAATCTTCCGGCGTACCAGGAAAGTAGACCGGATTTTTCTCTGATACCATACTGTAATGACCCGATTTTCCTAATGGTAGTTGGGATATATTTGAAAAATATGGAAAGATTGTAGAAATTTCAAGTCGTTACAAAACATACATTTTCAGAAAAATATATATATATGTGGAATTAAAGGACTTTAAATCTTCAATACAACTACAGGAATCTAGCAGCGGAAAATAATCACTAAAAATAAAGTTAATTGTTTCACGGTAACTTGAGCGGAATTAAAAGAAATATAACAACATTAATTATATCATATGTCGGCCTACCTGAAATTCTTTCTCGTCATTCCAAATTAACCTGAAAATTTTTATATAGAAAATGGGGTGAGCTTTCTATTGATCGTGGGAACATCACAAGTCAACAATAATCACAATACATAATGGAGGCATAGCATGAATATTTGTTATATCAACATATAACTTGAGCATGTAAACATGTGAATGTATGTAAACATATACTGATACTTGGTATGAAAATATGTGACTGTATGTTAATCATATACTGATACTTGGTACGAAAAACATGTGACTTCATGTTAATCATAAATATAACATATCACGTATACAGTCCAAATAAAACAATTAAAATTGACAAGTAATAATTCTCATCTGAAATTGAGATGACTTGAATGTAAATGCTTGAATGCTTATGAATCGTTTTAATCGTGCCATTGATTCTCGTATCCTACAATTAAAATATAAATATATGTAAATATTTAAATTTATTAGAACTATAATTTTATGAATAAAATGACGGGCTTCGAATAATCGAGAGGGCTTAATGTATTAGAGCTTGACTTAAGACTTAATGGACTCAAAATAAAAACTGGGCCCGACAAAGAAAATGAGAATTTGGGTCAACAAGAAAAGAAAAATGGCGAGGAAAGGGTGATGGACCACTTGATTGAGAGGAATCTCAAACATCGATTATTCCCCATTTATCTGCCTTCTCCTATTCTGCCCCCCAAAAAAGACCTCCCATTAACTCTTCTGCAAAAGTTTTCATCTCGGCTCGACTTCGCGCACTCTGAAACTTTCCATTCCCAGCGACGGACCATCTGGAGTCGGCGACGACAAATTCGGAGCAGCATCCGAGCTAGGTACGATTCGAGGATCCAAGTCGAATTTCCACAAATACGACTCAAACCCCTAGCGGATGAAGTGACGGACCGTGGTCTGATAGGGCTCGGCAGTGGCTCTCCGAGTGCGACTGAAATGTGTCGGCGTGGCAGAGGCTGAGTTTGAAGTTGGCTTCGGTTTTAAGGCTGCGGTGAAGGGTTTGCGGATGTGAGTGTTGACGTCTGGTTCGGTCAACGTCACGTGTACTGATCAAGACGAATGGATCGAAGACACGTAGAAAATAAAATAACAAAAAGAAAGGTGTTTGATCACTAAATTTTATTAATGACCTTTTAAATAGAGTAGAACCGAGCAGGATATTTTATGTCGGTCTATCTTGTTGCTTGTTAATTACAAGTCTTATTTTCTTTTTTGGCGATGATTCTCTATTCTCTCTTTTTTCTCTATCTATTATAAATACTTGAAATCCAAAGATCTTCTTTCACTGTACATTTTTTCTATATATAGACAACCTGGGCCAATGGAGAGGTGACAGCTGGCGAATATCTGGGGAATATGCCCAAAACACTTGTCAGTCTGCATTTATGCCCAGGACACGTGGCGACTTCTAAGGAGCGCCTTGGGAAGGGGCGTGATTGCATGCTTTAATTGGCATACGGGCCTGCCTTGCCGACTCTTGGAGGTGTTTATCCGATGGGGTCGGTCCTCGGGTCTCCCGCCGTTCAGGTCGGCCTTGTTGTAATCTTGAATCCGAGCATTTTTGTCCTCTCTCTGCTCGGCCCTCCCGGATCGGATATCGGGTCGGCCTTGGCGTCGACGTCCGGTCCGGTATTTTGTGAGCCTGGGAGAAAATCGGGTTTTTTGCCCGGTCCGACTTCAGGTTCTGCTCGGTTGGTTTAGTTGTCTTGGTGTGTCCACGTGGATCCCAAGTCGGATGGGCTGCCAACAAGGGCCCCCGAGTCCAGGGCCGTGCCGAGCTGGTCGGGGCTGGAGTCGTTTCACGTCGACACCGATCCGGCTTGTGGGAGGATAAGATCCTTCGAATAGACGCCTCTTCGAGAGTCGCGTCGAATCGATTCCCTGGTCTCTAAGTGTCATTATGTGGAGGACGCGTGGCACAGGCAGATTGGACGGCGTGTTCACGCGCTCTCGAACTTTGCGACGGTTCAGTAGGAATTGTCGCCTCACGCGCCTGGCATTTAATGCCTTTATTCTTCTATAAATAGTGCCTGTCTTCTTCCTTAATGTTCTCTTCGCCATTTTTACGTGTTGTTGCAGAGAAAGATTTTTTCCGGCGATTTTTCTTTTTCCGATTTCACATAGACTTTCCCGGTAAGCTTGCTTTTCCTCCTCTTTCTTCTTTTATTTAAGATGTCGGAGATGAGGGGCGAGATAGAGGTCGGTTTGACCGTGTCGCCGGACCGCACAGGTGTGGCGGATCTATCGATAGGCGAAGCTCCCGTTGACTGGAGCGTCGAGAAGGAAGAAGGCGAAGTTGCGAAGTCGCCGGGATCTGGGCAAGTGGAGATGGTGGCACCGCTGACAGCCGTCGGAGAGACTCAGGCGGAGGAAAGAGTCGAGCCGGTGGTGGCTCGGACTCGCCCTCGTCCGTCCCCTCTCGTGGAGGCGGAGTGGGATTCAGCTTCGATTCCGAGTACCGTTACGGAGGAACAATTGGCGGCATGGCGGCTGCGATTTAAGATTCCGGCGAGGGTGCGGATGTTTGTTCCGAATTCCGAGGAGAGGCCCCGCAGTCCGCCCGTCGGTTGCACGGCGGTGTATTACCGCTCTCTATTGGCCGGGCTTCGGTTTCGCTTAGATTGACTTTTCCGGTGGCTAAGGCGGTGGGGCCTTCTGTCCCAGATTCATCCGAATTCCTGGGCTCGGGTGGTGGGCCTTTTTATTCTTTTTAATCGGCCTGGTGGCCGAGCCTGATTTCGAGGAGTTCAACAGCCTCTTTCTATGGAGGTCGGTTGGTAGATCCGGCTCGGGATGGTTTTATCTGACGGCCCGGCATGCTATGCACAAGGAGTTAGTGGGGGTGCCCGAGACCATCCACAGCTGGAAGGAACAGTGGTTCTTTATTGGGGGCCGTGGAGGAGCTCTTTGGATGAGTGGGAGCCGGGGGTGGTAGATGCCGAGCTGCGGGTCCCTTTGCTTTTTACGGCCAAAATGAGTGAGTGTCGTATTTTTTATTCTTGTTCCTTTTTTTGTCTAACGCTCATCATTTGTTGCATGTGCAGGACGCATCCCGGCGCCAGAGACCTCTCCCGACTTCGACGACCGGGTTGAGCAGCTTTTGGATCTTCCTCTTGAACAAAGGAAGTCTCATCTTTTAGTGATCGAGGAAAATCTCTGGGCGGCCGGACTTAGATCGACCGATCCGAGTACAATGTCTTCTTCAGGTAGTCCTCTTCCCTTTTTTTTTTGATATGTCTTCCTTTTCCAGCTCCTAAGGCCAAGACTTCGTCCGGGCGGAAAGAGACGCCCGCGCAGCGTGTGGCGAGGCTGGCAGCTGAGGCCGCCGAGCGGAGGGAGCGGGCCGGTAAGCGCAAGAGGGTCGAGACCGGGCCTGAGGACAGTGTGAACAAGGCTGAGGGTTCGTCTGCTCTTGAAGTCGTCGTGTCCTCTCCGACTCCTGTCCGGGCGGGTCGGGAGGAGCCCGTCATTGACCTAGAGGGCCATTATCTCCCGGTTAACCAGGAGCGGGTGGAGCCGTGCGACCAGATGAAGGGGGGACGGTCGCGCTGGTTCCTTGACTATGTCCGGGCAGCTACCCCAACTCCTGAGATGCTCAATCGGGTCCCTCCTGTGGTGGCCGTCTCCATCCATATTCCGATCAGGGGTTGGACGCCCAAGCTGGAGATGATGACTAATGATATGGATCCGGTTGAGCAGATCTAGTTTGGAAATGCTCTGGTCGGCCGGGCCATGTGCACCTATGTGAAGGCCTCCAATGAGTTTTCGGCCTTGTCTGAGAAGCACAAGAAGGCGGAGGCCGACCTCAAAGCTTTGCAGGAGGAGCATCACCTATGCCCTTCCTTGATCAAGTCTCTGGAGGGGGAGATAACCTCCATGAGGGGCGAGATGGAGCTCCTGGACAATCGGGCCCTCGAGGCCGACATATGGAAGCTGAAGGCCGAAGAGATGAAAGATGCGGCCGAGCAGTTGCAAAAGCAGTGCTTGGATATCCGGGCCGAGAACGAGGCTTATCTGAAGGAAACCAAGGCCCAGGTGGAAAGCCTGACCGAGCGTATGAACACCTGCGAGGCCTCGAGCTATGCCCGGGGTCTTGCCGCTGGGGCGGAGGCTTTTAAGGAGTCGCCTACGTTTGAGGAGCTGATCAACTTGAATTATGTCTCCACCTGTTACGAGATATTAGATCTCATGAAGGGTGGCAAGACCGTTCAGGAGATCGAGGCATACATTGCATCTCAAGCGACCGATCTGCATGTTGATATTGCTGGAGCCGATGAGCCAAAGGTTACTGAGGGCGAGGACGCCGGTCAGGCTCCGCATGGCGAAGGTGAGGGGCAATCCTTTCAGACGGCCGGCCTGGAGGGTGGGGCTGTGTTGGAATATTTATTCCACACATTACTTAATTTATGTTTTGATGATTAAAGTTGCTAAACTACAAAACAACATCGAGGCGAAGCAAAACGGCGAAGGCATTTAAGACGCAAAAATTGCAACTGGATCGCATTAGCGCACGCTAAGGGACATATGTTAGCGCACGCTAACGAGTCAGTGCATTCGGCTAGTATCGAAGTAAGCTGCAGTGAAGTCAGCAGATGGATAGCGCACGCTACACTCTATTATTAGTGCACGCTACCCTCTATTATTAGCGCACGCTACAAAGGATGATTAGCGCACGCTAAGATGTTTGAATCTAGTCAATCCGAACGTTGGGAAAAGCAGGTCAAAGTCAGCATATCAAACGGTCACTTTGACAATCCATGCAACGGATATATTGGATTAGCGCACGCTACAAAGGAAGTGGTAGCGCACGCTAACTGTTAAGGGCAGTAGCTACTGGACTGAAATATAAAGTGATTAACGCACGCTACATGCAAGCCTTTACGTACGCTAGAGCAAAAATGTGCGATAGCGCACGCTAAGAAGGAAGACTAGCGCACGCTAGCTAGTCAACTGGCAGCAACGGCTAGTAAGGAGGAAGAAGGCTATAAATACCAAGGAGTTGGTATTATTCCACACAACAACATTGAACAAAGCATACATACGTGTTATATCATTGTAAACATTATAGTTGTTGTTCTTGAGCTTAATTAAGAGTGATTGAGTGTTATACACAAGATCATACACGAGCGATAAAAAGAAAAGATACGATTTGATTCGGTGTTATTAGGATAAAGGATCCGGCATTGTTAGAATCACAATCGCTATCTTAGTGAGGTTTATCTAGTACCCATAGAAAGCTAGAGTGGTTGATTCCTTATCCAATAGAAAAGGAAAAACGGTTTTACTCGGACCGATAGAAGACGAGCTTGTAACGGTAATCCCTCGACCGATAGAAGAGAGGCGTAGAGGTTTTGATCTTAAGCCTAAGGAAAAAGATACATCGAGAGAGGACGTAGGCTTCGTTAATAGCCGAACCTCTATAAATCCTTGTGTGATTTATTTTTCCGCAATTTATTTTCGCTTCCGCATAAAACGGCGCAAATATCCGATTTGGTACCCAACAATTGGTATCGGAGCGGTACTCCAATACGCGGCTTAACATCCGAGGAGAAAAGATCCAATGGCGTTTCAAATAGGTCCCGTCGAAGGCCTTGCTCTCAACCGACCACCATTTTTTGATGGCTCAAACTTCATGACGTGGAAGAAGAAGATGTCTATATTCATCCGAGCATATGACATCGAGCTTTGGAAGGTGATTTGTCTTGGTCCGAAAATTCCAACAAATTCCAACGGTACGCTCAAAACCTTCGAAGAATATGACGATTCCGATTGGAAAAACGACCACTATAATTGTAAGGCAACTCAACTTCTCTATTGTGCCTTAAATCCGGAAGAACACAACCGGATATCATCGTGTGATAGTGCCAAAGAAATCTGGAAAATGCTTGAGGTAACACACGAAGGTTCGTCTCAAGTCAAGGAGACGAAGATAAACATGCTCCTTCACGATTATGAATTATTCCAAATGAAGGACGATGAATCCATCTCGATTATGCTCGACCGATTTTCGGTCATCACTAATGGATTAGCATGTTTTGGAAAACCACTTTCGAGTAGTGAGAAAGTAAAGAAAATTCTCCGATCACTACCTCGAGAATGGGGCCAGTGCAGTTACGGCAATAATGGAATCAAAAGATTTAAATACTCTCGATTTTAGTGCTCTCGTTGGTTCTCTTATCAACTACGAGATTGTTCTAAAATCTCGGAATGCCAAACCGAAACCGAAGGAGAGGTCGATAGCCTTCAAAGCTAAAATGTCGAAGAAGAAAGAAGAAACCCCGGTGGACGAAAGTGACGAAGAAATGGCATATTATGCCAAAAATATTAATAAGTTCCAACACTTATTAAACCGGAGAAAGAAGGACATTCAAGCGGGCGAACCTAAGAAATTCGACAACACTTGCCGATTATGTGGTAAACCAGGCCACTTTGCTAAGAACTGTCGAGTAAAGCAAAAGGAGGTTCTAATCGCAACATGGAGCGACGAAGATCCCGATGAAGATTTTCTTGAACAAAATAATCTCGCGCTCATGGCCCGAGTTCATTCGACGATAGCGGCGTCGAAAGCCAAGTAAGTAATTCTTACGACGAACTTTTTGAAGCATTCGAATTATTACATACGGACTATCAAAATGCTTTAAATGAAATTAAATCCCTCAAGTCTAAATATAAAACTTTGGAAATTGAAAATTCCAAAACACTTGAAAAAGGGAAATTTGTCGAAATCGATCATTCGAAATGCATTGAAAATGAAAATATTTTGAAGAATGATCTCGCTAAAATCCAAACCGAGCTTAAATCTTTGACAAAGAAATTCTCGTGCGGAAGCAGAAATTTGAACAAATGCTTGGTGTTCAAAAGTTTACTTTGAATAAAGAGGGTTAGGATTCAAAACTCATTTGAAAACGAATCCGTTAATTTCAATATACCCGTTGAAAAGTGTTTAAAAATCGTGCATCACATTTCAAATTGCAAAAGCCCAAAACGGACGATAAAAATTAAAAAGATTTGGGTTCCTAAAGGAACAAACGTTTCAAACATCGTTTATGTTTCAAAAGAAAAACCAACTATCGGTTGGATCCCCAAAAATAAATTTTGATAAATGGTATTTTACAAAGGGGGAGAAGGAAATAATATTTTCAGGGGGATTTTATACCCTCCTTTAATGCATAAATTGGTATCATGCATATTTATATTTCATTTGGTATCCTTTATATTTTTTTTACTTTTTGATGAAAACAAAAAGGGGGAGAAAGATATGAATTGAGATAAAAATGATAAAAATGAGAAGGAGATGAAGAGGAGATAAAAATGAGAAAAATCGAAGAAGTCGAAAAGAAAAGAAAAGCATACAAATAGGGGGAGTTGAAAAAAATTAAAAAATAAAGGAGATGTCGAAAAGAGAATTGGAGAAACTAACGAAACGATCAAAGCCGAAAACTTTGATTCGTAGAAATATACATATATTATTTTTAACAGATTATTCAATTCAAGGGTTGTTTTGTAATCATCAAAAAGGGGGAGATTGTTGGAATATTTATTCCACACATTACTTAATTTATGTTTTGATGATTAAAGTTGCTAAACTACAAAACAACATCGAGGCGAAGCAAAACGGCGAAGCAGACGAAGACGCAAAAATTGCAATCTGGACTGCATTAGCGCACGCTAAGGGACATATGTTAGCGCACGCTAACGAGGAGTCAGCTGCATTCCAGCCTAGTATCGAAGTAAGCTGCAGTGAAGTCAGCAGATGGATAGCGCACGCTACACTCTATTATTAGTGCACGCTACCCTCTATTATTAGCGCACGCTACAAAGGATGATTAGCGCACGCTAAGATGTTTGAATCTAGTCAATCCGAACATTGGGAAAAGCAGGTCAAAGTCAGCATATCAAACGGTCACTTTGACAATCCATGCAACGGATATATTGGATTAGCGCACGCTACAAAGGAAGTGGTAGCGCACGCTAAGCTATTAGAGCGTAGCTACTTTGGTGAAATATAAAGTGATTAACGCACGCTACATGCAAGCCTTTACGTACGCTAGAGCAAAAATGTGCGATAGCGCACGCTAAGAAGGAAGGCTAGCGCACGCTAGCTAGTCAACTGGCAGCAACGGCTAGTAAGGAGGAAGAAGGATATAAATACCAAGGAGTTGGTATTATTCCACACAACAACATTGAGCAAAGCATACATACGTGTTATATCATTGTAAACATTATAGTTGTTGTTCTTGAGCTTAATTAAGAGTGATTGAGTGTTATACACAAGATCATACACGAGCGATAAAAAGAAAAGATACGATTTGATTCGGTGTTATTAGGATAAAGGATCCGGCATTGTTAGAATCACAATCGCTATCTTAGTGAGGTTTATCTAGTACCCATAGAAAGATAGAGTGGTTGATTCCTTATCCAATAGAAAAGGAAAAACGGTTTTACTCGGACCGATAGAAGACGAGCTTGTAACGGTAATCCCTCGACCGATAGAAGAGAGGCGTAGAGGTTTTGATCTTAAGCCTAAGGAAAAAGATACATCGAGAGAGGACGTAGGCTTCGTTAATAGCCGAACCTCTATAAATCCTTGTGTGATTTATTTTTCCGCAATTTATTTTCGCTTCCGCATAAAACGGCGCAAATATCCGATTTGGTACCCAACAGGCTGAATAGTTTCCTTTATTTTTGCTTCTCGCATGGCCTGCGTGCCGGTCTTTGTCTTTCTTTTGTTTTGTTTCATGTTCGGCCTGCGTGCCCATCCGCCTTGGTTTGTTGTCATCGTTTGTAATTTGTAATAACGACTGGGTTAAATAAAATCCTTCTTGATGTATTTGTTGTTGCTCTTTTTATAGTTCTTGGTTGATTGTGCCGAGACGACCGCGGTCTTATAGTGCCGGAGGAGCCGGTCTTATGAGGTGCCGAGACGAGCTCGGTCTTATAGTGCCGTAGGAGCCGGTCTTATGAGGTGCCGAGACGAGCTTGGTCTTATAGTGCCGGAGGAGCCGTTCTTATGAGGTGCCGAGACGAGCTCGGTCTTATAGTGCCGGAGGAGCCGGTCTTATGAGGTGCCGAGACGAGCTCGGTCTTATGAGGTGCATCAATATTAAAAAATGGAATGACGTCAGTTTTTATTGATAATACCTCTTTAGATACATAGCATTCCACGGGTAAGTTAATCTTTGGTCGTTCAGATATTCCAGCCGGTAGGCTCCATTCTGAAGGACTTCGCTAACTTTATACGGTCCTTCCCATTTGGGCTTGAGTGGTCCGGGATCCGGGCCCAACACCTTTTTAAGGACTAGGTCGCCGACCTGGAAACTTCTCGGGTGAACCTTGGAGTTGTAATATTTTTCACTCCTCCTTTTGTAAACGGCGTTTCGCATTTCTGCCTGAGCTCGTTTTTCGGCAAGGAGGTCCAAATTCACTTTGAGGGCTAAGTCGTTACCCTGCTCTTCAAAGTGGGCTACTCGGTAGGTAGGTGCCCCGATTTCAACCGGGATAACGGCTTCAGAGCCGAAAGCTAGTGAGAAAGGCGTTTCGCCGGTGGCGGATCTATGCGTTGTTCGATAGGCCCATAAGGTCCCGGGGAGCTCCTCGGGCCAAGAACCCTTCAGTTCTTCGAGGCGTGTCTTGAGATGTTGTTTCAGGATTTTGTTGACCGCCTCGACTTGCCCATTGGATTGTGGACAGTAGGGCGTGGAAAAGTTATTTCGTATTTGGAGGCCGTCGCAGAAAGCTCGAAATTTCTTATTGTCAAATTGTTTGGCATTATCAGAGACAATAGATTGAGGGATCCCGAACCGACATACGATTGACTTCCATATGAAGTCGACTATCTTCTATTCAGTTGTTCGTGCCATAGGCTCTAATTTATGTACACACTTTATATTTTTCGAATATATGTATAGATGATTTTGAATCTGGTTGGAATCCCAAACGCATGTCTTGTCCACCTATAGTCAAGAGAGGACGTAGGCTTCGTTAATAGCCGAACCTCTATAAATCCTTGTGTGATTTATTTTTCCGCAATTTATTTTCGCTTCCGTATAAAACGGCGCAAATATCCGATTTGGTACCCAACAATTGGTATCGGAGCGGTACTCCAATACGCGGCTTAACATCCGAGGAGAAAAGATCCAATGGCGTTTCAAATAGGTCCCGTCGAAGGCCTTGCTCTCAACCGACCACCATTTTTTGATGGCTCAAACTTCATGATGTGGAAGAAGAAGAAGATGTCTATATTCATCCGAGCATATGACATCGAGCTTTGGAAGGTGATTTGTCTTGGTCCGAAAATTCCAACAAATTCCAACGGTACGCTCAAAACCTTCGAAGAATATGACGATTCCGATTGGAAAAACGACCACTATAATTGTAAGGCAACTCAACTTCTCTATTGTGCCTTAAATCCGGAAGAACACAACCGGATATCATCGTGTGATAGTGACAAAGAAATCTGGAAAATGCTTGAGGTAACACACGAAGGTACGTCTCAAGTCAAGGAGACGAAGATAAACATGCTCCTTCACGATTATGAATTATTCCAAATGAAGGACGATGAATCCATCTCGATTATGCTCGACCGATTTTCGGTCATCACTAATGGATTAGCATGTTTTGGAAAACCACTTTCGAGTAGTGAGAAAGTAAAGAAAATTCTCCGATCACTACCTCGAGAATGGGGCCAGTGCAGTTACGGCAATAATGGAATCAAAAGATTTAAATACTCTCGATTTTAGTGCTCTCGTTGGTTCTCTTATCAACTACGAGATTGTTCTAAAATCTCGGAATGCCAAACCGAAACCGAAGGAGAGGTCGATAGCCTTCAAAGCTAAAATGTCGAAGAAGAAAGAAGAAACCCGGTGGGCGAAAGTGACGAAGAAATGGCATATTATGCCAAAAATATTAATAAGTTCCAACACTTATTAAACCGGAGAAAGAAGGACATTCAAGCGGGCGAACCTAAGAAATTCGACAACACTTGCCGATTATGTGGTAAACCGTGCCACTTTGCTAAGAAGCGTCGAGTAAAGCAAAAGGAGGTTCTAATCGCAACATGGAGCGACGAAGATCCCGATGAAGATTTTCTTGAACAAAATAATCTCGCTCATGGCGGAGTTCATTCGGCGATAGCGGCGTCGAAAGCCAAGTAAGTAATTCTTACGACGAACTTTTTGAAGCATTCGAATTATTACATACGGACTATCAAAATGCTTTAAATGAAATTAAATCCCTCAAGTCTAAATATAAAACTTTGGAAATTGAAAATTCCAAAACACTTGAAAAAGGGAAATTTGTCGAAATCGATCATTCGAAATGCATTGAAAATGAAAATATTTTGAAGAATGATCTCGCTAAAATCCAAACCGAGCTTAAATCTTTGACAAAGAAATTCTCGTGCGGAAACGAGAAATTTGAACAAATGCTTGGTGTTCAAAAGTTTACTTTGAATAAAGAGGGGTTAGGATTCAAAACTCATTTGAAAAACGAATCCGTTAATTTCAATATACCCCGTTGCGAAAAGTGTTTAAAAATCGGGCATCACATTTCAAATTGCAAAAGCCCAAAACGGACGATAAAAATTAAAAAGATTTGGGTTCCTAAAGGAACAAACGTTTCAAACATCGTTTATGTTTCAAAAGAAAAACCAACTATCGGTTGGATCCCCAAAAATAAATTTTGATAAATGGTATTTTACAAAGGGGGAGAAGGAAATAATATTTTCAGGGGGATTTTATACCCTCCTTTAATGCATAAATTGGTATCATGCATATTTATATTTCATTTGGTATCCTTTATATTTTTTTTACTTTTTGATGAAAACAAAAAGGGGGAGAAAGATATGAATTGAGATAAAAATGATAAAAATGAGAAGGAGATGAAGAGGAGATAAAAATGAGAAAAATCGAAGAAGTCGAAAAGAAAAGAAAAGCATACAAATAGGGGGAGTTGAAAAAAATTGAAAAATAAAGGAGATGTCGAAAAGAGAATTGGAGAAACTAACGAAACGATCAAAGCCGAAAACTTTGATTCGTAGAAATATACATATATTATTTTTTACAGATTATTCATTTCAAGGGTTGTTTTGTAATCATCAAAAAGGGGGAGATTGTTGGAATATTTATTCCACACATTACTTAATTTATATTTTGATGATTAAAGTTGCTAAACTACAAAACAACATCGAGGCGAAGCAAAACGGCGAAGCAGACAAAGATGCAAAAATTGCAATCTGGACTGCATTAGCGCACGCTAAGGGACATATGTTAGCGCACGCTAACGAGGAGTCAGCTGCATTCCAGCCTAGTATCGAAGTAAGCTGCAGTGAAGTCAGCAGATGGATAGCGCACGCTACACTCTATTATTAGTGCACGCTACCCTCTATTATTAGCGCACGCTACAAAGGATGATTAGCGCACGCTAAGATGTTTGAATCTAGTCAATCCGAACATTGGGAAAAGCAGGTCAAAGTCAGCATATCAAACGGTCACTTTGACAATCCATGCAACGGATATATTGGATTAGCGCACGCTACAAAGGAAGTGGTAGCGCACGCTAACTGTTAGAAGCGTAGCTCTTTGGTGAAATATAAAGTGATTAACGCACGCTACATGCAAGCCTTTACGTACGCTAGAGCAAAAATGTGCGATAGCGCACGCTAAGAAGGAAGGCTAGCGCACGCTAGCTAGTCAACTGGCAGCAACGGCTAGTAAGGAGGAAGAAGGATATAAATACCAAGGAGTTGGTATTATTCCACACAACAACATTGAGCAAAGCATACATACGTGTTATATCATTGTAAACATTATAGTTGTTGTTCTTGAGCTTAATTAAGAGTGATTGAGTGTTATACACAAGATCATACACGGCGATAAAAGAAAAGATACGATTTGATTCGGTGTTATTAGGATAAAGGATCCGGCATTGTTAGAATCACAATCGCTATCTTAGTGAGGTTTATCTAGTACCCATAGAAAGCTAGAGTGGTTGATTCCTTATCCAATAGAAAAGGAAAAACGGTTTTACTCGGACCGATAGAAGACGAGCTTGTAACGGTAATCCCTCGACCGATAGAAGAGAGGCGTAGAGGTTTTGATCTTAAGCCTAAGGAAAAAGATACATCGAGAGAGGACGTAGGCTTCGTTAATAGCCGAACCTCTATAAATCCTTGTGTGCTTTATTTTTCCGCAATTTATTTTCGCTTCCGCATAAAACGGCGCAAATATCCGATTTGGTACCCAACAGGCTGAATAGTTTCCTTTATTTTTGCTTCTCGCATGGCCTGCGTGCCGGTCTTTGTCTTTCTTTTGTTTTGTTTCATGTTCGGCCTGCGTGCCCATCCGCCTTGGTTTGTTGTCATCGTTTGTAATTTGTAATAACGACTGGGTTAAATCAAATCCTTCTTGCTGTATTTGTTGTTGCTCTTTTTATAGTTCTTGGTTGATTGTGCCGAGACGACCGCGGTCTTATAGTGCCGGAGGAGCCGGTCTTATGAGGTGCCGAGACGAGCTCGGTCTTATAGTGCCGTAGGAGCCGGTCTTATGAGGTGCCGAGACGAGCTTGGTCTTATAGTGCCGGAGGAGCCGGTCTTATGAGGTGCCGAGACGAGCTCGGTCTTATAGTGCCGGAGGAGCCGGTCTTATGAGGTGCCGAGACGAGCTCGGTCTTATGAGGTGCATCAATATTAAAAAATGGAATGACGTCAGTTTTTATTGATAATACCTCTTTAGATACATAGCATTCCACGGGTAAGTTAATCTTTGGTCGTTCAGATATTCCAGCCGGTAGGCTCCATTCTGAAGGACTTCGCTAACTTTATACGGTCCTTCCCATTTGGGCTTGAGTGGTCCGGGATCCGGGCCCAACACCTTTTTAAGGACTAGGTCGCCGACCTGGAAACTTCTCGGGTGAACCTTGGAGTTGTAATATTTTTCACTCCTCCTTTTGTAAACGGCGTTTCGCATTTCTGCCTGAGCTCGTTTTTCGGCAAGGAGGTCCAAATTCACTTTGAGGGCTAAGTCGTTACCCTGCTCTTCAAAGTGGGCTACTCGGTAGGTAGGTGCCCCGATTTCAACCGGGATAACGGCTTCAGAGCCGAAAGCCAGTGAGAAAGGCGTTTCGCCGGTGGCGGATCTATGCGTTGTTCGATAGGCCCATAAGGTCCCGGGGAGCTCCTCGGGCCAAGAACCCTTCAGTTCTTCGAGGCGTGTCTTGAGATGTTGTTTCAGGATTTTGTTGACCGCCTCGACTTGCCCATTGGATTGTGGACAGTAGGGCGTGGAAAAGTTATTTCGTATTTGGAGGCCGTCGCAGAAAGCTCGAAATTTCTTATTGTCAAATTGTTTGGCATTATCAGAGACAATAGATTGAGGGATCCCGAACCGACATACGATTGACTTCCATATGAAGTCGACTATCTTCTATTCAGTTGTTCGTGCCATAGGCTCTAATTTATGTACACACTTTATATTTTTCGAATATATGTATAGATGATTTTGAATCTGGTTGGAATCCCAAACGCATGTCTTGTCCACCTATAGTCAGGACCACCCACGTATATACTTATGTGTAAATAATTACCTGAGCATCTTTGTAGGCATTAAGAGTGGTCTCAGTGTAGGAGTTATTTCCGAAATATAAGCCTTCTCGGAGTCGATTGGACTCTGCGCTGCGGCACAAGCTCTCTGGACCGCGGCACACATTTTCCCTCAACTCCTCTCCACCTACTGTACTCCGGGCCACGGCGCATAGCCTTCCGAGCCGCGGCCCCCTGGGATCTTCATT
The DNA here is from genome assembly GCA_033398695.1 of Orobanche coerulescens. Classification (NCBI taxonomy): domain Eukaryota; kingdom Viridiplantae; phylum Streptophyta; class Magnoliopsida; order Lamiales; family Orobanchaceae; genus Orobanche; species Orobanche coerulescens. Next base: position 109,476,849 of record CM065807.1, on the reverse strand, counting down.
CGGCCATTTTGTTGAGTGTGCCGCGGCACCCGTAGTCAACCCGGCACTTGGGTTTATTTTTTTAGCAGATTTCTTCTGCGTTTTTTCATTCCAACCCTACACCATTTGAGAGCAGCAAATAGAGATATACAAGAGAGAAAAGAATGAGAAAAATACTTGTTCGCTTTCCCGAATTTGTACCGATCGGATCATCGTGATATTTTAATAAAAGCTTGATAGTGATTGGGCAAATCTTTTCACCGGAATAGATCGAGGTTTTGAGTCCGGAAGTTCGGGTATTTTGTTAGCTTTTTTGTATAAGCTATTTATGGTGTTTTTCTTTCTCGATCTTGTTATTGTTGTGTATTCCAAATACTTGTAGATTGTTTATTACCAAGTATTTGAAGATTATTGTTGTATACCTCTAGTTTGTACTAGGGACGAATCGTGTATTGTGTGTATTGGTGATAGTGGATTTAAGCGGCTTTGGTCCCATGGTTTTTTCTCTCGCCTTGAGGGGTTTTCCACGCTAAAAATTGTGTCTCATTGTTTATTGTTTTTTGGATATCATTTGTATTGTTTATCGAGTTGTATTTGATTTACTCTACTCGTCGGTAACCTCAAAGTTACAATTGAAGATTGGGAAAGTTGTCAAACGAGTTTCCGCGTTTTTGTTGTGACGTTATATTGTCGGTTTTTTCCAACAAAGTGGTATCGGAGCCACGGGATTTTTGTTTGTTTCCTAGTTGTATTATCTCAATTGTAAGATGGAAGCCAATACAAGTAGAATGGTGAATTTGAATGGTTCGAACTACCATGTATAGAAAGGCAAGATGGAAGACTTTCTATATGTGAAGGATTATTATCTACCGGTCTTTAGCAAAGACAAACCGGAAGGCAAGTCCGACCCAGATTGGGCTATTTTGCATCGCCAAGTGTGTGTCTATATTCGATAATGGGTTGATGATAATGTGTTGAATCATATTTGTAGAGAAAAGGACACTCGAGAATTGTGGCACAAGCTCGAGCAATTTTATGCTCGGGAGATGGGGAATAATAGGCTATTCCTCATTAAACAAATGATGAACCTAAAATATCGAGATGGGACTCCTCTGTCGGATCATTTGAATGCATTCCAAGGCATCATTAATCAACTTGCAGGAATGAGCATTAAATTCGAAGAGGAGGTTCAAGCTTTGTGGTTATTGGGCACATTGTCGGATACTTGGGAGATATTTCGTACGTCGTTGTCTAACTCTGCCCCTGATGGTGTCATTTCGATGGAACTTGCTAAAGGGAACATGCAGAACGAGGTGGTCCGAAGAAAGTCACAGGGATCTTCGTCACAGTCGGATGTTCTTGTTACCGAAAGGTGGGGGAGAGGTCAAAGCAGATATCCGAGTAATAGAGGGCCACAAAGAAGTAATTCCAGAGGGAAGTATGCCAATATTGAATGCTACTATTATGGTAAGAAAGGGCATACGAAGAAATTTTACCGACAACTAAAGAAGGAAAATCGCCAAGGCAGAGAAAGCACTCAACAGAAGGAAAGCGGGAGTAATGAAAAAGCTGAAGTAAATACTAGTACCGAAGAGTTCTTTGTATGTTGCGATTATGACATGGTAAACCTTGCTAGAGATGAGTCGAGTTGGGTGGTCGACAGTGGAGCTATGTGTTATGTTACATCACGTAGGGATTTCTATTCCTCTTATACTCCGGGTGACTATGGGATAGTCAAGATGGGTAATGATGGGTTATCTAAGATTGTTGGAGTAGGAGACGTACACCTGAGGTTCGACACCGGTGTGGAACTTGTTTTACCTAATGTGAAACATGTTCCGGATATGAGGCTAAATCTGATTTCCGTTGGCTTACTTGATGATGATGGCTATTGTAGCGGTTTTGGCAAGGGAGTGTGGAAACTCACTTGAGGTTCCTTGATTGTCGGAAGAGAAAAGAATACAGGGAAACTGTACGTGACACTTCCAAAGGTCATGATTAATTCCGTGAACACAGTTGATAATAATGACATGACCGAGCTATGGCATAAGAGGCTCAATCACATGAGCGAGAAAGGGATGATGCTATTATCAAAGAATGAGGTGTTATCCAGGGTTCACAATGTACATATTAAAAGTTCCTCTTACTGTCTAGCTGGGAAGCAAAGGAGAGTCACCTTTAAGAGCCATACTCCTTCGCGAAAGGAAAATGTTCTTGATCTTATACATTCTGATGTTTGTGGTCCTATGAAAACTAGGACGCTTGGTTGTTGCCTATACTTTGTCACATTCATCGACGATCATTCGGAGAAGGTGTGAGCATACACCTTAAAGACCAAAGATCAAGTATTGGATGTTTTTAAACAGTTTCATGCCTCAGTGGAGAGAGAGACCGGGAAGAAGTTGAAGTGTATTCGGACGGATAATGGTGGAGAATACACTGGGCCTTTTGACGAATATTGTCGAGAGCAAGGGATCCGATATCAAAAGATGCCACCGAAGACTCCACAACTTAATGGCTTGGCGGAGTGGATGAATCGGACTTTGGTTTAGAGAGCTCGATATTTGCTTTCACATGCCGGATTACCAAAGTCATTTTGGGGAGAAGCTTTGAACACGGCGGTTCACGTGATTAATGTAACACCCCAAACTAGGCGACTATTACAGTGCCGTGGACCCCCGACTGGGACCCACCAGGCGAATGAAAATTGATGACTTAGATAACATAATCGCAGTACCGAACCACATTATACCATCCATCACTCCGATGAGGAGTTTCAAGTACAACACACCCAAGATAATACAGAATACATGTATATTTTATATGAAGATAAAATATACAACACTGAATGAAACGGAGTATCCAAATGGAAATCTGCAGCGGAAAATAAAAGGACGACAACATGACTGACTGAAAGGATTGGGGCCCCCTACTAGTATCACTGGGACTCCTCGCCGTCAATGTTCTCTTCCCGTGCTTTTGCCTTGCCATGACCTGAAAACAATATCCCCCAACGGGGTCAGTTACACAGAACAACAATTCTCAAGACTTGAATAAACGCAATCATGAAATATCCTTTAGTTATGAATTTAAGCTGAAGAGAAGCATCATAGTACGCCCGTAATGTTCCGTGCGAGTGCACAAGACGAGTGCCCGGACACACCCGTCCTTGTACCTAATTAGTTTCACGGAGGTAAGCATTACCGTGTGCGCAGTCCAATGTATCGGTGAATCCAACACATGACTATCGTGTGCCCGACTAAAAATTCCACATATCCGCACCCAGCCACGGAATATGAATCCAGAAGGTCACACTATCAAAAGTGACCAAGATGATTATTAATGTATAACAACCCAACAAGGGTCAAGAATGACTCACCGAGATGAAATAATAATGAAATGAATGATAGCTCTTTGAAATGATTGGAACCGTCGTTCCTCGTGAATGAAATGATTATTTTGATAATTACACGTCTCAACATGATTAGTACACTGTGAATGATTATGATTTATGGATGAACAACAACGAAAGGAATGAGTATCCTTTTAACCGAGTAAGAATTAACTTACACAACACCGGTGAAAAATGTCCTTCCACGAACAAACGTCCTAAATGAGATGTCGGTCGCTCGAACAACCTTGAATAACACAATTACCAACAATCCATTCAACATCTGAATCAAACACAATGATAACTAACACAAAACGTTGATACGACTAAACCAAGTTCATTGGGGTATTATATCAAACACATTGTGACCAATCTTCGATTGTTTACAACCGATCCTTAACTATACCAATATCAAATCCCCAATGAGTGTTCCAAACCAACAAAATATTTTCAATACAATCAATAATCCAATATGAATATCCAAATTCGTGATTACAACAACAACTAATCGAATACCCCCAAATCCAACTCAATATTCAAAGTGTTCTTGGATAACCCTTCAATAATCCAATGAATATTCATACACACTCATAATCATACGTATATCTCTTCATACAACATGATTATAACGTTCAAAACATCATACCTCAACACAAAATCGAAATCCAAGATGTTGAGGAATATTACCTTTGAAGATCCAAACACTTTGATCCAATGAAATCGTGTTAAATCGACTATCCAAGCTTCACAAACAAATGAAGATGATGAAAACCGAACACCCAAGTGATTGATGATGAAAAATCTCTCCCTCAAGCTTTCTCTCTCTCGGAACAAGGTGAAGAAATGATAGAAATGAGCTCAAAGTCCCGTCCAAGTCCTTTAAATACTGCCATGGTTACGAACGTAACTCGACCTACTTACGGCCGTAACTCGACCTACTTACGGCCGTAACATCCCAAGTCAACGGCCTTATGGCCGTAACCAGCCACCTCATACGGGCGTAACTCGCCCTCATCCAAACACCTGCCGACAGTCATACAGCCATACCCGCACATGCCTTACGGGCGTAACTCGACCGATACGGCCATACCCGGCCAAACTTACGGGCGTATGAAGCCTTCGTCGAAACTGCCTGGGCACCCTGCCCGAATCGTACGGCCATAACCGGACAAGCCTTACGTCCGTACCAGCCTCATCTTACGGCCGTATGCCGAAACCCTTATGGTCGTATGTCCTATTCGTCCGAACTGTCCTGAAAACAATGAACGCATGTTACGGCCGTATCCGACAATCCTTACGGCCGTAACTCACCTTCGTCCAAAACCACCCTGAGCCAACGAATGCATGTTACGGCCGTAACTCGCTGCTGGGAGTGATAAAAATCCGACAACTCCGTCTACTCGTTACAAACGGTGAATGATTCTACGTACAATACTTGTATGATTGTAATTAAGTCCAATAACACGTGATAAATGATACTTCCAACACAATACTATATTCATGATTATTATGATAATACTCTCGTCTCGAATCTCAATCGGAGATGAATGACGATCTTTAACTGATACACGGTTACAAAATACCAATGATGAATACAAATGAATGAATCATGAATGATGAGTGATTATTAATGACTGAAAATTACTGAGTGACCATTACTGATTGATAATTACTGAATGATAATGAATGAATTACAACCGGGTATCACATACTCCCCCCTTAAAAAGAGTTTCGTCCTCGAAACTAAGGGTCAAACAACTCGGGATAACTCTCCCGCATACTATCCTCGGTTTCCCAAGTATCCTCTTCGACTCTGTGTCTAGACCACTGAATCTTGACCAAAGGAATCATCTTGTTCCTCAACTGTTTGATTCGCCGCTCTAAAACTCGTTTAGGATGCTCCTCATACGAATGATTATCCGCGATCTCGATTTCATCGAACTGAACTATGTGACTCGGGTCGGCAACATACTTCCGGAACTGAGAGATGTGAAACACATTATGAATTCGGCTCAGCGCCGGAGGTAAAGCCAATCGATAAGCCAGACTGCCTACTCGATCCAAAATCTCAAATGGCCCCGGACTCAACTTTCCCCGTTTTCCGAATCGGGAAATACCTCGACTCGGGGATACCTTGACCAACACGTGGTCACCTGCCTCGAACTCTAGTGGTCGACGACGATTATCTGCATATGATTTCTGTCGACTCTGAGCAGTCAACAAACGACTCCTGATCAAAGCTACCTTCTCAAGGGCAGCTATAAGCATATCGGGCTCGGTGCCGATTGATTCTGATAAGTCGTCCAAACACAAAGTAGATCGACAACGACGACCGTACAAGGCCTCGTAAGGTGCCATCTTAATCGAAGCATGCCAACTATTATTGTACGTGAACTCAATCAACGGTAGTTGGATTTCCCAATCGTCTTTCCAATCGAGGACGCATGCCCTCAACATGTCCTCCAATGTCTGAATAGTCCTCTCTAATTGTCCGTCGGACTGAGGATGAAAAGCGGTGCTGAGATTAAGCTGAGTTCCCATAGCACGATGAACTGATTTCCAAAAATGTGACACGAATCATCCGTCACGATCGGAAATGATACTCTTAGGAGTACCATGCAATCTCACCATCTATTTGATGAACAACTGGGCAAGTCTTTCGGGACCTCATGTATCCTTAATCTCGAGGAAATGAGCTGACTTAGTTAAACGGTCCATAACTACACAAATTATATTCATGCCACGACGACTCATCGGCAAACTCATGATGAAATCCATAGAAATATCTTCCCACTTCCACTCTGGAATAGGGAGTGGTTTCAGCATACCTATCGGTCGCTGATGTTCTATCTTGACTTGCTGACAGGTTAAACATCTCGAAACAAATTCTACGACTTCTCGCTTCATATTACTCCACCAGTAATTTTGCTTCAAGTCCTTGTACATCTTGCTAGACCTCGGATGAATGGAATAAGGGGTAGCATGAGCTTTTCTCAAAATTGAGTTTTTCATCTCGTCATTCGCCGGTACGCATAACCGATTCTTAAATCGCAAAAGTCTATCCTCGTGGACCACAAATCCAGGGGCTTTCCCTTGAGCCACATCCTCACGGATGCGCAACAATGATGGGTCCGAACCCTGATTCACTCTGATTGCCTCCTCAAGTGGCGATGAAATCTCTAACATGCAAAGTTGCCCTTGCACTCGCTGAAGCCAGACCTCAATCTCGGGTCTAAGAATTTCCTGTTGAAGCTCCTTCTTAACTGTCAAATGATCAAGCATTTGCTCCTGAACAGACTTACGACTCAAGGCATCGGCAACCACATTTGCCTTACCCGGGTGGTACAGGATCTCAATATCATAATCTTTTATTAGTTCTAACCACCGCCATTGTCGCATATTTAACTCCTTCTGAGTAAATATATACTTCAAACTCTTATGATCGATGAATATCTGACAGGTGACGCCATAAAGGTAATGACGTCAAATCTTCAACGCGAAAACCACGGCTGCTAGTTCCAGATCATGGGTTGGATAATTAACCTCGTAAGGTCTCAATTGCCGTGAAGCATAGGCAATAACCTTCCCATTCTGCATTAATACACATCCTATACCGTGTCCGGACGCGTCACTATAAACCACAAATCCTTCCGTCCCTTGTGGCAAGGAAAGGACAGGTACTGAAATTAACCGGCTCTTGAGTTTTTCAAAACTCTGCTGACACGCGTCGGACCACGTGTATTTCTTATCCTTTCGCAAAAGGTTCGTCATTGGTTGAGCGATTTTAGAAAATCCTTCCACAAACCGCCGATAATAACCAGCTAATCCGAGAACGCTTCGGATTTCCTTAATATTATTCGGAGGTAACCAATCTCAGATAGCCTCCGTCTTTTGAGGATCAACACGCACACCGTTTGATGAAATTACATGTCCGAGAAACGTCACTTTGGACATCCAGAACTCACATTTGGAAAACTTTCCATAAATTTGCTCTCGTCTCAACACGTCGAGCACCTGATGAAGGTGAAACTCGTGCTCCTCCCGGTCACGAGAATAAATTAAAATTTCATCAATGAAGACAACCACAAACTGATCCAAAAAGTCGATGAAAACCCGATTCATTAACTCCATGAATACCGCAGGTGCATTAGTTAACCCAAATGGCATTACCACGAACTCATAATGACCATAGCGTGTTCAAAACGCCGTCCTCGCGATATCCGACTCTCGAATTCGCAACTGATGATATCCAGATCTTAAGTCGATCTTGGAAAATACTGAAGCTCTCTGAAGTTGATCTAAGAGATCATCAATACGGGGTAGAGGATACTTATTCTTGATCGTCACCCTATTTAACTCCCGATAATCAATACACAAGCGAAACGAACCATCCTTCTTCTTGACAAACAACACTGGTGCTCCCCACGGGGACGCACTCGGTCGGATATTACCTTTCTCGAACAACTCCTCAAGTTGATTCTTCAACTCCTGCATTTCGGTCGGGGCCATTGGATATGGTGCCTTCGATATTGGACACATGTCGGGCTCTAACTCAATCATAAATTCCACATCTCTCTGTGGAGGTAAACCAGGTAACTCGTCTGGAAACACGTCGGCATATTCTCTCACTACCGGAATATCCGCCAACACTATTGGTAATTTCTCGGTTTTGGTCATAAAGCACCAATAACCAACACACCCCTGACTGAGTAATTTCACTGCTTTCATCAAATTAATGACCTTACCAGAACAGCCGAGATTACCTCCCTGGAAAACACATTCGACCCCATCGTCTGAAATGATAGTGACCATACGCTTACGGACACTAATGATGGCATCGTGACGATCCATCCAATCAATACCCAAAATGACATCGTCTCTCGGTAAATCTACCATGATTAGGTCGGCTAACCAATCACGGCCATGAAGTTGAATCGGACAATTCTTAATCTCATAATTTCCGATAATTCGTCTACCATCAGGTAGACCAATGACATACGGCTCACAACTAGCAGGACTACCCAGGCGTAGTCTACTCAAACATGATTCGAAAATGAATGAATGCGATGCACCAGTATCAAAAAGGGTACACACAGGTTGAGATAGAATATCGAGTGTACCTGAGATCATCCGGGCCTCCAGATCGTCGGTCCTCTTCATCTCATAAATTTGAGGCTTGCTAGTCCCAGCACCGGACGCTCACATCTGATGACTATAGGCTCCACTTTTATTCGCTCCTGTTGTCTTGAACGACGCACACTAAGTGGCTTGATTATGAACAGCTGACTGCTTCGGGGCCTGAGATGACGTCGGAGTAGGTTTGGAGTCCCTTCGGCAAAAACGGGCCTTATGCCCAGCAATCCCACAGTTATGGCATGTGATAGTCTGCCTCGGACACTTGGTGCTGACATGACCAAGTTCTCCACAATTGAAACAGGTGATGGCTGAACTGGCCGTTTGGGACTGTGATTCAGCCAGTCTGGGCGCCACAGGAGGTCGCTCAGAGAAAGTAGAACCCGCACGAGGCTTCTTGAAGGTTGTCTGACCACCTTCAGACTGATTATGATTCTTTGACTTCTTGCTAGCATATGAAGGTTGCTGCTTAGCAATCTCCTTAGCAGTAAGCTCATAAGTAAGAACTTTTTTGATGAATTCGGCCAGAGTGGTGCAATTATGATTGAGCAACTGCATCCGCATACGGGGTTTCAGCCTCTTGCTGAAATACTTAATCTTATCCGCCTCGGAGTGAATGATAGATGAGCTGAAAGGAAGAAGTTCCTGAAATTTCTCGGCGATGGCGAGGACATCATCTTCCACTGAGGGGTCGGGAGTGAGTAATTCTGATAACTTGGCCTCTCTAAGTATGGCCGGATAATACCTCTCCATCATGAGAGTCTTGAATTGATCCCAAGTACATGATCCGTCGGTGGGTTTCAACGATAACCACCATGAATGAGCGCTCTTACCCAGATAGTAAGCCGCAACTGAAACTTTGTGTCCTTCGGGACACTCTACCATAGCAAATAACTTCTCGAAATGCTCAAGCCAGTGAATAATATCTGCCGGTTCAGATGAACCCTCAAAAGTAGGTGGCCTTTGGCGAGAGATGTCGCCAATGATACTGCTCACACTCCTCTCTTGCCTCTGAGGTGGCGGCGGAGGATCCTGTTGATTTTGAGTAGATCAGTTATGCATCATCTCTATCAGTTGTGCCATCTGAGTCATTTGGGCCATCATGCCCTGCATAAAAGCGAGTGGATCAACCCGAACACCTTCTGACTGAGATGTGTCCCGGGTACGACTCCCTGATAGTGAATGATTACGTCCAGGTGAATGAGTGGCATCGTCGCTGCTCGATGAATTGGCATTATTCCTAGCATTCGCACGTGTATTCACATGACCTCTAGGGTTTCGGCCCGCACCGCATCCTCGTCCCCCACGTCCTCTGCCTGCTCTCTCCATACTGAAGTAGGAAAGTCACATGATAATTATAACTCTCATATGAATATCACATTATGATTACGTCATGAAGTGATGAAAATGAGCATACGCGCTCTAACACAGTGATTGCTTGAATGATTAACTGAGGTGACATGATTATCTGATGATATTCTTGAAATGATTATCTTGAACAAGTTAACAAGATTAATGATATGATCCTCTAGATCAACAACTGAACAGTGAAATGAACTGAGTGATTAATGAGTTAACATGATCGACATGATCAAAATGAATGATGATGAGGATTGTTAACTGATGAATGATGAATCAATGATTCTTATTGCCAGAAATTATACTATGGCGTCAGAAATCTTACAGTTCTTTCGGTCTGAGGGGCTCGGCATTTGCACAGGTCACACGTGACGCGAAAGTCCAATGATACTAGTCCGATGACGATGATTTCAAATGAGACATGACTATTACAGTGCCGTGGACCCCCGACTGGGACCCACCAGGCGAATTAAAATTGATGACTTAGATAACATAATCGCAGTACCGAACCACATTATATCACCCATCACTCCGATGAGGAGTTTCAAGTACAACACACCCAAGATAATACAGAATACATGTATATTTTTTATGAAGATAAAATATACAACACTGAATGAAACGGAGTATCCAAATGGAGATCTGCAGCGGAAAATAAAAGGACGACAACATGAATGACTGAAAGGAATGGGGCCCCCCTACTAGTATCACTAGGACTCCTCGTCGTCAACGTTCTCTTCCTGTACTTTTGCCTTGCCATGATCTGAAAACAATATCCCCCAATGGGGTCAGTTACACAGAACAACAATCCTCAAGAGTTGAATAAACACAATCATGAAATATCCTTTAGTTATGAATTTAAGCTGAAGAGGAGCATCATAGTACGCCCGTAATGTTCTGTGCGAGTGCACAAGACGAGTGCCCGGACACACCCGTCCTTGTACCTAATAGTCTCACGGAGGTAAGCATTACCGTATGCACAGTCCAATATATCGGTGAACCCAACACATGACTATCATGTGCCCGACTAAAAATTCCACACATCCACACCCGGCCACGCAATATGAACCCAGAAGGTCACACTATCAAAAGTGACCAAGATGATTATTAATGTATAACAACCCGACAAGGGTCAAGAATGACTCACTGAGATGAAATAATAGTGAAATGAATGATAGCTCTTTGAAATGATTGGAACCGTCATTCCTCGTGAATGAAATGATTATTTTGATAATTACACGTCTCAACATGATTAGTACACTGTGAATGATTATGATTTATGAATGAACAACAACGAAAGGAATGAGTATCCTTTTAACCGAGTAAGAATTAACTTACACAACACCGGTGAAAAATGTCCTTCCATGAACAAACGTCCTAAATAAGATGTCGGTCGCTCGAACAACCTTGAATAACATAATTACCAACAATCCATTCAACATCCGAATCAAACACAATGATAACTAACACAAAACGTCGATACGACTAAACCAAGTTCATTGGGGCATTATATCAAACACGTTGTGACCAATCTTCGATTGTTTACAACCGATCCTTAACTATACCAATATCAAATCCCCAAGGAGTGTTCCAAACCAACAAAACATCTTCAATACAGTCAATAATCCGATATGAATATCTAAATTCGTGATTACAATAACAACTAATCGAAAACCCCCAAATCTAACTCAATATTCAAAGTGTTCTTGGATAACCCTTCAATAATCCAATGAATATTCATACACACTCATAATCATACGTATATCTCTTCATACAACATGATTATAACGTTCAAAACTTCATACCTCAACACAGAATCGAAATCCAAAATGTTGAGGAATATTACCTTTGAAGATCCAAACACTTTGATCCGATGAAATCGTGTTAAATCGATTATCCAAGCTTCACAAACAAATGAAGATGATGAAAACTGAACACCCAAGTGATTGATGATGAAAAATCTCTCCCTCAAGCTCTCTCTCTCGGAACAAGGTGAAGAAATGATAGAAATGAGCTCAAAGCCCCGTCCAAGTCCTTTAAATACTACCATGGTTACGGTCGTAACTCGGCCTACTTACGGCCATAACATCCCAAGTCAACGGCCTTACGGCCGTAACCAACCACCTCATACGGGCGTAACTCGCCCTCGTCCAAACACCTGCCGACAGTCATACGGCCGTACCCGCACATGCCTTATGGGCGTAACTCGACCGATACGGCTGTACCCGGCCAAACTTACGGGCGTATGAAGCCTTCGTCGAAACTGCCTGAGCACTCTGCCCGAATCGTATGGCCATAACCGGACAAGCCTTACGGCCGTACCAGCCTCATTTTACGGTCGTATGCCGCAACCCTTACGGCCGTAAGTCCTATTCGTTCGAACTGTCCTGAAAACAACAAACGCATGTTATGGTTGTATCCGACAATTCTTACGGCCGTAACTCACCTTCGTCCAAAACCACCATGAGCCAACGAATGCATGTTACGGCCGTAATGCCTAACTAGTTACGGCCGTAACTCGCTGCTAGGAGTGACAAAAATCCGACAACTCCATCTACTCGTTACAAACGGTGAATGATCCGACGTACAATACTTGTATGATTGTAATTAAGTCCAATAACACGTGATAGATGGTACTTCCAACACAAGACTATATTCATGATGATTATGATAATACTCTCGTCTCGACTCTCAATCGGAGATGAAAGACGATCGGTAACTGATACATGGTTACAAAATGCCAACGATGAATACAAATGAATGAATCATGAATGATGAGTGATTATTAATGAGTGAAAATTACTGAGTGACCATTACTGATTGATAATTACTGAATGATAATGAATGAATTACAATTGGGTATTACAATTAATTTGACACCGTGTGTTTCTTTGAAGTTTGATGTCCCGGACAAAGTGTGGAGCAGTAAAGACATTTCATATCGACACTTATGGGTTTTCAGATGTAAAGCATTTATACACATTCCCAAAGATGAGAGGTCGAAGCTTTGACTCCAAGACGAAGCCATGTATCTTTATTGGCTATGGTCTTGATGAGTTCGGGTAGAGATTGTATGACCCGGTGACTAAGAAGCTTGTTCGTTTCAGAGATGTTGTTTTTTTTGAAGATCAAACGATGAAGGATGTTGAGAATGGGGAGTCGGCTCCACAACATGATTATGATCTTATTGATTTGGACCTCGTTCCTCCACAACATGTTGAGACACCCGGTGGAGATGATGGCCAAAACAATGAACAAAATGACGCTGATGACAAAGATGAGTTGGTACAATATGATATCGATGGAGTTCATCCCGAGCTACCCGTAACGAACATGCCCTCATTTGTGCCACTTAGACAGTCGACGAGGGCCCGTCATCCCTCCACTCGTTACTCGACCAATGAGTATGTTTTACTCACCGATGAGGGAGAGCCCGAATATTTTGAGGAGGCTATGGAGGATGAGAACAAGAATGAGTGGATGGATGCCATGCAAGACGAGATGATCTCATTGCACAAGAACAACACATACGAGTTGGTGAAGTTTTCGAAGGGCAAGAGAGCTTTGAGAAATAAATGGGTGTATAAGGTGAAGTCGGAGGAGCATACTTCATTACCCCGATACAAAGCTAGACTCGTAGTCAAGAGCTTTAGTCAAAAGAAAGGCATTGATTTTGACGATATTTTTTCTCCAGTTGTGAAGATAGGATCGATTCGATTGGTCCTTGGTATAGCGGCGAGTCTTGACCTTGAGATTGATCAAATGGATGTCAAGATGACATTTCTTCATGGAGACATCGACAAAGAGATATATATGAAGAAACCTGAAGGGTTTCAGGTTAAGAGAAAAGAGGATTATGTTTGTAGACTCCGTAAGAGTCTATACGGCTTGAAGCAAGCACTACGACAATGGTATAAAAAGTTCGAGTCGGTTATGGGGGAGCAAGTTTATAGGAAGACGACCCTGGACCATTGCGTGTTTTTCAAGAAATTTGGAGATGATAATTTTATCATCCTATTGCTTTATGTGGATGACATGTTGATCGTTGGCAAGAATGCCGAAAGGATTGCCAATTTGAAGAAAGAGTTGAATAAGTCTTTTGCCATGAAAGACTTGGGGCCTGCTAAGTAGATTCTTGGGATAAGAATCACTCGGGATAGAGCAGCCTAGAAATTACACATGTCACAAGAGCAATATATTGAGAAGGTGCTTAAGCGGTTTAACATGGATAAAGCTAAAGTTGTTAGTTCGCCTCTTACTAACAATTTTAAATTGACGAGCAAGGATTGCCCTACGACGAAGGAAGAGATTGAGGAAATGGATAAAGTTCCTTATGACTCTACGGTCGGGAGTTTGATGTATGCCATGGTATGTACGAGGCCCGACATTGCTCATGCCGTGGGAGTGGTGAGCCGTTTTCTATCCAATCCGAAAAAGAAGCATTGAGAAGCATAAAGTGGATATTTAGATATTTACGGGGTATTTTCAAATTGTGGATTACATTTGGAAATGGAAAAGCGATGCTTGTTGGTTATTCCGATTCTGATTTGGCAGGAAACGAGGATAATAGAAAATCCACTTCTAGATATTTGATGATGTTTGCATGGGGAGCCGTGTCATGGCAATCGAGATTGCAAAAGTGTGTTGCCTTGTCAACAACGGAGGCCAAGTATATTGCGGTGGTGGAAGCGAGTAAAGAGCTCTTATGGCTGAAAATATTTTTACGAGAGCTCGGCTTCCGACAACGGCGTTACGTGGTTCTTTGTGATAGTTAGAGTGCGATTCACTTGGCAAAGAATGCGACTTTTCACAAAAGAACAAAACATATCGATGTACGATATTATTGGATTCGAGATGCATTGGAGGACGGTTTCACTATAAGAATAAACATCCAAGACTTCTGATCATATCTGAAGTAAAAACGTTATAATTACTGAAGTCTATGTTCGTGTAGTAAAAGGTATACTTTAGACTTTGCTTTTTGTGCGAAGTCTAATATCCTAATAACCGAATTCTATCTCGGTTTTTTTTAATTATGATCCAAATATAGGGGTAAGTGAAGTAAAAGAATGCCTTAACTATGGTTATTTTATAATTGGCGTAGTAGAAAAAGGACTTTCTACTTCAGTTATTGTATAATACATATTAGTATTTTCTGCAGTAATATATTGTAATACCCGAGATTCTAATGTGTTTTTGAACACTGTGACATTGTATATGTTGTATTTGATCTGAGTTTTATCCAGCGTATTTCATGATCCGGTGTTGTTGAGTGTATGATTTCATGATTGTGTTCAAAATTGTAATTTTTGCACATGTAGCGCACGCTAACGACTAGGCGTAGCGTACACTAATTTGGGTTTGGTAGCACACGCTGTGTATGAACCTTAGCGCGCGCTATATGTAGTGAACTTGATTAAGATAGGGTGGTAGGTGAGATCATCCGCGGATCTTGGTCGGAACATGTCGGGATAAACCTGGATGGCTTTTGGAAAAGCCGAGTCAATGCTGTTTAGCGCACGCTACTGGTATGAGGATAGCGCACGCTAAATGTTGAGTACAGTGAGGTAAGTAAGCTTCGTATGGCCGTTAGCGCACGCTATATGAGAGGTAGCGTACGCTAATTTATGTACTTAGCACACGTAAAGGGATGTTAGCGTACGCTAAGTCGAGAACAGGCAGAAACAGTTGACTGCAAGCCCGTTAGCGCACGCTATGTATATGGCCGTAGCGCGCGCTAATAACCATTTTCTATAAATAGGACAACACCCATCCTCATTTTTTCAGTTACACCACTTCTCATACTCGGTTTCTTAGACTTGGAGGGTCACTCTCTCCATCTTAAACTTCTCATATCATCATCCTAGCTCGAGTTCGAAGATTCTAGACCTCGGAGATTGGTGTTCAAGCTCTCGGTGTTGAATTTCTTCAAGTTTCTCCTTGTTCTTCACTATTTTGAGGTAGGTGATTCTTCACCAACTGGACTAAGTATTCTTAAGAATGTTTTGAACATGTTTTGAGATTATCTAGTCAGTTGAATTCGTGCGTAGTCGAACATCATGTTGTTAAAAGAATATTTTTCGATGTTTCGGTACTTCTTCATCGTTTAGAACATTGAACCTTGTAGTGTCTGAACTTCTAAGCACAATCATGAAGCTACAAAACCGATTATGGCAAGTTTATGGAGATTATCAAGTTCTTATGTATTACTTAATGAAATTATACGTATTGGGACATTTAATGGATTGAACTTAGGATATTTTCTTGAAGAAGAAGATGATTAACAAAGTGAACCTAGTAATCAAGTTCTTGTGGTGTTCTACGGGGTAATTTCGATATCTTGATTGGCTTGGATAAGTGAAGAACATGATTAGAATCATTGTAAGAAGAATTATCCTGTGATGTATTGAAGAATCCGATCGTGGGATACATTTGATCTTAGGTAGGATACTATGAGTTTTTTTTGTCAAGGGTTAGCATCCTAATGTTGATTCAAATCCGAATTGATATAGGGCAGCGTAGTAAGCTCGCATGTTTGAGAATATCAAGCTCTTTTTGATGTTCTTGATGATTAAACCGATTATCCGGAACCGTTAGTTATACCGGTGTTATTATTTGTTGAAGGTTTGGGTTTTGGTGGATTGATCGAGTGAGAGTTCTTCGAGCTGGTTGAAGATTTATTCTTCGTAGTAACAACCCTTATCGCCATTCTAAGGCAAGTATCGCAATTTGTTAATGTTGGTATTTTGAGCATGCATGTGGTTTATTCATGTTGTTGAACATGGGATTTATTTCGTTAAATTGTATGATATTCGTTATCGAGTGTTGTATGTTCATGTTGATGGACATAGCGATTTTTCATATATGTATGCATGAGTTGTGTTTGAGTATGTTGTGCGATCTATGCCGAGGGCGCTGGATCGGATGTCCACCTCGTCACTACAAAAAAAAACAGTTTTTACCGACGCCAAACGCCGTTGGTAAAACAGAAAATGGCGTCGGTAAAAAAATTACCGACACCATTACCTACGACAATCCGCCGTTGGAAAAACGCTCGATGGTAATTTTTTACCGACGCCATTACCGACGCTGCCATTTACCGACGCCAGTTTTGGCGTCGTTAAATTAAAAAAAATCTAAAAAAGTCAGGTCAGGACTCCGGCGGGTCACGTCCGGGCTTAGGCGGGGCTCAGACGGGTTAGGTCCGGGCTCAGGCGGGTCAGGTTCGGTCAGGTCCGGGTCCGGGTCCGTGCGGGTCAGGTTCGGGCTCCATTCAATTTTAAATGGTTGAAAAAGATTTTGGTTTATAAACCACAGAAAACACTACTGTTTTTTCGATGTGGGATAGTGTAAAAAATTTACCGACGCCAAAATGGCGTCGTTAATGGCGTAAACGACGTCGTTAAATTAAAAAAAATAAAAAAAATACCTACGCCAAAATGGCGTCGGTAAATGGCGTCGGTAAACGGCGTCGTTAATTGTGAAAAAAGAAAAAAAGATAATAATAAAAATTTACCAATGCCGAAGTGGCGTCGGTAAGGTCGTCGGTAAATAGCGTCGGTAAACGGCGTCGTTAATTGTTAAAAAAAAAAATAAGTCTGCGAACCGGTCATCGGTAATGGTGTCGGTAAATTAATTAAATAACGGGCGTCGGTAATGGCATCGGTAAATTATAAGTTTAACAACGGCGGGTACGGGCGTCGGTAAATGGCGTCGGTAAAAATTGTTTTTTTGTAGTGCGTGTTGGTCCGACGGGATCATCTTGGGATCTATGCTGAGGGCGCTGGATCATTGGACGGGTTTTTCCACCTCGTGTTGGTCCGACGGGATCATCTTGGGATCTATGCTGAGGGCGCTGGATCATTGGAATACCCATATTGTGTTAATGAAATCTTGTTGATTCGCATTGTTGGATTCCAGTAGCGGAAGTCCGTGTTGTGTATTTTGTTATGTATTGTTGTTGCATATTCGATTTGTTTAATATGATACTTGTACTAGCATCGTTTTGCTAACCCCTTCGGGGGTGGATATTTGTTTTGATGTTCAGGTAGCCGAGGAGCGGGAAAACAGCCACAGTACCGACGTGACGACAAAGGGGCTCAGTGATGTTTGTTGTTATTGTGACTTGTCTTTTGGATTATTTTTCAGTACTAGAGTACGTGTGTTTCATTAATATTTCGAGATGGTTGTATTAATGAACTCATTTGATCTGTTGAAACCGGTTTTGTATTTTGAACTTTTATGGTAATGTTGTATTATATTTACATTTCTTCTGATTAGCCTTGTAAATCCTTACTTAAAGGGTTTACGGTGCTGTAATTATTCCGAATATCTCGGGGTGTTACAGAATATGGTATCGGAGCTAAGATTCATGGATATCTTGGCAGTCGGGTTTTAGTTGGGTCTGTTTACGTTATTTGATTTACGGGTCGTTCGTAACATCACTGTTCAGCCAACGTTGTCATGTGGACCGTGATTGTAAGTCTCCTAATCTCTTATACTACCGTTGTACTTAATTTCTGTTTTGTGAATATTGACGGGCTTTATTTTTGAAAACTTTGCCCTGAATATTGAGTAATTGTGTTTATAGTATGTTGAGGGGAGGACGTGGATGCGGACGTGGTAATGTGAGACAGGAGGATTCAGTGACTACCCTAGAATTATCGGCTAGTCGAACCGATTCCCATTCTGGAGGACAACAAGGATCAGCGAATGACAATGCAAATCCTAACATGTCGGGAGTGCTTCAACAGGTGGTTGCTCAGATAAACCAGTTCGCTCAGGTAGTTGACCGCATGCAGACGACAATGGGACATCATCATAACGAGGATAATCGGGGAGACAGATGGCTTACTGAGGTGGTCAAATTGCACCCGCCAAAATTTAACGGTTCTGCTGAGGCACTTACTTGGGATCATTGGCTGAAGGAGTTAGAGAAGATATTTGCGGGGATTAACTGTCCCGCGGACCGAAAAGTTCCTATTGCCCAGTATTTTCTGACTGGGAAAGCTTTTGACTGGTGGGAAGCTATTCGAACTCAGAATCATAATGCTGACTGGATGTAATTCAAACTAATGATGGAAGCATAATATTGTCCTCGTCCAGTTAGAGAGGCTAGAATCTGAGAGTTTTTCTCACCGCAGAGTTCGGAAGCATCTGTGACATACATAATCAAGACTTTTAATCATCAGCTAACTTGTGTGCGACACTTAGTCAGGACGGAGGCGGAGAAGATTTTTCATTTCGATATGCGGATGAAGCCGGAGATTCAGCAGTACATGTCCGGATTCGAGTGTACTACGTTGCGACAGTATCAAGACAAAGAGCTGGCCTACGACATGAAAGAGGCAGCGGTGGAGAAATCGATGGAGGCAAAGAAGCAGAAAGTGTCTGGCAACTTCTCGGAAAACAAGAGTGGTGGGCCCCGCAAGGGCCAGTCTTCATTTTATTCATCTAAGAAACCTCCACATCCTTATCGAGGTGGAAAGAAGTTCCGGACAACATCAGCAGTTTCGGACGCATCAAAGAAGTGCTATAATTATGGTCGAGCAGGGCATATTTGATGTGATTGTCCCGTTCCTTCTGTGACTTGTTTCGAATGTGCGCAAGAAGGGCACCGCGCGAATTTTTGTGGAAATGTGACTAGATCATTTGGTACTCGCACTCCAGCGCCAGTTCCGAAAGAGATAAGTGTGAACCAGACGCAGCAGAGTGGGTTTCAGCAGCAGAATGTTGGGAAAAGAGAGGCATCCAGTGCTGGGTCCATTCCTCCATGCATGTATGAGATGAGGAATCTGACGATCAGAACACTGCTGTTGCATCAGGTATGATTCAGATCCTTTTGCAACCAGTTAGTGTCTTATTCGATTCAGGAGCTATGCATTCTTTCATATCATTGAACTGTGTTAATCGTTTGAAAATCTCGTGTTTATTTGATTGTGAGCCTTATGTTGTGGGTTTAACGAGCGGAGAGAGAATTGTGGGAACCCTAGAAACTAGAGATTTTCCAGTGTCTATAGGAGGGAGAGATTGGCCATCGAATCTTATTGTAGTCGACATCCATGGTGACGATTTAATTCTCGGAGACGATTGGCTCAACCGTTATGGAGCTATTTTGAATTACCGAAAGAGAGTCATTTCTATCATTGATTATGACGGATCTGAACATTTATTTAAAGGATGGAGACTAGGAAGCTCGGGAAAATTGATCAAAGCTATGAAAGCAGTGAAATTACTGAAGCAGGGATGTCACGGATTTTGGTGCTATGCCATGAAGAAAGAAGAAGGAGTAGAGCTCTCATCTATTCCAGTTGTGAACGAATTCTCAAATGTATTCCCTGACGAACTACCTGGGTTACCTTCGCGGAGAGAAGTGGAGTTCAATATTGAATTAGAGCCTGGAACTGCTCCTATTTCCAGAGCACCATACCATATGGCGCCAACCGAGATGTATGAACTGAAGAAGCAACTGGAGGAATTATTGCAGAAGGGTTACATTCAACCTAGTGTTTCTCCTTGGGGAGCTCCCGTTCTCTTTGTCTGGAAGAAAGATGGATCCCTCCGATTATGTATTGATTACAAGGAGCTAAATAAGGTGACAATCAAGAACAAGTATCCTATACCTCGGATCGACGACTTGTTTGACCAACTGCAGGGGGCCAGAGTATTCTCTAAGATCGATTTGCGATCAGGGTACCATCAGTTGAGAATTAAGGAATCGGACATACCGAAATCTGCTTTCAGATCCCGGTATGGGCACTATGAATTTGTGGTGATGCCATTCAGACTTACCAATGCTCCTGCGGTATTTATGCAATCGATGAATCGGGTATTCTTAGAATACCTAGATAAGTTTGTGGTCGTTTTCATTGATGACATCTTGATCTATTCGAAAGACACAGAGGAGCATGATGAGCATTTGCGTATTGTTTTGAGCACCTTGAGGAATGAATAGCTTTATGCGAAACTTTATGCGAGTTATGGCTTAGGGAAGTAACCTTCCTTGGGCATGTGATATCAGCTGATGGATTTCAAGTGGACCCGAAGAAAGTCAAAGCAATCTTGGAATGGTAATATCCTAATAACGTGAAAGAAGTCCGAAGCTTCTTAGGACTTGCTGGATATTATCGCCGTTTTGTAGAGGGATTTTCCAAAATTGCTCGTCCGCTCACTCAGCTGTTACAGAAAACTCAAAAGTTTGCATGTAATGAGAAATGCTAGGCCGGTTTTGAGGAACTTAAGAGAAGAGTGACGACAGCGCCTATACAAGCGTTACCAGATGGAACTGATGGATTCATGGTGTATAGCGACGCTTCAAATCAGGGTATGGGATGTGTGTTGATGCAAAAGGATAGGGTGATTGCCTATGCCTCTCGACAGTTGAAACCGTACGAAGTTAATTACCCGACTCATGATCTGGAGTTAGCAGCTGTGGTCTTTGCTTTGAAAATTTGGCGACATTATTTATACGGCACTCATTGTCAGATCTTTACAGATCATAAGAGCCTCAAGTATATTTTCAGTCAGAAGGAATTAAACATGAGGCAGAGAAGGTGGCTGGGATTGATCAAGGATTACGACTTGGAAATCCTCTATCATCCAGGCAAAGCAAATGTGGTAGCTGATGCACTGAGCCGCAAACTGGTTTCTCTTCGGGTATTGGAAGCGCTCACGTCCCAAATCAGCATTCAAAGAGAACTTATCCACGAAGGGATTGAAGTATGGTCACCAGGAATCCAAGGGCAACTATACGTGATGGAACTAACTTCGTCACTAGTCGAGGAAATCAAATCTAAGCAGTTGAACAATTCTCTGATTCTTTGATTATGTGATGAAGTAGAGAAAGGGAAGGCCCCAGGATTCGTGATGCAGGATGATGGAGTTCTGAGATTTCAGAGTCGACTTTGCGTTCCCGAGGATGATGTTTTGAGACAGACAATCCTGAAGGAAGCTCACAGCGTGCCCTATTCTATTCACCCAGGCAGCAGTAAGATGTATAAGGATCTAAAACAAAATTTCTAGTGGGGAAATATGAAGAAGGACGTAGCAGAATACGTTTCGAAATGTTTGACTTGTTAGCAGGTTAAGATTGAACATCAGCGACCTGCCGGAATGTTAAAGCCACTTCCGATCCCTGAGTGGAAGTGGGAGGACATATCGATGGATTTCATCACCAATATGCCAAGGACCAAGATGGAAATGAACATGATTTGGGTTGTAGTTGATCGACTAACCAAGTCGGCTCATTTCCAAGGAATTAAAGACACTTGGGGACTAGAGAAATTGGCGCGAGTATTTATTTCAGAGATAGTCCGATTGCATGGTACACCGAAGACCATTATTTCAGATTGAGATGGTCGCTTCGTATCGCACTTTTGGAAGGCAGTTCACAGGGCTTTGGGGACCGAGCTGAACTTTAGCACGGCTTATCATCCTCAGACGGACAGTCAGTCCGAAAGGACTATTTAGACAGTAGAAGACATGCTTAGAACTTGTGCCTTAGATTGGTCAGCCGACTGGGAGGTTCATTTGCCCTTAATTGAATTCACCTAGAACAATAGTTGGCATGCTTCCATTAATATGGCACCGTTCGAAGCGTTATATGGGAGAAGATTTAGATTGCCCCTGTGTTGGGATGATTCTTCTGACTTGATTGGGACGGAACCAGAGTTGATAGTTCAGACTCAAGAGAAGATAGCTTTAATTCGGGAAAGGTTGTTGACTGCCCAGAGTCGACAGAAGTCTTATGCTGATGTGCGTCGTCGCCCACTGGAGTTTGAGATTGGGGACCACGTACTATTGAAGGTGTCTCCTACTTGGGGAGTTTTCCATTTTGGGAGGAAAGGTAAGCTAAGTCCGAGATATATCGGACCATTTGAGATCCTCGAGAGAGTTGGGGATCTAGCATATAGATTGGACTTACCGTCATCGCTGACTCACGTTCACAATGTATTCCACATATCCCAATTGCGGAAGTATGTACCAGATTCCAGTCATATTATTGATTTCGGCGAGATCGAGATAGCTAATGACGGTACCTTCGAAGAGAGACCAATCAAAATACTCGAAAGTCGGATAAAATAATTGAGGAATAAAACAATATCCTTGGTTAAAGTGCAATGGTCACGACACGGAGTCGAAGAGGCCACGTGGGAAATAGAGGACAGTATGAAGATTAGATATCCAGAATTATTTTCATCTTAAGTTTCGGGACGTAACTTCTTTTTAGGGAGAGAGGATGTAATACCCGAGATTCTAATGTGTTTTTGGACACTGTGACATTATATATGTTGTATTTGATCTGAGTATTATCCAGCATATTTCATGATCCGGTGTTGTTGAGCGTATGATTTCATGATTGTGTTCAAAATTGTAATTTTTGCACTTGTAGCGCACGCTAACGACTAGGCGTAGCGAACGCTAATTTGGGTTTGGTAGCGCACACTGTGTATGAACCTTAGCGCGCACTATACGTAGTCAACTTGATTAAGACAGGATGGTAGGTGAGATCAGCCACGGATCTTGGTCAGAACATGTCGGGATGAACCTAGACGGCTTTTGGAAAATCCGAGTCAACGCTGTTTAGCGCACGCTACTGGTATGAGGATAGCGCAGGCTAAATGTTGAGTACAGTGAGGTCAGTAAGCTTCGTATGGCCGTTAGCGCACGCTATTTGAGTGGTAGCGTACGCTAATTTATGTACTTAGCGCACGTAAATGGATGTTAGTGTACGCTAAGTCGAGAACAGGCAGAAACAGTAGACTGCATTCCCGTTAGCGCACGCTATGTATATGGCCGTAGCGTGCGCTATGTATATGGCCGTCGCGCGCGCTAATAACCATTTTCTGTAAATAGGACAACACCCATCCTCATTTTTTTCAGTTACACCACTTCTCATACTCGGTTTCTTAGACTTGGAGGGTCACTCTCTCCATCCTAAACCTCTCATATCATCATCCTAGCTCGAGTTCGAAGATTCTAGACATTGGAGATTGGTGTTCAAGCTCTCGGTGTTGAATTTCTTCAAGTTTCTCCTTGTTCTTCACTATTTTGAGATAGGTGATTCTTCACAAACTGGACTAAGTATTCTTAAGAATGTTTTGAACATGTTTTGAGATTATCTAGTCAGTTGAATTCGTGCGTAGTCGAACATCATGTTGTTAGAAGAATATTTTTCAATATTTCGGTACTTCTTCATCGTTTAGAACATTGAACCTTGTAGTGTCTGAACTCCTAAGCACAATCATGAAGCTACAAAACCAATTATGGCAAGTTTATGGAGATTATCAAGTTCTTATGTATTACTTAATGAAATTATACGTATTGTGACATTTAATGGATTGAACTTAGGATATTTTCTTGAAGAAGAAGATGATTAACAAAGTGAACCTAGTAATCAAGTTCTTGCGGTGTTCTACGGGGTAATTTAGATATCTTGATTGGCTTGGATAAATGAAGAACATGATTAGAATCGTTGTAAGAAGAATTATCCTGTGATGTATTGAAGAATCCGACCGTGGGATACATTTGATCTTAGCTAGGATACTACGAGTTTTTTTTGTCAAGGGTTAGCATCCTAATGTTGATTCAAATCCGAATTGATATAGGTCAGCATAGTAAGCTCACATGTTTGAGAATATCAAGCTCTTTTTGATATTCTTGATGATTAAACCGATTATCCGGAACCGTTAGTTATACCGGTGTTATTATTAGTTGAAGGTTCGGGTTTTGGTGGATTGATCGAGTGAGAGTTCTTCAAGCTGGTTGAAGATTTCTTCTTCGTAGTAACAACCCTTATCGCCATTCTAAGGCAAGTATCGTAATTTGTTAATGTTGGTATTTTGAGCAAGCATGTGGTTTATTCATGTTGTTGAACATGGGATTTATTTCATTAAATTGTATGATATTCGTTATCGAGTGTTGTATGTTCATGTTGATAGACATAGCGATTTTGCATATATGTATGCATGAGTTGTGTTTGAGTATGTTGTGCGATCTATGCTTAGGGCACTGGATCGGATGTCCACCTCGTGTTGGTCCGATGGGATCATCGTGGGATCTATGCTGAGGGCGCTGGATCATTGGATGGGTTTTTCCACCTCGTGTTGGTCCGACGGGATCATCTTGGGATCTATGCTGAGGGCGCTGGATCATTGGAATACCCATATTGTGTTAATGGAATCTTGTGGATTCGCATTGTTGGATTCCGGTAGCGGAAGTCCGTGTTGTGTATTTTGTTATGCATTCTTGTTGCATATTCGATTTGTTTAATATGATACTTGTACTAGCATCGTTTTGCTAATCCCTTCGGGGGTGGACATTTGTTTTGATGTTCAGGTAGCCGAGGAGCGAGAAAATAGCCACAGTACCGACGTGACGACGAAGGGGCTCAGTGATGTTTATTGTTATTGTGACTTGTCTTTTGGATTATTTTCAGTACTCGAGTACGTGTGTTTCATTAATATTTCGAGATGGTTGTATTAATGAACTCATTTGATCTGTTGAAACCGGTTTTGTATTTTGAACTTTTATGGTACTGTTGTATTATATTTACATTTCTTCTAATTAGCCTTGTAAATCCTTACTTAAAGGGTTTACGGCGCTGTAATTATTCCGAATATCTCGGGGTGTTACATATATATTAGTATTTCACATTTCAATTTAAAATTCATTGCCAAAATCTACATTTACTTATAACTAACCATCAACCACAAGAGCTCGATAATATTAGAACCAACAATAAACCGCATTCATAAGCAACTATCAATTCCCAACATAATACATTCATGTACAAAAATAATAAAGCATCATTTTATAATAAACAAATACTTGAAAAAAAGGTAAATTTTTGGCTAACAGTTTGTGAGAAGTAACTCTATTTTTACAAAGTAAACCCAGGAGTTTTTTACAGACAAAGTGCAGGAAGCAAAGCTTCAGCCATGGATCATTTACGGCTTGCCACTCAGCATTTCTCCAGTCATCGTCATCAAGTCATTGTAATCAGCGTAGGCCATGTAAAATTTGCAGGTGGTGAACTCAGGATTATGTGTCATATCAATACCCTCATTTCCGAATTGCTTTCCGATCTCATACACACGATCCAGTCCACATATAACTAGCTGCTTGAGATAGAGCACATGTGCAATGCGCATAAAAGGCCTCATGTTAAGATCATTATGATATGTCACAAACGTACGGGCAGCTGCGCCCCAGCAATCATGTTTATCATCGAAGTCTCAACCTGAGGATGGAATTAATATAAAATTTAATGAGATGGTGAAAACACAAAGAACTAAATAGGCAGGCTGATGAAAGACTCACCTCTTGGAAACCACGTTCGTCAAGATAACTCCTGATGTACTGGACAATCTGGGATCTGGTCTTGAATATTTGTCGTACCTCACTAGCCGATATCAAATCCAGGTAACATTGTCGATAACGGGTTTCATATTAAAAAAGACAAGTTCATATATAATATTAATAGCTGCAAATAAACTTGAAATTGTAAATGATTTCTTATTGCAAGTAGTACTACAAAAGTGTCCATCAATACCTGATCTCTCAAAATGTAAGATTCAGGATTCCTAAGACTTCCTAGGACCCATTCAGCAGTTTTCTAAAAAATTGTAGTGTTATACATCAGGCAATCAACAGAAGCCTCTTTTGCTATAGTGGAGTTACCACAATTTAACCTATTATTCTCTCATCATAATCAGGAGAAGCTTTACAGATAGCTTATCAGTAGTCACAAATTATTTCTAAGCTCATCAGTGCTTACCTTCAAATTAGCATAAGGCCCAACTTTCTGTCTTGGCATCATATGAAGACAATGTGAAAGCACTACAAATGATATTGGGAAAATACTAAGCTCCCCCCTCTTAGTTTTCCTGAGTGGAAAGAAATATGAATAACAAGTGACTAATCCTTTATGCCCAGGTTCCGCAGAAATTTGCTTATAATTTCTATATTTAGATTAAAAACTGAAACTAATACATTGTTTGTTAATTATTAGTATGTAAGGTTGTTAGTTTTCACAAACCTCGAAACCCACTAACACCAACAAGATCACCAAAAAGCCTAAATACTCATGTTACGGCTATAAACGAAATAAAAGTGAAATAAATAACTAACATTAAGTTCCTACAGCGAAAATCCCCTACCAGCTCTGATCTTCATGTTGTATTTTAGAGTCTGGCCACAGACAATTAGACGAAGGGGTCCAGCAGTGGGCCTGGGAAAAATTTTGACAGCCTTCTCCCGTCTTGCTGAAAAGAGGAACATCACATGAACAAGTCCGTCTCTTAAGAGTATATCACAATTGGTAGAAGCACTCCAGTAAAAAATGACAAAATTGCATGATAACAAATTGGGCATGAATCAATTATAACTTGAAGAAGTTATTACCATTTCTCCTCCTGGTCTTGCGTGCAGGCTGATTAAACTATGGCTTTACATGATTTTTCCACTGTTTCCCGAAGTGTCCATTGGAAATAACATTGTTGTTCTTCATGGTTTACCTTTACATAAGTAAAGAATAAGATGAATTGTCCTAATTAAAACAGACCAAATTAGCAATGACAAACCAGGAGCTTTATCACTTCTAGCAAATCAATGTAACACGAACGAAAATTTTAAACATCAAACATGGTTATATTACTTGTTAAAAAAAACTATCCTCCACTAACTCTTACACTTGAAAGTTTTCACTTTAAAAGTAAAAAACATATGAATTGCATACATCTTAAAGTACATGGCCATTACAATTTAACCAACACTTCAACACGACATACACATCTAGGATCATATTAACTTGCATCAAGTCAAAACAGTTAAAAATGAAACCTAATTGTTTACATCTTGGCTTTGTGAAAATCACCAAAACTGAACCAGAAAGCAACTTAGAAAAGAGAGTACATCCCAATCTTGCATGGCTCGCTAGGAGCGGGAATCATGAAACTCTTCTTCGAAGCAATTGATGACGGGTGCGGCGAGAAGCTAGGATTAGACTTTCCAGCAACTTTATCGAGAGCTAGGGTTCTGGAAGTAACAAATGTGGAGTACAGGAAACTGGAGATGAGCGTCTGGCAGTCAGAGGAGAGAGCTATGTTTTCGTCAGAAAAAAGTAGCGGCTGGGGTCTGCGGCGGCTAGAGGAGGCGATTGAGAGAAAATCGGGCTCCTCTAGATTTTTTCTCAGAGATACAAAGCTATTATTCTCGGAATCAGAACGAGGTGACGACTAGTGGGAAAATGACGTGTGCATTTTTTATAGGGATGAGATGGGGGTGCAGGAACATATGAAACCTAAAGGTGTCAATTGAGTCGGGCCATGTAGGCCAATCCTGTGCCTGCTTCAGGTTAGTTGACACCGTTGAGTTGGACCTTTGACTATGAATAACTAGACCAGGAAATTTACCACACGACACGAAAATGACAAAAATATTTAGTGTTTGTGTTTGTATTTTGAGTACACGATACGAAAATACATGAATATAAAAGTACACGATAGAGATTTAGTGTTAGTTTTGTGTTTACCCTTTCGGTACATGATACGACACGAGGTACATGAAATAAATATATATAATATTTTATAACATAATTTTAAATTTTGTGTTTAATGTTATAAAAGGGATTTTATACCCAACCTTTTTAGGGTTAATTCAATCTAGCCCTCAAGTTCCAGAACTTATGATTTTTAACCCCAGTCAGCTTCTATCTCCTCATATTGAACCTCAAAATATTAATTCCCAGTCTCAAGACATACACTTCGCTATTGTAAAAATGTTTGGTAAAAAATAAAATTTCACACTTTTTACTTCAGTAATTATCAAATTAGCGAAGTCTTTGTAACTTAAAATTTCTAACTAGCTCCTGCTTTTTTGTTTGGTACCATTTACTGAAGTCTATGTGGGTTTTTTACTTCAGTAAATTGAAAAGTGAATTTGTTGTTTGTCTTTACTTTGCTAATATACATTACCGAAGTGAGACATACCGAAGTCTTTGATGTTTATTCTGTAATACCCGGTTGTAATTCAGTCATTATCATTCAGTAATTATCAGTCTGTAATTGTCACTCAGTGTATTTTCACTCAATTATAATCATTCATCAATCATGTTCATTCACCGTGTTCACCGTTTGGAAAAACTTCGAGTTGTGAATCGTTATTGTTCATTGTTTCAACTTTCCTCATTTGAGTTCGACTTTGTTAGATCACCATTAATTTTTGGTAATTCCAAAAATTCTAAATCTTTGCAATATTATAGAGCATCGAGTTAGCTTTCCAATGGTTCAAACGGTGAGTCAATCGGATTAGGACGAGAGAGTTATGGTCGTTTTAGCTCAACCGCTCATTGGCGATCATCGCGAACGAACTTCGGCCGTGTCGTCCGACACGGCCCGTGCCGTACTCGTCCGGAAAGTGCCGAAGTGTTCGCCTCGGGACCCGACCGTGTCGTGCAGCGCGGCGAGTTGCACCCTTCCGGATAAGCGAGAAGCCGGCCGCGCGGCCGTGTCGCACGGCCGCAGCGCGGTCGAGTCATGCCGAAGTCATTGTCGGCCGGTCATGTCGGGAGGCCCTCCGGCCGTGACCGTGTCGGCGAGGACACGGTCGAGTCCTTGTCGGCCAGCGTCGGCCCGGTATGCGACACGATGCCGATCGGCACGGCCGTGTCCGGCAGCGATCAACTCCTATAAATTCATTTTTTCAACATTTCACCCATTTTTCTTTCTTTTCTTCACCTTCAACCGAGAGATAAGGCTTGAGGGAGGGTTTTTCCTTCACAAATCATTTGGGTGTTTGATTTTTTCATCTCCTTTCGATCGTGAAGCCGGATAATCAATCTAACGCGTGTTCTTGATTATAGCACCTGGATCATCAAAGGTAATTCCTTCAACACTTTGGACTTCGATTTTGTGTTGAGATATGATGTTTTGGACGTTATAATCATGTTATATGAAGAGATATGTATATGATTATGAGTTTGTATAAGGATTCATTGGATTATTGAGGGATTATTCAAGAACACTTTGGAAATCGAATTGGAATTGGGGATTTTCGACTAATTGTTGTTATGATCACGTTTTCGGATAATCATAACGGATTATTGATCGTATTGGAGATGTTTTGTTGATTTGAAACACTTCTTGGGGATTTGAAGTTGATATTATTGATGTTTAGTTGTATACAATCAAAGTTGGCCTCAAAGTGTTCGATATAATGCCCCGATGAACTTGGTTTAATCGTATCGACGTCTTGAGTTCGTTTTATTCGTGTTTAATTCGTTATTAATCGGATTGTTGGTAATTGTAATGAATTAAGGTTGTTCGAGCGACCGGTATCTTGGTTAGGACGTTGTTCGTGGACGGACATTCTTCATTGTTGTTGTGTAAGTTAAATCTTACTCGGTTAAAAGGATACTCATTCCTTTCGTTGTTGATTGTTCATAATCATAATTCATTCATCATAATTATAATCATTTTGAGATTTGTAATTGTCGAATAATAATTTCATTCACGAGGAACGACGGTTCCAAATCATTTCATTGGATTATCAATCACGTCACTATTACTTTCATAACGGTGAGTCATTTTATCCTTGTCTAATTAATTATTCATTGACGTTCATTATGGTCATTCTCGTTCATGTGACCTTCTGGGTTCATATTGCGTGGCCGGGTGTGGCTGTGTGGAATTTTTAGTCGGGCACATGATGGTCATGTATTGGGTTCACCGATACATCGGACCGTGCACACGGTGACGCTTACCTCCGTGAGACTAATTAGGTACAAGGACGGGTGTGTCCGGTCATTCGTCTTGTACACTTGCACAGAACATTACGGGCGTACTATGGTACTCCTCTTCAGCGTAATTCATAATTAAGAATGTTTCATAACTTCAGTTAATTCATGATTGTGTAATTTCAACCCTTGAGGATTGTTGTTCTTTATGGCGACCCGTTTGGGGATTTTGTTTTTGGTCATGGCAAGGCAAACGCACGGGAATAGCATGTTGATGTCGAGGAGTCCTAGTGATACTAGTAGGGGCCCCGATCTTTCGATTATTCATGTTATTGTCCTTTATTTTCCGCTGCAAACTTTCATTTGAATACTCCGTTTCATTCAGTGTTGTGTATTTTATCTTCATATAAAATACACTAGTATTCGGTATTATCCTGGTGTGTTGTAACTAAACTCCTCATCGGAGTAATTATTGTTGTAATGTAGTTAGGTACTACAGTTATCTTGTGTAATTCATTCATTTTCATTTGCTGGTGGGTCGGTTGGGGATCTGCACCTTGTAATATCCGCCTAGTTTGGGGTGTTACAGAGTTGGTATCAGAGCGTGGTTTTGAATACTACCCTCCAAGTCATGTCTCATTTGAAATCATCGTCATCGGACTAGTATCATTGGACTTTCGCGTCACGTGTGACCTGTGCAAATGCCGAGCCAATCAGACCAAGAACTGTAAGATTTCTAACGCCATGGTATAATTTCTGGCAATAGTCATTCATTCATCATTCATCAATTAACAATCCTCAAACATCATCATTCATTATGATCAGGACGATCATATTAACTCATTAATCACTTAATTCATTTCAATACTCAGTTAATGATCAGGACGATCATATTAACTCATTAATCACTTAATTCATTTCAATACTCAGTTTATGATCAGGACGATCATATTAACTCATTAATCACTTAATTCATTTCAATACTCAGTTAATGATCAGGACGATCATATTAACTCATTAATCACTTAATTCATTTCAATACTCAGTTAATGATCAGGACGATCATATTAACTCATTAATCACTTAATTCATTTCAATACTCGATTAATGATCGGGGCGATCATATTAACTCATTAATCACTTAATTCATTTCAATACTCGATTAATGATCGTGGCGATCATATTAACTCACTAATCACTTAATTCATTCCAATACTCAGTTAATGATCAGGACGATCATGTTAACTCATTAATTACTCAATTCATTTCATTACTAAGTTGTCAATCTGGATGATCATATTATCAATCTTGTTAAGTTAATCAAGATAATCATTTTAAGAATTTCATCAGATAATCATGTAACTTCAGTAAATCATACATATAATCACTAAGTTAGAGCATGTATACTCATTTTCATCATCTCATGACATAATCATAACGTGCTAATCATGCGGGAAATATAATCATTATGCGACCTTCCTACTCCAGTATGGAGAGAATCGAGGATGCATGGGGAGAGGCAGCGGTGCGGCAAAACCGAGAAATAATCACTCACTGCCGGAAATCGTGCCTGGGACTCGGCTCGATCGAGAAGATGTTGGGTTGATCCACTCACTTTTATGCGAGGCCATGATGACCCATGTGCGATTGCTCAATCATCATTGCGCCACTCGGCCGGATTAATCGAGAGAACTCTCCGTCACAGGCAGTGCTAAGGAAATTGGCGGCAAAGAACTTTGCATATGTCAACAGGAAATCAACGGCGTAATCAATCCGAAGGCGGTCGGTCATCCTTCAAGAAGCCTCGTGTGAGTCCTATCGTTTCGAGCGACCTCATACGGCGCATAATCGTGCGGGATCTCATTCCCGGCGGCGATTCGGCCATCACTGTTTCAATTGTGGAACGCCGGTCATTTCAGCCGAGTGTCCGAAACCGTCTATCACGTGCTATAATTGTGGGAATTTTGGGCATAAGGCCCGTTTTTGCGAAAGGACTCCAAGTCGACTCGCGGCATCTCAGCCCAAGCAACCGGCGTTTGAGAATCGCTTTGTCATCGTCGTTTAAGACAATGGAAGCAAATAGAGTTGGAGCTCGTATTTATCGAGACGGGCGTCTGTTCGGGACCAGCAAGTCCCGATTCATATGATGAGGAGGATCGACGATCAGGTGGTCCGAACGATTTGGTATACTAGTAATTTTATTTCAACTTGTGTGTACCTTTTGATCTTTGGTACACCGCATTCATTCATTTTCGAATCATGCTTGAATAGACTTATTTCGGTATAGTCCTACTTAATGACCGCGATTGGTTGATGGATCTAATCGTGGTGAATTTATCTTAGGACGATGTAATTTTCGGTATTAGTTGGTTTGATCGTCTCGATACTATCCTCAGTGTTTGTTAGCGTTTAGTCGCTATCTTTCCGTCGTTGGTTGTCGAATGTGTGCTTCAGGGAAGTAATCCCCGTTGTTCCAGTAGAATTTCTATTATGACGGAAACAGAGAAATTCTGCAATCGAACTATTCAATCATTCATTGTATCATTTCCATCGATTGGCTTTTCTAAGACAATCGATTCATTCAATCATTCATTGTATCATTTTCATCGATTGGCCTTTCTAGGACAATCGAGTTATTCAAACATTCATTGTATCATCTTCATCGATTGGCCTTTCTAAGGCAATCGAGTTGTTCAATCATTATTGGTATCTTTTTTTTTTCGATTGACCATTCTAGGGCAATCGAAATGTTCAATCATTCATGATAACATTGTCATCGATTGACGATGTATTTCCAGACGAGTTATCTAGTTGCCTTCACATAGAGTAGGGGAATTCAGGAGTGAGTTGGAGCCGGTACGTCCCCTTTATCGAAGGCACCGTATCGGATGACCCCGACTAGAATGCATGAGTTGAAGATTCAATTTGAGGAGTAATTCGAGAAAGGTCATCTCCGACCGATTGCGTCCCCGTGAGGAGCACCAGTGTGATCTG
Organism: Orobanche coerulescens; assembly: GCA_033398695.1. Lineage (NCBI taxonomy): Eukaryota > Viridiplantae > Streptophyta > Magnoliopsida > Lamiales > Orobanchaceae > Orobanche > Orobanche coerulescens. Next base: position 109,443,259 of record CM065807.1, on the reverse strand, counting down.
TCAAGGAGAAGGATGGCTCGTCTCGTGTGTGTATTAATTACCAAGAGTTGAACAGGGCGATGAGCAAGAGTAGTACCCTTTACCTCGTATTGATGATCTTTTAGATCAACTTCCGGGAGCCTCAGTATTTTTCCAGGATCGACTTAAGATCTGGATATCACCAATTGCGGATTCGAGAGTCGGATATCGCGAGGACAGCGTTTTGTACACGCTATGGTCATTATGAGTTCGTAGTTATGCCGTTCGGGCTAACTATTGCACCTGCGGTATTCAAAAAGTTAATGAATCGGGTTTTCATCGATTTTTTTTAGATCAGTTGTTGTCTTCATCGACGACATTTTGATTTATTCTCTTAGCCGAGAGGAACACGAGGTTCATCTTCTTCAGGCTCTCGACGTGTTGAGACGCGAGCAATTTTATGGAAGTTTTCTTAATGTGAGTTCTGGATGTCCGAAGTGACTTTTCTCGGGCATGTAATTTCATCGGCGAGTTCGTGTCGACCCTCGAGAAGACGGAGACTATCCGAGATTAGCAACCTCGAAGGATATTAATTAAATCCGATGTTTCCTCGGATTAATCGGTTAATTATCCAACCCACGACCGGAACTAGCGGTAGTGGTGTTCGCTGAAAATTTGGCGTCGTTACCTTTATGGCGTCACCTTTCGCTTATTCACCAATCACAAGAGTTGAAGGATATATTTACTCACAAGGAGTTAAATATGCGGCAGGACGGTGGTTGAAACTAATCAAAGATTTTGATATCGAGATCCTTTACCACCGGGCAAGGCGAACGTTGTCGCCGACGCCTTGAGTCGTAAGTCCGTTCGGGAGCGAGATGCATGCTCGTTTAACAGATTCGAAGGAGCTTCAACAGAATTCCTTAGACCCGAGATCGAGGTCCGGCTGAGTTCAGGGACGACTTTGTATGTTAGAGATTTCATCATCTCCGAGGATGCGATCGGGGAGAATCGGGGTTCGAGACCCGGCATTGTTGCGCATTCGTGAAGATGTGGCTCGGGAAAGCCCTGGATTCGTGGTCCACGAGGATGGACTTTTGAGGTTTAAGAACCGGTTGTGCGTATCGCGAATGACGAGTTGAAAAATTCTATTTTGAGAGAAGCTCATGCTACCCCTTATTACATTCATCCGGGTCCAAGATTTACAAGGACTTGAAACAAAATTACTGGTGGAGTAATATGAAGCGAGAAGTCGCAGAATGTGTTTCGAGATGCTTAACCTGTCAACAAGTCAAGATGGAACCTCAGCGACCGGCGAGTATGCTGATACCGCTCCCTATTCCGGAATGGAAGTGGGAAGACATTTCTATGGATTTCATCACGAGTTTGCCGAAGAGTCGTCGTGGCATGAATGCGATCTGGGTGATTGTGGACCGCTCAACTAAATCAGCTCATTTCCTTGAGATCAAGGATACGTGGGGTCCCGAGAGACTGGATCAGTTTTTCATCAAGGAGATAGTGAGACTGCACGGTACTCCTAAGAGTATCGTTTCCGATCGTGACGGACGAATTGTTTCCCATTTTTGGAAATCAGTTCATCGTGCTATGAGAACTCAGCTTAATCTCAGTACTGCCTTTCATCCTCAGTCCGACGGACAATCAGAGAGGACTATTCAGACATTAGAAGACATGTTGAGAGCTTGCGTCCTCGATTGGAAGGACGATTGGGAAGCCCAACTACCGTTGATCGAGTTCACGTATAATAATAGTTGGCATGCTTCCATTAAGATGGCACCTTACGAGGCCTTGTACGGTCGTCTTTGTCGATCTCCTTTGTGTTAGGATGACTTGTCAGAATCAATCGGCACCGAGCCCGATATACTTATAGCCGTCCGGGAGAAGGTAGCTATGATCAAGAGTCGTATGTTGACAGCTCAGAGTCGACAGAAATCGTATGCGGATAATCGTCGTCGACCACTAGAGTTCGAGACAGGTGTCCTTGTTTTGGTCCAGGTTTCCCCGAGTCGAAGTTTTTTTCCGTTCGGGAAATCGGGGGAAGTTGAGCCTTAGATTCATTGGACCGTTTGTAATTTTGGATCGAGTAGGCGAGTTAGCTTATCGATTGGCTTTACCTCCGGCTTTGAGCAGATTCATAATGTGTTTCACGTCTCTCGATTGCGAAGTATGTTGGCCGAGTCACTTACTTCAGTTCGACGAAATCGAGATCGCGGATGATCATTCGTACGAGGAGCGTCCTGTGCGAGTGTTAGAGCGGCGAATCAAACAGTTGAAGAATAAGTCGATTCCTTTGGTCAAGATTCAGTGGTCTAGACACGGAGTCGAAGAGGCTACTTGGGAAACTGAGTATAGTATGCGGGAGAGTTATCCCGAGTTGTTTGACCCTTAGTTTCGGGGACGAAACTCTTTTAAGGGGGTGTATGTAATACCCGGTTGTAATTCAGTCATTATCATTCAGTAATTATCAGTCTGTAATTGTCACTCAGTGTATTTTCACTCAATTATAATCATTCATCAATCATGTTCATTCACCGTGTTCACCGTTTGGAAAAACTTCGAGTTGTGAATCGTTATTGTTCATTGTTTCAACTTTCCTCATTTGAGTTCGACTTTGTTAGATCACCATTAATTTTTGGTAATTCCAAAAATTCTAAATCTTTGCAATATTATAGAGCATCGAGTTAGCTTTCCAATGGTTCAAACGGTGAGTCAATCGGATTCCGGACGAGAGAGTTATGGTCGTTTTAGCTCAACCGCTCATTGGCCGATCCGCCGAACGAACTTCGGCCGTGTCGTCCGACACGGCCCGTGCCGTACTCGTCCGGAAAGTGCGAAGTGTCCGCCTCGGGACCCGACCGTGTCGATGCAGCGCGGCGAAGTCGCACCCTTCCGGATAAGCGTAACCGACGCCCGGCCACGCGACCGTGTCGCCGCACGCGCGGTCGAGTCATGCCGTCGGCCCGTCGGCCGGGTCACTGTCGGGAGGCCCTCCGGCGCGACCGTGTCGGCGAGGACACGGTCGAGTCACTGTCGGCCAACCTCGGCCCGGTATGCGACACGACCGTGCCGATCGGCACGGGCCGTGTCCGGCAGACGATCTACTCCCTATAAATTCATTTTTTCAGCATTTCAGCCCATTTTTCTTTCTTTTCTTCACCTTCAACCGAGAGATAAGGCTTGAGGGAGGGTTTTTCCTTCACAAATCATTTGGGTGTTTGATTTTTTTCATCTCCTTTCGATCGTGAAGCCCGGATAATCAATCTAACGCGTGTTCTTCGGATTATAGCACCTGGATCATCAAAGGTAATTCCTTCAACACTTTGGACTTCGATTTTGTGTTGAGATATGATGTTTTGGACGTTATAATCATGTTATATGAAGAGATATGTATATGATTATGAGTTTGTATAAGGATTCATTGGATTATTGAGGGATTATTCAAGAACACTTTGGAAATCGAATTGGAATTGGGGATTTTCGACTAATTGTTGTTATGATCACGTTTTCGGATAATCATAACGGATTATTGATCGTATTGGAGATGTTTTGTTGATTTGAAACACTTCTTGGGGATTTGAAGTTGATATTATTGAGGTTTAGTTGTATACAATCAAAGTTGGCCTCAAAGTGTTCGATATAATGCCCCGATGAACTTGGTTTAATCGTATCGACGTCTTGAGTTCGTTTTATTCGTGTTTAATTCGTTATTAATCGGATTGTTGGTAATTGTAATGAATTAAGGTTGTTCGGCGACCGGTATCTTGGTTAGGGCGTTGTTCGTGGACGGACATTCTTCATTGTTGTTGTGTAAGTTAAATCTTACTCGGTTAAAAGGATACTCATTCCTTTCGTTGTTGATTGTTCATAATCATAATTCATTCATCATAATTATAATCATTTTGAGATTTGTAATTGTCGAATAATAATTTCATTCACGAGGAACGACGGTTCCAAATCATTTCATTGGATTATCAATCACGTCACTATTACTTTCATAACGGTGAGTCATTTTATCCTTGTCTAATTAATTATTCATTGACGTTCATTATGGTCATTCTCGTTCATGTGACCTTCTGGGTTCATATTGCGTGGCCGGGTGTGGCTGTGTGGAATTTTTAGTCGGGCACATGATGGTCATGTATTGGGTTCACCGATACATCGGACCGTGCACACGGTGACGCTTACCTCCGTGAGACTAATTAGGTACAAGGACGGGTGTGTCCGGTCATTCGTCTTGTACACTTGCACAGAAGATTACGGGCGTACTATGGTACTCCTCTTCAGCGTAATTCATAATTAAGAATGTTTCATAACTTCAGTTAATTCATGATTGTGTAATTTCAACCCTTGAGGATTGTTGTTCTTTGTAACTGACCCCGTTTGGGGATTTTGTTTTTCAGGTCATGGCAAGGCAAACGCACGGGAATAGCATGTTGATGTCGAGGAGTCCTAGTGATACTAGTAGGGGGCCCCGATCTTTCAGTTATTCATGTTATTGTCCTTTATTTTCCGCTGCAAACTTTCATTTGAATACTCCGTTTCATTCAGTGTTGTGTATTTTATCTTCATATAAAATACACTAGTATTCGGTATTATCCTGGTGTGTTGTAACTAAACTCCTCATCGGAGTAATTATTGTTGTAATGTAGTTCGGTACTACATTTATCTTGTGTAATTCATTCATTTTCATTTGCCTGGTGGGTCCCAGTTGGGGATCTACGGCACTGTAATATCCGCCTAGTTTGGGGTGTTACATATTCTACTAGTGTTTGTTTGAACTTGATAAAGTTCACACCGATGATAATGGTTCCGATATGTTAAAATAAGCGTTGAGTAGAGAGAAGGTTAAAGTATGTTGTTCGATCGTCGGGATGGCGAACTCTTCCTGTATTCCGAAAAGGGGGAGATTTGCAGGAGTTTTTTCCGAAATATAGGCCTTCTAGGAGTCGACTGGATTCTGCGCCGCAGCACAAGCCCTTCGGGCCGCGGCACACATTTTCCCTCAACTTCTCTCCATCTACTGTACTCCGGGCTGCGGCACATGTAACACCCCCAGAATCAAACCGGGAATATTACACGCCGCAGACCCTCTCCATGAGGATCCACCAGGCTAGACATCCAAACAACACAACTCATTACATACCGACGTGATAAAATACCAAATCAACATACTAATTTGGTCTTTCATCACAAACATACAAGTCAAAATGCACATTTCTATCTCGACTCATACCCATGCAAGGGTAAAATACACTCATAAATAAAAATACGACAGCGGAAAGGACCATACACGAACTCCGACTAACTGTATCCAACACTGGCCTTCGTGTGATTAGTATCATTCGCCTTCCATCATCCTTCGGCCCGATCCTGTGTTTTGCTCCCAAACTGCATGTACTGGATGCAGCAGACATCCACCCCGAATACTCGGGGGTTAGCAAACTCCACTGTTTTGCTAGTACAAGTATAAAGTGCAAATACGAGCCATACAAAACACATTCCGAGAATACAACAAAAGTCTTCCGAGATATTTGATAATTAAAATAGTTCAAGTCTTGAAAGTAGAAACCAAAACAAGAAAGCACTTTGAAAACATTTTCAAATCTCGGGAGTTTTCAAAATATTTGCGATAGTAAGGTTCTTAATTCTCAAAAGCCACTTAGGGTCACCGCCCCAATATTCATTTTCCAAAAATGCAAATCCGATTAACAAAACACGGGGTTCACAACCCAATTCACTCGATCCACAAAACACGGGGTCCACGACCCGACCATTTCGATCATCAATACAGGTCGCGACCGCTCATTCACTTCAATTCACTTCCAACGACACATTACACACAACACATTATTTTTATGCCATTTTAGCCAAACACCAAGACTCGATATATAATGTCTCTCGACTCCGAGCAACAAGCATTGTGATACTCGGACATATCAAATTAATCAACAGTACAAACACTGGCAATTCTCGCGACCGGTCGACCCTCCGGTCCGCCCGTAAGGCCACCAAGTCCTGTGTGCCCTGGTCGAGCAATCCCGGTGAGAATGCCCACTCGAAGTAACTCTCGCGACCCGGTCCAGCCGCTAAGCCACCAGGTCCCCGTGTGACCCCGTCGAGTCAATCCCCGAGTGAGAGTACCCGAGAAAAACCTTACAACTCTCATCAATTCACATTTCCAAAACCGCAATCCTCAAGAGTCAATCACAATATATATAGTCGAGGTATTTTGCTAAAATGGCCATATTATTCAACACATACTCACGACCCAGAATTAATATTATCCACAAAGAAACACACTTATCTCATCAACACCGAATGACAACAACCAATATCACACAACTCATATATCCAACGATAACCACATGACTCCACGCATAATTCATAACAAGAGGATTTAACCATAAATTACCGACGACATATTCACATATATTGGCATCACCCGAAAGTAGGGATATCCTATACTCAACACTAACACACAAAGTCAATAAGCGCATTAAGTCCCGAACACAGGAGTCGTCCTTTAAGAAAACTATGATTGTAAATATATCGATTCTTTTAAGAAAAGGTTGTAAATATTCATTTAGCACATATCGTCAATTTTCAATCATTATATTCACAAAACACGTAATGTATGGGCAAGATACTTGCCTCGAAATCAATTGTGAATACTCCGACGAACGCGGCTCGGCCGAAACTTGACCCACCACCTTCGCGAAAAATCAATAACAACACCATCACTACGAGAATAACACCGCTACGAATCAACAATACTAAACGAAATCCCAATCGACACTAAGAAACAACAAGGGTTCAAGGGTTTCCCAAGGAAATCAAAATCATGTTGGGTGGAATGAAATCAATAAACGAGTTTCTAATCCGTAGGTACAACCAAAACAACAAGAACTACGAAAACAATTTATCATGTCCGGTAGAACTCAAGAGATCAAGGAAAAACCCCCAAAATTCCCAAAACCAAGGTTCTAAGGGATTTTACCTCGAATCCGACGGTGGAAGATGAAAGAAGGTCGATAAATCCGTGTTAGGAGTTGAAAGGAGTTGATATCTAATGATATCTGGCCAAGATCTCCACCTTCTCACGCCTGGAGTTGCCTGGGTCGCCGAAGGAGAAGAAGTGAAATGAAAAGAATGATGAAAGTTGACTTCCCAAACCCTTATATACTAACAGAGGTTTAGCGTACGCTACGGAAAGGCTTAGCGTGCGCTACCAGGGTAAAAATGCAGTCCATAAGCCTCTGTTCGGTCCCGTTAGCGTGCGCTAATCAATGTATTAGCGTGCGTAAACGAGGCAGTCCTGTAAAGGATAGAACGCTCTGTCCCTAATAGTTAGCGCGCGCTAATAAATACGTTAGCGTGCGCTAATTATACATTGTGTAGTCTTTGCTATTATGACCATAACTCCTTCGTCCGGACTCCGATTGACTCGCCGTTTGAACCATTGGAAAGCCAATTTGATGCTCTATCACATTGTAAAGATTCAGAATTTTTAGACTTTATAAGTGCCGGTGGTGATCTTACAAAGTCGACCAATTGCACAACAACGATACTCCTCGACAAAATAATGATTATTCAACATGCAACGAAACACTAACGGACAACACCAACGATCCAAATCTAAAACAAACAAATAATAAAGCACGACATACTATTAGCTCGACTTACATAACGATATGTCGTGCACGAACACCACAACACGGTACATCATGTACCCAACATAGGGGAAAACTCAAATAATCGCTAACCGAGCAAAATAACCTACAATCGACAAAAATTCAAAATAACCTAAACGAAAATCTCGGTATTACATTCTACCTACTAAAAATAAGTTTCGTCCGAAACTTAAAACAAGAGCAAGGCGACTCTAGATAACACACTCTATCTCGATATTGAGAGCGCACAAGAGCTCCATGCGATGCAGAGCTAATGCAATCGAATCAAGACGCAAGAATGTTTACGAAAGTAACGAACCGAACCCCACGGTTGATAAATCCGAGCAGTACAACAATCAAAACACAACTCCAACGTTGAACAAGAATGAAATTCCAATAACCTCAAATGTTTGAAAAAAAATCACATACGGGAACAATTACCCGAATTTTAAGGAACCCACGAAATGGCCGAGATGCTCAATATTCGCAGTTTTGGATCGGACAATAAAAATTGGACAACAACGATCGAACAACAATGGTCAAGCAACAACGGTCGAGCAACAACGATTAGACCACAACGCCGACGTTTACTACAAGATGCTCATATGCATAGGGTTCACGAAAGTCGCACCGAACTTGGAAAAGTCATAAGGCTAAACTAATTGATTCGAAACAACATCAAAACTCTCTCGATTGACAATGCCGAAAAACAACGCAAGGTCAGAAGTATCAGCGAACACAAACGAGTCAACAAAGTCGAACAATACGGAAGCGAAAAAAAATGGTTATTATACTCTGTCACTATTAAAAGAGGTTTCATCCCTAAAACCAAAACAACGAAAGCGAGGTGTTAGCATAGCAACCTTCTCGGCAATATTCTCTTGGTCCCGCATCTAGTCTCCACAACCATCTGTATCATAGTCACGACCATGACCTCCGCCCCTCAGCATACTGAGTAAGTAACCACTCAGCACGATGGAACCCAACATTTCAAAATGATACATTAGAATGCCAACGTAGCACAACATATCGACATAAGGTATCTAATCGCAACATGATAAGAAGATCCACGAGGTATCCTTTTAAATGACATCATAAAAAAAAAAATCTTTGAATTTGTATGTTTACTCGAAAGAGAATTTTTGAAACTACTTTTGGTACCTCGGGCTGTTTTACCACGACTTGTAAACAAAAGACCGTAACTATCTTATTTTGAAATCATTTGCAAAACAATATTTCGGAATATCAATTATCCTTTGTAATCAGTATCGTCATTTTCGTTAATAACAAACAGGGTAACCACGCAATACCATCAAACCATTCGCACATGCACTAAATATTTCCACAAATCGACAATGATTTTGGAGTTATTCAAACTTTTCCAAATCCGAGTTTGATGTTTAAATCGAGTAAGCTTTTTCGTCTTTCACTACATATTTTGAAAATAAAAATCGTGTTGGTTTTGGAAATAAAAAAAATATTTATGTTGTGAAAGATTTTTGAAAATCATGTACTCGAATTATTTGAAAATACAATAGTACGTTAAAAATCATTTCTGAAAATTCTCCCAACACTACACAAAATTCAATGACGGTAACATTTTACCAAATGTTCAAGGTACTTTAAAACAACTCTTTAAATACCGTCGAGGTTTTATTTGAGAATCTTAGGCTGACTCGCAAATTTCAAATAATTTCCAAAGTTCATATGAAGCCGCCGATTTAATCGCAACGTCAAATTATTTTCAAAAATTGATTTTCCGCAACTTGCACAAACTTATGAAAGTTTCAGGAAAGCATTTTCGAACACACACAGAGCAGACATAATTTATCAACTCACTAAACAAAATCAATTATTACTTAGCGCAACGAAAAGTCATAACACACATAGAATACAATTACGGGTGATTGACTACCGAGGTTAGGCCTAACGGCTAAAAGAAATGCGGTTCACTAGCCTCTGTCCCGACTAACTAACGCGCACTACAACAATATTTAGCGTGCGCTACCAATGCTGCATTAGCGCGCGCTAGCCTCGCGCTTAGCGTGCGCTAGCTGCTCCAACTCAGCAACATGATCGCGAACATATATACGACGTTACTAGAATCGATGGTCACAAATAAACAACAACAACGTTCGAATCCCCACGCCATCGATTTAACACTTCATGAGCAACCATCAAAAGACAATTGTTATTCAAAAACCGAAATCTCACCTCTTATTAAAGAGAGCTATCTCAATGTACACAAACCGAACGACTCAGCAATCACATCACAGTTTTAATCTAAAACTAGCTATACGACCCGAACACCAAGCACGTCATCACGTATTTGCCGACTAACAACCATAAACCGATAAGTTGAAAACGAGAGTCACGTCTTGTCTACATTTTGGAGACTTCACTTGAGTTTAAAAATGGTGTTTTGAAAACTTATAATACAAGAAGAAAATAAAATATCGGTAGTTGGAATTCTCCAAAAATTTTGACCTTGAGGTCATCATACGAAAATCAAACATAAGCCACATACTCACAAATCACCTTTAACTCCACATCATAACACAAAATCATACGGCTCGTATATCACAAGGCACAATATAGTAGGGAGACTTACATCCACAGGTCGCACGAAGATGATGGTCGCACCTCGATACTAATCACGGCCGACATCACAGACGACGCGTCGCGACACGACTTAGACAAAAACAACTGACAGGACAAGACACGACAATATCTGATGGACCCGACACCTAGGTTTCCGCAACCTAAGCTCGATACCATAAATGTAACACCCCAGAATCAAACCGGAATATTACACGCCGCAGACCCTCTCCATGAGGATCCACCAGGCTAGACATCCAAACAACACAACTCATTACATACCGACGTGATAAAATACCAAATCAACATACTAACTTGGTCTTTCATCACAAACATACAAGTCAAAATGCACATTTCTATCTCGACTCATACCCATGCAAGGGTAAAATACACTCATAAATAAAAATACGACAATGGAAAGGACCATACACGAACTCCGACTAACCGTATCCAACACCGGCCTTCGTGTGATTAGTATCATTCGCCTTCCATCATCCTTGGCGCTGATCCCGTGTTTTGCTCCCAAACTGCATGTACCGGATGCAAACAGACATCCACCCCGAATACTCGGGGTTAGCAAAACTCCACCGTTTTGCTAGTACAAGTATAAAGTGCAAATACGAGCCATACAAAACACATTCCGAGAATACAACAAAAGTCTTCCCGAGATATTTGATAATTAAAATAGTTCAAGTCTTGAAAGTAGAAACCAAAACAAGAAAGCACTTTGAAAACATTTTCAAATCTCGGAGTTTTCAAAATATTTGCGATAGTAAGGTTCTTAATTCTCCAAAGCCACTTAGGGTCACCGCCCCAATATTCATTTTCCAAAAATGCAAATCCGATTAACAAAACACGGGGTTCACAACCCAATTCACTCCAAATACAAAACACAGGTCCACGACCCACCATTTCGATCATCAATACAGGTCCGCGATTCGCTCATTCACTTCAATTCACTTCCAACGACACATTACACACAACACATTATTTTTATGCCATTTTAGCCAAACACCAAGACTCGATATATAATGTCTCTCGACTCAGAGCAACAAGCATTGTGATACTCGGACATATCACAATTAATCAACAAAGACAAACACTGGCAATTCTCGCGACCCGGTCCGGCCCTCCGGTCCCGCCGTAAGGCCACCAAGTCCCCGTGTGCCCCGTCGAGCAATCCCCAGTGAGAATGCCCACTGAAGTAACTCGCGACCGGTCCCACCGCTAAGCCACCAGTCCCCGTGTGACCCGTTGAGTCAATCCCCGAGTGAGAGTACCCGAGAAAAACCTTACAACTCTCATCAATTCACATTTCCAAAACCGCAATCCTCAAGAGTCAATCACAATATATATAGTCGAGGTATTTTGCTAAAATGGCCATATTATTCAACACATACTCACGACCTGAATTAATATTATCCACAAAGAAACACACTTATCTCATCAACACCGAATGACAACAACCAATATCACACAACTCATATATCCAACGATAACCACATGACTCCACGCATAATTCATAACAAGAGGATTTAACCATAAATTACCGACGACATATTCACACATATTGGCATCACCCGAAAGTAGGGATATCCTATACTCAACACTAACACACAAAGTCAATAAGCGCATTAAGTCCCGAACACAGGAGTCGTCCTTTAAGAAAACTATGATTGTAAATATATCGATTCTTTTAAGAAAAGGTTGTAAATATTCATTTAGCACATATCGTCAATTTTCAATCATTATATTCACAAAACACGTAATGTATGGGCAAGATACTTGCCTCGAAATCAATTGTGAATACTCCGACGAACGCGGCTCGGCCGAAACAGCCCCGAAAACTGACCACCTTCGCGAAAAATCAATAACAACACCATCACTACGAGAATAACACCGCTACGAATCAACAATACTAAACGAAATCCCAATCGACACTAAGAAACAACAAGGGTTCAAGGGTTTCCCAAGGAAATCAAAATCATGTTCCGGGTGGAATGAAATCAATAAACGAGTTTCTAATCCGTAGGGTACAACCAAAACAACAAGAACTACGTAATCAATTTATCATTTCCGGGTGAACTCAAGAGATCAAGGAAAAACCCCCAAAATTCCCAAAACCAAGGTTCTAAGGGATTTTACCTCGAATCCGACGGTGGAAGAAGAAAGAAGGTCGATAAATCCGTGTTAGGAGTTGAAAGGAGTTGATATCTAATGATATCTGGCCAAGATCTCCACCTTCTCACGCCTGGAGTTGCCTGGGTCGCCGGAGGAGAAGAAGTGAAATGAAAAGAATGATGAAAGTTGACTTCCCAAACCCTTATATACTAACAGAGGTTTAGCGTACGCTACGGAAAGGCTTAGCGTGCGCTACTGTGGTAAAAATGCACCAGAAGCCTCTGCTCGGTCCGTTAGCGTGCGCTAATCAATGTATTAGCGTGCGTAAACGAGCGATCTGTAAAGGATAGAACGCTCTGTCCCTAATAGTTAGCGCGCTAATAAATACGTTAGCGTGCGCTAATTATACATTGTGTAGTCTTTGCTATTATGACCATAACTCCTTCGTCCGGACTCCGATTGACTCGCCGTTTGAACCATTGGAAAGCTAATTTGATGCTCTATCACATTGTAAAGATTCAGAATTTTTAGACTTTATAAGTGCCGGTGGTGATCTTACAAAGTCGACCAATTGCACAACAACGATACTCCTCGACAAAATAATGATTATTCAACATGCAACGAAACACTAACGGACAACACCAACGATCCAAATCTAAAACAAACAAATAATAAAGCACGACATACTATTAGCTCGGCTTACATAACGATATGTCGTACCCGACGAACACCACAACACGGTACATCATGCCGTACCCAACATAGGGGAAAACTCAAATAATCGCTAACCGAGCAAAATAACCGGCACAATCGACAAAAATTCAAAAATAACCGGAAACGAAAATCTCGGGTATTACAGCACATGCCCGCCGGGCCGCGGCCCCCTGCAACTTCTTCTTCCGCACTGCCGAGCCACTGTACTCCAGGCCGCGGCGCATAGCCTTCCGGGTCGCGGCCCCCTGGGATCTTCATTCGGCCATTTTGTTGAATGTGCCGCGGCACACCCTGCTCGGGCTTCGGCACCCAAAGTCAACCCAGCACTTGGGTTTCTTTTTTAGCAAATTTCTTCTGCGTTTTTCATTCCAACCCTACACCATTTGAGAGCAGCAAATAGAGAGATACAAGAGAGAAAAGAAAGAAAAATACTTGTTCGATTTCTCGGAGTTGTACCGATCAGATCGTCGTGATATTTTGACAAGAGCTTGATAGCGATTGGGCAAATATTTTCACCAGAATAGATCGAGGTTTAGAGTCCAGAAGTTTGGGTATTTTGTTAGCTTTTTGTATAAGCTATTTACGGTGTTTTTCTTCATCGATCTTGTTGTTGTTGTGTATTCCAAATACTTGAAGATTGTTTATTACCAAGTATTTGAAGATTATTGTTGTATACATCTAGTTTGTACTACGGACGAATCGTGTATTGTGTGTATTGGTGATAGTGGATTTAAGCGGCTTCGGTCCCATGGTTTTTACTCTCGTCTTGAGGGATTTTCCATGCTAAAAATTGTGTCTCGGTGTTTATAATTTTTGGATATCATTTGTATTGTTTATAGAGTTGTATTTGATTTACTCTACTCATCGGTAACCTCAAAGTTACAATTGAAGATTGGGAAAGTTGTCAAACGAGTTTTCGCATTTTCGTCGTGACGTTATATATATTGTCAGTTTTTCCCAACACTCAGCGGCTTCTTTCCTATCACCTCCAGTCCTAAACTCAGCAAGATAACGATGATAATCCCCCTTCATCTTCATATAAAACACCTTAGAATCCCCCGACAAAGCAGAAGGAATGAGTCACGGATCAAGCAGCTTAAGAATCCCATCACATATATTCGAAAGCTCCTTCTCAATCTTAGACCTATACTCCTTGATCACGTTCACATGATCTTCATTCCCTCGGCTCTCTTCCTTCTGCTCAATGGATGATATGATTCTCCACGAGGCACGACGAGCACCAATCACATTTTTGTAAGCAACACAGAGGAGATTTCGTTCCTCGACGCTAAGCTCCTATTTTTCAGCCAACGAATTCGAAACATTCTCCATGAGCTCAACCATTTGTTCATACCGTTCGGCTTGCTCTGCAAGTTTTGCATTGTATACATTCTCTTTGTGTTGCGAGGACATGATTTATTTTTGTGATAATTAAAGTAAAATTTGAGAATTTTTTTCAAGAAGAAGGAAAAGTGGGAGGAGAAAGAAAAGCGAAGGTAGAGAGATGGGAAAGTAGGTCATTGCGAGTGTTGAAGCATTAATCCCACATCGGGAAAATACAAGCCTTGCATTTAGTATATAAAGATCATGGGCTACCTCTCATTACCAATTAGTTTTGAGATGAAACCCAAGACTTTAACATGGTATCAGAGCATGCTCTCTACACGTGCGAGTCCAACGGCCCATGATGTTCTAGTTCTGCGCCACCCGAGTTAAAAAGTCCATGCTGTAAGCCTTGATTACAACTACGCGTGAGGGGACGTGTTGAAGCATTGTTGAAATTAAGGATGTATGAAATTTACGTGCATGGGTGGTGCAGGTATTCGGGAATGTAAATACGGTGCCAATTAAGGGTACCAATTATACTAGGAAATGGTGGGGGTTTAAAAAGAGTTTACATTATAATTGATTTTAACAATATTAAATATAAAGGTTAGCAAAAAAAAATTAAAAAACAAAACAGATTCTTCTTGAATTTACGTAAATAACGGACTATGCAAAAGAAAATGAAACGAAGATAATGCCATTTTTTTTTTTTTTTCTAGCTAGTTGAACATACTTACATACCGATTTCAACATTTCAGTTCAAATAACTTTTAACTTCTTTTGTGCTAGATATATATTAATATGTTCTCCAATTACTTTCATTTGAAATTATTTTTTAATTTTTTTGTGTTAGATATATATTAATATTTTCTCCAATTACTTCCATGATATAATTGGCAGTGTTCATATGTATAGAGATCATTCTTTTTATGAGAAAAAAGTACACAATTAACTGATACCTCAACATTTAAAAGAATATATTGTTAGAAGCTTTTATTTATGTGTTATTTTTATTAATTTAAGGAGAAATTTGAAAAAGAGACAATATATTATCCCTTTGTTCTTGCGTGGGAACTGGGCAACTGTTCTTGTATTGAACTAATTTTGACCTACACCTTGCACTTACAATTAAAGTGATATCTGCAGGAATTTAACTAGGAAAAAGCACCAGTACTGGACTCGTAAAATTATTTCTACTATACAAGAACAGAATTACGTACTGAAACTATTTCTCATTCTTTTTTAAGAGATCGATCAGCAGCAAACCGCGGCTAAATAAATTCTTACAAGAATTAACATATACCATGCATTCTCCTCAGTTCTTTATATTTTTATTATTTTTTATATTTTAAAATTTTAAAATATAAACTTCACTAATTACATTTTCAGTTTTTCCACTATCCTCAATTTATACATTAAATATTAAATTTTAATTGGTCTTATCAATTTATTCATTTTTCTTTACTATTAATTTATACTATTTCTTTTTTAAATCTCCGACTTATTTCATTTATATTTATACTTTTTTTAATCTCCGATCTGTTTCATTTATAAAAAGATGAGAAGATAGAGAGTACTAAATAAAGTATTGCAAACCAGCTAAGAAGTGGGCAAACACTCTAACATGCGAATCTACTTTATTATTAAAAGAGAGTTCTACAAAACACGTGTCTTTATGTAGATTTTTTAGATTAATTATATTTTTTTTTCTTTCTAAAAATACACAAATTCCCACACATTTGAATGAGAATTAATGAACCATTTTTTTTTCTTTTTATTCAATGTTTAGAAGTTAATAGTTTTATCGTCTCAACTCTATTTTTTATTATTAATATTTTAAATTAATCTTCTTCATTAGGCATATATATAGTTAAAATATTCCTTTTTGAATATAAGTTATTTTTGAATAATTATTACATTATATCTTGATTTTAAATTATTTGTATGTAAATATAAAAATCCGATAATTTTCAAATAATTTCTTTGAAGTAAATCTATCTTTTTACAAGATCAATATTTTTACTTCAGTTTTCACCTCTTATAATAATTTTAGATTATTGGGTTATTTTATTTTAAAAATATTTGGGAAAAAAATTATAGACATGTTAGAGTTACAATTCCCAGTAGAAAGATATATTATTAATTAAAATAATTTTTTGATTGATTCTTCTTTTTGTGAAAAGATAAATTATATAAACAAATATAATAAGTTGATTATATTTTTATTTAAATACGTCACAATAATATACTTTATCATCCTATGCCTAATGAATAAATATCATTATGGATTTCATGGTATATTATTAAGTATAAAATGTGTGACTTAATCTAAATATTTATCAAAAATATATGATGTTCTTTCGCCTGTATACTGATATGTAATTATATTAGTATATTAGTATAAATATTACAATTATACAATGATCATATAGATTACTGTCATGTTCATATATTTTATATCGAACTTTTATACATCTATATTTAATATTAAAAGAGAGTCGCAAAAATATCTAAGGAAACATGTGTCATCTCCACGTTAATCCTCTTTTTAAATATCTTAAAAAATGGATGTTTAATTTGGGAGGGGGTTAGAGGGTTATTCCATTATATACTATACCAATTAAAAACTTTCTCTCATTTTATTCCTTTTATTTTTAAGCTAATAGTTTAAACAATTATAATTTTTATGTATCAATTTTAATTTTGAAAAAAAATATATCAAATTAATTCTTACTTCGTGCTCTTTAATTTGACATCCATATAGTATATATAAAGTAATATAAATATAATTATAATATATTTAGATGATTTAAAATATTTCAATATAAAAATATAAGAATATTGAAGAAAAATATATTTTTAGTTTATTTTCATAGCTTTTTAATAATTATTTGATTTTTAAAAATTATTTTGTTTTGATTATAAAATAGTAATGTATATTACATTAATGTCAGATCATATAAAAAAATTATATTAGTAAGATATCAGTTGTATATTTTTAATGAAAGTTGATAATACAAAAACAATATCAGAGCCTTAGTGTTGGTTAAAGGCCCAAATGAAATAAGTTTTTTGACTGGGCCCAAAACAAATATTTGGGCAGTCCAGTCCGATTAGCCAAGCCCAGGCCCGGTTTCATATTAAATCCTTTGACCAAATCTGGACCGTCCCTTTTGTGGGATGTATCCCACCCGTCCATTTGCTGATATAAACACTCCCTACCCCAAACACTAACCCATTTACTCTCCTTCCTGTCGGCGCCGCTCACCTTCCTCTCCCGTTTCTCTCGCTTCTGTTTCTCTCCTCCCTGGATATTTTCCGATCGGTTTCTGATTTGTAAGCAACCCTTATCAATCCAATGATAAGATCGGTTGCTACATATGCGGGCGACCAATACTTGGGTTGCGACTTTCACCCCTATATATTTTTGGATCCTTTTTGAGGTGATACACATTGAAAAACGACCGAGAAATTGAGTGTTCTCGAGGCAAAAATCATTCTTTGTGAAATACCTGATTTCTGAGTGAATCTTTTTCGGCCGAGGGTTTTGGGGAAGGAGTTCTGGGCTTTTGGGGTTTCTGGGTGCTGAGTCTGAGTGATTCATTGAAACCATCTGGGATTGTGGCACGAATCGGACTGCTGGACGCCGGATTTTGGAGCCCTACACGCGGGTACAGGAAAACGGAGGACTGAGCCGACTCTGTGTCTGAAAATCACCACCTTCGCGTTTCGTTCTTTCAGATCTTAAGTGATCTGTTTGGACAGATTTCTTCGACCCTATTTTTCTGGTGTTTGTGTTCGTTTATTTGCAGTTAATTCGTGTTTCCTTTGTGTAATTCGGTGTTATTAAATTTGTTGTGTAATCCTTAATCCCCGTAAACATAGGAAATTTATTTGTTAGTCGTTTACTGCTTTGTTGTGTAATTTTATGTATTCCGGATAGATACCCTACAGTGGTATCGGAGCCTCTAAAAGGGGTTTCTATTCGGAAGGGCATACGGATTCCGACCGAGGGATCCGCTCAGGTATTGCTTCATCTACTTTACTGCACTTTCTTACTGTTCTGTGTGATTGGCAGTTTTTTATTCCTTAGAAGTAATTTGTTTACTCCTACTGCTTCCATCTGTCGTACTGTCTTTGTGACCGCTTCGTTATACTGGTTTTGTGTTGAGACTATTGCAGTCGTAATCTCCGAGCATACCAAACCCCCTTGCCTGGACCGTAAGTGTTGCTCGGATCTTGTGGGGGCTCCGGGATTCGATTCCAGGTCATTTTATTTTAAAATCTGGTGTGATCTTGGTCTCTGTGATATCTGCGTGATACCGATATTCGATTCCAGCTCAGTTTATTTTAAAATCTTGTGTAATTTTGGTCTTTGTGATATCTGCGTGATATTTAACTGTCATCTCAGCTTTTACCGTATTAATAATACCTTGTGCTGGTATTTTAAATCTTGTCTAATTTTTACAAATACTAAAATGGGTTCTCTTACTTCATTTACAATGGCGCCTTTTGACGGCAAAGGAAATTTTAGAATTTGGCAACAGAAAATGAAATCAATACTTGTCCAACAAAAATGTTTTAAGGTCATTGAAGGTACTTTTCAGTCTAATGTGACTCCTGAGAAACGTGAGGAATTGATTGAGTTTGCACATTCATCTATAATCTTGAACTTGTCTGATTCTGTGATTAGACGAATAGGCAAAACTGAAAATGCTAAACAGCTTTGGGATAAACTTGAGGAAACGTTTACCGAAACATCTTTGCCGAATAAATTATTCATTCTCGAAAAGTTTTTTTGCTATAAGCTAGATTTAAATAAAGATATTGATGGTAATCTTGATGCCTTTACAAAGTTAGTACAAGATATCAAACAAACGGGTGATAAAAACATTGATGATTATTCCCCTATTGTGCTCTTGAATGTTATCCCTAATGCTTATAATGATGTGAAATATGCTATCAAATACGGGAGGGATTCTGTTACTTTAGACACTGTTATAAGTGGCTTAAAGAGTAAGGAATTAGACTTGAAATTTAATAAGGTTTCTAAACTGGTGTCTGATGTTAATTTTGTAAGGTCTAAGCATCACCTTAAAAAGAAACCGATTATCAAAACTGATTCTGAGAAGTCTAATAAGAAAAAGGGGCAATGGAAGGATAAAACTAAGTTCCGGCCTAAGAATCGCAAATGCTATAACTGTGGTGAACCTGGTCATTATATACAAGAATGCACCAAGCCTAAAAAGAACTTGCAAAATGATCAGGCAAATTTGACTGTGGGCGATGTCTTTATGGTTATTGATGATTTGCGTCTCTCTGTGAATTCTGTGCTTTCTGGTCTGTGTAAAAATGAATGGTTGCTGGATTCTGGATGCACTCATCATATGACACCTTATAAACAGTGTTTTACGAGTTATACTAATCTTGGTGATCGGTATGTTTATATGCCTGATAAGGTGAAACGGGTTGTGGCCGGAGTAGGAAATGTGTGTTTGAAATTTGCTGATGGTACTCAGTTTACTCTAAAAAATGTCAGACATATTCCTGATTTAACTCATAATCTGATATCTTGTACTACTTTGGAAGATGAGGGCCTTCGGGGTTGTTGGGGGAATGGTTGCATGAAAATTTGTAGAGGATCCTTAATGTTATTTAAAGGAATTCGGAAATTTAATCTATACATTTGCCAAACTGAAACTGCTGCATGTTCTAACCTGGTTTGTGCGGATAAAACCGAATTGTGGCATAATTGGTTAGGACACATGATCATGAAAGGATTAGATATCTTGCATAAACAAAAGCGTTTTGGAAAGGATAAAATCTCTAAATTATTTTTTTGTGACTCCTGCATGTATGGCAAACAACATAAAACTCAATTTCTAAAACCTCTCGATTCCCCTGAACCCGTTTTCGAGAAATATGGTAAGAGTTCCAATGTGCTTGATTATGTTCATGCTGATGTTTGGGGTCCTGCCAGTGTTACGACTCATGGCAGAAACTGGTATTTCTTGTCCATTATTGATGATTACTCGAGAAAAGTTTTCGTATTTTTACTCAAATTGAAATCTGATGTGTTTGAAAAATTTCAAACATGGAAAACTTTGGTGGAAAATCAAACCGGAAAATGGATTAAAAAGATAAGGACCGATAACGGCCTTGAATTTTGCAATACTCAATTTGATACTATGTGTTCTGAAAATGGCATCCTTAGGCATAAGACAGTCCCTTATACCCCTCAACAGAACGGGATGGCTGAGCGAATGAACCGAACCCTCCTTGAAAAGGTTAGGGCCATGCTCGCCACTTCTGGGTTGTCTAAAAGTTTTTGGGGTGAGGCTCTTTTAACTGCTGCATATCTTATCAATAGATCACCTTCTGTACCATTAAATGGTAATTATCCCGAGTCTGTGTGGTCGGGTCATGCTATTGATTTTTCAAACATTCGTGTGTTTGGTTGTGCTGCTTATGTGCATCAAAATGTTGATAAACTTGAACCTAGATCCTTGAGATGTGTTTTTCTTGGATATCCTGATAGTATTAAGGGTGATCGTTTATGGGTCAGATATGAACCCGGATTGAAGGTGATTACTAGTAGGGATGTGGTCTTTAATGAAACTGAATTTCCTTGTCTTGATAATCCTATACCTGCTCATATGATAGCTGCTGAAAATTCTCCCCACCCTGTTCAGATTAGGGTGGAGCGTCTTAGTGATAATGAGTTATCTGCTGAATCTGATAATATGGAAAATCCTGAACCTGATAATCAATCTGAAAATGGGGATGAATCTGAATCTGCTTCTGACTTGTCTGATTATCAATTAACTAAGGATAGGCCTAGAAGGAATGTTAGGAGACCTATACACTTAGATGATTTCCATATGGCTTCTCTTGCTTTCAATGTGTTTGATATGCTTGATGGTAATGAACCTAAATCTTACAATGATGCTTTGTTGTCTGATAATTAAAATGAATGGTTAAGTGCAATGAATGAAGAAATGACATCCTTGCATGCGAATGATACTTGGAAACTTGTTCCAAAACCTAGAAATTGTTCTTTGATTGATTGTAAGTGGTTGTTTAAAGTAAAAAAGAATGAGGATAACTTCAGATTCAAGGCAAGGTTAGTAGCTAAAGGTTTTACTCAAAGAGAAGGTATTGAGTTTACTGAGATTTTTGCACCAGTAGTTAAATTCACAACTGTTCGTATCATGCTTGCATTAGTTGCACATCATAATTGGGAGATGAAATAATTAGATGTTAAAATGGAATTTTTGCATGGTGAATTGAAAGAAACTATCTACATGAAACAACCGAAAGGTTTTATAGATAGTAACCATCCAGATCATGTGTGCTTGCTCAATAAAACCCTATATGGCTTAAAGCAATCCCCTAGAGAGTGGAACAAAAAATTTAATGATTGCATGCTATCCTTGAAATTCCGTCGTAGTGCTTATGATCCATGCCTTTATTTCAAGAATGACTATGGTGTTCCTATGTTCTTACTTATTTATGTAGATGATATGCTCTTGATCAGTTCATGCATTAAATCTATTGATCATGTTCAAAGTCGCTTAGGTGAACAATTTGACATGAAGTATTTGGGGGATGCTAAAAGGATATTGGGCATGAATATCATTCGGGACATATCTAAAGGCACTTTATTTCTAAATCAGTCCTCTTACATTGGTAAAATTCTTGAAAAAATTTCAATGACTGATGCTAAAATTGCTAGTGTGCCGTTGGCTTCTCATTTCTTATTATCCAAAACTCAGTCGCCTAAAACTGAATCTGAAATTCGTGAAATGAGATCTGTACCATATGCTAATGCTATTGGATCTGTCATGTACCTTATGGTTAGTACTAGACCAGATATTGCTTATGCTGTGAGTTGTTTAAGTAGGTACATGGCTAATCCAAGAAAACCTCATTGGGAGGCCCTTAAGTGGTTACTGCGGTACTTAAAAAATTCTGCTTCTGATGGTCTTATTTTCTCTAAATCTGATGATGGGGTTAACCTAAAAGGTTATGTTGATTCTAATTATGCCAATGACCGGGATGAATGTAAGTCCACAACTTCATATGTGTTTACCTTGTGTGGCTCGTGCATTTTATGGAAATCTCAACTTCAGCATATAGTTACACTGTCTACTACAGAAGCTGAATATATTGCCACCACTGAAGCCTTTAAAGAGGCTATTTGGTTGAAAGGTTTACTTACAGAAATTGGTGTTCTTCGTGATAACGTTGTGGTCTTTTCTGACAGTCAATCTAGCATACATTTGTGTAGAAATCTTGTTATCCATGATCGTACAAAGCATATTGATGTCAGGCGACACTTCATCCGTGATATCGTGGAAAAGGGCATAATTGATTTGAAAAAAATCCCGTCTCATTCTAATCCTGCAGATATGGGCACGAAGTGCCTACCGATCTAGAAAATCAGATCTTGCAAGTCGATACTAAATATCGATTCCCTTAACTGAAGACACTCTAGTCTTCCTGTTCGCTATCTTTGTGATAGCTCTTCTAGTTTTCTTTGTGATTCCTAGTTTTCTTTCTTAGTGATTGTTTATGTCTTTATACTTGTACTAACTTTGTGTGTTGTGCAGGTGGTGTGACGTTCGGCGATGATGACCTCTCTCTAAAAATAGTGTACCCCGATGGCTCATTTGGTCCGGGTGGAGATTTGTTGGTTAAAGGCCCAAATGAAATAAGTTTTTTGACTGGGCCCAAAACAAATATTTGGGCAGCCCAGTCCGATTAGCCAAGCCCAGGCCCGATTTCATATTAAATCCTTTGACCAAATCTGGATCGTCCCTTTTGTGGGATGTATCCCACCTGTCCATTTGCTAATATAAACACTCCCTACCCCAAACACTAACCCATTTACTCTCCTTCCTGTCGGCGCCGCTCACCTTCCTCTCCCGTTTCTCTCGCTTCTGTTTCTCTCCTCCCTTGATATTTTCCAATCGATTTCCGATTTGTAAGCAACCCTTATCAATCCAATGATAAGATCGGTTGCTACATATGCGGGCGACCGATACTTGGGTTGCGACTTTCACCCCTATATATTTTGGGATCCTTTTTGAGGTGATATACACTGAAAAACGACCGAGAAATTGAGTGTTCTGGAGGCAAAAATCATTCTTTGTGAAATACCTGATTTTTGAGTGAATCTTTTTCGGCTGAGGGTTTTGGGGAAGGAGTTCTGGGCTTTTGGGGTTTCTGGGTGCTGAGTCTGAGTGATTCATTGAAACCGCCTGGGATTGTGGCACGAATCGGACTGCTGGACGCCGAATTTTGGAGCCCTGGACGCGGGTACACGAGAACGGAGGACTGAGCCGACTCTGTATCTGAAAATCACCACCTTCGCGTTTCGTTCTTTCAGATCTTAAGTGATCTATTTGGTCAGATTTCTTCGACCCTATTTTTCTGGTGTTTGTGTTCGTTTATTTGCAGTTAATTCGTGTTTCGTTTGTGTAATTCGGTGTTATTAAATTTGTTGTGTAATTCTTAATCCCCGTAAACATAGGAAATTTATTTGTAATTCGTTTACTGCTTTGTTGTGTAATTTTATGTATTCCGGATAGATACCCTACACTTAGTCCCAAAATGCTTTGGGTGGGCTATAGTGAAAGTTGATAACAATAAACATAATTTAATTTCTTGTTTATAAAATTAAATATAAGATTCATATTGTCCTTTATGAAAAAATAAATGCGGTGCTTAATTAATTTACGATTTTCCTATCATGTGCCCTTAGATCACATGATAAAAGTTTATAAATAAATCAAACAATAGTATATGTATATGTGTGTATATACTGACTCATGTATATTTTATAATAATTTTATAATATTATTAAAATCCAATCACATATTATTAATATAATAAATTATTTAACATTTTACGCTATGCATTGCACGAGAGGAGATCTAGTTCCATAAAAAAGCAATTCCATAACGCTGAGACTCTCAACATATATTGTTGGTGAGGAGAATCCTTCCCTCCAGCGAATTAATATTTTTCTAAATATTTGTAAGTTGTGGAAACTTTACATATTTATAATTCATAGAAAAGAATATTTTAGAATTTATTATCTTCCCTTGAAATTTAAAGAAAACTAGAATGGTATGAACTGAACTATAAAAAATTGTACACGACTATAAAAATAATCAACCATGATTTACGTATCAGGCCGTGATTTTGATCTATACATGACTATAAAAATAACCAACCACGATTATAAATTTACGTTTTTTCTATCAGGCGACCTATACGTAAATTCATATCTTCCCTTCAAATATCAACCTCCTATTATTTAAAAATAAAAAAGTGGCATAAACTAACAAAGTCAAGCCGCCACACCGAACTTGAACAGCCTACCTAGCACCAGTTCACCAATTACATTCTGTAGACGTCCGTACATTCAGACTTGCTATCTTCGCATTGGTCCTTAGACTGATGCTAATGGGCGTCAGTTTTCACTAAGCAACCCCAAAAGTGACGCGCCGGCCCCATTAGCAATTGTCCAACCGACGCGTCGCTTGGCAACGAAACAAATGTTTTGGTTGCTTAAGCAACCGAAAGAATTAAACATGCAACCCCATTTTTTTTTTACCGTTTGGCCTTGATTTTTAAAAAATCACCCCCAATAACACCAAAAAAACATAAAGAAAACACAAAACCCCAAACCTTAAAGATAAAGAATCTGCAGTGGAGTGAACCTTAAACTGTGATCTGATGAATCAAAATAATTTACCAAAATGCCCCTGCAAGAAAAATACAGTAGAGGGTTATTGGGAGAGGAGGAAGATGGAAGTGTTGGGTAGTAGTATTTATTTTATACACTTTTTTTATACACTTGTGTGTGTTTAATTATTTATGTTGGACATTGTTTTTTATTTTTACGGGGTTGCTTTTATGGTTGCCACTAACTAATTATGGTTGGATTGGACTTGTCGAGAGAGAAAGTTGGTGGCAGGGTTGCTTGGGTGAAAAAGTAGTAGTCTTACATAATCAAATACTGACGCTTGCATAGCATCTTGACGCGGCGTCATCATTATAACAGTGTATACTGTCACAAAATTTACGTATCAGGCCGTGATTTTGTTGTCTCCACGGTGTTGTCTAAAAGTAACATTAAACATTACTACCTCTGTTCTTTTATAACTGCAACATTTGGATTATCACGATTGTCAATTCACAACTTTGATTATTAATATATTCAATTCTTTATTTTTAAAAATTATAAGAGGTTGATATTTTGAAAGTATATTTCGAGATGAATCTAACAAGATCTCACATGACTATATTTTTTCATATGTATAAATCACAAAAGATTAGTCAAAAGAGAATATATGAACAGTGTAATAGTCAACACGTTGCAATAATAAAGTAGCAGAGTAAGTATAACATTGCGCTCCAAAGACTTTAAAAAAGATTCTAGAAATGAACGAAAAGAAAGAAGAAAAATTCATTTGTTTTCCCTGCCGTAAGTACTAAAAATCTGCATATAAATAAAAGAATCTAGATACATAATAGTAGTAGCATATTAAAAGAATAGTCTGAAGAAATCTGCTCAATGTAAATGAACTCCAGTAGATAGACTTTCTCTCATAGTCTTCGAATGCATTAAGAATTCACAATCCATTTTCTTCCTTCTCGACGAACCAATCAGCTTAGACCAAAACCCACCCTTCTTCTTCCGATAATCATCGTTCACATGCTCCCGATCCGGTCTCGGTGGATAAAACTCCATTGACCTACTCTTCGTAAGAATTACATTCTTCCCACTCACACACGTACCCTTTTCCTTCTGATCTTCCCATCCCACCATAATTTCTACTACGCACAGGAGACGCGCATGAAGAAGCATTAGACGACGAATCACACGATGATAACGAAGACAAAGACGAAGAAGAAGAAGAAGAAGAAGAAGAAGAAGAAGGAGGAGTTCTCGGAACCTTTCTAGTTGTTTTCTTAGAAGATGACAACTGAGAGAGCCTTTTCCCTAGACAAATCGAGCAAACACCGGGCGATTGTTTGTGTTTCGGGTGCTTCTTGCACCTCATTTGACGTGTTCTTGATCTTCTATTCTCCATTTCTCGGAGTTGTTCATTTCTTTGGACTTGCAGAGTTTAAATAAAGAAGTTTTAAGGTCTTTCTATGAGAGTTCAAGGGAGGTTCTTGATAGGTTCGAAAAGGACTCATTTTGACGATATGCAAGTTGTTTTGAAGTTTGGATTTTTAAGTGGGGCCTACTAAGAGGGCTTGGGGTCATGTTTGTTTACCGGTGTGAATAGCTTCATTTGCCCTTTTAAGGAGATTATTTTTTGCCCAAAGTTCAATAACTAACTCTTTTGATATCGAAATTGTCGAAATTGACATTTACTTGAATTAATTTGAGTCATATATTGTATTTTCGAGTAACACAATTTTGAGTCAACTTCAAAAAAAAAAATATTGAAGAAGGTTGGCAATCGGGTAATACGTAGTAGACTACCGAGTTAACCGAATGCGTGTTACCCGATTGAATCGAGTTACCCGTAGTAATTCGAGTTACCCGAAAAGGAAAATCGAGTAACCTGAATAGTCTGAGTAAGATTTCGGGTTACACGAGTCCCGAATTCGTGTAACACAGGTCGAGTGAAAACCAGTGAAACACAAGTCGAGTGACACACTACAAAAAAAAAACAGTTTTTACCGACGCCAAACGCCGTTGGTAAAATAGAAAATGGCATTGGTAAAAAAATTACCGACGCCATTACCGACGGCAACCCGCCGTTGGAAAAACCCTCGACGGTAATTTTTTACCGAGGCCGCCATTTACCGACGCCATTTTTGGCGTCGTTAAATTAAAAAAAAAATCTAAAAAAGTCAGGTCAGGACTCAGGCGGGTTAGGTCCGGGCTCAGGCGGGTTAGGTCCGGGCTCAGGCGGGTCAGGTTCGGTCAGGTTCAGGTTCGGGCGGGTCGGGTTCGGGTCCGGGCGGGTCAGGTTCGGGCTCCATTCAATTTCAAATGGTTGAGAAGGATTTTGGTTTATAAACCACCTAAAACGCTACTGTTTTTTCGATGTGGGATAGTGCAAAAAGTTTACCGACGCCGAAATGGCGTCGCTAAATTTAAAAAAAAAATTACCAACGCCAAAATGGTGTCGGTAAACGCGTCGGTAAATGGCGTCGGTAAATGGCGTCGGTAAATGTAAAAAAAAAAAGAAAAAAAATAAGCCTGCGAACCGGTCGTCAGCAATGGCGTTGGTAAATCAATTAAATAACGGGCGTCGGTAATGACGTCGGTAAATTATAAGTTTAACAACGGCGGTACGGGCGTCGGTAAAAACTATTTTTTTTGTAGTGACATGTTACACGAGCCCCGAATTCGTGTAACACGATACCCAATTTCGTGTAATGTTGAGTGACACGTTACACGACACTGCAACTCGTGTTACTCGAGCCACTGCCAATACGTGTTACTCGAATTCGAGTAACACGATATCCGATTTCCGAGTTACTCGAATGGCGAGCAACTCAATAAAATAGAGAATCCTCTCACTCGTCCCATTTGAGTTACCCTGCAAACCTTCATTCGCGTTTCACGTCTGCACATCGAGTTGCCTCTTTCTCCTTCATCGAGTTACACGAATTTGACTTCCCCGAATAACAAATTGAGTTACCTCTTTCTCGATGGCGAATTCAACTTCCCCGAATGTGAGGCGTTCCCCAAATAGCGCCGCTGACGGTCACGCCAATTCCGAGTCCTCCGCCGCCGCCGCAACTGCTATCGAAAACCAGATAAGACTTCACTTTCTTGTCACTCGAATAGGCCCGTTACTCGAATTCGATTTACACGATTTGCATTTGATTTACAGGAATTCGATTTACACGATTTGCATTTGAATTACACAATTTGCATTCGATTTATACGGTGAAAAAAAATATATTAAATAGAGAAAAATGAAATTGGGAATTAAGTATCACCGCTCAACCCCGAATACTTATCGTGTGTTGATATCGTGTTCTTTATTTATGAATTGATATCGATTTAATTGTTGTCGTGTTGAATTGATTATTTATGTAATCTTGGTAATTCATATTCGAGGTTGAATTCGAATTTGGGAATGTTATAAATATGGATATCGTGTCGAATTTAGTTAGTTTATTTCGTTTAGTTAGTTTATTTTGTTTAGTTAGTTTATTTCGTTTTTACTATTGTCTTACTCGAATATAGCTTATAAGTTACTCAAATTGGACTAATTGACCAATTGGGATTTCTCTGTTGACTCAAAAAGTATTTTGATGATAATCTCATTCAAAACATTTAATAAAATCGATCTCAGCAAGATGTTATATTGAAGGAGAAAACTGGTCTTAGCGCACGCTACATGTTTCAGAGTAGCGCACACTATCGAGGCATATATACAGACAAGTCAACTCAGCTGCAGTCTAGTCGGAACCTACCTGATGGATAGCGCACGCAAAAGCTTCACTATTTGCGTACGCTAAAATACCAATATTAGCACACGCCATACCATATTATTAACGCACGCTATCGCATCTCAAGTCAGAGGACAGTGAAGTCTGGGCAAGAAAGAGGATATAATTTGCGCACGCTACGTACGAAGATTTACGCAGGCTATTACCAAGAATTAGCACACGCTACATATAAAATCTTGCGCACGCTACCAGAAATATGTTTGGTAGTCCAGTAGCCACTGAACTCAAATGTGGAAGCTCTTACGTACGTTACTCAGGCTAACGTACGTTATCTGGAAGTTGGTTAGCGCACGCTACATTATACACATTAGCGCACGCTAAATCAGTCAAAATTCTACCGTTGGATATTCTACCCGTTGGAACGAAGAAGTCAAAGAAGATCCGTGAAATCTGGAAAAGCTGATATTAAATAATACTAGCACACGCTATGCATAATTGCTAGCACACGCTAAGTACAATTTTAGCCCTTGGAAAAGAGATGTTGGGGAGACAAACCAACACATTTCAAAGTCAAAGTTGAAGACCTTTTGACCAAACGTTAGCGCACGTTACTTTGGAATGACTAGCGCCCGCAAGCCATATAATTTTACCATTGGAATAGTTTATTATGACCGTTCAGATCAGTCAAAGTTAGAGGTCGTTTGCGCACGTTACGGAAGTGCTATTAGCGCACGCTAATAATGAAAATGTCAGAATTCAAAGAAGGACTAAAGCCTATAAATACCTATATCATTTGGGTATCTCAACACACAACTTTAAGCATTCAAGCATTCAAGCACTCAAAGCATTCTTAAGCTCAAATTACTACTGATTACTACATTCTAAGTTGTGAGAAGAAAAGATACAAGAGTGATTCACATTGTAATATCTATTATACTTTGTATTCTTTTCATTGGTTGTGAGTGTTGCATCACTCATACTTGAGCGTAAGAGAAACGAATTAAGAGTCACTAATCCGGTGTTATTAGGATCTTTTGATCCGGCATTGTTAGGATTACACTCCTATATTCGTAAGTAAGGATTGTCTAGTTCCGATAGAATACTAGATGCAAAATATTTTTTTGAGAGTGGTTGAGCTTGGACCAATAGAAGACAAGCGGTTGTAACGGTTATTGTACTCGGACCGATCGAAGACGAGTCAAGTGTATGGTTGTTCTTGAGCCAATAGAAAAAGAAGTTGGAGAGCGGACGTAGGCAAGTTGCCGAACCTCTATAAATCTTTGAGTCTTTTACTTTCCGCACTATTTACTTTTATTCGCGAGAAAGTTCGATATTCCGCATTACCACTATTCAACCCCCCTTCTAGTGGTGAATTTATCTCTTCAGTCGATCTCAGCAAGCTGTTATATTGAAGGAGAAAACTGGTCTTAGCGCACGCTACATATTTCAGAGTAGCGCACACTATCGAGGCATATATACAGACAAGTCAACTCAGCTGCAGTCTAGTCGGAACCTACCTGATGGATAGCGCACGCAAAAGCTGCACTATTTGCGTACGCTAAAATACCAATATTAGCGCACGCTATACCATATTATTAACGCACGCTATCGCATCTCAAGTCAGAGGACAGTGAAGTCTGGACAAGAAAGAGGATATAATTTGCGCACGCTACGTACGAAGATTTAAGCACGCTATTACCAAGAATTAGCGCACGCTACATATAAAATATTGCGCACGCTACCAGAAATATGTTTGGTAGTCTAGTAGCCACTGAACTCAAATGTGGAAGCTCTTACGTACGTTACTCAGGCTAACGTACATTATCTGGAAGTTGGTTAACGCACGCTACATTATACACATTAGCGCACGCTAAATCAGTCAAAATTCTACCGTTGGATATTCTACCCGTTGGAATGAAGAAGTCAAAGAAGATCAGTGAAATCTGGAAAAGCTGATATTAAATAATACTAGCGCACGCTAAGTACAATTTTAGCCGTTGGAAAAGAGACGTTGGGGATGTAACACCCCCAATCCGCTCAGGGATATTACACGCTGTAGAACCTTTCCTCAATGATCTACCAGGCTGGTAACAACAAACGAACATCTCAACAATGCCTTTAAGGCTAAAATGACTCAGTAGACCGATTTGGTCTTTCAATAAATACATACAACTCAAACACATTACATGCCCAAGCAGGGGTCGAATACAAAATGCTCCCGTACAACGGGGAAAAATATACTGCAGCGGAAATAAAATACAACTGAACCAATACAACAACGTACGGTTCCTCATGTAATTAGTATCAATCATATTTCATCATCCTTCGCGTCGACCCTGTGTTATGCTCCCAAAACCTGAATGCAAAAACAGACATCCACCCCCCGAATACTCGGAGGTTAGCAAAACTCCACTGTTTTGCTAGTGCAAGAACAAAGTGCAAAATACGAGCCATACAATTCACATTCCACGTATAACAATAACTAGGAATCCTCAAAGATCCAAACGTAACGAAAAGTACTTTCCGAGGCAAGTGTTTGGGAAAAATATTCCAAAACCGAAAGATCACCAATCAGAGAAAACAATTTATAAAACAGTTTAAAATGCCATCGAGAGTTTTAATAGAAAACAATTTAGGATTCCCGAATCCTTCTCTTTCCAAAATTAAAAGGGGTCACAACCCCACAGTTTTGTTTTGACGAATAATACCAACAAGAATTCACAGGGTCAAAACCCACATCATGTGTCCTCGACGGACATAAAATACACACGCACCCGTGAAGTTTCACTCGTGAATCCAGGGCAAAACCATTGGACTCCCTCCGTGGCCCCGTCGAACCCTCCCGAGGTGAGCGAACACATTCACAAAACATACACACGCACTCGTGAAGTTTCACTCGTGAATCCAGGGAAAAACCATTGGACTCCCTCCGTGGCCCTATCGAACCCTCCTGAGGTGAGCAAACACATTCACAAAGCATACATACGCACTCGTGAAGTTTCACTCGTGAATCTAGAGTGAAGTCATAGATTCCCCCGAGGCCCCGTTGGACCCTCCCGAGGTGAGCAAACACATTCACAAAACGTACACGCACTCGTGAAGTTTCACTCCTGAATCCAGAGTGAAGTCATAGATTCCCCCGAGGCCCCGTCGGACCCTCCCGAGGTGAGCAAACACATTCACAAAACATACACGCACAGGCATCGCCTAGGATCGGGACGCCACCACAAATCCCACCCGAGGCCTCGAAGGACCCTCCCGAGCTGGCTAGCAAAACAATCATGCACAAATAACATATCACATCAAGGATATCCAAACAATTCACCCAGAGGCAACAAACGCAAAGCACGACAAAATTGTCAAATCACAACGCACTGAAAGAGATAATATATGTAAATATATTATCAAAGCATAATAACAAAAACAAGCGAATTCATAGGGTTCACTTAAACATTCACGGAGCACAATATTCACAAAACACACGCGTATTAAAAGTGAGCCCTTAAAGAGGCTAAACCGAACCTTTTGAAAGTTCAAATCAAACGATGAAACAAATACATAGAGACGATCACTAATTATCATATTCACAAAACCAGAATTGTATGGACAAGGTACTTACCTCGAAATCGGCATGCAAGTATTACGACGAACACGGCTCAACCGGGAAGCTTTGGAACGCCTGATGCTATCGAAAAGGAAGACGACAACGAACGGAAGGGTTCAACACGGTTTCTTCGCAAGAAACTCGACCCTGACATCATATAATTAATAAATCAATGATCATACGAGGAATAATAATCGTAGAACGTCCGAAAACCCCACTATGACATTCTACCGGACACCTTCAAGGCGTCGATCAAGAACTCGACCGAAACAACGAATCGATACGATCCAACCAAGGAATAACAAGGAAAAAGATATAATACATCTAAATAATCATCAACCTATCACAATCCTAAGTTAAATCAGATTAAACGGATGAAAACAACCAAAACACCCAAATTCCCCAAAACTAGATTTCTAGAAAATCTGACGTGATTCGCTCGATCAAGGGATGTTATAGGATGGATGATTGATGATATGAACTCCAAGACTTCATGGATTGATTTTCCAACAACATCTCTCCATGATAACCACACCTTCAGCCGCGGAAAAGAAGGAAAAGAATGAGAAAAATGGTGAAAACCCCGTCTGCAGGGCTTTAAATAGGCTGCCTGCCGGTAGAGTTACATACGTAACCGGCCAAGGGCTTACGTACGTAACCGGCCATGGCCGAACTCACTGCCAAGAAATGCCGGCAGCATTACGTACGTAACCGACCACGACTTACGCACGTAACCGGCCTTACGTACGTAACTGTCGGGCTCTTCCGGCCGTAACTCGGCCAGGGCTGGGCTAGCCCCAACATGCCCGGCCATGACTCGGCCGGGGCCAACTCCGACGGCCCGTACGACCCCGAAACCCGAACTTGAGTATGAATCGAAGATACGGTTACTAAGTACTCGCAAAGACGAATTCGAGCACTAATAGAACACACGATTCCGACCACCCGAAGGCTCGAAATTCGACAACGGAAAGTAATTACCCCAAACTTTGGGAAATTACGAAAATGACCCAAAACGTCCGAAATACACGATACACGATCGAAACACTAATCCGAAGCTCGCAACATGAATAATAACATTAAATAAACTTACGAGAAACTTGAAACAACAGTTTCGGACGAGATTCACAAGAATCGAACTCAAGTGCGGAAAAATCGCTACGAAGTACGGAACTTAACAAAACGACACCGAAACGAACTCGGACGTCGAAAAGTGCAGAATTAAACACTCTCAGAATGACGAAACGGTCAGAAAAGAGTAGTCAAAATGGACTCCCGCGAAAAAAAAAGAAAATTATCAGAAATCGAAATTGCGGATATTACATTCTACCCTCCTTAAAATAAGTTTCGTCCCGAAACTTAAATCAAGTAGGGAGAAGCAATATCCCGCCAGGAAAACTCAACGAGATACACAAGAACCGAAAACTCACGCCCAACGGCGAAACGTTACCAGCAACGCAAAGGAATATACAGCGTGAACACACGCTCCACAACGGCCAACACAACGCCACCGGTAGAGACATAATAAAACCAACAAATGACAAGTGTCATAAAACAGATAATACAATCAAGTCAATTATCCGAACAATCACAAAACACAAAGCACTTGTTACAAGGAACACGCACAGTCGAGAAAATAGAAAATAAACACAAAACGATCCACAAGGACAATCACAAACAATTCGAACTACGCCGAAATCCTCAAAAAGCATACTAGGCATCTCTGTGCCCTTTCGGAGCAGAGACGCAGCCTCGATCCCCAAATCTCTCAGCTACCGTCTCGCAATGCATGGCTTAGTGACCCACCTGGCCACACTCGAAACAGGTGACTAACAGTGAACGACAAATTCTCCACAGTACGAGATCAGGCAACAACAGACAACCCCGATCGAAGAACAATGATCGAATGACTATTGAGATTCGGTGCCTAAAACGAAGGCCCAGCAGAAGCGGTAAAAATGAAAATTAATTCGATCCGAATCCCTACGAGGATCGATCGAGCTACGTATATATGAATATCAAAAACGAAATACAAGAGATACAAGAAACATACCCTCGTAGTCCGTTGATTAAATGGATAACCTTCTCTTGAGCTATTCCCCAAGCTTTGCTTGATCTCTACGAATCTATTCTGCTTCAAGCCCTTGAACAATCCAACGCCGAAAGCACCGCGTCTCTACTTGCCACGCGCCGAAAAAATGAACGGAATGACAACACCTTGCTATCCTCCGAGGATACGGCTAGAGCTAGGTGATGAAGCTTGTTATAGATATTAATATCACTCTAAGTGTATGAATATCTATCTCTCTCAATATTTCCTCACAAAATTTCTCTAAGAAGTTGTGAAGAAGATGAATGAAGAAGATGAATAAAGAAGATGATGAAGAAGACTTCTATCTCTCTCTCCTCTTCAACCTCACGTTGGAAATGAAAGTTGCTTGGAATCATTAGTGAGAGATGTCTTCATCTTCATTTATTCAACTCTCCACATGCACATCTCATAATTATGAGAATCAAAGCCCCACCACCTCAATGATCAACCATAAAGAATGGAACATGGGTCCATATGAAAGTGGGTGGAAGTGTGGGGTTTGGCCCATGTAGAAATCGGACAAGTTCGGTTCGTTTCAGACTCCCGCGAGTCCAAACAGATAAACTCCGATTTCATATCGATGTATTTATATCGATTAATTAATCCAATTAATTAAACATATCAAATACATTATAACATAATTAATTTCTCCAAGAAATAATTATATCCATGAATTAAATTAATCACCCAGTGATATATTTAATTCATTAGGCCGTAAATCAATTTATCCAATAAATCGATTTAGACATCTAATGTCCTAAATTTAGATATCCAATATCTAATATTCATAATGAGAGAATTAGCTTGATTCATTCCGTTGTCAATCCTCATGCGCGACTCGGTAGGTCCGTCTCAGTCAGCAATGGGAGGAACCAAAGAGTAGTAGCACCACCTAGCCAGCCTGGCGGCCTACACTGTACCCCAACTGAGAACGAATGATTGGGATCATTCAAGAACCATTCTGTCGTGAATACCAAAGATACGTATAAACCCTTCTTTCAAATCTCCCGATCAAGTTATAGGGTCACGGTACCAAACCCTATGTACTTGACGCTATGCATGCGTTAATGCAAATCGAGATCATCGAGCTGTCGTGTATCTAATACAACTAGCTCCAATGCTTTGGCCAAAGACTTATGATCTCATCTGCCAATAACCGCATAGGACATATAACCCGCTCACTAACGGGAGAAATAATTCTATCTTGGTATTCAGTAGGACCTGCTACTTGCCCGTCAAGATGCACGTCGAGGTTGACCCCCGCCTTCCGGTTTACAGGGTCGAACTACTCTAATGAAAAACTTGACGTCACAAGCACATCCCTACTAAATCCTCAAGTCGAAGGTTCACGAATACCTATCAGAACCTTTCGATTCCGTCATTGACTGTCCCGGAGTGAAATCCATGTGATGAATCGAGGGTGAGTCGATTCGAGTATACTAATCCAATTAGCATACCTATAACGTGTGCTCCCAGTCCCACTAACCATTAGTGTTCGACAGGCACTTTCCATGTCAAAGAACACGTCATACAAGTCTTCACATAAACTTAACGCCCAGTCAAGTTTCATCGACTTGCGAACGATTAAGTATTTTGAGCTATAACCTTTCAGTGCCGACCCCCTTATCCAATAAGGAGTGGAACGTTTTGCTCTCAAATACACGGACTAGTTTCTATATGTTTATTTACGAGTTAGGAATGCCAGTAACTACCAGTAAATAAAGAAACATTCATTTGCCTTATATAAATGGTTTACATAATTACAAGTACAATGCCCTCACTCAACAACCTCTGAGTGGCATTCGAGGGCATACTCCTAACAATCTCCCACTTGCACTCAATGCCACACACTATGGTATCTAATACCCATGTTCTCCAGATGACGCTCCAAGCTAGTCCGAGAAAGTGGCTTAGTCGATGGATCGGCGACGTTGTCGGCCGAGTCTACTCTGTGCGGACAATGTATCCCTTGCGAACAAATTCTCTTACGAGATGATACTTCCTCTCAATATGTTTGGTGTTGTGAAACCTCGGCTCCTTGGCTGCGCTACGGCTCCGTCGTTGTCGCGAT
Source organism: Orobanche coerulescens (assembly GCA_033398695.1). Lineage (NCBI taxonomy): Eukaryota > Viridiplantae > Streptophyta > Magnoliopsida > Lamiales > Orobanchaceae > Orobanche > Orobanche coerulescens. The sequence continues at coordinate 109,406,648 of CM065807.1, read as the reverse complement.
GACAGTAGACAGCAATTTCAAAGACATGGTATCATTTGAAGTTCTCCCGAAACTTCTTAATCTAACCCTTCCTTGAAGCCTCCGAGGCTTCTTTATACTCACTGACAGTGGAATCGGTCGCGCTTTGCTTGGCACTACGCCAAGATACTGCTCCTCCATTAAGAGTAAATATGTAGCCAGAAGTGGACATCGAGTCGTCCTTCAGTCCTTGGAAGTCCGAATCAGTGAATCCCACCACATCCAATTCTCCACCGCCATACATAAGAACCATATCTCTAGTTCTTCTCAAGTACTTGAGAACGTTCTTTACAGCAGTCCAATGTTCCCTACCTGGGTTTGCCTGAAACCTACTCACCACGCTTACAGCATGCGCGATGTCAGGTCTTGTACACAACATAACATACATAAGGCTACCCACGGCCGAAGCATATGGTATATTACTCATTTCCTTGCGTTGTTCCTCACTTTGAGGACACATCTTCAAGGTGAGTTTTATTCCATGTTACATCGGTAGGAACCCTCTTTTAGAATCATCCATCTTAAATCGCTTTAAGATCTTATCTATATAGAGGGCTTGGGAAAGGCCTATTGTTCTCTTCGCTGTATAGAGGTAGAGACGAATACCAAAAATATAGGTTGCTTCTCCCAAGTCTTTCATGGAGAAATTACTCGAAAGCCAAGCTTTCACAGAACTAAGCATTCCCACATCATTTCCTATTAGTAGAATGTCATCTACATATAGTACTAAGAATGCGATCTTGCTCCCACTAACCCTCTTGTATACACAAGGTTCCTCTTCATTTTGCACGAAATCAAACTCTTTGATTGCCTCGTCAAAACGAAGGTTCGAACTACGCGACACTTGCTTCAGTCCATAAATGGAACGCTGAAGCTTGCACACTTTCTGAATATTGACTTCAGACACAAAGCCTTTAGGCTGCTCCATATAGATTTCCTCCTCGAGGAATCCATTAAGGAAAGCCGTCTTTACGTCCATTTGCCATATCTCATAATCGTGGTAGGCAGCTATAGCAAGCATCATGCGAATAGACTTGATCATGGCTACGGGCGAGAAGGTATCGTGGTAATCGATCCCTTCCTTCTGGGTATAACCCTTTGCCACAAGCCTGGCCTTATAGGCGTCAACTTTACCATCACTATCAGTCTTTCTCTTGTAGATCCACTTGTTCCCAATAGGCACTATACCCTTGGGGCGGTCTACTAGAGTCCAGACCTGATTGACATGCATCGAGTCTATCTCAGCTTCCATAGCTTCACGCCATTTCGCGGAGTCTACATCCACCATCGCTTGGTCATAGGTTGTTGGGTCGGTCTCTTGGCTATCACTTGGAACCTCATGGAGACCCAGCTCCTCCAAGTGCACAAGCCCATACCTCTCAGGTAAATGAGACACCCTACTAGACCTACGAGGTGGTTGTACTTGTGTTTCAGAAAGTTCGGTTCCAGTTTCTTTCACAGGTGTCTCTCGAGGAGTTTCATTGTATTCTTCTAAAGAAATACTTCTACCTGCTCCGCCTTCCTGAATGAACTCATCTTCCAGGAAGTGTGCTTGTAAAGCAACAATGATCCTTCGATCTTCGGGCATGTAGAATAGATATCCCATCGTCCCAGACGGGAATCCAATGAAACGTCCCTTCGCAGACCTAGCTTCCAACTTTTCCACCTTAGTCTTCTTGACATAAGCGAGACATCCCCAAATCCTAATATGATTAAGACTTGGTTTCCTTCCTTCCCACATCTCATGTGGAGTTTTAGGAACGGATTTGGAAGGACATCTGTTCAAGATATACGCGGCAGTCAGGAATGCATACCCCCACAGGTAAATCGGCAAGTCAGTATAGCCCAGCATGGAACGGACCATGTTCAACAGGGTCCGGTTCCTTCTTTGTGACACACCATTTAACTGAGGAGTACCTGGAGGTGTTAGTTGTGAAACTATTCCATGTTCCTTAACAAACTCGTCAAACTCCGTACTCATATACTCGCCACCTCGGTCCGACCGAAGTGCTTTGATATGATTACCAGTTTGTTTCTCGACTAGGGCCTTGAATTCCTAGAATTTCTCAAAGGCCTCGGATTTATGTTTCATTAAGTATACATAACCATACCTAGTATGATCATCTGTAAACGTAATGAAATATTGATATCCGTCACGTGCTGCTTCCAAAGCACCACATACATCGGTATGGATTAATCCCAGTTTATCGGCTCTTTGAAATGTCCCCGTGAAGGGGACTTAGTCATTTTGCCTTTAAGGCAAGATTCACAAGTAGGAAAGGGATCCAATCCCAATGGACCCATAAGTCCATCTTTTTTCATCTTGTAAACCTTGGTCTGACCAACATGACCAAGTCTAAGATGCCATTTCAAAACTTGATTGGTTTCATCCCTACCACGTTTTCTAGTTATAGTATTCACAACTACTTTGTTGCTGAGATTTAGATGATACAATCCATTCAACAATGTAGCGATCCACTAGTTTATTTCTAAAATAAATTTTGCAGGAACCATCACCAATGAAAAATGAAAAGACTTTTCGGTCCATGACCGGAATGGATACAATGTTTTTGTGCCCCTTGGGCAAAACAAGTACATCTTCTAAAGTCAAAATAAAGCCGGATTCTAAACCCAAAAGAAGTGATCCTATGTCGGTCGCCTCGACACTATGCCCGCTTCCGACTGTGATCATAACTTCTCCAGCTCCAAGCTTCCTACTTTGTTCCAGATCCTGATTCACGGTACAAATATGAGAACTAGCACGAATCCGATATCAGGAAGTAGAAAATACGAGCGTAACAATTTGTTTCCAAAACTAAAAGTTCTGTACCTGAAGTGCCATGAAGAATCGGACAGTCTCTAGCCCAGTGGCCCAGCTCACCGCACTTGAGACAAGCATCCTTCTTCTTCTTTTTCTTTGGAACCATCTGGGCCTTGCCCTTTCCCTTAAGGTCCTTAGCTTGTAGTCTAGTCCGCTTCTTGGTCTTTTTCTTCTTATTCTTAGACTTCCGAAGTCCAGAAGAAATCACAAGTGCAGACTCCTTCATCCGCGGGGTCTTCATCTGAGACTGAGCGGTCACCAGTTTGTTCATTAGCCCAGCTAAGTTACATGCAATCTCATTGCAGTTGAAGTTCATAACAAACTGTGAGAAGGAATCAGGGAGAGACTGTAGGATAAGGTCGGTTTGGAGAGAAGTATCCATTTTAAAATCAAGAGCCTCCAATCTCTCGATCATGAATATCATTTTGAGGACGTGTTCCCCAACCTTATCACCTTCCTTCATCCTTGCACCGAACAGTTGCTTGGATATCTCATATCTAGCAGTTCTGCTGTGCTCACCATAAAGCTCGGTTAAGTGAGATAGAATCTGCCTAGCAGAAGTCATTTTCTCATGAGCTCTCTGAAGCTCATTAGACATGGAAGCCATCATATAAGCACGGACTTTCACGTCATCCTTAACCCACTTTTCATGGTTTTCAATCTCTTCCTGATTGGCTCGAGTCCGCATAGGAGGTGCTGGAATGTCCGTCTCCAAGACGTATCCCAGTGCCTCTATACTGAGGACAATCATCAGATTGCGGAGCCAATCCACAAAGTTAGGTCCCATTAAGGTGTTCTTTTCGAGTAGAATTGCGAGTGGATTCATTGTCATATTGAGATTTGTCTGCATTAAGTATAACAGATTAATTAGTGACTCATTCAATTATGTTCTGAGTATAGAATTTAAGGTCTTTTCTATTCTTGTTACCCAGCTCCCACTATTTTTATCGGAATAACACACTCCCATGTGATATCCGGAAGTATCGTCGCTCTACTTCATAGTGGTGATTGAGTTCTTTATAAATCTTAATAGAGGGCAACCGAACAGGTTTCTAGTCTATTAATTTTCATAAAGTGGTGTCCAACACCAACCCATCTAATGGATGATTCGATCTTCTTTTTCCCCTTGTTCACTCCCCTCAACCTATACGATTTCTATGGTTCGTGAACAAGTTAAATTTATACCATCGACGCAAATCAGTTTCACAATTGAATCTTATCCTGAACCTATCGTGTTTCTAGGATAAAATTTGCTCCAACCGAAGGCATCCAATGCGCTCCCGGTAATTTATCCGCCCTCCCCGAACGACTACCCCGATAACTCGGAAGCATAGCACATCCAGTTTGGATTTCAATTTCCCGAAAACTCGATGGAGGGAAGGAAAACCTTGAAACCTTATAAACTTAATTATTTATTGTGGGAGAATTTTTGCGAGTAACGTTACACTTTGCACATTAATCATATTAGCGCGTTTGTGGTATTCATACAATATGAAAAAACCATTCACAACCTAGTTGCTACCAACATGTGGTTCATGGACCGTTCCTAGAAAACAAAAACTCCGTAATCTAATTACAAGTCTTCGTCTTGAATCTTCGTCTTCTCGAAATGGATCTTCCTCCGGTCTTAGTCATTACATATAAATTTTACATCGAAAATTGCATCCTAGATACAAACATTTCTAGTAAAATAAATAGGCTTAAAATGACCTTTACAACCCAATCGAATAAAACGAACGATTCAAAACTAAGTCCACGAACCACATCCACATTCAAAAAGCATTCATCCAATAAATACTATATAAATGGAAAGCGTAGAGATACATTGATCCAATCAACAATACGAACCGATTCAATCGATTCACACAATCGGTAATTTGATAACGTTCAAAATAATTCGGTCGACTATAAATATTCCAATTAATCAAATTTCCCTTATAAAATGAAATACCATAAATCATTTTAATCATATTAAATCCAATTTAATGTGCGGGAGATTAATTTTTAAGAATACACGGAAAAATCGAGCCGGTGAAAGTGGCGCTGCATTGCAGAGTCACCCTCGGACTGCCGTGACGGGCTACGCGAGTCACGCTCGGAAGATGACGGCCAGGACACGATCGAGTCACCCAGGACACGGTCGGGTTGCCTGGCAGTGACTTGGTAGACTGCCGGACACGACCGTGTCACCCAGGACACGGTCGAGTCACTCTCGGCCAGATTACCCTTTTTGTCCAAAAAATCGTCCGACGACGATTCGGGGCTAGTTTTTCGACCGGATATCCAATATCAATATTTTCCGACTTTCATATCTTCAATATAAATCATATTTCCCAGAAATTTAAGATTTATATTTAGACATAAACTTACGAAAAATACAATTATTACGAACGAAAAACATATACCACGATTATGACTAAAATGATTCCAAATCATTCACCATCTAATCGAGCATTCCAAATGCCAATATCGTATATACGATCGCAAGACCTACGCTCCGATACCACTGTTGGGATTCGGTGCCTAAAACGAAGGCCCAGCGGAAGCGGTAAAAACGAAAATTAATTCGACCCGAATCCCTACGAGGATCGATCGAGCTACGTATATACAAATATCAAAAACGAAATACAAGAGATACAAGAAACATACCCTCGTAGTCCGTTGATTAAATGGATAACCTTCTCTTGAGCTATTCCCCAAGCTTTGCTTGATTTCTACGAATCTATTCCGCTTCAAGCCCTTGAACGATCCAACGCCGAAAGCACCGCGTCTCTACTTGCCACGCGCCGGAAAAACGAACGGAATGACAACACCTTGCTATCCTCCGAGGATACGGCTAGAGCTAGGTGATGAAGCTTGTTATAGATATTAATATCACTCTAAGTGTATGAATATCTATCTCTCTCAATATTTCCTCACAAAATTTCTCTAAGAAGTTGTGAAGAAGATGAATGAAGAAGATGAATAAAGAAGATGATGAAGAAGACTTCTATCTCTCTCTCCTCTTCAACCTCACGTTGGAAATGAAAGTTGCTTGGAATCATTAGTGAGAGATGTCTTCATCTTCATTTATTCAACTCTCCACATGCACATCTCATAATTATGAGAATCAAAGCCCCACCACCTCAATGATCAACCATAAAGAATGGAACATGGGTCCATATGAAAGTGGGTGGAAGTGTGGGGTTTGGCCCATGTAGAAATCGGACAAGTTCGGTTCGTTTCGGACTCCCGCGAGTCCAAACAGATAAACTCCGATTCCATATCGATGTATTTATATCGATTAATTAATCCAATTAATTAAACATATCAAATACATTATAACATAATTAATTTCTCCAAGAAATAATTATATCCATGAATTAAATTAATCACCCGTGATATATTTAATTCATTAGGCCGTAAATCAATTTATCGATAAATCGATTTAGACATCTAATGTCCTAAATTTAGATATCCAATATCTAATATTCATAATGAGAGAATTAGCTTGATTCATTCCGTTGTCAATCCTCATGCGCGACTCGGTAGGTCCGTCTCAGTCAGCAATGGGAGGAACCAAAGAGTAGTAGCACCACCTAGCCGGCTGGCGGCCTACATCACTTAACCGAGAACGAATGATTGGGATCATTCAAGAACCATTCTGTCGTGAATACCGGTATACGTATAAACCCTTCTTTCAAATGTCCCGATCAAGTTATAGGGTCACGGTCGGTCAAACCCTATCATACTTGACGCTATGCATGCGTTAATGCAAATCGAGATCATCGGTGCCGTGTATCTAATACAACTAGCTCCAATGCTTTGGCCAAATACTTATGATCTCATCCGCCAATAACCGCATAGGACATATAACCCGCTCACTAACGGGAGAAAGAATTCTATCTTGGTATTGATAGGACTGCTACTTGCCGTCAAGATGCACGTCGAGGTTGACCCCGCCTTAGGTTTACAGGGTCGAACTACTCTAATGAAAATCTTGACGTCACAAGCACATCCCTACTAAATCCTCAAGTCGAAGGTTCACGAATACCTATCACAACCTTTCGATTCCGTCATTGACTGTCCCAGAGTGAAATCCATGTGACGAATCGAGGGTGAGTCGGTTCGAGTATACTAATCCAATTAGCATACTTATAACGTGTGCTCCCACTAACCATTAGTGTTCGACAGGCACTTTCCATGTCAAAGAACACGTCATACAAGTCTTCACATAAACTTAACGCCCAGTCAAGTTTCATCGACTTGCGAACGATTAAGTATTTTGAGCTATAACCTTTCAGTGCCGACCCCCTTATCCAATAAGGAGTGGAACGTTTTGCTCTCCAATACATGGACTAGTTTCTATATGTTTATTTACGAGTTAGGAATGCCAGTAACTACCAGTAAATAAAGAAACATTCATTTGCCTTATATAAATGGTTCACATAATTACAAGTACAATGCCCTCACTCAACAACCTCTGAGTGGCATTCGAGGGCATACTCCTAACAATGACAACGGTCGAACAATGACTCCTAAGTTCACACTTCAACCCAAGACATCAAAAGAACTAGTAGAACCAAAAGATGTTACTTCCGAACAAGGTTCACAAGAATCGAACCGAACTCGGAAAAGTCAAAGCGATAACCAGATCGACCCAAAACAAGATCACGGCTCGTTCGAATGATGAAACCGAAATACAGAACAAGTTCAGAAAGTATCAACGAACACGAGCGAGTTGATAGACCTGAGAAAGAGGAAATGCAGAAATCCAAAAACAATACGGGTATTACATTCGACCTCTTATAAAAGAAATGTCGTCCCTGAAACTCACAACAATGAAATCAAGGTGACGACACAACAAGCAACCGACAGAACATCTCCCATGGGCTTCTCAGAGCCGATCCTGATATCTGTGCTAAAGCGCGAACTCCAAAAATCTCGGTAACCAATTCGCAAAACTGAATTATGTGTCCCTCGAGTCCACACTTGAAATGCGTTACTGACGAGAAGGACAATTTACACGTGCATGCCCCGACACATCACGGTTAAAACACCTTGGCTCGGCATACTGAAAATACAAATGCTAGATACAATGGGGCATAACGTCGCAAAACAACATAGCGGAGATGCCAACTCAGCACAACAAAGAATCATAACACATATCATATACAATGATTACCATCGTAAAGTAATACACACACAAACACTACAGCAACGACGGTATCGTTCGGCGACCTCAATGACCCGAACTATAACCAGCACATAATTACAAACATCATGAAACAATCACACATGTACACAAATGTATAAAAACCAAGCTCTAACAGCTCACACTCGTGCGACAACATGCAAATCACCATGAGGCGACAAACAGTGAATACCAGTTCACACCTCTTACAGAGGGATAGTACAACAAATGCGTGGCAACGCCTCAACGTTCATGCCACCAATTCGATCATACTCGGGAGCTAACATCATAACGACAAAGCAAACATCATACATACATTCCCAAACCATAAACGGGAATTGATAGGTTTTAAAAACGAAAACCACCTTTGAAAAAAATATGATTTTGGAAACACTAGTTGATCTTGAGTATCACCCTTCAAAAAGTAGCACAGACACCATTATCGAGACTTTGAAAACCATCTCGCGCTTGGTAAAACGAGGACACTTCCCTTTTTAGTGAAAGACTTTCAGAAAAATTCGACCCTCGGGTCTAAGCAAAGCATTTCTAAATAATTGAAAATATCTCAAAATATTTTTGGTCCTCAACTGGAAAATTTTTGAAATATATTGCGGCACTAGAAAGCACCTTGAAAACGCCGCAAGAAAATAATTTGTTTTAAAATTACTTCTCGAAATTTATTTTCTAAGATACTCAAGGTTTTCAAAAATTCAATAGGCCAGAATGCCCGAAACTCACAAAATTCTTTATCAAACCGTCATAATACATTCAAGTCCAAGGTGCCAAAACTTGATTTAAGGAATCGGTTTTACGAATTAGAACTCAGTTTGTAAAATACTGAAAGTCATTTTGAAAGGACTCACGCAGCGGATAAAATACAGTTCGAAAATACATTAGCAGCGACACCGCTCATCATATAAATAAAATATTAAAGTCGAATACCCACATTGTAACACCCCAAACTAGGCGGATATTACAGTGCCGTGAATCCCTGACTGGGACCCACCAGGCGAATGAAAATGACGAATTAAATAATATAATTGTAGTACCGAACCACATTATATTACCAAATACTCCGATGAGGAGTTTAAGTACAACACACCAGGACAATACCGAATACTAGTATATTTTATATGAAGATAAAATACACAACACTGAATGAAACGGAGTATCCAGTGAAAGTATGCGTGGAAATTAAAGGACAACAACATGAATAATCGAAAGATCGGGGCCCCTACTAGTATCACTGGGACTCCTCGACGTCAACATGCTATTCCGTGCTTTTGCCTTGCCATGACACGCAAAATGTAATCCCAGTGGGTCGATACGTAACAACAATCCTCAAGGGTTGAAAAATACACAATCATGATTTAACTGAAGTTATGAAATATCCTTAGTTATGAATTACGCTGAAGAGGACTATCATAGTACGCCCGTAGTGTTCTGTGCAAGTGTACAAGACGGATGACCGGACACACCCGTCCTTGTACCTAATTAGTCTCACGGAGTTAATCTTTACCGTGTGCACAGTCCAACGTATCACTCCCAATACATGGACATCACGTGCCCGACTAAAAATTCCACACATCCGCACCCAGCCACGCAATATGAATCCAGAAGGTCAAATGAACGAGAATGACCATAATGAATATCAATGAATAATAATAATAATAATCTGACAAAGCCAAGAATGACTCACCGAGATGAAAGTGATAATGAAGTGATTGATAGTTTCAATGAAATGATTGGAACAGCCGTTCCTCGTTAATGAAGTGACTATTCGACAATTACAAGTCTCAATATGATTAATACAATGATGAATGAGTTATGATTATGAATGATCAACAACAAAAAGGAATGAATATCCTTTTAACCGAGTAAGAATTAACTTACACAATACCGATGAAGAATGTCCTTCCACAAACAAACGTCCTAAATGAAGTGTCGGTCGCTCGAACAATCTTGAATAACACAAATACCAACAATCCGCTCAATAAACGAATCAAACACGATTATAACGAACTCAAGGCGTCAAAACGACTAAACCAAGTTCATTGGGGCATTACATCGAACACTTTGTGGCCAACTACGATTGTTCATAACCAAACTTCAAAATTACCAACATCAAATCCCCAAGAAGTGTTTCAAACCAACAAAACATCTTCAATACGATCAATAATCCGTTATGAATATCCAAAAAACGTGATTATAACAACAATTAATCGAAAATCCCCAAATCCAACTCGATATTCAAAGTGTTCTTGAATAATCCCTCAATAATCCAATGAATCTATATACAAACTCATAATCATATGCATATCCATTCATATAACATGATTATCGCGTCCAAAACATCATATCTCAACAAAAAATCGAAATCCAAGATGTTGAAGAAATTACCTCTTGAAGATCCAACCACTTCGATCCGAAGAACACGAGTTAAATCGAGTATCCAAGCTTCCCAAATGAATGAAGATGATGAAAATTACACACTCAAAGGATTAAGTGATGGAAAATCTCCCCTTCAACCCTCTCTCTCGGATAAAAGTTGGAGAAATGAAGAAATGAGGAAAAATGTCCCGGCCAAAACCTTATATACTGCCGGAAGTTACGGCCGTAACTCGGCCCGCATACGGCCGTAACATCCCAGGTCAACGGCCTTACGGCCGTAACCGGCCAACTCGTACGGCCGTAACTCGACTTCATCCAAAATCCTGCCGACAGACTTACGGCCGTAACCGCTCCTGAGTTACGGACGTAACTCGCCTTCGTCAAAACATCTGCCGACATCCTTACGGCCGTACCCGCACACCTTACGGGTGTAACTCGGATGATACGGCCGTATCCGGCCAAACATACGGGCGTAAGCCCCCTTCGTCGAAAATGACCAGGCACTGCAGCCAGACGGCCGTATCGGCCTAAGCCTTACGGCCGTACCTTCCTCGACTTACGGCCGTATGCCGCAACCCTTACGGCCGTAAGTCCCTCTCGTCCGACACATCCTGAAAAACACGAACACTCCTTACGGCCGTATCCTACCCCTCTTACGGCCGTAACTCGCCCTTCGGCCAAAAACACCCGGACACCCTGCTCGACTCGTACGGCCGTAACCGACCAAGCCTTACGGCCGTACCTGCTCAACTTATGGCCGTATTCCGAAACCTTACGGCCCTAAGTCCCGTTCATACTAAATGGCCTGACATCAACGAACCCTTGTTACGGCCGTAACCTACAATCCTTACGGCCGTAACTCAATGCTGGACATGGTGAAAAAAATCCGATAACTCTGACTCCTCGCTACGACTGATGAATGATCCGACAAATCATACGAATGTGAAAGTGAACGGGTCCAACACATGCCAAAATGATACTCCCAGTAAGACTGCCAATCCCGATGAAAATGATAATATTCCCGTCTCGATCTATAAACGGAGATGAAATGACGATCGGTAACTGATATACAATTTACAACATACCAACAGTGAACGCAATGAATGAATCATGAATGATGAGTGAGTAATAATGAGTGAAGTTTACTGAATCATAATTACTGACTGATTAATATGAATAAAATGAATGAAATTCAACCGGGTATTACACACATATCACGGAATCAAAATCCACAGAAGGATTCAATCAATTAACGATATAATCATACAAGAATCTCATGTCACACGAGGCACAACACAAAGAAGGGAGACTTACATCCACAGGTCGCACGAAGGTGATGATCGCCCCACGATACTAATCACGACCAACCAACTCAGACGACGCGTCGTGACACGACTCAGTCAGACAAAATCCGACGAGACAAAACTCAACAGACAAAACTAAACCCGACAGCCTAGCTTTCCACAACCTAAGCTCCGATACCATTTATGTAACACCCCCAATCCGCTCAGGGATATTACACGCCGTAGAACCTTTCCTCAAGGATCTACCAGGCTGGTAACAACAAACGAACATCTCAACAATACCTTTAAGGCTAAAATGACTCAGTAGACCGATTTGGTCTTTCAATAAATACATACAACTCAAACACATTACATTCCCACGCAGGGGTCGAATACAAAATGCTCTCGTACAACGGGGAAAAATATACTGCAGCGGAAATAAAATACAACTGTACCAATACAACAACGTACGATTCCTCATTTGATTAGTTTCGATCATCTTTCATCATCCTTCGCGCCGACCCTGTGTTATGCTCCCAAAACCTGAATGCAAAAACAGACATCCACCCCCCGAATACTCGGGGGTTAGCAAAACTCCACTATTTTGCTAGTGCAAGAACAAAGTGCAAATACGAGCCATACAATTCACATTCCACGAATTACAATAACCAGGAATCCTCAAAGATCCAAACGTAACGAAAAGTACTTCCCGAGGCAAGAGTTTGGGAAAAACATTCCAAAATTGAAAGATCACCAATCGGGGGAAACCATTTATAAAATGGTTTAAAATGCCATCGAGAGTTTTAATAGAAAACAATTTAGGATTACCGAATCCTTCTCTTTCCAAAATCAACATGGGTCACAACCCAGCAGTTTTGTTTTGACGAATAATACCAACAAGAATTCACAGGGTCAAAACCCACATCACGTGAACTCGAAGGACATAGAATACAGACGCACCCGTGAAGTTTCACTCGTGAATCCAAGGCAAAACCATTGGAATCCCTCCGTGGCCCCATCGAACCCTCCCGAGGTGAGCAAACACATTCACAAACCATACACACGCACTCGTGAAGTTTCACTCATGAATCCAGGGCAAAACCATTGGACTCCCTTCGTGGCCCTGTCGAACCCTCCCGAGGTGAGCAAACACATTCACAAAACATACACACGCACTCGTGAAGTTTCACTCGTGAATCCAGAGTGAAGTCATAGATTCCCCCGAGGCCTCGTCGGACCCTCCCTAGGTGAGCAAACACATTCACAAAACATACACGCACTCGTGAAGTTTCACTTGTGAATCCAGAGTGAAGTCATAGATTCCCCCGAGGCCCCGTCGGACCCGCCCGAGGTGAGCAAACACATTCACAAAACATACACGTACAGGCAACGCCTAGGACCGGGACGCCACCACAAATCCCACCCGAGGCCTCGAAGGACCCTCCCGAGCTGGCTAGCGAAACAATCATGCACAAATAACATATCACATCCAGGATATCCAAACAAGTCACCCAGAGGCAACAAACGCAAAGCACGACAAAATTGTCAAATCACAACACACCGAAAGAGATAATATATGTAAATATATTATCAAATCATAATAACAACAACAAGCGAATTGATAGGGTTCACTTAAACATTCACGGAGCACAATATTCACAAAACACACGCGTTTTGAAAGTGAGCCCTTAATGAGGCTAAACCGAATCTTTTGAAAGTTCAAATCAAACGATCAAACAAACACATAGAGACGATCACTAATTATCATATTCACAAAACAAGAATTGTATGGACAAGGTACTTGCCTCGAAATCGGCACGCAAGTATTCCAACGAACACGGCTCAACCGGGAATCTTCGGAATGCCCGATGCTATCGAAAAGGAAGACGACAACGAACGGAAGGGTTCAACACGGTTTCTTCGCAAAAAACTCGAGCCTAACATCATATAATTAATAAATCAACGATCATATGAGGAAGAATAATCATAGAACGTCCGAAAACCCCTCTATGATATTCTACCGGACACCTTCAAGGCGTTGATCAAGAACTCGACCAAAACAACGAATCGATACGATCCAACCAAGGAATAACAAGGGAAAAGATATAATACATCTAAATAATCATCAACCCATCACAATCCTAAGTTAAATCGGATTAAACGGATGAAAACAACCAAAACACCCATATTCCCCAAAACTAGATTTCTAGAAAATCTAACCTAATTCGCTCGATCAAGGGATGTTATAGGATGGATGATTGATGATATGAACCCCAAGACTTCATGGATTGATTTTCCAACAACATCTCTCCATGATAACCACACCTCCAGCCGCGGAAGAGAAGGAAAAGAATGAGAAAAATGGTGAAAAACCCGTCTGCAGGGCCTTAAATAGGCTGCCTGCCGGTAGAGTTACGTACGTAACCGGCCAAGGGCTTACGTACGTAACCAGCCATGGCCGAACGCACTGCCCAGAAATGCCGGCAGCGTTACATACGTAACCGGCCATGGCTTACGCAAGTAACCGGCCTTACGTACGTAACTATCGGGCCCTTCCGGCCGTAACTCGTCCAGGGCTGGGCTGGCCCCAACATGCCCGGCCATGACTCGGCCGGGGCCAACTCCGACGGATCGGACGACCCCGAAACCCGAACCTGAGTATGAATCGAAGATACAGTTACGAAGTACTCGCAAAGACGAATTCGAGCACTAAGAGAACATACGATTCCGACCACCCGAAGGCTCAAAATTCGACAACGGAAAATAATTACCCCAAACTTTGGGAAATTATGAAAATGGCCCAAAACGTCCAAAATACACGATACACGATCGAAACACCAAACCGAAGCTCGCAACATTAATAATAACATTAAATGAACTTATGAGAAACTTGAAACGACAGTTTCGGACGAGATTCGCAAGAATCAAACTCAAGTGCGGCAAAACCGCTACGAAGCACAGAACTCAACAAAACGACACCGAAAAGAACTCGGATGTCAAAAAGTGCAGAATTAAACACTCTCAGAATGAGGAAACGGTCAGAAGCGAGTCGTCAAAACGGACTGCCGCGAAAAAAAAAGAAAATTACCGGAAATCGAAATTGCGGATATTAGAGAGGAGACAAACCAACACATTTCAAAATCAAAGTTGAAGACCTGTTGACCAAACGTTAGCGCACATTACTTTGGAATGACTAGCGCACGCAAGCCATATAATTTTATCGTTGGAACAGTTTATTATGACCATTCAGATCAGTCAAAGTCAGAGGTCGTTTGTGCACGTTACGGAAGTGCTATTAGCGCACGCTAATAATGAAAATGTCAGAATTCAAAGAAGGAATGAAGCCTATAAATACCTATATCATTTGGGTATCTCAACACACAACTTTAAGCATTCAAGCATTCAAGCACTCAAAGCATTCTTAAGCTCAAATTACTACTGATTACTACATTCTAAGTTGTGAGAAGAAAAGATACAAGAGTGATTCACATTGTAATATCTATTATACTTTGTATTCTTTTCATTGGTTGTGAGTGTTGCATCACTCATACTTGAGAATAAGAGAAACGAATTAAGAGTCACTAATCCGGTGTTATTAGGATCTTTTGATCCGGCATTGTTAGGATTACACTCCTATATTCGTAAGTAAGGATTGTCTAGTTCCGATAGAACACTAGATACAAAAATTTTATTTTGAGAGTGGTTGAGCTTGGACCATTAGAAGACAAGCGGTTGTAACAGTTGTTGTACTCGGACCGATCGAAGACGAGTCAAGTGTGTGGTTGTTCTTGAGCCAATAGAAAAAGAAGTCGGAGAGAGGACGTAGGTAAGTTTCCGAACCTCTATAAATCTTTGAGTCTTTTACTTTCTGCACTATTTACTTTTATTCGCGAGAAAGTTCGATATTCCGCATTATCACTATTCAACTTCCCTTCTAGTGGTGAATTTATCTCTTCATTCTCAAATTAATTTAGAAGACTAATGTTCTTCCATAATTTGAATGACGCAAATTGATTGAGGATGATTCGAATTGACATAAAACTACTCGAATTAGGATGACTCGGATTGTATTAGGATGATTGAAATTGAATTAGGATGACTCAACTTGAATTAGAATAACTCGATGGAAATAAATCAAATAAATTCCACTGTTACTCGAATTGTCTATTTATTTTTTCTCGAGTACATATTACCTGAATCCACCTTCAGGAAGCTAAAATTAAGATATATTTGAATCGTTAGGTTGATTGGAAGAGGCCGAGTATGCGGGGTTCGAAATGCTCCATAAATGGGTATGTTAGATTAGGCATTGTTAAGACGATCATTGCTGAGCTGCGGAGTGTAGGTAAACCAAACCAAACCAAATATACCCAGTATATCCCACTCAGAGCAGGGTCTGGGGAGGGTAGGATGTACGCAGACCATGCCCCTACTTATTACGGTAGGGAGGCTGTTTCCATGAAGACCCCCAGCTTAGTGCACATCAGAATCTTGTGTGATAAATACAAAAAAAAACATATGATTCAAAAAAGCTCGAGACCATACCTGAGCCCATGGGTTGATCCACATGGGACTTACCTAAGCGAAATTTGGCTACTTCACTCCCGATGAACGCTGCTCTAACAAAAGAGAGGTTGGCTCTGCGCACAGCTCTCTGTCAAAAATATACCACACGCAAAGACAATAGGATAAAATATACAATAAAAGTAAAAATGCAATGCTCTAGGTCAAAGCTAACCGAGACAACCCAACCCTGAGACTCTCAACTACAGCAACGCTCCCTACATAAGAATCCACAACTCTGATCTAGCACCTCCAAGCGTACCTATCAACAGTCATGGTCTAAGAAAGGTTTAAGGCCTTCAAATCTAATCTCAGTTACTCCTGCCACGTCCTCCTCGGTCTGCCTCTTCTCCTCTCCCCGACAACCATTAAACTCTCGACCCTCGTCACCGGAGCATATGCCTGCCTCCTGCGGACGTGGCCAAACCATCTCAATCTCCCTTCCCTAACTTTCGCTGAAATGGATGCCACTTCCAGCGCATTCCTGAAAACCCCGTTCGCAATTCTATCTAACATTGTGCGACCACACGAACAACGTAACATTCTCATTTCAGCCACTTCCAACTTACTCTCAAGCGACTTCTTCATCGCCCAACATTCGGAGCCATACAACATTGCAGGTTGGACTGCCGCTCTATAGAATTTACCCTTCAACTTTAGAGGGACTTTCTTGTCGCACAGGACCCCAGTCGCTGCTCTCCACCTTAGCCACCTCGCCTTGATGCGATACGTGATATCATCTTCACACTCACCTTCCTTCTGAATGATCGAACCCAGATACTTGAACTTATCCGTACGGGGTACGATCTGATCCGCAATCATTACCTCAACATCTTCCTCGTTGGCCTCACCACTAAAGTTACACCAGAGATACTCGGTCTTAGACCGGCTCACACGCAAGCCCTGGGATTCTAACTTAGCCCTCCAAAGCTCCAACTTCGAGTTCACCTCCCTCCTCGACTCCGCCACTAACACAATGTCGTCAGCAAAAAGCATGCACCACGGGATGCCATCTTGAATCCCTCGCGAAATGACGTCAAGGATTAGAGCGAAGAGAAGAGGACTTAGCGCCGACCCCTGGTGTAGCCCTATCTCAACCGGAAAATACTGGGTGTCACCAACTGGGGTCCTAACGCACGTCCTAGCTTGGGAGTACATGTCTTGGATCGCCCTAACGAACGGCAACGACACCCTCCTCTCTACTAGGCTCCTCCAAATAACATCACGCGAAATGCTATCATAAGCATTCTCTAGATCTATGAACACCATATGGAGATCCTTACGCTGCTCTCTAAACTTCTCCATAAGGCGTCTGACGAGATGAATAGCCTCAGTCGTGGACCTCCCTGGGATGAAGCCAAATTGGTTCTCTGAGATCTCCACTTCTCTTCTAACCCTGCATTCCACCACTCTTTCCCAAAGTTTCATAGTATGACTGAGGAGTTTAATACCCCTATAGTTACTACAACTCTGAGCATTGCCTTTGTTCTTGAAAAAAGGTACGACAATACTATGCCTCCACTCTGTCGGCATCTTAGAGCCTTTGAGGAGGATGTTGAACAGCTCTGCTAGCCACTGAACTCCGACTTCCCCCAGACAAAGCCACACCTCAATAGGGATCTGATCCGGGCCTACAGCCTTAGCTCTACCCATTTTCATTAGGGCACCCTCTACTTCCTCCTTGCTTATGCTCTCGCAGGAATTAAACGAACGAGCAGAAGATAGACTAACTCCTTGCACCACCGAGTCACTACCTCTAGCCTCATTGAAAAGTTCGAAAGTACCTATTCCACCGCTCCTTAATAGCCACATCGTTCACTAACACTTGACCCAAATTATCCTTAATAAACTTAACGGGACCCAGGTCTCGCCGCCCTCTTTCCCTAGCTTTCGCTAGTTTAAAAATAGCATTCGCTCCTTCTTTGGTGTCTAGGCGCTTTTACATCTCCTCGTAAGACTCACATTTAGCCTTAGCCACTGCCTTCTTAGCCTCTCTTTTCGCTACCTTGTACGCTACAATCTTCAAGATTCTCTCCTCCCCATAACTAACTGACAAAAGCTCCTAAAATAGCGCTTGTTTTGCCTTAACCTTGTTTTGGACCTCCTCATTCCACCACCAAGCCTCCCTAGGTCCACTAGACCTGCCCGAAGAAACCCCCACCACCTTCTCGTCCACTCTCCTAATAGCATTGGCCATGCTGGTCCACATAAGGTTAGCATCGCCCGTACGCAAAAAACCTCCTTCGCGGGTCAGAGACTCCTTGAATACTGTCGCCTTCTCACCCTTCAGATCCTTCCAGAGTATCCTAGGTCTAGCTTCTCTAACCCTGCTAACAACACGACCTTTCATGGATAAATCCATAGCCAGCAGCCGGTGTTGAGAAGCACATGCCTCGCTCCGGAACACCTTGCAGTCCACGCACGCCCTAGCATCCCGACTGCGCAAAAAAAGGTAGTCAATTTGCGTGTTGTGCCCCCCACTACTGAAGGTGATGAGGTGCTCAGCTCTCTTCTGAAAAACAGAGTTAGCAATAACCAACTCATGCACAGTGGCAAACTCCAATAGTGCGGAACCTCCTGCATTCCTAACTCCGAAGCCGAAACCCCCATGCGCACTATGATAACCATCCACCCCCTCACCAATGTGCCCATTGAAATCGCCCCCCAAAATAATAAAATGATCGTCCGGAATACACCCAACCAACTCATCTAAACAGACCCAAAAGGCTTCCTTATCAAGCACACCCAAACCAACATGTGGGGCGTACGCACAAACCACATTAACCACCTTCTCCCCAACCACCACTCTAACGGACATAATCTTATCATTGCACCTCTTCACTTCCACGACGTTTTCCTTAAGCTCTTTAGACAAAAGAATGCCCACACCATTGCTCGAGTTCGCAAGGCCTGAATACCACAATTTATAGCCGTTCACCTCCCTGGACTGCGCCCCCTTCCACCTAGTCTCCTGAATACAAGCCACATCAACCCTTCTCTTACCCAAAACATCCACAAGCTCCAAAAGCTTACCCGACAAGGTACCCAAATTCCAACTACCAACCCGCAAACAGTGCGACATCGACCAATACAAAACCCAAACGCACTACGAGAAATAAAATGGGGTAGTGAAGCCAAAAATGAAAATAAGATGAGAATGACAAAGACAATATAAAAGCAAGCAAACTGCATAAAAATCGCAGTAAATGGTATATATATGACAGACAAAAATGAAATTTAACAGAAAAGTACAATGATACCGGACTTCGACACGCCTTGGAGACGAGGGAGGAGAAGCCGCGGAAGCTGGAAACCGATCGACTCCTGAACAGGGAAAAGGTGATCGATAGGCGACACACTGGTAGCAAAGACGGAAACTCGCAAAGCAGATACGGCTAAAATGCAATACTACTGTTAGATTGACGGGGAGGGATGAATGCCGCAGTGTAAGGTTATTCTTCCGGTGATACGCCAGCCAGAGATGACCAGCAGCCCGGGGCGGCGCAAGCGTAAGTTACGGCAAAGCTCAGGGGTTAGTTAAAAATCACACTGTTATCTTACAGAAAAATCAGAAAAACAACCCAAATCGCCGACCAACAGATACCAGTTCAACATAAACCGAGAACCAAAATCAAAACACGAAAAGCAGAAAAGCAGAAAATGGTAGAAAAAGAAATTACCGCAGATCTGGGAATCCCAAAAATGAACTAGAAAGCAGATCAGGTGGTAAAACTCAACCCTTGCCAAAGTCCGATTCAGATCGGCAAATAGCACCCACTATTTTGTTATCTATTGATTCTATTCACCCACCACTTCCCAATCTCACGATGCAGCCGGCTGCTGCTCTATTTTAGCAGCACAGTACCAAAACACACACCAGAAATTCGCGTTTTCTCTCTCAACCCAAATGCTCGTCACATTCACCAGAAAACTTGTGGAGAAATTCGAGTGTCAATAGCTTCAGTGTCGTCGCCGGTCCCCGTTATTTGCTCCGCAAGAAACCACTGCGAATTAGGGCTGGAATGGGGGAACGCCGCGGGTGGAAGCGAAAATCGTGAGCGGCGCGGTTGGAAGCTTGCAGCGAAAATAAGCAAAAATAGGCGATGACGACGAGGCTTCACCACCAACAGAGTCACAATATTAAGGCGACCTTAACTTTTGCTGTCGGAAATAAAAAACAATTGGCGACGGCTCTAGAAAACGGGAATAACCTACGGAGTGTAGGTGATGACACTATTAGGGAGTTTAGAAAGTCGTGTCTTGGACACTTTATCCGGGAGGAGTGGGGGGTTTGTCTCTAATGCCTCATTACATGCCTTGTTCTCGAACGAGGTAGTTAGACCGGATGCACAGGCCGTTGAGTTTTGGTTTAGGATCGGTCATCGATTGATTCGATTTTCTAGATATGAGTATGCATTAGTCACTGGCTTGCGATTCAGAGACTCCGGCGTTGATGTACACGGGGATGATGTTCCACCGGAGGGGAGCGTGTATGATCGGTATCCATTGCTCAGTCGTGGAGGTAGATGTTAGACTGTATTCTTGATTGATTTGTTGTTGGATATTTTCGAAAGCATCCCAGTGATGCGCTTAAGGTCGCTAAGGTTTTGTGCGTCTGCTATTAGATATTCGGTGTGGACGGTGGCAAGCGCATTGCTGACCGGTGGTTGTGGATGTTGGTTGAGGACCAGACTCGGTGGGAGAGCTTTCCATGGGGCTTATATTCATATCAGATATTGGTTACGTATTTGAGCAATGTTCCCATTGAGGTCCCCGCTTGTCTTGATCCGAGTTACCATTTTTATGGTAACATATACGCTATTATGGTGCGTCCTCGTATTCATTAACTTAATCATATACTGAAACTCGAAATAAATATTGTTATTGTTTCTTAGGTTGGGATTCAATTATTGTTTTCAGATATGGGCTTGCGAGGCTATACCTTGTTAAGAATATGCCCTCGAATGCCACTCAAGGGATGAGAGAGTAGGGGCATTGTACTTGTAATTATGGAATAATTAATAAAAAGGCAATACGATTCATTTACTATTTATTGTATTTCAAATGCATTCTTGATTTGGTAATATTGAAGTAAAGTCCATGTAAATAAATCGAACATTCCATTCTCGTTATCGAATAATAGAAAATACATTGGAAGTGTTTAAAGTTTATTTACGTAAATCGTTCGCAAGTCAATAAACTTAAATGGGCATTAAGTTTTAGTAAGACTCGTATAACTGATGCTAGGACGTGTGCATGTCTTGATAGCATAGTTATAAGTATATTGGTGGGATCAGTATACTCGAACACGACTCATACTTGATTCAGTCACACAGTATTCACTCTTGGAGAGTCGATGACGAATCGAAAGGTTGTGATAGTATACGTGGACCTTTGACTTGAGGGTTCAGTAGAAGATGTGCCTGTGACGTTTAGTTTGTCATTAGAGTAGTTAGACTCATTTGCTTAATTGCTGAGTCGACCTCAAAGTGCGGACTATACGGGCAGGTAGCAATCTTTACTGTACGCCAAGAAAGGATTCTATCTCCTATTAGTGAGCATGCGAATGTCCTATACGGTTAATGGAAAATAAGATCATAAGTCTTTGGCCAAAGCATTCTGATATAGTCGTATTAGATACACTATTAATCAGCCGGTTTTGATTTGCATTAACACATGTATAGAGTCTAGTCAATAGTAGGGTTTGAATTTACCGTGACCCGAAGATTTGACCGGGACATCTGATGAAGGGTCTATACGTATATGGTATTCACGACATAATGGTTTTGGAATGATTCCTTCATTCGTTCTCAGTCGGGGTTTACAGTGCGGCCCGCTAGGCTGGCTAAGTGCTGCCCGCACTTATTGATTCCTTCCAATGCCTGCTGAGACGGACATACGGAGTCGCGCATCAGGAACATTGACGGATAAATGTGAATTTATTATCTCTCTAATTATATTAGATATTGGATATCTAATTATGATTTATTGGATAAATCAAATGGCGTCTTATGAATTAAAATTAAGTTATCGGGTAATTAGTTTAATTCATAAATTATGTTTCTTAGAGAAATATATTTGTATTTGATATAATTAATTAATTAGATTAATTAATTTATATAAATACATTGGTGATTAAACGGAGTGTATTTAACGGAGTCGTTTGACGAACGTTCGGTACACGAGCTGAGTGATTCGGCTCATTTCTAGGAAGCCTCCTTATGGGCCACCCCCACCTCACATGGCCATTTTCTTTTTGCATGTTATGTGTTGTAAAATCAAGTTAATAATGTTTGAGATTCTTCTCACATTATTTTACTTCATTATTATGAGTTCTTCTTTTGGTTATAATAACCAACTCATTTCATGCAAGATGAAGACACACACACACATACCTTTCCTCCTGAAGTTCTGGCCGTGAGCTATCTTGAGGAGGGAGAGAGACTTTTATTTTCTTGTTCCACTTTGAGTTGAGAAAAATTAAGAAAGAAAATAAGATATAAATTCCTATAGTAATTCTTAGCCGTGTTCTTAGAGAACGGATTGCTATTGAATTTTTCTGGGCAATTTCCGACGCGTGTGAAGTAGAGGCTTCAAATTTTCGGTGCTTGGAACGAAGGGATTTCGTGTTCGTGATGGGTTTCGTGATCGTCATCCATTTTTACGAAGATTGATTTCAAAGGCTTCAAGGGTATGATTTTTATCTTCGTATTTATTTTTTGTATATACGTTACTTGATCGATCCTATTTGGGATTCGTTTTTATTTTCCTTTGTGTATTTCGTTTTATTTTCGGAATCCCAACGGTGGTATCGGAGCGAGGTCAATGATACCATATATACGATTATTTGTGCATTTTGAATGCTTATGGATGATGTTTATGATTTAGAATCATGTATGGTATAATCGTAGATTTTAAATTGTTCGTTGTAGCATCACGTTTTTGTATAATCAACAGTGGTGCTGGCAGCACTGCCTGGGCTGCCTGCCCAGGATGCCGAGCATGCTCGGCCATTTCTCGGCCACAGCTGCCGAGATGCAGCCGATCCCTGTCGGCCATGACTCGGCCAGCCTGCCGATCAGTGGCTCGGCCAGGCACCCCTCGGGTTTTTTGCCCGATTTTGAATCGGGCAGCGGGCTTGGCCTAAAACCGGATTGTCCAGGACTCCGTTTTAAGCTTATATTTCATTGTATTTATTTCTCAAAATTTAAATTGGATTTTAAATTGACTAAATTAATATTTGGAATATTTTTGAGTTAAGGGAAATAAATTAAACAAAAATATTATTTTGGCCGGATTACTTCGAACGAATTTAAATGAAGATTATTAGTATTAACTGGATTAATACCATTAAAATTGAATATATTAATTTTATATTGATTGGATTAATATATTAATTGATTATTTATTTTTAATACCACTTTATATTAATTGGATTAATATAGTAGAAATTAAATAGATTAATTTTATAGATTAATTGGATTAATTTATATTAAAATTAATTGTTTAATTTCGTTGCCATTACATGTTGTATGGAATCCTTATGTGATGGTGATATAGCTCGTGGACTTAGTTTTTTGATTTGTTCGATTCGATTGGGTTGTAAAGGCCGTTTTGAGCCTATTTACTTTTACTAGAAAATTTGTATAGGATGCAATTTTTCAATGATGTAATTATTATTTTGGGTATGACGAAGACCGAACACAACCAACGGAGAAGACGAAGAATCGAAGACTGTATTTTTTTTTGTTTATTGGGTTATTTGCTTGGCCCTAGGAATTAGGTCCATGAGCTATATGTTGGTAGTAACTAGGTTACTATTTTCTATTTTTCATTTTGAATGATTGACAAACAAAACAAACGCGCGTATAAATGAATTAATGTGTAAAGTGTAACATTAATCGCGAAATTCTCCCGACAACAAACAAACAAAGTTTGAAAAAGGTTACGAGGTTTCCTACCCTCCATCAAACTCGTAGAAAATTGATACCCGAGCTGGTGTGATATTCTTCCGATTTATCGGGGTAGTACATTTGGTAGAGGTTGAAAAATTGTTGAGTGCATTAGATGTCTTCGGTTGGTGATAAATTTCGCCCCTAGAAACCTGATAGGTTGCCAGGTGAGATTCAATAGTCAAACTGATAGACGTTGATGGTCAAAAACTTAGTCTGGATTGCCAAGAAACCTGATAGGTTGACGGCATGAAGACTAGGGGTAAAAGAAGATCAAATCATCCGTTAGATGGGTTGGTGTTAGACACCACTTTACAAAAATTAATTGGCAAGAAACCTGATAGGTTGCGCCTGTTAAAATTTATAAAGAACTTGATCACCACTAATAAACCGATCTAATCATGATTTTCGGATTATAACATGAGAGTGTATAATTTCGATAAAATTACTGGGAGACGAGACAAGAATTATACAAGCCCTTAAATTCTATACTCGGTCATAATTAAATAAGTCACTAATTTAATCTTGTCTAAATCTTTGCAGAAAATGAAACTAAATCTCTCTAAAATGGCTAAAAACCCACTTGCAATACTACTTGAAAAGAATCTCCTAACTAGCTCCAACTTACTTGAAAAGAGTCTCTGGGATACGTCTTGGAGGCGGACATTCCACCGACTCCAATCCGGACAAGGGGTAATTAGGAAGATATTGATGTCCATGAAAAATAGGTCAAGGATAACGTGCTAGTCCGTGGTTTTATGATGGGCTCAATGACAAATGAGCTGGAGAGAGCGCACGATGAAATGACTTCTGCTAGGCAGATTCTCGCACACTTGACTGAACTTTATGGAGAGCACAGTAGGACTGCTAGATATGAGATATGGAAGCAGTTGTTCAGTGCTAGGATGAAAGAAGGGGAGAAAGTGGGAGGCCACGTCCTCAAGATGATCTCTATGATTGATAGGATCGAGGTGCTCAACTTTAATATGGATTTATCCCTTAAAATTGATCTCATCCTTCAATCTCTCCCTGACTCTTTCACGCAGTTTGTAATGAATTTTAACTGTAATGAAATTTCATGCACATTAGCTGGGCTAATGAATAAACTGGTGACGACACAGTCCAACATGAAGACTAAACCGAGAGAGGCTGCTCTTTTGATTTCTTCTGGGCCTATGAGGTCCAAGAACAAGAAGAAAAAGACCTGCGAGCAGTACAAACCCAAGAAAGGGGTACAGAAAGGAAAGGGCAAGGCCCAAAAGGTTCAAAAGGTAGGCGGTCCAAAACCTACGGACAAATGCCTTGAATGCGGTGAGCTGGGCCACTGGCGAAGGACTTGTCCTAAGATTAATGGCGTATCAGGTACGAAACTTTTTGTTTTTGAAACTAATTGTTCCACTACTGTATATTCTGCTTCATGGATTCTGGATTCAGGTGCCACTTCTCATATTAGTACTATGAATCAGGATCTGGAACGAAGTAGGAAACTTGAAGCTGGGGAAATAATGATCACTGTCAGAAGCGGACAAAGTGTCGAGGCAACTGATATTGGATCAATCCTACTGGGTTTAGAATTCGGTTTTATTTTGACATTAGATGAAGTACTTGTTTTGCCCAAAGGGCATAAAAACATTGTTTCCATTCCAGTCTTGGACCGGAAAGGATTTTGTTTCTTCATTGGCAATGGTAGTTGTAAAATTTATTTTCGAAATAAATTGGTTGGCACAGCTATATTGTTGAATGGTTTATATCATCTGAACATGCAAAATAAAATAGCAGTGAACACTATAACTAGGAAACGTGGTAGGCAAGATACTAATCAAGCTCTTAAATGGCACCTTAGACTTGGTCATGTTGGTCAGAACAAGGTTCAGAAAATGGAGAAAGATGGGCTTTTAAGTCCATTGGGTGTAGAACCCTATCCAACTTGTGAATCTTGCCTTAAAGGCAAAACGACTAAGTCCCCATTCACAGGGACTTTTGAAAGGGCTGCCGATAAACTTGGATTGGTACATACCGACGTTTGTGGTGCTTTAGAAGTAGCCCGAGACGGATATCAATATTTCATAACGTTCACAGATGATCATACTAGGTATGAGATTGTGTACTTAATAAAACATAAATCCGAAGCCTTTACTAAATTCAAAGAATTTAAGGCCCTAGTTGAAAAACAGACTGGATGTCATATCAAAGCACTTCGGTCGGACTGAGGTGGCGAATATATGAGCATAGAGTTTGATGAGTTCCTCAAGGAACATGGAATAGTTTCACAATTCACACCGCGATGAACCCCACAGTTAAATGGTGTTTCAGAAAGGAGAAATCAGACTTTGTTGGACATGGTTCGCTCCATGTTAAATTACACTGATTTACCTATTTACCTGTGGGGGTATGCCTTACTAACCGTTGCCTATATCCTTAATATATGTCCTTCCAAATCTGTTCCTATCACTCCGCATGAGATGTGGAAGGGTAAGAAACCAAGCCTTAATCACATAAATATTTGGGGATGTCCAGCCTATGTCAAGAAGGCTAAGGTGGACAAACTGGAAGTGAGGTCCATCAAAGGACGTTTGATTGGATACCCAGAGGACTCGATGGGTTATCTATTCTACATGCCAGAAGACCATAGGGTTGTTGTGGCATTAGAAGCGCACTTCCTCGAGGATGAATTCCTTCAGGAAGGTGGATCGGGTAGAAATATCTCTTTGGAAGAGCATAATGAAAGTCCTAAGGAGACATCTGATCAGGGATCAGGAACCGAACCTATTGTAACACAACCTCTACTTCGAAGGTCAGATAAGGTGTCTCACTTACCTAAGAGGTATGGCTATACACATGTCGAGGAACTGGGTATCCACGATGCACCTGATAGCCGTGAGGACGACCCCTTTGACTTGATGAAGCAGTTAGAGGAATTT
The DNA here is from genome assembly GCA_033398695.1 of Orobanche coerulescens. Lineage (NCBI taxonomy): Eukaryota > Viridiplantae > Streptophyta > Magnoliopsida > Lamiales > Orobanchaceae > Orobanche > Orobanche coerulescens. Next base: position 109,379,526 of record CM065807.1, on the reverse strand, counting down.
GACTTCGTGCGAAATGAGGAGGAACCATGTGTTTACAAAAGGGTTATTGGGAGCAACATTGCATTCTTAGTACTATATGTAGATGATATTTTATTTATAGGAAATAACGTAGCAATGCTCAGCACTGTGAAAGCTTGGCTTTCTAAAACATTCTCCATGAAAGACTTGGGAGAAGCTTCCTATATTCTAGGGATCCGTCTTTATAGAGATAGACCTCGAAGAATGATAGGACCTTCCTAAGCCCTCTATATAGATAAGATCCTGATAAGATTCAAGATGGATGAATCTAAAAGAGGGTTCCTTCCCATGCGACATGGAATTCATCTCACCACGAAAATGTGTCCTCAAAGTAAAGAAGACAAGAAATAGATGAGTAAGGTACCCTATGCCTCGGTAGTGGGTATCTTCATGTACGCTATGTTGTGTACGAGACCAGACTTAGCCTACGCTGGGAGTATGGTAAGTCAATTTCAAGCAAAACCAGGAAGGGAACATTGGACTGCCGTAAAGAACATTCTTAAATACTTAAGAAGAACTAGAGATTTGGTTCGTACTTCCGGTGGTGGAGAACTAAGGGTGATTGGATTCACCGATTCTGATTTTCAAGGAGACAATAACGACTCTAAGTCGATATCTGGGTATTTGTTTACTCTCAATGGGGGAGCAGTATCTTGGAGAAGCTCCAAGCAAACCGCTACTGCTGATTCCACCTGCCAAGTAGAGTACCAAGCTGCCTCAGAGGCTAGCAAAGAAGCATTTTGATTGCAGAAGTTTGTGCAAGAACTTCAAGTGGTGCCTAATGCAGAGCTACCTATATCACTATTTTGTGATAATGATGGAGCTGTCGCCCAAGACAAGGAGCCTAGGTCTCACCACAACACCAAGCATATAGAGAGAAAGTACCACATCGTTCGAGAGATGGTGGAAAATGATATGTTTCATTGCAAAGAGTAGACTCAGAAGACAATGTCTCTGACCCACTGACTAAGCCATTATCTCAGGCTTCTTGGAAAGACATCTGAAGAACATGGGTATTGGATATCATGATGTGTGGCATTGAGTGCAAGTGGGAGATTGTTAGGAATATGCCCTCGAATGCCACTCAGGGAATGAGAGAGTAGGGGCATTGTACTTGTAATTATGGAAAAATTAATAAAAAGGCAATACGATTCATTCACTATTTATTGTATTTCAAATGCATTCTTGATTTGGTAAACATTGAAGTGAAGTCCATGTGAATAAATCGAACATTCCATTCTCGTTATCGGATAATAGAAAATGCACTGGAAGTGTTTAAAGTTTATTTACGTAAATCATTCGCAAGTCAATAAACTTAAATAGACATTAAGTTTTAGTAATGTTAGGAATACTTGTTAGATTTTGATGATGTCATTAATGTAATTCAAATGTTTATTAATTGGCAAAAAAGTAAGGAAGAACCAAATGAGTATCTTCCATAGGCCAAATTATGTTAAGTTAAATACTTGGCAAAATGTAAAGAAGAACCAAATGAGTATCTTCTATAGGCCAAATAAGTTAGGCTCGAATCGGCTAAGTACAAAGGTACAGATAAGTACATCAGAGAAGTACAGTCGAGTCAAGTCAGAGAAGTTCTGGTCAACAAAAAATCATCATCGATTTTTTACCAGACTGCAGTCAAGTGATCAGCAAACTAAGTCATCTGAAGTCTGACCATCAGACAAATCAAAATTCATCAAGTCAGAAGACTTCAGACAAGTCATCTGATCAGGCGAGCCTCAAACAGTCATCGACAGAGAAGTCCAAACTGCAGAGAATGACTGTACATCAGCCAACTTGACTTATAAGAGATCAGCCAAGTACTCCAAGTCCACATCAGCATGCGTTGAATAGTCAAATATTACGGAAAGTAACATGCAAGCGTGAAGAGACAAATTGGAGAGATTCCCGCAAGGATATGAATTAAATAATTCATCCAGACCTACCTCTGAAGACTTTAATCTTATTATATTCAAAATATGTGGCGCCTCACATGAAAAGTCTTCACAACGGTCGAAAGGTGGATTAAAATATGGGAATCCAGCCTTGCAACGTTCAGAAAAATAAACAAAGAAGTCTATTTCTCCAACGAACGGATTTGTTACAAGATTTGCAACGGCTATGAAGAATGCTCAAGGATCGACACTTATATATATCCGATGATTTGAAGATGAGCAGTACGATGCGAACAAAACTCTCAAGCGATGAAAGTGTTAGGATTGTATACTGCAAAGCATACTTTATGCTTGTATTACCTAATTTCCCTGTTACTACCTATGAGAATATTAATTACATTTAATCACATGTTTTGCATATTTATTCACGTTATGGTTATAGAAATGAAATGTCTAATTATTTTATATTGTAGATAATGTGGTGTGTTGGTGTCACACGGAAGATCACATTAGCGGTGCCTTATAAAATAATATAATAGTTCACAACCTATATAATTTTTAGACAAATTATATAAAAGGTTGTAGTGTATGCTTGAGAATAGTTGGTCTTGACTATTAGCATACATTAGCGTATTTGCATACGTTGAACTGGATCGAGATGAGATAGTGTCTTCTGTACTGACTGTAAGAAGAACGTAAATCTCGGATAATTATTATTTCTTAATTCTAAGTATATAATATTTAATTGTGTATTTATAATAATTATTGCTTTGATTTATCATAGGCGAGAGTCAAAATGATCGACTCAATAAGCCTCGTATCTTGGGCAATAATATTATTTATACGACAGTTATTATTATTACTAAAAATCGTGTCCCGACTCGTGCGGGTTGATGATGTCCCCTTGAGGAGCTAGATAATGATTATTATATTAAACCCTGCAGGTGGATTTAATTCTGATATAATAATAAGGTTCGAGTGGTACTACTCTTGGATAAGATATTAATTAATTAAAGCTGTCAGTAGCTTATAATTAATTAATGAACATTCGATATCTTAAAGCGGAGCCCAATTTCGTAATTTGAGATTTTGGTAGGAAGTGCAATATCAACTTTTTAGTGGACTAAGTTGATATTAATAGATTCATTATATTAGGAAGAGTCATAATAAGATAAGATGAATTAATTGGGAGTCCTTCCATAATCCTCTTTAAGATCCCTAGTAGTAGTCCAAGAGCCTATATATAGGACTTAAGGGTGGATGACCGATTTGTACATGCTTTTGTGAGGTTGTGTGATCAAATTTTTTCCTCTTGTGTTTAATTGTAGATCTAGACGTGTGTTTTTGATTCTACAATTTAGATAACACAATTAATTTGCTAAGAGTGTTTATAAAATACTAGAAAGCAAAGAAAAATAAAGTGATCACATACAAAGGTGAATTCGGCCGATCCAAAGGTTGTCCAAGAAAGATCCGGTAGCTCGTTGCCCATACAACATCCGGTTCAAGGCGGATCATACTCTAGAAGATCTAAAGGTAGAAATACAAGGTGATCAAGATGGAAGTAACCAATACTCTTCAAAAGGTAATATCCTATGATCTTGTATCTATATTAGGATATTTTAATAATCAACATATTTTATTAATAAATAATAAATAATAAATAATATTTAAATTACTTATTAGTCTTAGTAATTAATTAATTAGCATGCCTAAATAGATCTCATGCTCGTAGATGCATAAAATCATCTTTCCCAAACTTTGCTTCCGCTGCGTTTTACTTTCCAACAATTGGTATTGAAGCCGGATTTTTAGGCTTTTGCTATTTTAATTAATTTTGGTGATTAATTGATAGCAATTTAAATATTCATATATTTTGATGTTAGAATATTTTGCTAGATGTGTTCTTGCAGGTGATATGATCCAATTATCATGGTTTATATGAATGGTGTATTTATTTATTTAATTTTATTAATTATGCAATTGTTGGTTTGACCCGTTTTTTGAGGCATGTAATGGTTTTTCCCGTGAGAAAATCCGCGGGTAGTTCTAGGTGGTTTTATTTTTCGTGTAATCTTGATGTAATTTCGATGTATTTTATTTCGTATAAAATTGTAATCGAATTCGGAAAAGACGGGATCACGAAGAAATAGAGCGTAACGATGCCGGGATCTTGGCGGCGACGCGCAACAAGCAAGCGGCAAGTTGGCGCCGCTGCAAGACACGGCGCTGAAAGGGCATTTACCCGATGCTGCGCGGCGACTGGTGCTGGGCGATTGTTCGGCCGGCCGTCGAGCTTTGGTCCTATCTGCTTCGCCGTCGTTGCGTCACATTGGAGAGTCGGGATTTAAAATTTAATTTTTTTATGTAATTAATTTTGCATAAAAGTAAATTTTAATTTTGGAAATCCACGGCCCGGCCGGGGAGGAGCGACGAGATGCTTGATTCAGTGGGAGAGATAGAGTCGGGATTTAAAATTAAATTTTTTATTGTTTTGATATATGGCCTGTATGGATGTATGCGTGATATGTTTCCTTGCATGTTAGGATGAGAAAATTAAAAACTTTAAGGATAAAATAACTAAGTGATTAAATTGATTTATTTTTTTAAAAATAAAGTCATATTGGCCTCCATAATTAATTTAAATTGTGAAGTAATTAGCATGCGCGTTGACATTAGAGTCTTCCTCCATATCGGATGTGCTAATTTTAGGTTCACTAGTTTTAAATTTCAAAATGATAACATAAGGTAAATATTACTTTTTATGATATGACCTCTCCATATGTAGGACTATTATTTAAAAGATAATATTTTAGGGATGTTAAATTATGGTGTTCACTTAGGTGTATTAATTAATAAGCTCCCCATCGGAGTCTATGTTGATTAATACATGGCCAAGAGGAACCAACTATTAATTTTGCTTGTCATAACGTAATTTGACTAGATAGTAAAATTAAAGACGTAAAACTCTACTTGGAAAATGTATGTGTAAACGTCCACACGATCGTGGCTTGCATGTGCGGATTTTTCGAGGTGTTGGTTGCTAGCATATATATTGTGTTTTGAGGTTTTTCGATATATTTTGCTATGCATTATGTGATGGATGTTTTTAATTTTTATCTCAGATGTCTTTCAATCCACTAGCTGTTATTCTCAAAGAAAATAAACTTGATGGCACTAACTTTGCCGATTGGAAAAGAAATCTTGACATTGTCCTGACTGCTTGAGGGCATAAATTTGTCTTAATCGAGGAGAGCCCTCTAGAACCAGAACCGGATGCCACTCCCGAAGAGTTGGCTGAATTCAAAAATGGAAAAAGTCGATGATATGGCTCATTGTTACATTTTGGCTTCAGCGACAAATGTATTGCAAGATCAAAGATCGACGATGGGCTCGGCCGCGGAAATGATGAAAAGTCTCACCGAGATGTTTGGTCATCAGAACCGGGCGGCTAGACAAAATGCAATGAGGGTATTGATGACAACCCAAATGTCTGAAGGGACTCCAGTGAGGGATCATGTTCTGAAAATGATGTCCCATTTGAATGAACTGAGCATACTAGGGGCTACTATCGATGCGGAAATGCAGGTCGATATTATCTTAGGCAGCTTACCTAGAAGCTTTGAGCAGTTCCGCCTTAACTACAATATGAACCGTAACACATATAGTTTGGCGGAACTTCTGATAGAGCTTCAGTCTGCTGAAGGTCTCTTCAAACAAGGTTATCATCAGATTCTTGCGGCAACCGGTGCTTCTTCTTCCAAACCAAAATGGGGAAGAAGAAGAAGCAGGTTGTCCAGAAGCAAGTGGCAACCCTCAAGGTGAAAAGCAAGGCTCTTCACCCCGAGGCGAACAAAAAGCCAAAGGGAAAGTGCTACAAGTGCGGTCAGAAAGGACATTTTAAAGCGGACTGCCCTGCTCTTAAGAAAGGTATGTCTCGTGCACTAGTAGTCAAAACATGTTTGACAGCTTGTTCTTCCACTTCGTGGATAGTTGATTCAGGCTCCACTGATCATGTTTGCTTTGACTCGCATGGTTTTCAGGTAACCAAGCAGCTTAGTGCGGGCGAGATTACCATTAACTGGGGCGATTATTCCAGGCTTATGGTCACATTGCGGGAGTCGTGCAGTTGAAGATTAATGATAAATTATTAGTTCTCAATAATGTATTATTAGTACCGGATTTTAGAATGAATTTAATTTCGGTTTCTAAATTAAAAGGCGATGGTTATTCAGTTTCTTTTGATGATGATGCCATTATTAAGAAAAGAAGCGGTGACTATATTTGAAAAGGTACTTTTAATGATGGACTATATGTCGTTAATACTGCACAAACTCCTATGCATAAATCACTTAACTCTTTGTCTAAACCTAAAAAGAGAAAAGAACCTTCAAGCATAAACTAAACATATTTGTGGCATTTACGGTTAGGACATGTAAACCTTGGAAGGATTCAAAGATTGGTAGATGATGGCCCATTGGATGATCTCCAAGTTGAGTCATTTCTAATTTGTGAATCCTGTCTGGAAGGTAAAATGACCAAAAGGGTTTTTAAAACCAAGAGAAACCGTGCTCAGAATGTGTTAGAATTGGTTCATACGGATGTATGTGGTCCAATGAATATCCAGGCTAGGGGTGGTTTCGAAAACCTCATCACGTTCATAGATGATTATTCGAGATATGGATACATCTATTTGATGCGACGTAAGTCTGAAGCCTTTGACAAGTTCAGAGACTTCAAGGCTGAAACGGAGAAGCGTCATGGGAAGAGTATCAAGTCACTACGATCTGATCGTGGAGGCGAATACCTTAGTGGAGAGTTTTTGGATTTCTTGGCGAATGAAGGGATTTCATCCCAGCTCACCGCGCCGGGAACTCCACAACAAAATGGTGTGGCTGAAAGAAGGAATAGGATTCTTTTATAAATGGTTAGATCAATGATGAGTTATTCAGATTTACCTATTTCGTTTTGGGGATACGCCTTAGAAACAGCGGCGTACATTCGATATGGGGTACTCCAGCGCATGTGCTGAATAAGGAAGCTGGTTAGTTGGTATCTCGTACAGAAGTACGAGTGTTTGTGGGATATCCTAAGGGAACGAAGGGTGGCTTGTTCTATAGTCCCCAGGATCAGAAGGTCATTGTAAGCACCAATGCCCGATTTCTGGAAGAGGATTATATGATTAGTCACAAGCCCATGAGCGAGATAATTTTGGAAGAGCTAAGGGGCGAGACTCCCTCTATACCAATCGTACAAGCACCAACTGGTACTGCACCACGTATCGATTCTGATACTTTTACACCAACTCAGGATTTGCCTCGTCGTAGTGGGAGAGTTGTTCGTCAGCCCGAACGATTTATAGGCATGGAAAAGTCTTCGGACTCAATCCCAGGCGAAGATGAATCAGATCCCTGGACCTATAAGGAGGCAATCCAAGATAAAGATGCTGACTCCTGGCAAGTAGCAATGGAATCAGAAATGGGATCTATGGATTCCAATCAAGTGTGGGAGCTAGTAGAGCTACCTGATGGTGTACAAGCTATTGGGATTAAATGGGTCTACAAGCGAAAGAAAGGACGTGACGGGAAGGTTGAAACCTTCAAAGCGAGGCTTGTTGCAAAAGGTTACACTCAGAAAGAGGGTATCAATTATGATGAAACCTTTTCGCCGGTAGCCATGCTTAAGTCAATCCGGATTCTTTTAGCTATAGCTGCGCATTTGGATATGTAGATTTGGCAGATGGATATCAAGACTGCATTCTTGAATGGGAGTCTAGACAAGGAAATCTATATGCGCCAAGCAGAGGGATTCATTGCTGAAGGAGAAGAGCACTTGGTGTGCAAACTTAAGAAATCCATTTATGGACTTAAGCAAGCATCTAGATCTTAGAACACTCGTTTTGACGAAGTTGTCCAGTCATATGGATTCGTCCAATGTCCGAGTGAGAGTTGTGTGTATAAGAAATGCGATGGAAACGTGTTGGTGCTTCTTGTGCTGTATGTAGACGATATCCTTCTGATTGGAAACAACGTGAAGGAATTGTCGGACGTACGGGTATGGCTCTCTGAGCAGTTCGATATGAAGGATCTAGGAGAAGCAGGACACATCCTTGGAATCAGGATCTTTCGTGATTGGAAGAAAAGGATGTTGTGCTTATCCCAGACATCCTATATCGATACAGTGCTTAAGCGGTTTAGCATGGAGAATTCCAAGAAAGGTTTTCTACCTTACAGGCATGGAATTCAACTATCTAAGAACATGTGTCCTAAGACACAAAAGGAGATAGATGACATGAAGATGGTCCCTTATGCATCTGCTGTGGGAAGTCTCATGTATGTTATGCTTTGCACTAGACCAGATATCTGTCATGTCGTGGGCATGGCTGCTAGATATCAGTCAAACCCAGGACCAAGACACTGGATTGCAGTCAAGCACATACTCAAGTACCTAAGAAGGACTAGGGAGTACATGCTTGTATATCAATCAGACGACCTGTTTCCGGTGGGTTACACTGACTCAGATTTTTCATCGGACAAAGAAAAGTCCAAGTCTACTTCGGGTTATGTGTTTAGCCTGGGAGGTGGGGCCATTAGTTGGAGGAGTGTGAAGCATAAATGCCAAAGCGTAGTTGTAGCCATGGTTGCATTGGAAGATAATCTTGCTGACCCTTTCACGAAAGGCCTACGTTCAAAAGTTTTTGAAAGGCATGTGGAAGGAATGGGATTACGGTGTATGGCAGCATTGCTTTGAGTATAAGTGTGAGAAATGAGAGACTATGTAATAGAGTAGTATACTTACAAGCATGCTTTGAGTATAAGTGGGAGATTGTTAGGATTGTATACTGCAAAGCATACTTTATGCTTGTATTACCTAATTTCCCTGTTACCACCTATGAGAATATTAATTACATTTAATCACATGTTTTGCATATTTATTCACGTTATGGTTATGGAAATGAAATGTCTAATTATTTTATATTGTAGATAATGTGGTGTGTTGGTGTCACATGGAAGATCACATTATCGGTGCCTTATAAAATAATATAATAGTTCACAACCTATATAATTATTAGACAAATTATATAAAAGGTTGTAGTGTATGCTTGAGAATAGTTGGTCTTGACTATTAGCATACATTAGCGTATTTGCATACATTGAACTGGATCGAGATTAGATAGTGTCTTCTGTACTTACTGTAAGAAGAACGTAAATCTCGGATAATTATTATTTCTTAATTCTAAGTATATAATATTTAATTATGTATTTATAATAATTATTGCTTTGATTTATCATAGGTGAGAGTCAAAATGATCGACTCAATAAGCCTCGTATCTTGGGCAATAATATTATTTATACGACAGTTATTATTATTACTAGAAATCGTGTCCCGACTCGTGCGGGTTGATGATGTCCCCTTGAGGAGCTCGATAATGATTATTATATTAAACCCTGCAGGTGGATTTAATTCCGATATAATAATAAGGTTCGAGTGGTACTACTCTTGGATAAGATATTAATTAATTAAAACTGTCAGTAGCTTATAATTAATTAATGGACATTCGATATCTTAAACACGGGAAATAATATATTTAATGAGGAGCCCAATTTCGTAATTTGGGATTTTGGTAGGAAGTGCAATATCAATTTTTAGTGGACTAAGTTGATATTAATATATTCATTATATTAGGAAGAGTCCTAATAAGGTAAGACGAATTAATTGGGAGTCCTTCCATAATCCTCCTTAAGATCCCTAGTAGTAGTCCAAGAGCCTATATATAGGACATAAGGGTGGATGGCCGATTTGTACATGCTTTTGTGAGGTTGTGTGATCAAATTTTTTCCTCTTGTGTTTAATTGTAGATCTAGACTTGTGTCTTTGATTCTAAAATTTAGATAACACAATTAATTTGCTAAGAGTGTTTATAAAATACTAGAAAGCAAAGAAAAATAAACTGATCACATACAAAGGTGAATTCGGCCGATCCAAAGGTTGTTCAAGAAAGATCCGGTAGATCGTTGCCCACACAACGTCCGGTTCAAGGCGGATCATACTCTAGAAGATCTAAAGGTAGAAATACAAGGTGATCAAGACGGAAGTAACCAATACTCTTCAAAAGGTAATATCCTATGATCTTGTATCTATATTAGGATATTTTAATAATCAACATATTTAATTAATAAATAATAAATCATATTTAAATTGCTTATTAGTCTTAGTAATTAATTAATTAGCATGGCTAAATAGATCTCATGCTCGTAGATGCGTAAAACGCGATTATCATCTTTACCAAATTGCGCTTCCGCTGTGTTTTACTTTCCAACACAAAGTTATCAAAGCAATCAAAGCAATCACACAGCATCGTGAAAAGAGCAGTACTCGAAGTTCTTATTTAAAGAAAGCTCTTAGTTGGAGAAGACAAACACTCTTGTCTTAAAACCTGAGTTCGGGGTACTTCACTGGTTGAAGTTGCGAGACTGATAGGCATCCGAGGATTTGAAGAATCAAGTAGTGCTAGGCAGTCGAAGAGGAGTTGCAACGACGTGATTTCCACTGGTTGGAAGTTGTTGTAGCTAAGTAGTAGAATCACTGTAATATTTATCACTGGTTGAGAATTATAGTGGATTCATCTCCAACTGGTTTGGAGAAAGTGGATTAATAGAGGATTACCCCACCTCTGAGACCACTATAAATTGCCTGCGTGTTTTACTGTTTTCAGCATCATACTTAACTGTTGCATTCATTCATTATTGTTCCATTGCTTAGTCTTGATTTCTTCATCAGCTGATTTCCGAATATCTATCAGCTGAGAAACTTACTCTTCGAGAAAAAGAGTTTAAGAGTTTCAATAAGTCTATTCACCCCCCCTCTAGACTTATTCCTGGACGACTTGTGACCTACAAGTGGTATCAGAGCGGTTGGTTCATTTATTCCACGAACCAGATCCATATATCGAGGATATATATTTTTTAAACTCTCATTGTAAAATGGAACACATGCAACACATGCATTCTAGATTACATGTGTTTTCGGTTGGCGAGTATGATCTTTGGAAGATAAGGATGCAGGCACACTTATCTTCAATCCATGATGACATGTGGTGTATCATAGAGGACGACCCGTTCATATTCGAGAAGGACAACACTCCTGAGGAGATTGCAGCTCGGAAGCCTGAAAAGATCCCAAAGAAGAGGATGGAGATGACCCCAGAAGAAAGAAAGCTGGCCAACCTAGATAACCGTGCTAGAGATGTGTTATACCAAACTCTTGACAAATCAACAATGGTGAAGATTAAAAATTGCAAAAATGCCAAAGAGATTTGGGATACCCTTGCTGTGATGTGCGAAGGTACCGAGCTAATAAAAGAAAACAAGTTGTCAATCGCTACCCAGAAGATTGACAACTTCAAGATGAAGACCGGAGAATCCATAGACCAGGTGGACACAAGGTTCACAGAGATCATTAACGAAATCAATTCCCTGGGAAAATCCTATGGCAACAGGGAGATGGCCCTGAAGGTTCTGAGATCACTCAACCCAGAGTGGAATATGAAGGCGGTAGCCACGAGGGAATCCAAAGACCTCAATAAAATCAATATTCAAGAACTATTCTCTGACCTGAAGGCTTATGAATTCGAACTCCCAAGTTCATCATCAAACGAGCCTACAGAGAAGGGAATAGCGTTTGCAGCCGAGTCCCCCGCCAAAAGCTTATCTGAAGTTAAACCTCCAAATCCACTCGATTTTGAGGAAGAAATGGCGTTCATCATGCAAAGGTTCAGCAACTTCACGAAGAATTACTCCAAATATAAAAAGAATTATAAGGAGAATCCCAGAAGAAACCAAAAAGCCGGAAGCTGGAAGGTGGAGTGTTACAACTGCCATAAGACAGGACACATTCAAATCGACTGTCCTGATCTTAAGAAGGACGAGATCAAGAAAGAGGTGAGCAGAAAAGAAGACCAAAGGAAGGCCCTCATTGGATAAGATCAAGAGCATGTAGAATCAAGCAGCGGATTCTTCTCTGATAATGATGAAGAGTATGATTGCCTGATTGCCAACCTAGCTGATGAAGAGGTAACATCAAAACCCTCTATTTCAAATAATAGTTCAGCCATGTCACAAGATATGGACTTGCGCGAATATGTAAATCAGCTACTTAAAGATTTTGAGACACTAAAATCTGCACACCTATCTGTATCAGCCGAGAAGACTCAACTGCAAGATGAGAATAGGCAGCTGAAAAATGATTTTGAAAAACTCAGCCTAGAATTGAATAAAGTAAAATCTGATCTTGAAAACCAGGCTGCAGTTAATTTGAAAAACTAGGCTGATGTCACTACAGCTGAGATAAAGCGATTAACTGTTTTGAATAGTGAAAAATCAGCTGCACTTGATCATGTCAAAGCCGAATTTACTAAACTAACTCAGGTAAGTATGACTCAGGCGCAGGAAATAACCTCCCTGAAGGCGTCTCTAACTCTGGACGAATTGTGTACCAATAAAAGGCCACTATATTCCAGATCAGGCCTTGGATATGATCCTCACACTCCCTCTAGTTCTAAAACCACTTTCATCAAGGGAGAAACAGTTGTCTCGTCTGTTGAGCCTATATACAAACCTGTATTTAAAAATAGGCAACATCCAAGTCACAAGTCTAGGCTGCAGCTAAGGTATACAAGGCAGCCACCTAGACAAGCGACTAGGCAATGGCCAAGGCAGAAGAAGCAGCCTAGACAACATGCCCACTATTATCAAAAACTCCCCAAAAACAGATTTCAAAATGGCAGGGGCAAATGGAAACCTCAAGGTTATCCTAATTTTCAAAATAAACAAGTGTGGAGACCTCAAAGATTTAATAAATGGTCTCAGCTAAGGTTTAGAAATGGCCCACACTACCAATATTATGAGGCATATCCGGTATACAATCCTAACAGAGGATATAGACCCAGACCTTACACACCTTATAAGGGTAATAACAATAATCATAATCCAAGGAGAAATAAATTCTCCAGGAAACCATCTAACCCTAGAGGACCCACACAGATTTGGGTACCTAAATCTCTGCTTGTATGATTGCAGAAAAGATGGAAGGACTACTACCACATCTCCACAAATTCAAACTTTGGAGGTGAAGAAAGGTTTGTAGATTCTGGATGCTCGAGGCACATGACCGGGAACAAGAAGGTGCTGACAAAATATACTAAAGAAAGAGGTCCAGACGTAACCTTTGGAGATAGCTCTAGAGGACAAACAAAGGGCTTTGTAGAGCTGCACCGAGGAAATATCATTATATCCAAAGATCACTATGTCAAAGGGCTCAAGTATAATCTCCTTAGCATAAGCCAGCTTTGTGATGAAAAGAATCTAGTAGTCTTCACCATTTGGAAATGTATGGTGATAGATATCCTATCTCGAGAGGTGAAGCTACAAGGATTCAGAATGAGAGATGTCTACATGATAGATTGGAACACAGGAACCCCTAATACCTGCTTTCTATCTAAGACAATAGCTGAGAATGGATGGATGTGGCACAAAAGATTATGTCATCTCAATTTCAATGCTATCAACAAGATTAGTTCTCAGAAGCTGGTCAGAGGACTTCCATAAGAAGCATTCAAGAAGGAAGCTCTCTATGATGCGTGTCAGAAAGGAAAGCAGACCAGAGCATCATTCAAGCCAGTCCAGCCTACAACTCTCACATTGAGGATCTTAGATATACTTCATATGGATCTATTTGGCCCTATCAAGCCGAGGACTCTAAGTGGCATAAAGCATGTTCTAATAGTAGTGGATGACTACTCATGGTACACATGGATTATCTTCTTGTATAAGAAGAGTGAAACCTTGACCAAGCTACCTGAGCTGCTGAGAAGGATCCAAAATGAGAAATCCCTCTCAATCATCAAGATCAGATCAGATAGAGGAGGTGAATTTCTCAACAAGGCGATCACTGATTACAGCGATCAGAATAGAATTCAGCATGAGCTCTCTGCAGCCAGGACCCCCCAGCAGAATGGTGTTGCCGAAAGAAGAAACAGAACCTTAAAGGAAGCAGCCAGGTCCATGATTGCAGAAGCAGACCTGCCCAAGAGGTTCTGGGCTGAAGCTGTCAACACAGCATGCCATACTCAGAACAGGAGTATGATAGTAGGGAGACATGGCAAAACTCCCTATGAGGTTTGGAATGGCAGAACACCTATAGTTGCTTATTTTCATATTTTTGGTTGTAAGTGTTTCATCCACAACAACGGTAAAACCCAACTAAATGCCTTTGATGCTAAAACTGATGACGGTATCTTTATGGGATATTCACAAAGAATCAAGGCATATAGAGGTTTTAACAAAAGAACCTTAGTTGTGGAGGAAACACCTCATGTTGTATTTGATGAATCTACCGTTAAGTACAGGAAACAAGTAGAACTAATTGAGGATAAGCTCAAATCAGCAACCCTCGAAGAAGTCATTTTTCATGACACAGGAATGGTGGAATCATCTGCAGATCAGCCTGTAGACCCATATGTAGCTGATGAAGACCCAACTGCAGATCAGACAGGACCACCAAACCTACCTGATCCAGTTGCTGCTGATGAAGATCAAACTATAGCTGATAAAGACTCATCTGTAGACCAGACCAGATCCCAACCTGCAGATGACAAGACGGTAGCTGAACCAGTTGCAGACCAAGGAGATCAGATCCAAGCTGATGCAGACAGAGAGGAAATCCACCAGAGCAAATCTATAGGGGGAACAGAGCCTGAAGAAGAAGACATTCCTAAGTGGCTCAAAGATCATCCTATCCAATAGATCATTGGAAAGCTAACTGATGGAGTCAAGACTAGACAGTCTACTCTACCCACATGAATGACAATGTTTTCATGCTTCATGCCTCAAATAGAACCCAAGACAACAGAACAAGACCTGGAAGACTATTCTTGGATCAATGCCATGCAAGAGGATCTTGAACAAATGGAAAGGAACAATGTTTGGGAACTAACAGACAGACCAGATCATAAGAAAGTTATTGGCACCAAATGGGTGTATAAAAACAAAAGCGACGAAGATGGAGCTGTTGTTAGGAATAAAGCCAGACTTGTTGCTAAAGGATATGCACAGTGTGAAGGAATAGATTTTGATGAAACATATGCACCTGTTGCAAGATTAGAAGCCATCAGACTATTCCTCGCATATGCTGCATTCAAGGATTTTGAAGTCTATCAGGTGGATGTAAAGAGTGCATTTCTTAATGGGATCCTAGAAGAAGAAGTCTATGTGGAGCAACCCCTAGGATTTGTCAAAGGAGACAAAGTCTACAAGCTATTGAAAGCTCTATATGGACTCAAGCAGGCACCAAGAGCTTGGTATGAAACCTTATCCGTATTTCTTGAGAAGAACGGTTTCTGCAAAGGGAAAGTGGACAAGACCCTATTCAGAATGGAGCACGAAGGCCACATATTAATAGTTCAGATATATGTGGATGACATCATATTTGGTTCAACCAACCCAGAGCTGTGTGAGAAATTCTCAAATCTTATCCAAGGAGAATTTGAGATGAGTATGATGGGAAAGCTTAACTTCTTTCCTGGATTACAAGTCAAGCAGATGGAAAATGGAATTTTCATCAATCAAGCCAAATATACCCGAGATCTAATCAAGAGATTTGGAATGGAATCAGCTAAACCAGCAAGAATTCCTATGAGCACAAGTACTCACCTAGATGCAGATGAGGGAGGTATATCAGTGGATTCAACCTACTACAGAGGACTTATTGGATCATTGCTATACCTCACTGCAATCAGAATAGATATATCTTATGCTGTAGGAGTATGCGCACAATTTCAATCCAAGCCAAAGCAGTCTCACCAATATGTAGCCAAGAGAATAATCAAATACCTTAAGTCTACAGTCACTGTTGGACTATGGTATCCTAAGGACGATAACTTCGAGCTATCAGGATATTCAGATGCAGATTTCGCAGGATGCAAAATAAATAGGAAAAACACTAGTGGAACGTGTCAATTTCTAGGAACCAGATTAATATCCTGGTTTAGCAAGAAGCAGGTTTCTAACTCTATCTCCACCACAAAGTCAAAATACCTAGCTGCAGGTAGTTGTTGCGCCCAGATCTTATGGATCAGAACAGCTAAGGGACTACAACATTATTACCAATGAAGTTCCTATTTGGTGTGACAACAACAGTGCTATTGCAATAACCAACAACCCAGTATTGCATTCAAGGACAAAGCACATTGATGTTAAGCATCACTTCATAAGAGATCACATGCTTAACAAGAGAGTCAGAGTTGAAAGAGTCAGCACAGACTACCAAATTGCTGATATTTTCACCAAACCTTTGCCAGAAGAAAGGTTTTTGGAGCTGAGCAGAGAACTTGGATTACTAGATTGGGAATCTAGTATAGATGAAAAAGCTAGCTGTAGCAGATCCGACGAAGGACGGACTAAACTAATCATAGGAATCAGACCCTACCTGATGTAGACAAGAAGACGAAGGACAGACGAAGGAACCTAGCTGATCAAACCACAGGCGAGAAGTCAAAGGAGTCAACTCACCTGATGCAGAGTAGTAAACAGTCAACGGTCAACCAGCTAAGTTTTCAAATCCTGACCGACTTCTGAATATTATATCATTATCTGCTATTTGTATAATATCATATTACTTTTTGGATCACAAGTGACATAATATTAAAATACACGTGGCAACCACAAGTTCAATCGACCTCCACTGTGACCAATTAAAATCCAACCGTCCATTTTCAAACTCAAAACATAGACCACCGATTACTAAATTTGAATTTTAAAAATCCTCAAAAGGTAGACCACCGATTAAAATAAATGAATATTTAATTACAAACGTCATTTCATTTTCCTTTTAAAGACGGGAAAAGCCCTTTCACTTTACCTTCACCAAACTTTCGAAACCCTAATTTTCAAAGCAGAAATCTTTCGAACCCTCAATACACTAAGAAATCGCTTATTTTGCAGAAATGGAATCCTACTTTGAAGGCGTGAATCTGAAGGCGGTCAAGGACCAGATCATCTTTTCTCTGGTCGTCGATTTTGAAGGACTCCTGGAAACAAATCTGTAGAACAACGACGTGCTCAACCTCATTCGCGCGATGAAGATGAACGGGATCTACCCATTCTTGGACATCAGCCCCAAACATCTGTTTAAGGATGCCATTATTGCTTTCTTCCGAGAGGCCTGAGTGATCGAATCGGGGATTCAAAGCACAGTCTGTGGAATCCAAGTGGACATCTCGCCGGAGACAATAAGAAAAAAATTTGGGATGAAAAACCGTGGCGTGGCGGTCGAAGCCCTTAAGCAGAGTGCAACCGATACTTGGCTGAAAATCAAGGCGATCGACCAACCAGAGATACTGAAGCTAACCGCCAAGAGGAGTGAAATAAAGAAGGAGTATCGCTATGTCTTGGATATAACCAACAAGATAGTGATGGGGATAGCAGGTAGCTACGACCAACTGTCGTCCGCTAAGTTTATAGTGCTGGGATCACTGATTCAAGACGAACCAATTGACTGGACTGATTACATCTACAGGCAATTGGTGCGTGAGGTCAAAAAGGCCAAGTGGCTTGTTGAGGATAAGAGATTTAAATCCAAGTTGGCGTTCGGAACGCAGCTCAGTTGGATTTTGGAGAAATTTGGTGTGGCGAAGGGAAACACTAACCCCTTCCACATCCATAAGAGACTTGGTCATCTAGACCAAGAAACGCTGAGGAGGCTAGGAGGCGGAAGGAGAGCAGCCCAGATTCTAAAAGAGTTGTATGACCAGGGACCCACCTACAGATACCCTGAAACCTCAGACGAGTCCAACCAGGCTGCAGCCCGCAACTCACCTGCAGCCCAGTCTGATACAGAGTCAGACAACACTCCAATTGCTGTTCGTTTTAAGAGAAGGGGACCAGCCCCTGGTGATCCCTCCATAATCCACTCCTCACCAGAACCCTCTCCCAAAGGACCCAGGCACTTATTTGATGAGGAGCAGCCAGATCAATTTGCTACACCTGAACCCATTCTCTTAGAGGATCAACCTGCTCCCTCCAGCCTGGAGACACAAATGGTACCAGTTCTAACCCCTCTTTTTGCAACGGAGGAAGAAGAGGCAGGTTTAATTATTTCGATTCCAGAAGCCAATTACACGTTTAATCTGCTTGAACATAATAGTTTTAACCTATCTATAGAGCAACTTTTAATTGTAAAAACCCATGCTCTATAACACTCATTTGTTGAAATCTTTGAGGAATGGAAAACTCTCAAAACCGTTCCATTCTCTCAACTTCAAACCTTGATTGAAGGAAGTAGCTGGGATTATCCCCAGGCTACAGAAGATCTGCTCACCCATTTTTGTAATGAGACAGATATGTGCCTACTACTTCAGGAAGGCTGGTTCATGTCCAATTTTAAAACAAACATGGACCAGCTCATCCATCTTATTATGGCTAGCGTTTTTTATGGATCTTTGAATGGAGATGGTGAAGTAGTTGAAAAAGAAGTGAGAATAGAAGAAGTGGTGGAGGAAGAAGAAAAAGAAGAAGTTATTATAATAGAAGATGAAGAAAAAGAAAAGGAGGAAGTAGAAAAGGAAAAAGAAGAAGAAAATATTCTAGTTGAAAAACAGAAGAATTAGAGGATGAAGGAGAAGAAGAATGAGAGGAGCTGGACCAAGAAGAAGCAGAAGAAGAAAAAGAAGAAAATGATGATGAAGATAAAGATGATAAAAATAATGATGAAGAAAAAGGTGATGATGGTGATGATGATGATGATGATGATAAAGGAGATGGAGGTGAAAAGGAGGCTGAGAGAGAAAAAGAAAAGGAGCATGAAGAAAAAGAAGAAAAGGAAGAAGGAGAAAAGGAGAAGGAAAAAGAAAAGGAGGCAGAAAAAGTAGCTGCATCAGACAAGGCTGGGGCACCTGTAATATCCGGATTTATTATTGTGTATTTCATCTGTATTTGAACCCTGTATTATTCAGAATTGTGATCTCGATAATTAGAGTATGATATTTCTCACATTTGTATCCTTATACATAAGTATAACAACATGTAAAATTTCTAATGCATACTCGTGATAGAGCACGCTAAGAATGTAGCTTAACGTACGTTATCGGGCTACAACTAGCGCACGCTACAAATGAAGAATTGCATGCGCTAGGCAGTCAATTATTGAGCTGGGCGGCTAGCACATGCGCCAGCTGGATGTGGGTCCGGATAAGATTCCCGCGGGCGAACCTGGACAGTTTTGGAGTCAACGTTTATTAGCGTGCGCTAAGGATTGTATGATAGCGTGCGCTAATCATCTAGTGTGCAGAAACTTTATACAAGGGACATCACTACATTTTCTTCTCATTTCTTTCGAGTATCCTTAGTTCTTGAGAGACCAGAGAGCATTATATCTTCCTTAACACTTAGACCACCTTTACTTAATTCATTAAAGATTGGATATTGCTTGTGATTGATCATTGAAGTGGAGTAGCACCTTAGATTGGCATATAACCAACCGGAATCGGATTCTACCTTTTTGGCTCAGTGATTTCGTCATATTAAGGTATGTTAATTTTATCTCCAGCCTTAGATTCGTGTTCTGTAGAGCAAGATGATCATGCTATCAAGATATTGAGTTCCATTGGTGATTTATTCGAACAAATATCATGTTTAGAAGATTGGAATGTTTATGCTTATGATATTGTCGTTAGAACATCGTAATTGGAATTGTTAGTTCACCTTTAAGATGAAGTCGAATGTATAAACGACAATGGAATCTAGTGCATCAACCTGAAATCACGAACTTCACATGAGAATGATAATCGAGTTGGATATAAGAGTTGTGATGATATTCATTTCCTTGAATTCAAGATGTTTGAATCCGTAAGATCATTCATAAGTTTATGAACATGACATGTAGACGGATAACGTATGTTAATCACGGAGGAGTTCGTAATTTCATCACCGTAGAACAGTCTACTGCCCAGTAGTGAACTGCCATGCACGATTAGCGCACGCTAAGCTATGTAGATTAACGTGCGCTATAGGGCATAAGTTAACATACGCTACGTTTGGTACGTAACGTACATTATGTCATCAGGCGAGTCAGTCGGCTGATCAGAGAGGACTGTCGATACATAGTTAGCATACGCTAGGCTTCGTTGTTTACGTGCGCTAACGAGCAGGCTTAACGCACACTACATAGAATACGTAGCGTACGCTAAGCAGTTCAGGCAGATTACTTTTTATGAGCTTTCGGCCATAAATTGAATTGTTAGACATTCATACGACGTGAGATAAATTCTATATTATTTCTTTTGTTAAGGTTCGAGCTTGCTACGTGTTTGATCAAAGGGGCGACCTTCGGGTGTTTTGTTTTTCGTGGAACTAGTATTCTTGTCTTCGAATCGAGTCAAGTACCTTAATTGTTTTATATATTGATGTTATACATATTGTTGTACATATATGTCGTCGTTGTATGTCCACCTCGTGTTGGTCCGACGGGATCATCGGGGGATCTATGCTAGCGTGCGCTGGATCATCGGATGGGTTTTTCCACCTCGGGTTGGTTTGACGGAATCATCGGGGGGTCTAGGCAGTGAACGCTGGATCATTGGAATTACCATGAGTATGTTGTGATATCATGTTGTGATTATCATGTGTGTTTGTTATTATTGAGTTTCTCGCAGGAGAAGACTCGTTGGTTCTTTTGTCATTTACGTTATTGTTATTCTTCGTGAGATGTTGAATAATATGTCGTGGTACTTGTACTAGCATCATTGTGCTAACCCTTTTGGGGGTGAACATTTGTTTGTGTTCAGGATTCAGGAGAACGGGGAAACAACAACTGGAGTTGCATGACGATGAGGGTGCAGAGTGATGTTCCAGCCGGGTTTATTGGTCTGTTGTTTGTATCGTTTTAATAAGTACTCGAGTACGTAGTCATTTATGATGGTTTGGATTTGGTGATGTATTAATACTTTCTGTTGAACATTCGTATTTTCAGTATTGGTCAGAACTGTTGTACCTTATTTCCGTTATTTTCATACGTTGGTATCTGTTAATGTCTTTTCATTTATTTAGCCTTGTAAATTCTTATGCAAAGGATTTACGGTGCTATAATATTCCTGAATATACCGGGGGTGTTACAGCACCTGCCCGCTATACCAGCCTAGATGCAGACCTAGCTGAGGATTCCAGATCGGGGACCCCAGAGCAGACCCCATCTGGTAAGCTAGCTGCAGACATGAGTCTTCAGACAGGTGGGTCATCCATACACCTACCTACAGGCGTCGAAGGCTCAGGCGAGCACTCTCTGCAGACATCACACATTACACCTGTGATGACTGAGCTAATCCGACAGATTGTAAAAGACACTGTTGGAGAGATGCTTGCCTCACAAGTCACTCCTGACCTGCAGTCCATTAATGCCAAAATTGACACCTTGCTGCAGCAGAATATCCCTCAACCACCTCCTCCTACAAACAACAGAATGCCCCTTGGCATGTCTGACTGGATGCATAGAGTGGAGCAGCAATTGACCATCCTGGTTGATGCTGGCAAAAAGGGGAAAGAGAGGTTACAGGGGGAAGGTAGCAGGCAGGGGGAAGTAAGAGGAGTTCAAGAGGTGAGGATGAAGAGGAAGCAAGATGTCCAATTAATTACAGCTGGGACATCATCTGCAAAGAGGAAGGAAGAAGCTGACCAAGAGCAGACTGATGATCAGCCTGCAGCCAAAAGAATGAGGATCAGATCTGGGGAAGAGCCTACTCTAGAATGGGAAGGCAAAGAGTTGTGGTATGTTGAAGACTTTCTTCCTGTCCAAGCTGCACCAATGTGGGGATCTCCAAAGAAAAAGTTCATCAAAGATTTTTACATCTGGGAGTTACTCCAGGATAAAAATTGCTCCCCACAGCAGACCTTCATTAACTTTATGGATTCAGCACATCCAAAACTCTGGGCCATCCTACTAAAATACGCTGAGGGATGTAATGCATACCCCATGATTCCTCCCTTCAGACCTAAAGATCCGCCCAGTCTACCAAATAATGAACTGGATGAATTAGCGCTGCAAAGGAAGATAAAGAAATTGTGTGAAGAGCATAAGTTCTCTTTCCAAGAAGAACAAGATTTTGCTGCACTTGTAGTCAGGAGGAAGTACGGCCTTACCCCCATCAAGAAAAGGCTTATTGGTGCAAAGATTCTCAGACCCTCCAAGCAGCCTATTTGCAGAGGTAGAGGCGGAGGCAGATGAATTGTATTCATATCTTTTTATGTAAATTTTATACTTATAATTTTCCTGTATTTTGATCATTGAAAGTCATGTACATGTAAAACAATACGGAAAAATTAATATAACAGCCTTCTGAACGACAATTCCCAGTTATCTCAAAACAAGACTGATTTTAGTTTGTGTCTTGCACTCAAGTGCAAACATGTTCATTTGAATAATTTGCTTAAGTTTTGCCATCATCAAAATATGGGGAATTTGTTAGGAATACTTGTTAGATTTTGATGATATCATTAATGTAATTCAAATGTTTATTAATTGGCAAAAATGTAAGGAAGAACCAAATGAGTATCTTCCATATGCCAAATTATGTTAAGTTGAATACTTGGAAAAATGTAAAGAAGAACCAAATTAGTATCTTCTATAGGCCAAATAAGTTAGGCTCAAATCGTCTAAGTACAAAGGTACATATAAGTACATCAGAGAAGTACAGCCGAGTCAAGTCAGAGAAGTTCTGGTCAACAAAAATTCATCAGAGATGTTTGACCAGACTGCAGTCAAGTGATCAGCAGACTAAGTCATCTGAAGTCTGACCATCAGACAAATCAAAATTCATCAAGTCAAAAGACTTCAGACAAGTCATCTGATCAGGCGAGTCTCAAACAGTCATCGACAGAGAAGTCAAACTGCACAGAATATGGCTGTACATCAGCCAACTTGACTTATAAGAGATCAACCAAGTACTCCAAGTCCACGTCAGCATGCGTTGAATAGTCAAATATTACGGAAAGTCACACGCAAGCGTGAAGAGACAAATTGGAGAGATTCCCGCAAGGATATGAATTAAATAATTCATCCAGACCTACCTCTGAAGACTTTAATTTTATTATATTCAAAAGATGCGGCGCCTCACATGCAAAGTCTTCACAACGGTCGAAAGATGGATTAAAATATGGGAATCCAGCCTTGCAACGTTCAAAAAAATAAACAAAGAAGTCTATTTCTCCAACGGATGGATTTGTTACAAGATTTGCAACGGCTATGAAGAATGCTCAAGGATCGACACTTATATATATCCGAAGATTTGAAGATGAGCAGTACGATGCGAACAAAACTCTCAAGCGATCAAAGTTATCAAAGCAATCACACAGCATCGTGAAAAGAGCAGTACTCGAAGTTCTGATTTGAAGAAAGCTCTTAGTTGGAGAAGAAAAACACTCTTGTCTTAAAACCTGAGTTCGGGGTACTTCACTGGTTGAAGTTGCGAGACTGATAGGAATCCGAGGATTTGAAGAATAAAGTGGTGCTAGGCAGTTAAAGAGGAGTTGCAACGATGTGATTTTGCACTAGTTAGAAGTTATTGTAGCTAAGTAGTAGAATCACTGTAATATTTATCACTGGTTGAGAATTATAGTGGATTCATCTCCAACTGCTTTGGAGAAAGTGGATTAGTAGAGGATTACCCCACCTCCGAGACCACTATAAATTGCCTGCGTGTTTTACTGTTTTCAGCATCATACTTAACTGTTGCATTCATTCATTACTGTTCCATTGCTTAGTCTTGATTTCGTCATCAGCTGATTTCCGTATATCTATCAGCTGAGAAACTTACTCTTCGAGAAAAAGAGTTTAAGAGTTTCAATAAGTCTATTCACCCCCCCTCTAGACTTATTCCTGGACAACTTGTGACCTACAAGTAAGATTTGTATAACTGATGCTAGGACGTGTGCATGTCTTGATAGCATAGTTATAAGTATATCGGTGGGACCAGTATACTCGAACATGACTCATACTTGATTCAGTCACACGGTATTCACTCTCGAAGAGTCGATGACGAATCGAAAGGTTGTGATAGTATACGTGGACCTTTGACTTGAGGGTTCAGTAGAAGATGTGCATGTGACGTTTAGTTTGTCATTAGAGTAGTTAGACTCATTTTCTTAATTGCTGAGTCGACCTCAAAGTGCGGACTATACGGGAAGGTAGCAATCTTTACTGTATGCCAAGAAAAGATTCTATCTCCTGTTAGTGAGCAGGCGAATGTCCTATACGGTTAATGGCAAATAAGATCATAAGTCTTTGTCCAAAGCATTCTGATATAGTCGTATTAGATACAGTATTAATCAGCCGGTTTTGATTTGCATTAACACATATATAGAGTCTAGTCAACAGTAGGGTTTGAATTTACCGTGACCCGAAGATTTGACCAGGACATCTGATGAAGGGTCTATACGTATATGGTATTCACGACATAATGGTTCTGGAATGATCCCTTCATTCGTTCTCAGTCGGGGTTTACAGTGCGGCCCGCTAGGCTGGCTAAGTGTTGCCCGCACTCATTGGTTCTTCCCAATGCCGGCTGAGACGGACCTACGGAGTCGCGCATCAGGAACGTTGATGGATAAATGTGAATTTATTATCTCTCTAATTATATTAGATATTGGATATCTAATTATGATTTATTGGATAAATCAAATGGCGTCTTATGAATTAAAATTAAGTTATCGGGTAATTAATTTAATTCATAAATTATGTTTCTTAGAGAAATATATTTGTATTTGATATAATTAATTAATTAGATTAATTAATTTATATAAATACATTGGTGATTAAACGGAGTGTATTTAACAGAGTCGTTTGACGAACGTCCGGTACACGAGCCGAGTGATTCGGCTCGTTTCTAGGAAGCCTCCTTATGCCATTTTCTTTTTGCATGTTATGTGTTGTAAAGTCAAGTTAATAATGTTTGAGATTCTTCTCACATTATTTTACTTCATTATTATGAGTTGTTGTTTTGGTTATAATAACCAACTCAGTTCATGCAAGATGAAGACACACACATACATACCTTTCCTGCTGAAGTTCTGGCCATGAGCTATCTTGAGGAGGGAGAGAGACTTTTATTTTCTTGTTATTCCACTTTGAGTTGAGAAAAATTAAGAAAGAAAATAAGATATAAATTCCTATAGTAATTCTTAGCCGTGTTCTTAGAGAACGGATTGCTATTGAATTTTTTCGGGCAATTTCCGATGCGTGTGAAGTAGAGGCTTCGAATTTTCGGTGCTTCACTACTACAAAACTAGCCTTTAACAGCGCCCTTTTAACAGCGGTTGTTCGAAAACCGCTGTTAAAATGACGCGGTGGCATACTTGTAAATAGTGTGCAATAAATTAACAGCGGTTATTAAAACAACCGATGTTAAAATAGCAACTTAGCAGCGGTTTTATAATAACTGATGTTAAATTTATCTCGAAAAATAAAAAAAAAAGTGAACTTGCAATTTAACATCGGTTGTTAAAGAAAACCGATGTTAAAATTTTTCTCGAAAAAAAGTAAAATTAAATTTAACATTTAAAAAAGTAATTTAACCGCTGTTAAAAGTGACAATTAACAGCGGTTTATACAATAACCTCTGTTAATTTTTTTCAAAAAAAAAAAACTATAGTTAACAGCGGTTTTAGGTGATAACCGCTGTTAAAGAATTTAAAAAACACTATTAACAGCGGTTGTGTTGAAACAACCGCTTTTGTTTGCACGTACATTTAACAGCGGTTGTTGCTTAACAACAGATGTTGTTTGATCATTAAAAATGAATAGTTCAGGGTTTTATTTTTCTTCCTCCGCCTCTCTCTACCCTGTCCCAAAATACAATCCCATTTTCCCGTCACCGTTGTCCGCCCTTCCCGTCGCTGTTGTCCGCCCGACATCTCGATTTTTTGCCGTCGCCACACCTATTCCTTCTACTCCGTAAATAGTCTCAAGCAGCTCGCCACACCTATTCCTTCTACTTAGATGCCCATTTCTATGTAGCCACAAGGCCCGTTCAACATATCTGAGGAGAGACGTAGAAGCAGGTTGGGGAGAGGCGACCATATCGCCGGACGATTGGCCTTCGCCGTTTTCACTGGACGTGGCCTGAGCGACCATCTCTGAGCTACCCCCACCGTTGGCCACTTCTATTTTCGCGGCTCTATCTTCTCGGATTTTCTGGCCGCCGCGGGTTAAAACGCACTGAGGTAAGCGTTTACTGGCTGTATTCCATTTTTTCACATTTTTCTGTACCCTACGTTAGTTTGCATTGCATATTGGTTTCATTTTGTTTGTGCTAATTTCAAATATAATTATCCACTAACATGAATAATTTGTTCGTGTACTTGTACTTCTGGTAGAGTTAATCCTTGCTTTTGGGTGAGTTCTGCTTTGCACTTCTATTTAGGCCAGATATCTTCTGTTCTTGAGATAGTTGAAGTGAGATACTTCTCGTAGGAATCTCACTCCATATGCTTGTAGTACCTAGGGAAGAGTAGTTTGATAATATTATGTCCAAATTTTTCTTTAAAAATAAAAGATAGTCACTTGAGTTCAATAAGTATCGGTAATGGCCAATCAATAGTTTAACACAGAGAAAATTATTAAGATGTTAAATTCTAAGAAAATTTTATGAGTTAAAAGTATGTTCTGACCTAAAGGTAATATGGTCGAGAAGGATAGCGTGATTACTCTTGTGTGTCTTTCAGTTTTTGTTTGTTACCTTTTAAAGCATGAATTACGTTGGGATAGATGTGGTTAACTTCATAAGGATCTTCTCCCTTTGGGATAAATGTTAACTTTCATCTTAAGGATCTTCTCCCAATAGTTAATGTAGGAAAAGGTGACAGTCTTTATAAAATAGTGAGATGACATAACAGTTGTATGTTTTTGGTAGGAGATTAAAATAACACTAAATGTGGTTGGTTCTAACTAAAGGAATTGCAAATTGAATTTCACTATATGTACAACAGAAAAGAAGAAAAATGGATCGAAGTTGGATGAATGCAAGTCGTAACAGTGATGAGTATGATAATGGAATCGAACAATTTCTTGAGTTCGCCCGACAAAATCGCCCAGAACCCGATGAAAGATATTTTTGCCCTTGTGTCAAGTGTATGAATGGGAGACGACATGAAGCTAGAATAATTCGTGAACATCTTATTTGTGAGGGAATAAATACGAACTATACGATTTGGATATGGCATGGCGAACTAGTAGACATTTCAACTGAAGACACACACGTAGATATAGATGGTGATCAATTTGAAGACATGATTCGTGATGTTGGAGAAGAATCATTCCGACGAGTGCATGTTTATGATGCATTGAAAAGTGATTCAGAGACTCCTTTATATTCGAGTTGTAAAAATTTTACACGCTGGTCTACCGTGTTGAAGTTGGTTAATGTGAAAGCAAAAAATGAGTGGAGTGATAAAAGTTTCACCGAATTACTCGAGTTGATACAGGAGATACTTCCAGAAGGTAATAAATTGCCTAACCGTACTTATGAGGCGAAGAAGGTTTTATGTCCGATGGGTTTAGCGTATAAGAAAATACACGCCTGCCCTAATGATTGCATATTGTACCGAAAAGAGTTTGAATTATTGCATAAGTGTCCTAGGGGCGGGGCATCACGCGACAAAGTGAAGCATGATGATTCTAGTGATGGAGAGAGCACACAACGAGGGCCTCCAGCGAAGGTGTTGTGGTATCTTCCAATTATTCTAAGGTTCAAGCGACTGTTTGCTAATAAGGATGACGCAAAGAATCTCATATGGCTCGCAAAAGGGAGAAAATGCGACAGACTAATTCGTCATCCTGCTGATTCTGTACAGTGGAAGATAATAGATCATTTATTTCCGGATTTTGGGGGTGAGGCAAGAAACCTTAGGCTTGGACTTGCCATAGATGGGATGAATCTGTTTGGTAATTTAAGCATTAAGCATAGATCATGGCCCGTCCTACTTGTGATCTATAATTTACCTCATTGGTTATGTATGAAGCGGAGATATGTTATGCTGTCAATGATGATTTCAGGCCAAAGCATCCAGGAAATGACATAGATGTTTATCTAAATCCGTTTATTGATGATTTGAAAATGATGTGGGATGAAGGGGTTGACGTGTTTGATGGGTACCACCAACAAAGTTTCAAGCTACGTGCAATGTAATTTTGTACCATTAATGACTTTCCGGCATATGGAAACTTGAGCAAGTATAGTGCGAAGGGGCATCATGCATGTCCTATATGTGAAGAAAACACAAGCTACGTTCAGTTGAAATGCGAAAAAAAATAGTTTACACTCAATAATGGAGGTTTCTCAAGCGCCATCACCCATATCGTAGATTGAGAAAAGCTTTTATTGGATACCAGGAAGAGGGATTTGCACCGATACCATTAACAGGTGAGCAAGTTTACGATCGCGTTAAGAATATCAATACAGTGTTTGGGAAAGCTACAAAAAAGTCCGTTGCGACAAACATATGGAAGAAGAGGTCCATATTCTTTGATCTTCCATATTGGAGCAAACTAGATGTTAGACATTGCATAGATGTTATGCATGTCGAAAAAAAATGTGTGCGATAGTGTGATCGGCACACTTCTCAATATTAAAGACAAAACAAAAGATGGTGTCCAGGCTCATCTAGACCTAGAGGATATGGGTATTCATCCTCAGTTGCATCCGCAATCAGTTGGTAAATGAACTTATCTCCCCCCAGCATGTTATACTTTATCAAAAAGGGAGAAAATCAGCTTTTGTAAATGTTTACAAGGCATTAAAGTGCCATAAAGTTACTCTTCAAATATTAAGATTCTTCTGTCGTTGCAAACTCTTAAGTTGTTTGTGCTTTTTTTTCAATGCTATATGTAGCAAAGTGATAGATCCTCTAGTTTTGGGTGAGTGGAAAAATGAGGTTGTTGTTATCTTATGCCAATTGGAGATGTATTTTCCTCCTTCTTTTTTCGATATCATGGTTCACTTACTTGTCCATCTAGTTAGAGAGATTGAAGAGTGTGGCCCTGTTTATTTGAGATGGATGTACCTCATTGAGCGATACATGAAGATTTTCAAAGGGTATACCAAAAACCCATTTCGTCCGGAAGCATCTATTATGGAGAGGTACATTGCAGAAGAAGCTATCGAGTTTTACATAGATTACATGTCACAAGTGGAATCTGTAGGGCTTCCTAAGTCTCGACATGAGGATAGAATTAGAGCAAAGGGTACACGAGGTGTTAAAGTTGTAACCAAGAGTCGAGATGAGGTGCTTCAAGCATATTTGTACATTTTGAATAACACTGATGATGTTCTTCCTTACTTGTCAGCTCACAAGAATCATTTGAAGATAAAGAATCCCCGAATGAGTGAAAAATGGTTGTTGATCGAACATAATATCACTTTCTTGAGATGGTTTAAGGAACAAATTTCTAGCAGTGCATCTGAAACATTACAATGGCTAGCTTACGGACCCAAATCTGATGTCGTAACTTGGAGTGGATACGATATTAATAAGTACTCATTCTATACAAAGTCATAAGATGACAAGAGTACGGTTCAAAATAGTGGAGTTACTCTTCAAGCCGAGTCTATGCACTTTTCAAACTCAAAAGACAAAACCCCAGTTTTGGCATCGACGAGTTACTATGGAGTTATAGAAGAGATCTGGGAACTTGATTATGTGAAGTTTAGAGTGCCTGTGTTTAAGTGCAAGTGGGCTGATAATAATACGGGTGTGGAAACCGATGAGTTAGGATTTACTTTGGTAGATCTTCACAAGGTAGCTTACAAAGACGAGCCATTTATCATGGCACACCAAGCAAAATAGGTGTTCTATGTCAACGATCCATGTAATGAAAGATTGTCCGTGGTTATTCCTGGTAGAAGTGTGGATATGAATGAAACTGAAGAATCAACGTTTGACAATTGTGAATTTATTCCTGTGTCAACACGGTTACTCACTATCGTTGAAGAAAATGAAGCTGACGACATACATGCCATTCGAAATGACCATGATGAAGGTTTATGGGAGAACTATGTTATCTCAAAAGATAAATAAAAATCAAGTACATGAATGACTACATCTAAGTTTTGCATAGATACATATGTCATTTTTGTTCTCATTCTAAGTCTAACCGAATTAATTTATTCTCCTCTTATAAAGTGAGTAGGTGTTCACTTAGAAATCGGTAGATTTTATACTTACTAATCAAAATGTAGGCAATTAGATGATAAGTTATAATAAGAGTCAATTTAGACAACTAGGTAATACGTTGTGTTTGACAAGTATTAGTTTTTTGACAAAGAGTTTTTCAAACAAAAAATATTACTATTGTGTTTGACAAGTATTAGTTTTTTTGACAGAGAGTTTTTCAAACAAAAAATATTATTTGTGTATGTTGTGTTTGACAAATATTATTTTTTTGGTTTATGTTGTGTTTGACAATATTTTCATTTGTTTATACAGGCACATGACTTCTCCTCGGCATCCTTCTCGTTCTCCTTCTCATTCTCCTCATACTCCTCGCCATTCTCCTCCTCATTCCGCTGTTTCTCCTCATACGCAGACTACTACATCGAGAAATCCTACAAGATGTAGAAGTATGGCCAAACGGCGTGTAGATGGGAAAAAGCTACCTCTTGATGTCGATCCAGTCAGGGTAAAACTTAAGTACGAGCACAAAATCAAGTTGAGTACGTATTTGGGTAAACTTGCGAAAGATCATGTTTCTATATTGTATGATCGATGGAATCACGTACCGGACAAGCCCGATAAGGAAATGTTGTGGCAGGATGTATTGGTACGTGCATTACTTTTGTGATTAATTATATGTTTCACTTTGTGCTTAAATTAAATTAAATTATTCTATAAAAACTGAAATTAAATAAAAATAATTTAAAAAACTGAATTAAATATAAATATGGATTAAAAGTGAAATTTATTAAAAAAACATTAATTTAATTAAATTATTCTACAGAAACTGAAATTAAATAAAATATTAATATATAATTGATTGATAATAGGATGTGATGAATGAAATTATTTTCTGATCCCTTTTGTTAGTGCTACTCTCTAATTTTAGGTAAAAAAACTGAAATTTATAAAAAAATCTTAATTTAAGTAATTTATTTTCTAAAAAATGAAATTAAATAAAATAATTAAAAAACTGAATTAAATATAAATAATCTGGAATAAAATTAAAATTTATGAAAAAACATTATTTGATCAAATTATTCTATAAAAACTTAAATTATTGCAAATAATTTAAAATTGTATTATTGATAACGTTTCAATTTGAATTGTCAATGTAGGCCAACTTTGATGTCAGTCAAATTAGCAATATTGGTCAATTTCACACGATGACATTGCAGTCTATTGGCAGGATGTGGAGGCAATTTAAGACTGATTTGACCGGCGAGTATATATATGGTCCATCGAAAGGGTTGTCTCCTTGCGAGAAATATGGTATATCGGAGGACGATTGGAAAGAATTCAAAAAGACACGTGAAGACCCTGCTTGGGAGGTAAATCTGAATTCAAAAGACATTTTCTGTAGCTTGATTACTTGCAGGTATTTCCTTACATATTATTTCGATTCCTTGCAAATAATTTTCTATAGATCGATTCCACCTCTCGTTTCATTTACTTACATATTATTTCGATTCATTGCAAATATTTTTTCCAGGAAAAGAGAATCAAGAAACAAGATATAACGAAGATGAACAATGCCCCCCATACTATGGCTCGAGGCGGATATGATTTTGTGGAGGTACAGGAGATGGAGAGAAAGATGAAGGAGCGTAAAGAAGAAGCGTCAAAGTCTGAAGAAGATGTTATTATTGATCCTCCATCTCCTCCTTCACGTCATCAGAGGTGGAAACTTGGTCACCAAAAAAGATCTGGAGGAGTGTCATCAGATGCAGCACGAGAGATTATTACTAAGATTGTAAGTTTAAAAAATCACTTAATATTTGACAATGTACTTAAAATTAAATAAACTTAGTTTTCTTATCTTTTCAAAAGTAGATTCTGTAAATTTTTGTTTTGCAATTAAATTCTATAACTTAAATTTTTGTTGTTGAAAAAAATAAAAGTCGTAATATTTAATTTGAAATATTTAAAGGTTGTGAATAAAATTTTAAAAGTTCACTTTTATGTTTCACTTATGAAACAAAGTTTTTTTTATCCTTACAACAAAAATATTAACTGTTCATTTATGTGCTTCATATTTGTGTTACACTTACGAAAAAACGTTCTTTTATAGGATGAGTTGGAGGCACAGTGTAACAGGGCAGCTTCACTCCCGAGGGACGACATGATATATTGGCCGAGGCCATTGGGAGACTGGAGCACCCTGGCCGTGTTCGTGGGATTGGATTTGGTGTAGCCATTCTAGATTATTTTGGACAATCTTCACGTCGATCTGCATCATCAAGTGTGTTGGAGGAACTAATGAAGAAGATCACATATGATGTGACACAAAATTTGATGAAGACATTTGGCCAAACATTGGAGTCTTTGGGTGCCCATTCACAGCAGCCCCACACCGATCTACGTACACCTGATGATCATCATGGTACCCGTGTCAGTACGAAGGGGAGTTGTGCCGATGATGTTTCTGGCCCTTCACGAGGGAAGACTCCGCCTGGGGACACTGCCCGATTTGGATTTTATGTGGACGAGCGTCCTCGTCTAGTCGCTATCGGTCGAGTTCATCATGGTGATTCTACCCTGTACTGTGCACCTTTACCAGCTCATTTAGTTAAGGTAGTAGTCGAGGAGGCTGTAGATGGCAGTGCCGAAGTTCCTATACCTACTGAAGAGGTAAGATTAGTGAGGGAAGCTCTAGGTACCTTTATTGCATGGCCAAAGGATCTTATCATTGCCGACTTTATCAAGGTATATTTCTTTCATGTTTTAATATTAAATCTAAATAAAAGATACTCCATTTATAGTTGGTTTTTACACTGCTTGTCCTCAAGAAACTAGCTGAAAATTTAGAATATTTAGAATTTAGAAAATTAAGAATAAAATTTGTAGTAGTTTTTAATATTAAAATCTAAATAAAAGATACTTCGTTTACAATTGGTTTTACAGTTGGTTTTTACAGTTTTCATGTTTCTTCTATATGATTTAGGATATTGAGCGACCCGAGCTGTAATACCCGTACTTTTTGTAAATTTTATACTCTTGTGCTTTGTAATCTTGACACTCGTGTAAGTGTTTAGTAAGCTTATATTAATCTTGGAACTCTTGTCAATTGGATTTACCCCTTTTCTTGTTCGAATCGTAGCTGTTTTTGGATCCTTGATGCGATTATACTACCTTCGTGTGAAGGGTAGCGCACGCTACGCACACCTTGTAGCGCACGCTAATTTAGTGAGGGTAGCGCACGCTATCTGTTATAATTAGCGCACGCTACTAATGTATTGGAGGCAGACAGTCCAGTAGGTACTGGACTGAAAAAGGGAATTCCTAGCGCACGCTAGGTGTGACTGGTAGCGTACGCTAGATTTTAGTGGTAGCGCACGCTACGTTACTCGAGTAACATGCGCTAAAGAGAGCAGAGCTAGGGACAGTAGGTTCTGGACTGGGCACCAACTACCAGGTAGCGCACGCTATTAGAAGGAGTTAGCGCACGCTATTAGAAGGCTTTAGCGAACGCTATTAGAAGGTGTACGCGTACGCTAACGAAGCTGGCAGAGGCCACTGGACTGCCTGGTGAGTCCGATAGCGCACGCTATTTTTCATAACTAGCGCACGCTAGTTCCTATTTAGTATAAATATGACACTTCCGTTCCCAAACCGTCATTTCTTTCTTCCTTCACCTCCTTGGATGATTTCGGGCGATTCCGGGCGATTTGTGAGGAGTTCTTCGAGCTGCAATTATCTAGCAACATCTTTGAGTTACTAGTTCGGATTAATCAACGTTTAATCCTCTCCACCGCTCCAAATCAAGGTAAACCTCTCACAACCCTAGATTTTCGGGATTTGGGGATTTTCCATCCGATCTCTTCTATCTAGCTGCTTGTTATGTTAGAGTATGTCGATTATGAATTATCTACCTTGGATACATGTTTTCCTACGGACTTATTGGTATATTTACGGGGTTCTTGAGTATTTGGGATGGTTGACTTGCGATTCACCATCTAAGATAATTATTCTCGGAACACATGTATCGGGGTAGTAAATTTGAGTGATTCCAACTTAGTTTCATATCGATGGGTTTTTGATAGTTGAATCTGAACTTGTCTAGGTTCGGAGTTGAAGATTCCTTCAATCTCGGTACCTTTTCGATCATACATTTTTCTCTCGATTCCAGGCAAGTGATTCTTGTGAAAGTTATGTTCTTAAATGTGAAAAGTAATGCATGTAATTGATAGAGTTATATTCGTTCACTCCAAGAGGGCCCGACGGGGTCGAGGAGGGTTCCGCTTATGTAGGTTCCATTAACATTTGGATTAGCCACTCCGAGATGATCCGACGGGGTCGAGGAGGGATTCGCGCATTGTCGAGTCCACGATTAATCAAGAGATATCATCATTTCTAAATATATTTGGATAATTGTATTTTCCAGAAAATCATTATCATGGCTTTCAATTGGTGCACATGCTTTTATATATAAGACATGACATTTCACTTGTAATACTTGCCCTAACCCCTCTCGTTTGGGGAAAATACTTTTGGGTTTTTCAGGTCCTAAGGATCCATATGAGCGAGCATCGGGACGATACGATGAGGATGGTGAGGCGTGATACTGTGACTAGTTGTGTTCCCTTTTGTTTGGTCGTTGTTCTCTTTGGTCCATTTTATCCTTGTAATAATAAATGGTACTCGAGTACTTTAGGAAAGTCCTTTTCTAGTTGTTGTATAACTTCTTGTACTTCTTCATGGTACTGTATGTCCATGGTTAAACTTCCTTGTTTGTATCGGATTTATTGATTCCCGAGTGGATTTTGTCAAATTTGATACGTTGTGAGTAAGATAAGCCTAGTGGGTCCCAGGTCGGGATTCACGGCGCTGTGATATTCTCCGAATATCTCAGGGGTGTTATAGAATTTGGTATCAGAGCTTAGGTTTATGGATACCTACGTTGTCGGATTGCTGGGTCTAAATGTACTATTCCGAGAACACAGTATCATCGCGCTGCCGTCATCTCGTACGACCGGTACTCGTAAGTTCCCTATCTTCTTTACCCTCTTTATTCACTCATTGTTATTCGATTATGGGACATGAGAAGTCCATATTTAAGATGGGAATGCTTCGAGCTATGCTTATGATTATACTTCCATTTTTCTTTAGAATGTCAACTGGTAGAGGACGTGGACGCGGCTGTGGTCGTGGCCGAGGGCGTGGCGCAGCCGGTGGAGCGGCCATGTCCCTCAGCTCGGTAAAAGGCTCAGCTATGCCTAGCTTATCGGACTCTATTCAACCTAGCACCGGTAGTCATCAGGAGCCGTCAGCCAGTCTAGGAACTTCTGTAGGGAGCCAAGCGGATGTGGGTGTTGCCACCATACTACAGCAAGTGGCGAACCAAATGGCTCTTTTAACCCAGGCGGTACAGCTTAACCAACCACCTCCTGTTACCGACACTGGGGCTGAGAAGTGGTTACAAGATGTTATCCGTATGCGCCCTCCCCAATTTATTGGTGCAAATGATCCGATCGGCTGGAAAGATTGGATTAACGAGATGAATAAAGTTTTCATGGCCGTGAATTATCCAGAGGCACGTAAGGTGCCAGTTGCCCAGTACTTTCTATCGAGGGATGCGGCTAGTTGGTGGCAAGCTGTTGCACCTCAGGATCGTGTGGTTTCATGGGACGAGTTTAAGGAATTGATGGAGGCCGAGTTCTGCCCGTGGTGTAATATCCGGTATTTTTATTTCCCTTGTATTTTCATTTTTGGTATATTTCTCGGTCATAGTGACCCTCATGTATCTTTCAGTATGTCCTTCCTGTCAATTGTTGAATTGTATTCTCGTTATTGTTCGTTGTTTCAACTTTCCTCACATGAGTTCGACTTTGTTAGATCACCATTAATTTTTGGTGACTCCAAAAATTATAAATCTTTGCAATATTATAGAACATCGAGTTAGCTTTCCAATGGTTCAAACGGTGAGTCAATCGGAGTCCGGACGAGAGAGTTATGGTCGTTTCAGTTTTTGGCCGAGCACTTCCAGGAGCCTTTCGGCCGATAGGGGGGGTCGATAGACTCTACTGCCGGCATTCTGTATGGGTATCGGTTGGGCCTATCGGCCGATAGGCTGGCCGATAGGTAAATTTCTTCACCTTCGAACTTCCAGGAGCCTTTCGGCCGATAGGGGGGGTCGATAGACTCTACTGCCGGCATTCCGTATGGGTATCGGTTGGGCCTATCGGCCGATAGGCTGGCCGATAGGTTCTGCTGTGTTACACTATAAATGTGTTGTTTTGAGCGTGAAGCTCATTTCCTTCCCCATTTTTCCACTGCGTCGCGAGAGAGAAGATATAGAGGGGGAGAGTTCTTCATCCGGGGGTCGATTTTCATCATTTCTTTTCGGTTGTGAGGCTCGGATAATCAATCTAACGCGTGTTCTACGGATCTTAATACTTGAATCACTCAAGGTAATATCTCTTGAAACCCTACCTTTTTGGATAATTGGGGATTTTGGGGTTTTCTTCGATTCTTTTCGTTTCGTTGATGGATTCATGATGAATATGATTATTCTTGTTGGTATTCTTAGTTTCCCTACGGATTCATGGTATATTTCGTGATTTTTACGGAATCGAGAGGGTTCGGTTGTGGTCCGCCCTCGTTGTTGTTTGTATGCGAATATACATGAATCGTAGGCGGGTTTCCGGGAGTATTCCATTTCCATAATCGTTTAGAAGTGGTTGTGATTGTGCTATTCAAATCGTTAGGTTCATTTCCGCCGGTTCCTTGCGGTCGTGTTCAACTCTTCCGTTCCGTTCGTGTCATCGTCTAATTAATCGAGGCAAGTATCCTTATGAACTTATAATCTTGACATAGTAGTTTTGTATGAGAAATTGTGTGTGTATGCTCACTACGGGTTAGACTCGACGGGGTCTCGGTAGGGTTCCACGAAGCTGTGGACCGCGAGCTTGCTTTTAACCACTGTGGGTTAGATCCGACGGGGTCTCGGCAGGGATCCACGAAGCTGTGGGTCCGCGGTTAATTGTGGTGCATTTTACAAATGTGGTTTTGATTATTGGCATTTCCGGAAATGAGCGTTTTGGAAACTATGATTTCTTGATGGCATGCATTACTATATGTGTAAGATGTAAAATGTTCATTTGGCTACTTGTACTAGCGTAATTGCTAACCCCTCTGGGGACCCGTTTTGGGGAAATTCGTTTTATGAATTTCAGGTCAGGTTCTTCGAGACGAGCGGGCGCTGGACCAGTACACGGATGATGGCCGTGCTTGATGATGGTGCACGAGTGATGTTTTAGTGTCTTTTACCTTTTTGTCTTTTGTGGTTTTGAACTAATAGTTGTACTCGAGTACTTAAGGGGTTCTTGTTCATTTGAATTGTATTGTTGCTTATTATGTTGTGTTGGATGATGATGTTATATTGACCGGTTGAACCGGGTGGATTGTTCTGTTTTGCGTCTTTATGACGTGGTGTTATTTTATCGTTTCTTTGAGTCGTTGTGTATGATGCTGTTCAGCCTGGTGGGTCCCATATAGGGATTCACGGCGCTGTAATATACCTCGGATATCCTGGGGGTGTTACAGAAAATGGTATCAGAGCTCTAGGTTTATGGATACCTAGGCTTGATGGTTTATTGGGTCTTGTGGTGTTTGGTTTTGCACATCATCGTCACGCCGCCATGATTCCGGTACTACCAGTGTCCGTAAGTTTTCTTTCCTCTGTTCATTAATTCCTTGTATCGTACCCTTGATTCTCGACTTGTGATTGTTCTTTTCTTGTACTGATCCTCGTATGGCTTTTGCTACTTATTTAACTCCAGTATGGATGCTGGAAGAGGTCGTGGTCGCGGTCGTGGTCGTGGACGCGGCCGGGACGTGGGCGGCCGGTGGAGCGGCCACGTCACGATCTTCGAGGCCGCGATGCCGGCGACCGTCATAGCCATGCTTCTTCTCAGGAGCGTGCCGATCTTGGTATTGCGGTCGTTATGCAACAGATGGTGAACCAAATGGCGGCAATAGCTCAGGCGGTTCAGAACCCGGATCAAGCCCATGCTAATCGGGGCGGAGCGGACCGTTGGCTCCAAGACGTCATCAAGATGCATCCTCCTCAGTTTTCGGGAGCTTCAGACCCGATTGGCTGGGAAGGGTGGATCAAGGAGATGTCTAAGGTCTTCGTTGCCACTGACTGTCCCGAGGACCGTAAAGTCCCTATTGCTCAATATTTTCTCACTGGGGCCTTACGGGTGGTGGGAGGCCGTTGGGCCCAAAGACCATGCTGCTTCGTGGGCTGAGTTTCAAGAGTTGATGGAGACCGAATATTGCCCGTGGCCAGTCAGACAGGCTCGGGTACATGCTTTTTTATGATTCTCAACCACGGGATATCCCCGTAGCTCAAGCCATTGCTGATTTTAACAAAGAGTTGGGTTATGTGAAGACCCAAGTTGTCGAGGAGAGTGACAAGATTTTCCATTTCTCCAGACGGATGAAGTTGCCGATCCGGGACTATATGTCGGGGCTCGTATGCACTACATTGAAGGATTATCAGAGTAGGGCCCTTGCTTATGATATGTCGGTGACGGCGAGTGAGGCGGCCCGCGAGTAAGAAGCGTAAGTCCGCAGGAACTTTTCGGGCCACAAGAGTGGGGGTCAGCAGAGATCCCAATCTGCTAACTTCCCCGCCGGCGGTGGTCCAGCTCGTTCCGCTGGGGGTCCTCGTGGAACTACCAGTGCTCCTTTTCGTGATGTGAAGTGTTTCAATTGTGGTCGTACGGGCCACATCAGTCGTGTTTGTCCGAACCCTTTGCTGACGTGTAATCAGTGTGGCCAGTCGGGTCACAAGGCTGCTTTCTGTGCCGAGAGAGAGAAAATTCTTGGTGCCCGGGCTTCCATTCCAGCGCCTAGGGAACCAAGTGTGAATCAGGGATCGTTTGTTCCTCAGTCTCCGCCGAGTGCTAGTCGGGGGAGAGGTCGGGGTCAGCCCTCTAAGGGGGGAGCTTCCAGTGTCGGCTCCGCCCACCCGCGTGTCTATGAGATGCGGAGAGCCGATGATCCAGCTACTCTTTGTAGCGGCAGTATCGTTTATATTCTTTCTCATCCTGTCAGTGTGCTTTTCGATTCTGGTGCTACGCATTCGTTCATATCTCTGGATTGTGTGCGCCGTTTGAATCTCGACCGTTTGACGCCTTGTGAGCCCTTCATCGTTAAGCTTCCTAACGGTGATAGGATCGTTGGTGATCAGGAGGTTCGAGACTGCTCTGTACTTATTTGTGAGAGGACTTGGCCCTCTAATCTTATTGTTGTGAGTATCGAGGGTGAGGATTTGATTCTTGGTGATGATTGGCTCGAGCGGCATGGGGCGATCATGAACTACCGCACGAGGATCATCACTATGTTAGCCGAGGACGGCACCGAGCACTCTTTCGCCGGGCGAAAGAGGGGGAACCAGAAACTCGTTATTAACGCCTTGAAGGCGATGAAACTCCTGCGAAAGGGTTGTATTGGTTATTGGTGCTATGCCTTGAAGGCGGAGAGTGGTGGAGTCGAGCTTTCGTCGATTCCAATCGTTAATGAATTTCCTGATGTTTTTCTTGACGAGTTACCGGGATTGCCACCGGACCGTGAGGTTGAGTTTGCTATAGAGTTAGAGCCGGGCGCGGCTCCTATTTCGAAGGCGCCGTATCGCATGGCACCTTCAGAGATGTCCGAGTTGAAGAAGCGATTGAGTGAGCTTCTTGAGTCGGGGTATGTTCGACCGAGCGCCTCGCCTTGGGGCGCACCGGTCTGTTTGTGCGGAAGAAGGATGGTTCGCTACGTTTGTATCGACTATCGCGAACTAAACAAGGTGACCATCAAGAACAAGTATCCTTTGCCGAGGATTGACGACTTGTTCGACCGATTCTGAGGAGCCGCGGTATTCTCGAAGATTGATTTGAGATCGGGTACTATCGGCTCGGGTGAGGGAGTCCGACGTGCAAAACAGCCTTTTCGGACGAGATACGGACATTATGAGTTCGTAGTCATGCCTTCGGATTAACTAATGCGCCGGCGGTGTTCATGCAATTGATGAACAAAGTTTTTATCGAGTATTTGGATAAGTGCGTCGTCGTCTTTATTGACGATATTCTTGTTTATTCGAGGAATGATGAAGAGCATGCCCATCATTTGCGGATAGTATTAGACATTTTAAGGACCGAGCAACTCTATGCAAAGTTCTCGAAATGTGAGTTCTGGTGAAAGAAGTGATGTTTTTAGGTCACGTGATTTCACTAGGGGGTTCGTGTGGATCCGCAGAAGATTGAGGCCGTATTGGATTGGGCACCGCCCAAAAATGTGAAGGAGGTCCGTAGTTTCTTGGGTTTGGTGGCTACTACCGTAGGTTCAGAGAGGGTTTCTAAATCGCCCGACCACTTACGCAGCTTGCTCCGTAAATCCGAGAAGTTCGTCTGAATGACGAGAGGCGATGAGTTTTGAGGAATCAAGAAGCGTTTGACTTCAGCCTCAGCTTTGGCGTTGCCATGTGGCAACGAGGGTTTTGCCGCTTATAGCGATGCTTCGGGTCGTGGTCTTGGGTGTGTATTAATGCAAGACGGCAAGACCATTGCCTATGCGTCGAGACAGTTGAGGCCGTATGAGCTGAACTACCCTACTCATGATTTGGAGTTAGCGGCAGTCGTTTTTGCGCTCAAGATTTGGCGTCACTATCTTTTCGGATCCACATGTCAGATTTTTACTGATCATAAAAGTCTGAAATACATATTTACTCAGCGAGAGTTGAATATGAGGCAGAGGAGGTGGTTAGAGTTGATTAAGGATTATGACCTCGAAATCCTTTATCATCCGGGCAAGGCGAACGTTGTGGCCGACGCCTTGAGTCGGAGACCAGTTGCGTTGCGAACGCTTGAGATCCTTACATCTCAGTCTGAGCTTCGGAGGGCTTTGATCGAGCTAGATGTTGAGGTCTTGTTGCCGGGAGCCGTCGGGCAACTTCCTGCTTTAGAGATTTCGTCGTCTTTGATCGATGAAATTAAGGTGAAGCAGTTAGAGGATCCGATGATTACTCAAATCCGAGAGAATGTTCTTAAAGGGAAGTCTCCTGGATTTGTGATTTACGAGGATGGTGTTTTGAGATTCCAGAGTCGGCTTTGTGTGCCGAACGACTCAGAGTTGAGGCAGAGTATTTTACGGGAGGCCCATGCTACACCTTATTCCGTTCATCCTGGTACGAGTAAGATGTACAAGGACCTGAGGAGGAACTTCTGGTGGAATGATATGAAGGAGGAAGTCGCACAGTTTGTGGCGAGATGTTTGACTTGCCAGGTGTCAAAATCGAGCATCGCCGACCGGTCAAGTTATTGCGATCACTTCGCTCCGAATGGAAATGGGAAGATATATCGATGGATTTCGTTACGAGTTTGCCGAGATCGAGGTCGGGCATGAATATGGTATGGGTGATTGTTGATCGCGACCAAGTCGGCACATTTTCGGGCATCAAGGACACTTGGGGCCCGGAGAAGTTAGCTCGTGTGTTTATTGCGCAGATCGTGAGACTTCACGGTACTCAAGTCTATTGTTTCGGATCGTGACGGCCGCTTTGTATCGCACTGGGCAGCGGTGCATAAGGCGTTAGGTACCCGGTTGCGTTTGAGTACCTCTTTTCATCCCCAAATGATGGATACTAACGCACTATCCAGACATTCGAGGACATGTTGCGTGCTTGTGCCCTCGATCGAGTAGTGATCGGGAGGAGCATTTGCCATTGATCGAATTCACGTACAACAATAGTTGGCACGCGTCCGATTCGGATGGCACCGTATGAGGCACTTTATGGCGACGATGTCGATCGCCGATTTGTTGGAATGAGGCGTCCGATTTAGTCGGGACCGAGCCGGATGTCGCTTTTAGAGACGAGGCGGAAGATAGAGTTAATTCGAGAACGGATGTTGATCGCCCGAGTCGTGAAGTCATATGCCGACGTCCGTCGTCGACCTTTGGAATTCGAGGTGGGAGACCACGCTTTTGCTAAAGGTGTCGCCGACGAAGGGAGTTTTTCGCTTGGGAAGAAAGGAAAGCCGAGCCCGAGATTTATTGGACCCTTTGAGATTCTCGAGCGAGTCGGTGAATTAGCGTACCGCTTGGCGTTACCTCCACCTTGAGTCATGTTCATAGCATTTTTCATGTTTCCCGTTGAGGAAATATGTTCGGATCCTAGTCACGTCATCGATTATGGCGAGATTGATATTGTCAAGATATTACTTTTGAGGAGCGTCCTTTGAAGATTTTGGAGCATCGTGAAAACGATCGAGGCATAAGACCATCCCTTTGGTCAAAGTTCGTGGTCGAGACACGGTGTCGAGGAGGCAACTTGGGAAACCGAGGATAGCATGCGTGCTAGGTACCCTGAGTTGTTTGTTTCTTAAGTTTCGGACGAAACTTATTTTTAGAGGGGTAGAATGTAATATCCGGTATTTTTCTTTCCCTTGTATTTTCATTTTTGGTATATTTCTCGGTCATAGTGACCCTCATGTATCTTCAAGATGTCCTTCCACAATTGTTGAATTGTATTCTCGTTATTGTTCGTTGTTTCAACTTTCCTCACATGAGTTCAACTTTGTTAGATCACCATTAATTTTTGGTGACTCCAAAATTATAAATCTTTGCAATATTATAGAACATCGAGTTAGCTTTCCAATGGTTCAAACGGTGAGTTAATCGAGTCCTGACGAGAGAGTTATGGTCGTTTGCTTTTGGCCGAGCACTTCCAGGAGCCTTTCGCCGATAGGGGGGTCGATAGACTCTACCGCCGGCATTCTCGTATGGGTATCGGTTAGCCTATCGGCCGATAGACGGCCGATAGGTAAATTTCTTCACCTTCGAACTTCCAGAGCCTTTCGCCGATAGGGGGTCGATAGACTCTCACGGCATTCCGTATGGGTATCGGTTGGGCTATCGCCGATAGCCGGCCGATAGGTTCTCATTGTGTTACACTATAAATGTGTTGTTTTGAGCGTGAAGCTCATTTCCTTCCCCATTTTTCCATCGCGCGAGAGAGAAGATATAGAGGGGGAGAGTTCTTCATCCGGGGGTCGATTTTCATCATTTCTTTTCGGTTGTGAGGCTCGGATAATCAATCTAACGCGTGTTCTACGGATCTTAATACTTGAATCACTCAAGGTAATCTCTCTTGAAACCCTACCTTTTTGGATAATTGGGGATTTTGGGGTTTTGTTCGATTCTTTTCGTTTCGTTGATGGATTCATGATGAATATGATTATTCTTGTTGGTATTCTTAGTTTCCCTACGGATTCATGGTATATTTCGTGATTTTTACGGAATCGAGAGGGTTCGGTTGTGGTCCGCCCTCGTTGTTGTTTGTATGCGAATATACATGAATCGTAGGCGGGTTTCCGGGAGTATTCCATTTCCATAATCGTTTAGAAGTGGTTGTGATTGTGCTATTCAAATCGTTAGGTTCATTTCCGCCGGTTCCTTGCGGTCGTGTTCAACTCTTCCGTTCCGTTCGTGTCATCGTCTAATTAATCGAGGCAAGTATCCTTATGAACTTATAATCTTGACATAGTAGTTTTGTATGAGAAATTGTGTGTGTGTATGCTCACTACGGGTTAGACTCGACGGGGTCTCGGTAGGGTTCCACGAAGCTGTGGACCGCGAGCTTGCTTTTAACCACTGTGGGTTAGATCCGACGGGGTCTCGGCAGGGATCCACGAAGCTGTGGGTCCGCGGTTAATTGTG
The DNA here is from genome assembly GCA_033398695.1 of Orobanche coerulescens. Classification (NCBI taxonomy): domain Eukaryota; kingdom Viridiplantae; phylum Streptophyta; class Magnoliopsida; order Lamiales; family Orobanchaceae; genus Orobanche; species Orobanche coerulescens. Next base: position 109,335,653 of record CM065807.1, on the reverse strand, counting down.
GTGCATTTTACAAATGTGGTTTTGATTATTGGCATTTACGGAAATGAGCGTTTTGGAAACTATGATTTCTTGATGGCATGCATTACTATATGTGTAAGATGTAAAATGTTCATTTGGCTACTTGTACTAGCGTAATTGCTAACCCCTCTGGGGACCCGTTTTGGGGAAATTCGCTTTATGAATTTCAGTCGGGTTCTTCGAGACGAGCTGGCACTGACCAAGATACGGATGATGGCCGTGCTTGATGATGGTGCACGAGTGATGTTTTAGTGTCTTTTACCTTTTTGTCTTTTGTGGTTTTGAACTAATAGTTGTACTCGAGTACTTAAGGGGTTCTTGTTCGTTTGAATTGTATTGTTGCTTATTATGTTGTGTTGGATGATGATGTTATATTGACCGGTTGAACCGGGTGGATTGTTCTGTTTTGCGTCTTTATGACGTGGTGTTATTTTATCGTTTCTTTGAGTCGTTGTGTATGATGCTGTTCAGCCTGGTGGGTCCCATATAGGGATTCACGGCGCTGTAATATACCTCGGATATCCTGGGGGTGTTACACGTGGCCTGTTCAGGAGGCCAGGATTCGAGCCTTTTACGAAGCTAAACCCCAGGATGTCCCTGTATCTCAGGCAATCATTGAATATAACCGTTAACTCATCCATGTGAAGAGTCAAGTGAAGGAAGAGAGAGATAGAATCCATCACTTTGACATGCGAATGAAGCCGACGGTTCGGCACTATATGTCGGGCTTTGCTTGCACCACATTGAAGGAGTATCAAGACAGGGCATTAGCCTATGATATGTCCTTCACTACTACCGAAATGACAAGTGAGAGTAAGAAGCAGAAGACCACTGGAAAGTTTTCTAGCGGTAGAGGTGGCAACCAGCGGGGATCACAGTCAGCAAGTTTTCCAACCAGAGGGTCTTCCCATGCGTCGGGAGGTAAACAGAATTTCAGCGCTGGTGCTAGTGTGTCCAACCGGGTTGTGACATGTTTTAATTGTGGCCAACAGGGCCATCTTAATCGTGATTGTGGTCTACCCCCATTGAAGTATTTTAATTGTGGCCAGGAAGGCCATAGAGCCATGTACTGTACAGAACAAGAAAATCCACTTGGAACTCGGGCATTAGCCCCTACGCCTGGAGAACCGAGTGTTAATCAGAAGTCATCTATGGGTCAGCCATCCGAGAGTTACGGTCGAGGCAGAGGTCGTGGTCAGTCTGTTAGAGGGGGAGCCCCCAGTGCTGGTTCGGTGCAACCTCGTGTCTATGAGATGAGGAGAGTTGGAGATCCAGAGGCTACCGTGGCGACAAGTATCGTTTCTCTTTTGTCTCATCCAATTAGAGTGCTTTTTGATTTCGGTGCTTCTCATTCATTCATCTCTTTGGATTGTGTGCGTCGATTGAATATTGAGGGCTTGTCTCCTTGTGAGTCCTTTGTGGTTAAGTTGCCCAGCGGTGATAGAATCATGGGGAACAAGGAAGTTAGAGATTGTCCGGTGTTAATCGCTGAGAGAGTGTGGTTTTCGAATTTGATAGTCGTAGACATCGTTGATGAAGATCTAATCATCGGTGACGATTGGCTCTATAGACACGGTGCGGTAATGAATTATTGCACGAAGATCATATCAATGTTAGCCAAAGACGGTACCGAACATTCTTTTGCAGGGTACAAGAGGGGATGTCAGAAATTTTTGATTAGTGCCTTGAAGGTGACAAAACTTATTAGATAAGGCTGTGTTGGGTATTGGTGTTATGCCATGAAAGTCGAGGATGGAAAAGTTGAACTTCCCTCGATTCCTGTAGTAAGTGATTTTCCAGATGTTTTCCCAAATGAATTACCGGGACTACCACCACAGCGGGAAGTTGAATTTACAATTGATTTAGAGTCGGGTGCAACCCCGATTTCTAAGGCACCGCATCATATGGCACCTTCAGAAATGCAAGAGTTGAAGAAACAACTCGGAGAATTGTTGGATAAAGGGTATATTAGACCCAGTGCCTCGCCATGGGGTGCACCGGTCTTGTTCGTAAGGAAGAAAGATGGTTCAGTATGTTTGTGTATTGATTATCAGGAACTGAACAAAGTGACCATTAAGAATAAATACCCTTTGCCGCGTATCGATGATATGTTTGATCAATTGGAGGGATCCGCGGTGTTCTCGAAAATTGATTTGAGGTCTGGTTACTATCAACTTCGCATAAAGGAATTCGACGTTCCTAAAACCGCTTTCCGTACGAGATACGGGCACTATGAGTTTGTGGTTATGCCTTTTGGGTTAACCAACGCACCGGCGATATTTATGCAATTGATGAATAAAATATTTATTGAGCATCTTGATAATTGTATAGTCATTTTTATCGATGATATTCTGGTCTACTCTCGTGATGAAGAGGAACACGCTCGGCATTTGCGATTGGTGTTGGAGATTTTGAGGACTCAGCACCTCTATGCAGAGTTTTCTAAGTGTGAATTCTGGCTGAAGGATGTCATGTTTCTCGGGCATGTGATTTCAGCAGAAGGGGTTCGGGTAGATCCCCAGAAAATTGAGGCAGTGTTAGATTGGGCTCCGCCTAGGAACATGAAGGAAGTTCGTAGCTTTTTGGGTCTGGCCGGATACTATCAGAGGTTCGTCGAGGGGTTCTCCAAACTTGCTCGACCACTTACTCAATTACTCTAGAAATCCGAAAAGTTCGAATGGAACGAAGAGAGACAACGGAGTTTCGTAGAGCTGAAAAGGCATCTGACTACCGCACCGGTTTTAGCCCTGCCCCAGGGAATCGGTGGGTATTCGGTTTATTGTGACACATCAGGACAAGGACTTGGGTGCGTACTCTTGCAACATGATAAGACTATCGCCTATGCTTCACGGCACCTTAAACCGTATGAGCTGAATTATCCTACCCATGATTTGGAGTTAGCTGCTGTAGTGTTTGCATTGAAAATCTGGCGTCACTATTTGTACGGTTCTTCATGTCGAATTTATACCGACCACAAGAGCCTAAAGTATATTTTTAGCCAGAAGGAGCTGAATATGAGACAATGACGTTGGTTAGAGCTGATAAAGGATTATGATTTGGAAATCCTTTAACATCCAGGAAAGGCTAACGTTGTAGCTGATGCGTTGAGCCGGAAGTCGATATCTCTTTAGATGCTTGAGGTCCTTATGCCTCAAGTTAAGATCAGACGGGAGTTAATTGAGCAGGGAGTCAAAGTATGGATCCAATGGGTTCAGGGTCAGATGTGTACTCTTGAGATTATTCCGTCCTTGATCGATGACGTCGGGGAGAAACGGGGGAATGACCCAATGCTTGTCCAACTGAAGGCGGATGTGGAAAAAGGGAAAGCCCCTGGTTTTATGATCCATGATGATGGCATTTTGAGATTTCAAGGTAGGCTTTGCATTCCGAATGACTCGGAGCTGAGGCAGAGAATACTCCAAGAAGCCCACGCTACACCTTACTCGATCCATCCTGGTACGAGTAAGATGTACAAGGATCTTAAAAGAAGTTTTTGGTGGAATCATATGAAGATAGATGTCACTGAGTTTGTGTCAAGGTGTTTGACATGTCAACAAGTCAAAATTGAGCATCAACGGCCGGGCGGGCTGTTGAAACCTCTCCCTATTCCCGAATGGAAGTGGGAGGATATTACCATGGATTTCATCACCGAGATGCCGAGGACTAAGACGGGGATGAATATGATTTGGGTTATTATTGACCGATTGACTAAGTCAGCACATTTTCTTGGCATTAAGGACACGTGGGGACCGGAGCGATTGTCCCGGATTTTTATATCGGAGATCGTGAGATTACACAGTATGCCAAAGTCTATTGTTTCCGATCGCGATGGTCGTTTCGTGTCGCATTTTTGGAAGTCGGTCCATAGCTTTGGGCACTGAGTTGAGGTTGAGTACTTCTTTCCACCCACAGTCTGACGGTCAGACTGAGCGGACGATCTAGACATTGGAAGATATACTGAGGGCCTGTGCCCTGGACTAAAGTACCGATTGGGAAATACACCTACCTTTGATCGAGTTCACTTACAATAATAGCTGGCACGCATCGATCAAGATGGCACCTTTTGAGGCGGTGTAGATCCCCACTTTGTTGGGATGAAGCTTCAGATTTAATAGGGACGGAACCTGATATGTTGATGGAAACCAAAGAGAAGATTTTCATCATCTGAGACCGATTGTTGACCGCTCAGAGTCGACAAAAATCCTACGCTGATATTCGTCGTCGGCCCTTGGACTTTGATGTGGGAGATCATGTCCTACTCAAAGTATCACTGATTAGAGGAGTCTTCAGGTTCGGAAAAAGGGGCAAACTTAGCCCGGGATATATTGGACCATTTGAGATTCTCGACAGAGTTGGGGAACTGGCCTATCGGTTGGCTTTACCTCCAGCCCTTAGCCGTGTTCACAATGTGTTTCATGTTTCCCAACTGAGGAGGTATGTCCCTGACCCGAGTCATATCATTGATTACGGGGACATCGAGATCGCAGAGGATGTCACATTTGAAGAGAAACCAGTGAAAGTGTTAGAGCATCGAGTAAAACAACTCCGGCACAAAACCATTTCGTTGGTTAAAGTTCAGTGGTCACGACACGGAGTTGAGGAAGCAACATGGGAAACCGAAGAGAGCATACGCACTAGATACCCAGAGTTATTCATTTCTTAAGTTTCGGGACGAAACTTCCTTTTAGAGGGGGGGATGTAATACCCGTACTTTTTGTAAATTTTCTACACTTGTGCTTTGTAATCTTGACACTCGTGTAAGTGTTTAGTAAGCTTATATTAATCTTGGAACTCTTGTCAATTGCATTTACCCTTTTTCTTGTTCGGATCGTCGCTGTTTTCGGATCCTTGATGCGATTATACTACCTTCGTGTGAAGGGTAGCGCACGCTACGCACACCTTGTAGTGCATGCTAATTTAGTGGGGGTAGCACACGCTATCTGTTATAATTAGTGCACGCTACTAATGTATTGGAGGCAGACAGTCCAGTAGGTACTGGACTGAAAAATGGAATTCCTAGCGCACGCTAGGTGTGACTGGTAGCGTACGCTAGATTTTAGTGGTAGCGCACGCTACCTAACTCGAGTAACGTGCGCTAAAGAGAGCAGAGCTGGGGACAGTAGGTTCTGGACTGGGCATCGACTACCAGGTAGCGCACGCTATTAGAAGGAGTTAGCGCATGCTATTAGAAGGCTTTAGCGCACGCTATTAGAAGGTGTTAGCGTACGCTAACGAAGCTGGCAGAGGCCACTGGACTGCCTGGTGAGTCCGATAGCGCGCGTTATTTTTCATAACTAGCGCACGCTAGTTCCTATTTAGTATAAATAGGACACTTCCGTTCCCAAACCGTCATTTCTTTCTTCCTTCACCTCATTGGATGATTTCGGGCGATTCCGGGCGATTTGTGAGGAGTTCTTCGAGCTGCAATTATCTAGCAACATCTTTGAGTTACTAGTTCGGATTAATCAACATTTAATCCTTTCCACCGCTCCAAATCAAGGTAAACCTCTCACAACCCTAGATTTTCGGGATTTGGGGATTTTTCATCCGATCTCTTCGATCCAGCTTGTTGTTATGTTAGAGTATGTCGATTATGAATTATCTACCTTGGATACATGTTTTCCTACGGACTTATTGGTATATTTACGGGGTTCTTGAGTATTTACGGGGTCGAGTGATAATGACACGTTGAGAGAGTTATTTAGTGTTGCAGCGACTCTCTTTAGTGAGCTGTTACAGGTGCCATGGGATACAAGTTCCTTTGGTTGTGGTGGTGATGACGTTCCCTTGTACATAAGTTACAATGATCTTTTGGAAATCATTCAAGACAAGCAGTGGCTTAGCTTATCGATTCTACAGTTTTGAAATTGAACGTGAGCACCATGGACGAGGATTTGTATGGATATTTTGATCCTCAATCCATACAAAATATGGGAAATAAGGGAGAGGAGGCCTCCAGATACATCGCTTCGCGTATGTCGGATGCCAGAAAATAGATATACCTTGGAGCTTACCATCATGAGTAAGATCTAACATATTCGTCTCACTACTCTCTTTTTTCTCTAAAAGTCTTAATATTTCTTTCTTGTCTTTGTAGATTATTATATATTAATAATTATGTAAGTAGATGTATTTAGATTAATTATGGAAAAATTAAATATTCCGTTTGTTAATGCAGTGAGCATTGGCAACTTTTGGTCATTATTCCGGCAAAAGACGAAGTTGTGTGGTTTTGCTCACTACACCGTAAGCCCGACAATTGCATTAAGGCCGTAGTCCAGAGTAAGTTTTAACTTGTAGCATTTACTTGAAAAATATATATTATATATATGTGTGTGTTTAGGGCTGTTAGTGGTCCGAGTGAATCCGAGACCCGCATGGAAACCGGACCGAAATACCCGGGACCGAAACTCACCCAAAAATTAATGAGTCCGGATATGAGTACTAAAATTTGGACCGAAACCGATAAGAACTGGACCGATAAAACCGAAGAAATACCCGACAATAAAAAGACTAACTAAACATGGCCTTAGTCCTTGGTATAAAAGCAAAAATTAGGTTAACATTCTCACCACACGGTCCTCACCCTCACGCCTCAGTCCTCACCTCCCTCTCCCAGAATCCAGATCGCCTTCGTCACCGTTCATCTTTCGAAGAACCCTAGCAACACGTGAAGTAATCTTTCGATCTGATGGTCTTCAACATCAATATCGAAGCTAGCTAATCAATCTCGAAGAACAGCAAAGCTCAAACCTCGATCTTCAACTCGAAAGCTCAAACCTCTTCAATTGGGTAAGCTTTAATTAGTAAGCTTAAGCTCGATTTCGAATCATTACTTACAAATTGTGGGTTAATATTAGTTTTTTAAATTTGTTGTTATGTGTTATGTGTGTGTAATTTATCATTTTTGGGTTTTTGAACATTGGCAACTCAAATAGGGCATTTTGTTTTGATGATGAATGGGACAACATAAATCTCTATGAAACGGGGGAACTTTTTTTGCTTCTTTTTTGCAGGAAACCGGAGAAAAGATATAAGGATACTTTGGAGATATGTTTTCTTGTTATATGGCTAATGGTAGATGGGCCAAATGGAAGAGAATATGACTTTGCATGCCTTTTCTCAGAATTAGTGGCTCGGGAGTGGTTGTCCTGGGATTTTGTGGCTCACTTTCCATTGGAGCCAGAATATATGACGGAACGTCAGTACTCGTTCTTGAGTCAATTGTTCTGGGTAAGCTTCTTAAATTGATTTTTAATGCTGGCAACAAGGAAAAATGAGATTGTGTAGATTTCGTAATGTTTTTGTTCTTTCTTTTGCAGTTCTGTATTGATGTTGATTTGCAGAACTTATTTAATGATTTGTAGAAATCATTACTTCTTTTTTTGCTTCTTTTTTGCTTAATGTTGAATTTCATATTGATTTCTATAGGCATAAACTACTGATTCTCTATGTTCTCATTCCTTATTAAACCCCCTCTTCATAATCTTAACCCTGCTGTGGTCAACATATTATTAAGTCTATTTAGTAATGCATTCCATACCCTCACCTCAATATCAAAAACCCTGCTGTTATTAACTCTCCCTGTTATGTCATTTGAAGATTCCTCGATGATTCCCATGATGTCACAAGATTCATACATTCAAATGGATGATTTTGATGATGATGATGAGACCATACAGGGGCTTGAGATTGGGGAACATTTGGACTTAATTGTCAACGACCACTTGATGTCTGATAGCCGAACTGAAGGGTCGACCGGAGCTAGGGATGACCCTTCAAAGAATGGATATGGGAAGCGTGGGCGGGAAAAAAATCAATCGTCCACACAGAGATGACTGTTGTCACTCTCCCAGATGGCACAAAAATGCGAAAATGTAAGTGATGTCCAGCTAAGTACACTACTTGATGGTCAACTATTTCTACTTGCCACAATATTCCCATTTTATTTGTTAAATGTCACTTGTTTGGTCTCCTTTATGGTGTATTACTTACTTTTGTTTGACATAAATATTTAGACTACAAAAAACAACCAACAATGAGTTTTGGGATTTTGTGATACTAATTTGTACATCTATGTTGATTGTTTGTAGGATTGTTCGGGAGAAACTACCTCTACCTCAACCACTTGAGTCAAGGTCAAGAACTCAAGATTCAAGATAAAGATTGAAGATGCATTTTTTTCTTAGCTTTTGTTTTTGCTACTAGTCAATAATAAAAATATATTTTTGAGGCAATAACTATTAATGTAATTATTTTGAATGTAAAATGTGGATGTGTATGTGGATGTGTGTGTGGATGTGGTTGTCTTTAAAATTCAATTTTTAAGAGGATGGGTATTTTTAGCAGGTTTTAGGACTTGGTAATACACCCTGTTATGGAATTAGTAATTTCAGGTTGTTCAGGTGAGCCTTCAGCAGCTGAACTTCAGCTTACTAAAATGGATAAGCACCCGGTTTTTATCGGACCGGTCCCGGTTCGGATCCCGAGTTTTCGGTTCGGTCCGGATAAGCACCCGGTTTTTATTGGACCGGTCCCAGTTCCGAAAATGGATCCGGCATTCTTACCGGTCCGGTCCGGATGCATCCGACAAGTTATCGGACCGGTCCCGATTTTGTTGAAACTCGGTCCGAACCAGTCCGATAATAGCACTATGTGTGTTATTTAAATAAAAATTAGTGGAAAAAACAAATAATCCTTGGTCCGAGTGAAAGTGTAGAATTTGGACATATATAAGTACTGTTGTAGAGTATAGAACGATAATTGAAATTATTCACCGAAAAAATGAATTTTTTTTATTAAATTAGACTAGGATGGATTTTAGCATGAATGAAGTATGTATTGCGATTCTGTGAAAATTACACAATCTATTGGTATCTATTTTCTACTTGTTTAATTATTACATACTACTAACAGAAATTTGGTCATTTAATTTGATAATTAATTTGGCAGTATTAATGTGGGTTGATGTGCTGACAACATACTCAATGTTTTCATTTCATAATACATTATTACTTCTTTTAAACAGTGCCGTGACCGCGTATAAGGTGATGGGGGGTATGCATACAAGTAGATCCAAACAGACGATTACTTGGATATATCCCAAAGTAAGTAATACATTCAATCATATATATATATATATATATAAGCTATATATGTATATATTATTATATATATTATATATTATATAATTGAGGAACATATTCTTTTTAGTGTAATAAACAAAATGGAGGTTGGGAGTGTGGGTATTACGTCATGCACTGGATGTCGACTATTGTCTGAGCTCGTATTATCGATGGGTGGATGGAGGTGATAAACTTTTATTTCAGTTTATTAAATTATTTAAATTAATTTCAGTTTTTTAAATTATTTCAGTTTAAAAGTGATTCGTTTAAGTTGATGAGTTTGTTAATTTATATATATGTTTATATGTACAGATGTTTGATGATGTTGCGGCACTTACTATAGATAGTATTCGTGCAATTCGAATCGAATGGCAAAATAATTTTTGGAGGTTAGGGACCGTTTATGTGCGTAGACCTTTGACATTTAATTTTGTAAGAATACCATTGTTGTACCTGAAGATTCAGTTTCTTTTCTGGTTGATGGTTGTAGGGAAATTTACTTACCCATGAAATTATCTAGATATCCTTTTGCCCCCAAATTGGTGTTTTGTGCAGGGGTAATTCCTAAGACCTGAATCAGTTGTTCTGCATTGCCTTTTTTTCTGAATGGGGTGCTTCAAGAATTTGGTAATTTATGTGCGAAGCCACAATATGTGATTGATATGTTCTCATTAAATCCTTAAAGGGCAGTTGCTTTTTGATTGATATGTTCTCATTGATTGATATTTTTTGGGCATTGTATTCATTGTTGTGTTCTTCTTCTTCATTTTCTCCTTTTACTTGTGCTTGATTTTGCTTGTTGTTGTTTGTTGCCGCTGTACTTGAATTGTGTTGTATTTTTTTTGTATTGGATAGAATGTTATTGTATTTGATGGTTGGATAAAAGTTGTTTAGTTGTACTGGTGAATGGATGAAATAAAGTTGTGTTGTTGAGGTTTTATTTGATGTATTGTGGTTGGATGCTGTTTTTGGTGTTTAGGATGCTGTTTTATGTGTATGTGTAGCAGGTTGGAAATAAAAAAAACAAACCTGGTATTTAAAAAAAATAGAATTAACACCGGTTCTTAGGAGAAACCGCTGTTAATTTTGCAGTGTAAATTTAACATCGGTTTTTAAGGAATCATTAAATCGGACATTTAACGGTTCAGAGAAACCATTGTTAAATTAACAATGGTTTCTTCACGGAACCGATGTTAAAAGTACAGTTAACAGCGGTTTTCTATACAACCGCTGTTAAATTAACAGCGGTTTTTAACTAGAACCGCTGTTAAATGTCCAGTTTAACAGCGGTTCCCCGTATAAATTGATGTTAAATTTACACTGCAAAATTAACAGCGGTTTCTGCCGAACCGCTGTTAAATTAACAGCACAACTTTTAACAGCAGTTCCAGAACCGCTGTTAATGTGGCTCCAGAACCGCTGTTAAAGGCCCAGTTTTGTAGTAGTGCTTGGAACGAAGGGATTTCGTGTTCATGACGGGGTTCGTGATCGTCATCCATTTTTACGAAGATTTATTTCAAAGGCTTCAAGGGTATGATTTTTATCTTCGTATTTATTTTTCGTATATACGTTACTTGATTGATCCTGTTTGGGATTCGTTTTTATTTTCCGCTGCGTATTTCGTTTTATTTTCGGAATCCCAACATACATTCGTTAGGCTCCAAATGTGGGAACCCTTCTGCAATAACTCCTCGAGCTGTTTCTTTAATTCATACATCTCTGTTGGCGGAGCTTCTTTCATCCAGCGACCTCGTTGTACACGCTAGAAGTTGAAGAAGCTGGGTCATGTTGATTTTACCACATTCTTCGATGATGAGGTAATCAATTTTAGGTTTTCAATACGTAAATTGTAACACCCCAAACAAGGCGGATATTACAGTGTTGTGGACCCCCGACTGGGACCCACCAAGCGAATGAAAATTACTGAATTAAATAATATAATTATAGTACCGAACCACATTATATCATCCATCACTCCGATAAGGAGTTTCATTACAACACACCCAAGATAATGCCAAATACATGTGTATTTTATATGAAGATAAAATACACAACACTGAATGAAACGAAGTATCCAAATGGAAAACTGCAGCGGAAAAAAAATAAAATGACAATAACATGAATGACTGAAAGAATTGGGGGGCCCTACTAGTATCACTAGGACTCCTCTCCGTCAATATGCTCTTCCCGTGCCTTTGCATTGCTGTGACCTGAAAACAATATCCCCTAACGGGGTCAGTTACACAGAACAATAATCCTCAAGAGTTGAATAAACACAATCATGATATATCTTAATTATGAAATATCCTTAGTTATGAATTTAAGCTGAAGAGGAGCATCATAGTACGCCCGTAGTGTTCTGTACGAGTGCACAAGACGAGTGCCCGGACACACCCATCCTTGTACCTAATTAGTCTCACGGAGGTAAGCGTTACCGTGTGCGCAGTCCAATGTATCGGTGAACCCAACACATGACTATCATGTGCCCGACTAAAAATTCCACACATCCGCACCCTGCCACGCAATATGAACTCAGAAGGTCACATGGGCAAGAAATGACCATGAAGAATAATAATGAATAACGATCTGACAAAGTCAAGAATGACTCACCAAGATGAAATGATAGTGAAATGAAATGATTGGAACCGTCGTTCCTCGTGCATGAAGTGATTAATTGACAATTACAAGTCTTAATACGGTTAATACATTATGAATGAATTATGATTATGACTGAACAACAACGAAAGGAATGAATATCCTTTTAACCGAGTAAGAATCAACTTACTCAACACCGGTGAACAATGTCCTTCCACGAACAAACATCCTAAATGAGATGTCGGTCGCTCGAATAACCTTGAATAACACAATTACCAACAATCCGTTCAACATGCGAATCAAACACGAATATAACTAACTCAAAACGTCGATACGACTAAACCAAGTTCATTTAGGCATTATATCGAACATGTTGTAACCAATCCTCGATTGTTTACAATCAATCCTCAATTATACCAATATCAAATCCCCAAGGAGTGTTTCAAACCGACAAAACATCTTCAAAACAATCAATACTCCAATATGAATATCCAAATTCGTGATTACAACAACAACTAATAGAAAACCCCCAAATCCAACTCAATATTCCAAGTGTTCTTGAATAACTCTTCAATAATCCAATGAATATTCAAAGACACTCAATATCATACGTATATCTCTTCATACAACATGATTATAACGTCTAAAATATCATATCTCAACACAAAATCGAAATCCAAGATGTTTGAAGAATATTACCTTTGAAGATCCAAATACTTTGATCCGATGAACACGCGTTAGATCGACTATCCAAGCTTCACAACCGAATGAAGCTGATGAAAACCAAGTACTCAAGTGATTGATGAAGAAAAATCTCTTCCTCAAGCTCTCTCTCACGGACAAGGTGAAGAAAATGAGAAAAATGACCTCAAAAACCCGTCCAGGTCCTTATAAACTGCCAAAAGTTACGGCCGTAACTCGGCCTACTTACGGCCGTAACATCCCAGGTCAACGGCCTTACGGCCGTAACCAGCCATCTCGTACGGCCGTAACTCGGCTTCATCTAGAAACTTCCGACAGCCATACGGCCGTACCCACACCCGTCTTACGGGCGTAACTCGCCCTCGTTCAAAACACCTACTCAGAACCATACGGCCGTACCCGCACACCTTAGGGGCGTAACTCGACTGATACGGCCGTACTCGGCCAAGCTTACGCGCGTATCAATCCCTCGTCGAAACTGCCTGGGCACCATGCTCGATACGTACGGCCGTAATCGGCCAAGCCTTACGGCCGTACTTGCCTCAACTTACGGCCGTATGCCGCAACCCTTACGGCCGTAAGTCCTCTTCGTCCGACATTGCCTGGAAGTCACGAACACACCTTACGCCCGTAGCCTGCCTACCTTACGGCCGTATCTCACCTTCGGACAAAACACCCTTAAACCAACGAATGCATGTTATGGCCGTAATGCCTGATAGTTACGGCCGTAACTCGCTGCTGGAAGTGACAAAAATCCGACAACTCCGATTTCCTGCTACAATTGATGAATGATCCGACATACCAAATGCATATGAAAGTAAACAAGTCCAACATATGCTAAAGATGATACTTCCAAAACAAGACTACCAATCACGATGATAATGATAATACTCTCGTCTCGCCACTCAAACGGAGATGAATGACGATCGGTAACTGATACGTGGTTACAATATGCTAACAATGAACACAAATGAATGAATCATGAATGATGAGTGATTATTAATGAGTGAAAATTACTGAGTGACAATTACTGACTGATAATTACTGAATGATAATGAATGAATTACAACCGGGTATTACATACTCCCCCCTTAAAAAGGGTTTCGTCCTTGAAACTAAGGGTCAAACAACTCGGGATAACTCTCTCGCATACTATGCTCGATTTCCCAAGTAGCCTCTTCGACTCCGTTTCTAGACCACTGAATCTCGACCAAAGGAATCGTCTTGTTCCTCAACTGTTTGATTCGCCACTCTAAAACTCATATAAGACGCTTCTCATATGAATGATCATACGCGATCTCGATTCCGCCGAACTGAAGTATGTGACTCGGGTCGGCAACATACTTCCGCAACTGAGAGACGTGAAACACATTATAAATTCGGCTCAATGCCGGAGGTAAGTCCAATCGATAAGCTAACTCGTCTACTTGATCCAAAATCTCAAACTGTCCAATGAATCTCGGACTCAACTTTCCCTTCTTCTCAAAACGGAAGACACCACGACTTGGGGGTACCTTGACCAAAACATGGTCACCTGTCTCGAACTCTAATGGTCAACGACGATTATCTGCATATGATTTCTGTCGACTCTGAGCTGTCAACAAACAACTCCTGATCAAAGCTACCTTCTCACGGGCGACTATAAGCATATCGGGCTTGGTGCTGATTGGTTCTGATAAGTCGTCCCAATATAAAGGAGATCGACAATGACGACCGTACAAAGCCTCGTAAGGTGCCATCTTAATCGAAGCATGCCAACTATTATTGTACATGAGCTTAATCAACGGTAGTTGGTCTTCTCAATCGTCTTTCCAATCGAGGATGCATGCCCTCAACATGTCCTCCAATGTCTAAATAGTCCTCTCTGATTGTCCGTCGGACTGAGGATGAAAATCGGTACTGAGATTAAGCTGAGTTCCCATAGCACGATGAACTGATTTCCAAAAATGTGACACGAATCGTCCGTCACGATCGGAAATGATACTCTTAGGAGTACCATGCAATCTCACTATCTCTTTGATGAACAACTGGGCAAGTCTCTCGGGACTCCACGTATCCTTAATCTCAAAGAAATGAGCTGACTTAGTTAAACGGCCCACAACTACCCAAATTGTGTTCATGCCACGACGACTCATCGGCAAACTCGTGATGAAATCTATAGAAATATCTTCCCTCTTCCACTCTGGAATAGGGAGCGGTTTCAGCATACATTCCGGTCGCTGATGTTCTATCTAGACTTGTTTACAGGTTAAACATCTCGAAACAAATTCTGCGACTTCTCGCTTCATATTACTCCACCAGTAATACACATCCAAGACCGTGTCCGGATGCGTCACTATAAACCACGAATCCTTCCATCCCTTGTGGCAAGGAAAGGACAGGTGCTGAAATTAACCGGCTCTTGAGTTCCTCAAAACTCCACTGACACGCGTCGGACCACGTGTATTTCTTATCCTTTCGCAAAAGGTTCGTCATTTATTGAGTGATTTTAGAAAATCCTTCCATAAATCGCCGATAATAACCGGCTACTCCGAGAAAGCTTCGGATTTCCTTCACGTTCTTCGGAGGTAACCAATCTCGGATAGCCTCCGTCTTCTGAGGATCAACACGCACACCATCTGATGAAATTTCATGCTCGAGAAACAACACTTCGGACATCCAGAACTCACACTTAGAAAACTTTCCATAAAGTTGCTCTCGTCTCAACACGTCGAGCATCTGATGAAGGTGAAGCTCATGCTTCTCCCAGTCATGAGAATAAATTAAAATGTCATCGATGAAGACAACCACAAACTGATCCAAAAAGTCGATGAAAACCCGATTCATTAACTCCATGAATACTACAGGTGCAATAGTTAACCCAAACGGCATTACCACGAACTCATAATGACCATAGCGTGTTCGTAACGTCGTCTTTGCGATATCCGACTCTCGAATTCGCAATTGATGATATCCAGATCTTAAGTCAGTCTTGGAAAATACTGAAGCTCCCTGAAGTTGATCTAAGAGATCATCAATACGGGGTAGGGGATACTTATTCTTGATCGTCACCCTGTTCAACTCCCGATAATTAATACACACACGAAATGAAACATCCTTCTTCTTGACAAATAACACTGGTGCTCCCCACAGGGACGCACTCAGTCGGATATAACCTTTCTCGAACAATTCCTCAAGTTGGTTCTTCAACTCCTGCATTTCGGTCGGGGCCATCCTATATGGTACCTTTGATAATGGGGACGTACCAGGCTCCAACTCTATCGTGAATTCCACATCCCTCAGTGGAGGTAAACCAGGTAGCTCGTCTGGGAGTACATCGTCAATCGATAACAATGATACCACGAATGGTTGAACACCTCGATTGCCTTAGAACGGTCAATCGATGACAATGATACAATGAATGATTGAACACCTCGATTGCCTTAGAACGGCCAATCGATGACAATGATACAATGAATGATTGAACACCTATGATTGAGTAATTTCACTTTTTCATCATATTAATGATTCTTCTGGAACAACGGGGATTACCTCCCTCAAATACAGACTCGGCTCCAATGACTAAAATGATAGTGACCATACGCTTACGAACGCTGAGGATGGTATCATGACGATCTATCCAATTAATACCCAATATTACATCGTCCTTAGGCAAATCCACCACGATTAGGTCCGCCAACCAATCGCGGTCGTTAAGCTTAACTCGGTCAGTTCTTAACCTCATGATTTCCGAAAATCCTTCTATCGTAAGGTAGACCAATGATATAAGGTCCACAATTAATAGGACTATCTAAGTGAAGTCTATTCAAACATGATTCGGAAATGAATGAATGCGAAGCACCAGTATCAAAAAGGGTACACACATGTTGAGATAGAATTACGAGTATACCTGAGATCATTCGGACCTCCGGATCGTTGGTCCTCTTCATTGCGTGAATCCGGGACTTGTCGGCCCCCGAACTGTAATATCCGCAATTTTCGATTTTCGGTAAATTTCTTTTTTCGGTCGGAGTCCGTTTCGACGACTCGCTCATGACCGCTTCGTCATTCTGAGAATGATTAATTCTACACTTTTTGACATCCGAGTTCGTTTCGGTGTCGTTTCGTTGAGTTCTGTGCTTTTTAGCGACTTTTCCGCACTTGAGTTCGATTCTTGCGAATCTCGACCGAAACTGCTGTTTCGAGTTTCCCGCAAGTCCGTTTAACTTTGTTAGACGTGTTGTGAACTTCGGTTTGGTTATTCGATCACGTATCGTGATTTCCGGGCGTTTTGGGCCATTTTGTAATTTCTTGAAAGTTACGGGTATCCGTATCTGTAATTGTTGTCTCGACCCGTTTCTTGGTCGCGTATGACTAATTATGGTATTACGCTTTCATTTCGAGTCGTTTATCTTGTCCGCGAACTTTTCGTCGTGTTCGTTAATCTGTTTTGAAATCGGGTCGCCGAGCCTCGACGGTGGCGGGATGGCCGGACGATTGCGGGCACCGGCCGGACGGTGCGGCAGAACCGCGTAAGCGCACGCTTCTGGCCGGAAAGGCTGCGCCGCTACCGGCAGTGTAGCGCACGCCGCAGGTGGCTTTAGCGACGCTGTGCTCGGGCACAGCGATGGGGTTTCGAGGTTCGGACTCGGTCGAGATCGGCGGTAGCGCACGCTACGCCGAGCGTAGCGCGCTAGTCGGCAGCGTTGCGCATGTCGGCCGGCTAGCGACGTTACTGGCCGGGCGATTCGATCCGGTGGCTCTGGACAGTCGGCTAGCGCAGGCATCCGGCCGTAGCGCACGCTAGCGGGAGTTGGGTCGGCAGGTTCGGTCGGCAGGGTTGGTCGGTGATGCCGGGTGTAGTGGGCCCTGGCCGAGGGTACTCGGCCGATACCGGCCGATAGCGCACGCTAGTCCGGGAAGGCTAGCGCACGCTAGGCTGGCCCGGTATAAATATGGCTGAGCAGTCACATTTCACTTCGTTTTTCATTTCCTTCCTTCTCCATCCGCGAGTGGCGATTCATGGGCGACGAAGCCATGTTGTTTAACAACAAAACCATGAAGTTCTGGAGTCCATAACATCAATCGATCGTCCTTTATCAACCTTTGATCCAGCGAATCAAGGTAATCTTCCTTAGAACCCTAATTTCGTGAATTTGGGGATTTTTGCATTTTCGTCCGATTCGTTCCGTGTTGTTGATTAATTCATGATGGGTATGATTAATCTTGATAGTATTCTTGTGTTTAACATCATTTAATCCATTGTTCTTCGTCGAATCGAAGTATAATTCTTGATTTCCTTCGAGTTGACTTTTTGGGGATTTGTTCTCGATCTCGTTTTTCATCCGTTTTTGATGGATCGATTGTGGTTAAATGATGTTGTTAAACACATTCTATGGATTGTATATCCATATTTCAACTTGGAATTCCGTTTTCGGGTTTTGACGGAACGAATCGTGTTCTTGGCCATTTTGGGAAAAATCCGTGAACTTTCATCATTCGTTCTTTGAATTCAACGGCTTTGAGTCGTGTTACGGAATTCATTTCATTGTTATTAATTGTCCTTCGTAGTTTATGAACGTGAGTTGGCGTTCGGTGGAGTCGGCGGGTTCGTAGTCGGTTCGGGCCAACCTACTTCGGTCGATTCTCCGCGTTGTTCTTATTCGAGGCAAGTACCTTGCCCATACTTTTCTCGTTTTATGGATATGATGATCGGTGGTCGTCTTAATGTGTTTGTTTGGTTATTTGAAATGAAGTTTCAAAGGATTTCGGTTTGGCCTCGTTAAAGGCTTTCTTTCAAAACGAGTGTGATTTGTGAACGGTGTTTTGAGAATTGATTATGATTTGGTTATTTTGAACATTGAAGGATTTTATGATGATACTCCTATTGTTTCAGTTATGGAATCGTGTATTCCTTATTTAAGCTTGTTATTGTATTTTTGAAGAGTTTGGTAATGGTGTCGAGTTAATGGCCATCTCTAGTGAGTATTCTTAATGAACTTACATTCTTAGCATGTTAGTATTGCATGAGTAACGTGTGTGTGTGTATGCTCACTACGGGTTAGACTCGACGGGGTCTCGGTAGGGCTCCACGAAGCTGTGGACCGCGAGCTTGCTTGTAACCACTGTGGGTTAGATCCGACGGGGTCTCGGCAGGGATCCACGAAGCTGTGGGTCCGCGGTTAATTGTGGTGCATTTTGCAAATGTGATTCGATATTGGCATTTCCGGAAATGAGTGCTTTTGAACGGTTTTCATGATTGCATGCATTGACTAAGTGTGTAAGAGGTAAGTTGTTCGTTTGGCTTACTTGGCTAGGATGGCACTAGAGTATTTTGTTGTTTGTTTTAAATCATTTATTTGTGTATTTTGACGTTGGAAGACGAACCTTGTTGACGTTCTCGTGTACTGTGAGTTGATGAGATTTGGGGCTAAAATCCCAATGGTTTATAAAAGTCGTTTCTGGATTTGGGGCTAAAATCCCAACGATTTGGTTAATGTCATTTTCCGTAAAGTAAACCTTTGGGGCGGTGACCCCTTGTCTTTTGGTTTTGAAAAGTAGGATTTGATAATCCTAAATTGTTTCCTATTAAAACTCTCGATGGCATTCTAAACCGTTTTATAAATTATTCCCATTGATTTATGATATTTCGTTTTGAAATGTTTTCTCAAACCCTTGCCTCAGGAAGTACTTTTCGTTTCGTTTGGATCTTTGAGGATCCTCGGTTATTGTTATTCGTGGAATGTGAAGTGTATGGCTCGTATTTGCACTTTGTATTTGCACTAGCAAAACAGTGGAGTTTTGCTAACCCCAGTATTCGGGGTGGATGTCTGTTTTTGCATTCGGGTTTTGGAGCATAACACGAGTCGGCACGAAGGATGATGAAAGATGATCGATACTAATCACATGAAGAACCGTACATCGTGTGTTGGTTCGATTGTACTTTATTTTCATTCTTTGTATTGTTCCCGTTGTACGGGTGTAGTTGTATTTTGTCCCCTGCGTGGGCATGAGTTGTATTTGAATTGTATGTATTTGTGGAAAGACCAAATCGGTCTACTGAGTCATTGTAGCCTTGAAGGCATTGTCGAGATGTTAAATATTGTTACCAGCCTGGTAGATCCTCGAGGAGAGGGTCTACGGCGTGTAATATCCCTGAGTGGATTGGGGGTGTTACATATCGGAGCTTAGGTTGAGGAAACCTAGGCTGTCGGGTCAAGTCGTGTTGTTTGAGTCTTGTTTCGTTGGATTTTTATCTGACTGAGTCGTGTCGCGACGCGTCGTTTGAGTTTGTTGGTCGTGATTAGTATCGTGGGGCGATCATCATCTTCGTGCGACCTGTGGAAGTAAGTCTCCCTTCTTTGTGTTGTGCCTCGTGTGACACGAGCTATTTTTATGATTATTTGTTAAGTGGTGGAATCCTTATGTGAATTTTGATTTCACGATATATATTTATTCGACTCTCGTATTTGATTTATACGAGGAATGTCGTCGTTTGTGATGTCTTTTTATTGTTGTTTTTGTCCGTTGTTGATGATTTCCGAATTGATTTGCACGTTTTACAAACCTCTTGTGGAAGCTTTGTGCTTATACGCGTTCGACTTGTTCACTAGCCAGTGCGGGAGGGTATTTTATCAGTGGTTTTGTTCTGAATATGGTATTTTATCATTTATTTTCGTTTAAAGACATGTATTGTCTTGATTTTAAACGTTTTGATGCGTGTGCTAGGAGTTGTTTTAGTGAACATCGATATGTGTGAGTTTTGGGCATTCTGGCCTATTGGATTTTTGAAAACCTTGAGTATCTTAGAAAAATAAACTTCGAGACATACTTTTCAAATGACTTATTTTCTTGTGGTACATCCTAGGTGCCACAATATATTTCAAAAATTTTCTACCTCGAGGACCAAAATATTTTGAGATATTTTCAACACTTTTATTTAGACCCGATGGTCGAATATTTTGAAAGTTTTCACTAAGAGAAAGTGTCCTCATTTTTATCAAATATGATATGGTTCTCCAAAGTCTCGATAACGATGTTTCACGTTTGTACTTTTTGAAAGGTGATACTCAAGATCAACCAGTATTCTTCAAATTATTTTCAAAATGAGGTTTTCGTTTTTAAAACCTACCCATTCCCGTTTGAGGGCTGGGTATGTATGTGTGATGTTCGCGTTGTCCTTTTGATACTTGCTCCCGAGTATGACCGAATTGGCGGTGTAAGCGTTGAGTCGCTTTCCACACATTTGTTGCGTTAGCCCCCTGTGAGAGGCGGGATGTTGGTGTTGAATATTATCGCCTCGTAGTGATTCCTGCGTTGCCGCGCATGTGCGAGCTGTTAGAGCTTGGTTTGGTATGACCGTGTGCATCGGTGATGGTTCCGTTATGTGTCCGCTGTTTAATGTCTTGTTACCTTGCTCCCGTATTTGTGAATTTCGTGGACGAGGTCGGAGGTAATGCCCGTACTATTTTGACTTCTGTATTTTCTCTTCCCCCAGTCTATCGATTCGCTCATGTTCGTTGGTACTTTATGAACTTGTTCGGTATTTCAGTTTCATCGTCCGAACGAACTGTGATCTTGTTTTGAGTTGATCCGGTTATCGATGTTACTTTTTCGGGTTCAGTTCGATTCTTGTGAACCTTGTTTGGGAGTGACATCATCTGGTTCTACTAGTTCTTTTATTCGAAGTGGATCGGATTTGGAACTCTTATGTTTTCGACTCTGTCGACTCATTTATGTTCGTTGGCATTTCTGAGCTTGTCCTGCCCTTGTTTTTGTTTATCGAACGAGTGTGGTATCGTTTCGGAATAACTCGTTCGTCGTGGTGACCTTTCAATCGCTATTCCCTTTCCTGTGGATCTTCGGCAATGCATGTCTTGTAGTTCTCACCAGATCATCCTCGGAGTTGTTGTTTGAACTTTATTGTTCTTTGTGATTCGAACATGATTGTTCGATTTTTGTTGTCTCGATCGTTTGTTTGTTCGGTTTTTGTTCTCGTTTCGTGATTGTTGAACGTTCAGGCTCCTTCGTAATTCCCTTTAGTTCGGGAAATTAGTTTCGTTTTCAATCTTCCATCCCTTAGGCGATGGGATTCCGTGTTTGTTCAGCGGTTGACTCGCGTTTTGATTGATGTACCGTTGGGTTGGTCAATCATATTGATTTTCGTTCGTTGTGTTTTGTGATTATCGGATAATTGACTTGGCTATAGTATCCGTTTGATGACGCTTGTCACTTGTCGGTTTTATTATATCCCTAACGGCGACGTTGTGTTGGTCACCGTGGAGCGTGTTTACACGCCGTATAATCCTTTGCGTTGTTTGTGACATTTTGCCGTTGGGCGTTAGTTACGCATTCTTGTGTGTCTCATTGAGTTTTTCCTGGCGGAATATTTCTTCTCCCTACTTGTTTTAAGTTTCGGGACGAAACTTCTTTTAAGGAGGGTAGAATGTAATATCCGCAATTTTCGATTTTCGGTAAATTTCTTTTTTCGGTCGGAGTCCGTTTTGACGACTCGCTCATGACCGTTTCGTCATTCTGAGAATGATTAATTCTACACTTTTTGACATCCGAGTTCGTTTCGGTGTCGTTTCGTTGAGTTCTGTGCTTTTTAGCGACTTTTCCGCACTTGAGTTCGATTCTTGCGAATCTCGACCAAGCTATTGTTTGAGTTTCCGCAAGTCCGTTTAACTTTGTTAGACGTGTTGTGAACTTCGGTTTGGTTATTCGATCACGTATCGTGATTTCCGGGCGTTTTGGGCCATTTTGTAATTTCTTGAAAGTTACGGGTATCCGTATCTGTAATTGTTGTCTCGACCCGTTTCTTGGTCGCGTATGACTAATTATGGTATTACGCTTTCATTTCGAGTCGTTTATCTTGTCCGCGAACTTTTCGTCGTGTTCGTTCCGTCTGTTTTCGGAAATCGGGTCGTCGAGCCCTGACGGTGGCGGGACTGGCCGGAAGATTGCGGGCACCGGCCGGACGGGTGCGGCAGGAACCGGCGTAGCGCACGCTACGGCCGGAAGGCTGCGCGCACTAACCGGAAGGTGTAGCGCACGCTGCTGGGTGGCCTAGCGTACGCTATCGGGCCTGGGCAGTGGGGTTTCTGAGGTTCTGGACTCGGTCAGGATCGGCAGGTAGCGCACGCTACGCCGAGCGTAGCGCGCGCTAGTCGGCAGGCGTTGCGCCGGCCGGCCCGGCTAGCGTCGTTACTGGCCGGGCGGTTCGATCCGGTGGCTCTTGGGCCAGTCGGCTAGCGCGCGCGAGCATCCGGCCGTAGCGCACGCTAGCGGGAGTTGGGTCGGCGAGTTCGGTCGGCGGGGTTGGTCGGTGATGCCGGGTGTTGTGGGCCTGGCGAGGTACTCGGCCGATCTGGCCGATAAGCGCACGCTAGTCCGGGAAGGCTAGCGCACGCTAAGTGGCGATATAAATATGGTGGCGATCACATTTCACTTCGTTTTCATTTCCTTCCTTCTCCATCCGCGAGTGGCGATTCATGGGCGATTAAGCCATGTTGTTTAACAACAAAACCATGAAGTTCGGAGTCCATAACATCAATCGATCGTCCTTTATCAACCTTTGATCCAGCGAATCAAGGTAATCTTCCTTAGAACCCTAATTTCGTGAATTTGGGGATTTTTGCATTTTCGTCCGATTCGTTCCGTGTTGTTGATTAATTCATGATGGGTATGATTAATCTTGATAGTATTCTTGTGTTTAACATCATTTAATCCATTGTTCTTCGTCGAATCGAAGTATAATTCTTGATTTCCTTCGAGTTGACTTTTTGGGGATTTGTTCTCGATCTCGTTTTTCATCCGTTTTTGATGGATCGATTGTGGTTAAATGATGTTGTTAAACACATTCTATGGATTGTATATCCATATTTCAACTTGGAATTCCGTTTTCGGGTTTTGACGGAACGAATCGTGTTCTTGGCCATTTTGGGAAAAATCCGTGAACTTTCGCCATTCGTTCTTTGAATTCAACGGCTTTGAGTCGTGTTACGGAATTCATTTCATTGTTATTAATTGTCCTTCGTAGTTTATGAACGTGAGTTGGCGTTCGGTGGAGTCGGCGGGTTCGTAGTCGGTTCGGGCCAACCTACTTCGGTCGATTCTCCGCGTTGTTCTTATTCGAGGCAAGTACCTTGCCCATACTTTTCTCGTTTTATGGATATGATGATCGGTGGTCGTCTTAATGTGTTTGTTTGGTTATTTGAAATGAAGTTTCAAAGGATTTGATTTGGCCTCGTTAAAGGCTTTCTTTCAAAACGAGTGTGATTTGTGAACGGTGTTTTGAGAATTGATTATGATTTGGTTATTTTGAACATTGAAGGATTTTATGATGATACTCCTATTGTTTCAGTTATGGAATCGTGTATTCCTTATTTAAGCTTGTTATTGTATTTTTGAAGAGTTTGGTAATGGTGTCGAGTTAATGGCCATCTCTAGTGAGTATTCTTAATGAACTTACATTCTTAGCATGTTAGTATTGCATGAGTAACGTGTGTGTGTGTATGCTCACTACGGGTTAGACTCGACGGGGTCTCGGTAGGGCTCCACGAAGCTGTGGACCGCGAGCTTGCTTTTAACCACTGTGGGTTAGATCCGACGGGGTCTCGGCAGGGATCCACGAAGCTGTGGGTCCGCGGTTAATTGTGGTGCATTTTTGCAAATGTGATTCGATATTGGCATTTCCGGAAATGAGTGCTTTTGAACGGTTTTCATGATTGCATGCATTGACTAAGTGTGTAAGAGGTAAGTTGTTCGTTTGGCTTACTTGGCTAGGATGGCACTAGAGTATTTTGTTGTTTGTTTTAAATCATTTATTTGTGTATTTTGACGTTGGAAGACGAACCTTGTTGACGTTCTCGTGTACTGTGAGTTGATGAGATTTGGGGCTAAAATCCCAATGGTTTATAAAAGTCGTTTTACGGATTTGGGGCTAAAATCCCAACGATTTGGTTAATGTCATTTTCGAAAGTAAACCTTTGGGGCGGTGACCCCTTCGTCTTTTGGTTTTCGAAAAGTAGGATTTGATAATCCTAAATTGTTTCCTATTAAAACTCTCGATGGCATTCTAAACCGTTTTATAAATTATTCCCATTGATTTATGATATTTCGTTTTTGAAATGTTTTCTCAAACCCTTGCCTCGGGAAGTACTTTTCGTTTCGTTTGGATCTTTGAGGATCCTCGGTTATTGTTATTCGTGGAATGTGAAGTGTATGGCTCGTATTTGCACTTTGTATTTGCACTAGCAAAACAGTGGAGTTTTGCTAACCCCCGAGTATTCGGGGGGTGGATGTCTGTTTTTGCATTCAGGTTTTGGAGCATAACACAGGGTCGGCACGAAGGATGATGAAAGATGATCGATACTAATCACATGAAGAACCGTACATCGTGTGTTGGTTCAGTTGTACTTTATTTTCATTCTTGTATTGTTCCCGTTGTACGGGTGTAGTTGTATTTTGTCCCCTGCGTGGGCATGAGTTGTATTTGAATTGTATGTATTTGTGGAAAGACCAAATCGGTCTACTGAGTCATTGTAGCCTTGAAGGCATTGTCGAGATGTTAAATATTGTTACCAGCCTGGTAGATCCTCGAGGAGAGGGTCTACGGCGTGTAATATCCCTGAGTGGATTGGGGGTGTTACACGAACCGGACGCTCCCATCTGATAAATATGAGCTTCGCCTTTATTCGCTTCGCCTTTATTTGCTTCTGTCTTCTTAAATGACGCTGACAGAGCAGCCTGATTCTAAATCGCTGATTGCTTCGGGGCCTGAGATGCCGCCGGAGTCGGCTTGGAGTCCCTTCGGCAAAAACGGGCCTTATGCCCTACAATCCCACAATTATGGCACGTGATAGATGGTTTCAGACACTTAATGCTGTAATGACCCGGCGCTCCACAGTTGAAACAGGTGATGGCTGATCTGGCCGCTCGGGACTGAGATCCCGCAGGTTTAGGCGCCGTAGGAGGTCGCTCAGAAACGCTAGGGCCCGCACGAGGCTTCTTGAAGGTTGACTGACCGCCTTCGGACTGATTACGCTTCGTTGATTTCTTGCTGACAGATGAAGGTGGTTGCTCAGCAATTTCCTTAGCAGCAGGCTCATACGTGAGAGTTCTCTCGATAAATTTGGCCAGAGTGGCACAATGATGATTAAGCAATTGCATATGGGTCATCATGACCTGCATAAAAGTGAGTGGATCAAACCGAACATCTTCAGATCGAGCTGAGTCCTGGGTACGACTTCCCGACAGTGAGTGATTATTTCCCGAGTTTCGGCCCGCACCGCGGCCTCTCCCCGTGCGTCCCCTGACAGCTCTCTCCATACTGAAGTAGGAAGATCGCATGATAATCATAGATCTCGTACGAGTACCGCATTATGATTTACATTATGAAATGATGAAAATGAGCATACGCGCTCTAACACAGTGATTACATGAATGATTAACTGAGGTGACATGATTATCTGATGATATTCTTGAAATGATTATCTTGAACAGGTTAACAAGATTAATGATATGATCCTCAAGATCAACAACTGAGTAATGAAATGAATTGAGTGATTAATGAGTTAACATGATCAACATGATTAAAATGAAAATGATGTTTGAGGATTGTTAACTGATGAATTATGAATGAATGATTCTCATTGCCAGAAATTATACCATGGCGTTAGAAGTCTTACAGTTCTTTCGGTCTGATGGGCTCGGCATTTGCATAGGTCACACGTGACGCGAAAGTCCAATGATACTAGTCTGATGACGATGATTTAAATGAGACGTGACTCGGAAGGTAGTATTCAAAACCACTCTCCGATACCAACTCTGTAACACCCCAAACTAGGCGGATATTACAGTGTTGTGGACCCCCGACTGGGACCCACCAGGCGAATGAAAATTACTAAATTAAATAATATAATTGTAGTACCGAACCACATTATATCATCCATCACTCCGATAAGGAGTTTCATTACAACACACCCAAGATAATGCGGAATACATGTGTATTTTATATGAAGATAAAATACACAACACTGAATGAAACGGAGTATCCAAATGGAAAACTGCAGCGGAAAAAAAATAAAATGACAACAACATGAATAACTTAAAGGATTGGGGCCCCCTACTAGTATCACTGGGACTCCTCGCCGTCAACATGCTCTTCCCGTGCCTTTGCCTTGCCGTGACCTGAAAACAATATCCCCTAACGGGGTCAGTTACACAAAACAACAATCCTCAAGAGTTGAATAAACACAATCATAATATATCTTAATTATGAAATATACTTAGGGCCTGTTTACTTTTTACTTAATCAGCTTAATGCTTAATCAGCTTAATCGAT
The DNA here is from genome assembly GCA_033398695.1 of Orobanche coerulescens. Taxonomy (NCBI): domain Eukaryota; kingdom Viridiplantae; phylum Streptophyta; class Magnoliopsida; order Lamiales; family Orobanchaceae; genus Orobanche; species Orobanche coerulescens. The sequence continues at coordinate 109,308,887 of CM065807.1, read as the reverse complement.
CAGCTACATTTTATTGTTTACTTTCTACTTAATGATCTTAATAATGTCTTTTTCATTAAGCAACTTTTGGAGTGTCCTTACCATTAAGACAGAAATACTTCTCCAATATACCAAAATTACCCTCTTTAATAATAAAAGAATTGAGTATATATAGTATCAAATTATCATATAATCTTAATTATAATTGAGTATATATAATATAAATTTAAAATATATATTAATATTATAAATTTAAAATTCATAAAATATAAGCTATTTATTGATAAAAAATTAATATTACTATATATTAAAATATAACTTAATATATTTATAAAAAAATTGTCTCATTATTTAAATATACCAGAAAATTATAATATGATTTATGAATATAAATATATTATAATATAAATTAAAATATATATTATTTTATATTATATAAATTGATTTTTTATATTGACTATTAAAAAAATTAATATAACTATATATAATAAAATATAACTTAATATATATATATAAAAATATTGTCTGATTATTTAAATATACCTGAAAATTATAATATAATTTATGAATATAAATATATTATAATATAAATTAAAATATATATTATTTTATATTATATAAATTGATTTTTTTTACATTGTCTATTAAAAAAATTAATATAACTATATATAATAAAATATAACTTAATATATTTATAAAAATATTGTCTGATTATTTACATATACCTAAAAATTATAACATGATTTATGAATATATATTATAATATAAATTAAAATATATATTATTTTATATTATATAAATTAATTTTTTTATATTGACTATTAAAAAAAATAAGATAACTATATATTAAAATATAACTTAATATATTTATAAAACTGGTAAAGGGATAATGGAGTCATAGCGGCTTGTCTAATTATTTAAATATATCAGAAAATTATAATATAATTTATGAATATATATTATAATATAAATTAAAATATATATTATGTTATATTATTTAAATTGATTTTTTATATTGACTATTAAAAAATTAATATAACTATATATATTAAAATATAACTTAATGTATTTATAAAAATATTGTCTGATTATTTAAATATATCTGAAAATTATAATATGATTTATGAATATATATTATAATATAAATTAAAATATATATTATGTTATATTATTTAAGTTGATGTTTTTATATTGACTATTAAAAAATTAATATAACTATATATATATATTTAAATATAACTTAATATATTTATAAAATATTGTCTGATTATTTAAATATACCTGAAAATTATAATATGATTTATGAATATATATTATAATATAAATTAAAATAAATATTATGCCATATAATTTAAATTGATTATATAAACTAAAATGCTCAATCCGTCCTTTATCAAAAAGGACTTAATTCATATTGATGGGTAAAATGGTCATTTCTGTCATTCAGATAGTTCATTCAGAAAAGAAAGAAACAACAGGATATTTTTTCAAATCAGACAGATTAATCCACTCAGACAGCTTAATCCATTCAGGTATTAATGGAAAAAAAGTAAACAGCCCCTTAGTTATGAATTTAAGCTGAATAGGAGCATCATAGTATGAAGAGGAGCATCATAGTACGCCCGCAGTTTTCTGTGCGAGTGCACACGACGAGTGCCCGGACACACCCATCCTTGTACCTAATTAGTCTCACGGAGGTAAGCGTTACCATGTGCACAGTCCAATTTATCGGTGAACCCAACCCATGACTATCGTGTGCCCGACTAAAAATTCCACACATCCGCACCCGGCCACGCAATATGAACTCAGAAGGTCACATGGGCAAGAAATGACCATGAAAAATAATAATGAATAACGATCCGATAAAGTCAAGAATGACTCACCGAGATGAAATGATAGTGAAATGAAATGATTGGAACCGTCGTTCCTCGTGCATGAAGTGATTAATTGACAATTACAAGTCTCAATATGGTTAATACATTATGAATGAATTATGATTATGAATGAACAACAACGAAAGGAATGAATATCCTTTTAACCGAGTAAGATTTAACTTACTCAACACCGGTGAACAATGTCCTTCCACGAACAAACGTCCTAAATGAGATATCGGTCGCTCGAATAACCTTGAATAACATAATTACCAACAATCCGTTAAATATGCGAATCAAGCACGAATATAACTAACTCAAAACGTCGATACGACTAAACCAAGTTCATTGAGGCATTATATCGAACACGTTGTAACCAATCTTCGATTGTTTACAATCAATCCTCAATTATACCAATATCAAATCCCTAAGGAGTGTTTCAAACTGACAAAACATTTTCAAAACAATCAATACTCCAATATGAATATCCAAATTCGTGATTACAACAACAACTAATAGAAAACCCCCAAATCCAACTCAATATTCCAAGTGTTCTTGAATAACTCTTCAATAATCCAATGAATATTCAAACACACTCAATATCATATGTATATCTCTTCATACAACATGATTATAACGTCCAAAACATCATATCTCAACACAAAATCGAAATCCAAGATGTTTGAAGAATATTACCTTTGAAGATCCAAATACTTTGATCCGATGAACACGCGTTAGATCGGCTATCCAAGCTTCACAACCGAATGAAGCTGATGAAAACCGAGTACTCAAGTGATTGATGAAGAAAAATCTCTTCCTCAAGCTCTCTCTCTCGGACAAGGTGAAGAAAATGAGAAAAATGACCTCAAAAACCCGTCCAGGTCCTTATAAACTGCCGAAAGTTACGGCCGTAACTCGGCCTACTTACGGCCGTAACATCCCAGGTCAACGGCCTTACGGCCGTAACTCGGCTTCGTCCAGAAACTGCCGACAGCCATACGGCCGTACCCACACCTGTCTTACGGGCGTAACTCGCCCTCGTCCAAAACACCTGCCGACAACCATACTGCCGTACCCGCACACCTTACGGGCATAACTCGACCGATACGGCCATACTCGGCCAAGCTTACGGGCGTATCAAGCCCTCGTCAAAACTGCCTGGGCACCATGCTCGATATGTACGGCCGTAACCGGCCAAGCCTTACAGCCATACCTGCCTCAACTTACGGCCGTATGCCGCAACCCTTACGGCCGTAAGTCCTCTTCGTCCGACATTGCCTGGAAGTCACTAACACACCTTATGGACGTAGCCTGCCTACCTTACGGCCGCATCTCACCTTCGGCCAAAACACCCTTAAACCAACGAATGCATGTTATGGTCGTAATGCCTGAGTAGTTATGGCCGTAACTCGCTGCTGGAAGTGACAAAAATCCGACAACTCCGATTTCTCGCTACGATTGATGAATGATCTGACATACCAAATGCATGTGAAAGTAAACAAGTCCAACACATGCCAAAGATGATACTTCAAACACAAGACTACCAATCACGATGATAATGATAATACTCTCGTCTCGACACTCAAACAGAGATGAATGACGATCGGTAACTGATACGCGGTTACAATATGCCAACAATGAACACAAATGAAGGAATCATGAATGATGAGTGATTATTAATGAGTGAAAATTACTGAGTAACAATTACTAACTGATAATTACTGAATGATAATGAATGAATTACAACCGGGTATTACATAAATGCTCATGTAGATATTTAAGGTAACAATTACTGAAAATGAATCATTGAATTGTATTTAGATTGATTGTTTTGAGGTATTATCTCCGACACCTAAAGAGGAGGAGGAGGCATATATGTAGTCCATTAGTGATGCTGCGAGCGACCGGGTGCAGTATACGTACAGGATGGACCTATGCAAGAAGGGGGGAGGGGGAAGGGGAAGGGGAGGGCTCGTGATGGTGATGCTTCTGTCGGTGATCTAGTCGGAGAGCGTATTGTCCGGAAACGGACCCTTTATATCTTACTATTGGACATGAGTCATCAGCAGAGCCTCATGAGCCTGTGCATACTGATTCGCAGTGCCACAGTTCTCTGAGATGGGGTCCTCACCAGGCTGAAGCTTCTTCGGCATGGAGTACTCATGAGACTGCACCCATTACTGATTTTGATACTCTTTTCACCCATATGCGTACATATATCGATTCAGCGGTCCAGTAGATGCATCGATATGTTGATGACGTAGTGGGAAAGAGTGTCAAGGAGATATGTTGACATATTGATGAGGTAGTGGGCCAGTGTGCTCCTCTTGATACGCCGTCATGGGACTTTGGAGGTATTAGTGATCTTATGCGCCATTTTCTTTCTCATGCCTCAATTCCGACAGAGACTCGATTTGATGGAGTGCCTATTCCCCCTGAGCAGACTAAGAGCATCCCCGGCATTAGCGGATCATCATTGCCGACAGAGACTCGTGTGAATAGAGTGTCGTCTCCCACCGAGCAGACTGAGGTTGTCCCTAGCCCCGATGGAGCATCAGTCCCATTATAGCACACTCCGAGTCTTGATCATCATGGTGATGGAACTTTGGTACCAGTAAAGTGCACTCAGAGTCTCGATCATCATGCTGACGGAGCCTCGGTCCCGACATTTACCCATTCGGTTCTTCCTGCTGATATGTTGGTGACACCACCAGAGATTGCCCCTAGGTCTCGACCATCCTCTTCCACTGCGGATCTGATCCCTATCCCGCTTGAGTACTCTTCTATTACTATTCGATCAGATACGTATCACATTCCCATACTGTAGTATAGGTCATACATACCACATTCCCCCTTCTCGTCCACTGTAGTTCAGAAGAGGAAGGACTTTGATGAAGATGCGTATAGTAATTGGTTGGATAGCGGCGAAAGGTGAGTTAAATTGTAAATTCACTATTATTACTAAAATTGTCTATATTTAAACAAAAATTAAATTGTAGTGTCAATGTTGGTGCTGCATGCGGAGGTAGTGCCTCCTGGTTTTTGATCCTACAGGATGGATCCAGATTGATAGATGCAGAAGTAAGTCTTTCAATGTATATGTACGTAATCTATTATTGAAATGTGTAGTTATTGAAAATATTTAATTTATTTGAAATTATATAATATCCAACATCTGGATGCATATATGAGGATCCTACAATTTGATCCCGAATTTGTTGGCGTGCGGCAGCTCGATGATTGAGCTGCCCAGACGGTTTTGGTTCATACGAGTTTCTTGGTAATGAAAAAAATATTAATTTTCAAATTTATTCCAAATTAATTGAGTGCTTCGTTAGTGACAAAATTATTTTATATTAGGCTACGTGTATAAATGTATGGACCAATTCTAATAGGAGAGGATATTCATTGAGTATTGATGATGAGGATCTCGATTTCTTGATCAGCCACGTTCACGGCCTGAGACTATTTTGGGGCGATCATCGACCTTGGTGGGGGTTACGCGAGGTGATAATTTATTGCATGTTTTGTTATTTATTTGTATTAGTTATTCGTTTACTATTGTGCTGACAATGTACTTTTTGAACAATCCAGGTGTTGACCATCTGGAATACGCCTCCAGAGTCCTCGTGCGGGTTGTTCTCCGCATTAGATTAGATGAGGGTATCATCATCATGCACGATTCTCTGGCGCAAGAACACGATGCATATTGGAAGTTAAGATCGCGGCAGGCATTGGGTATAAGTTGCTTAATTCCTACCATTCTACAACGTTCTGGATTTTACGAGCACTGCCCTGATATCACCCGGGTTAAACAATTTCGAGTTGCTACAGCGAGGAAGGATTTATGCTATGTACAGGATGACTCGACCTCCTGTGGTGCATTTTCTTTATGGACCATAGAGTCTCTCGTTCACTAGACTTTCTCTCATGGAAAGACCGAGAAGGATATTTACTTATTTAGAGGACATATGGCATGAGCTATATGGAGGTTTAGTGATGACGTAGATACTGTAGTATGTGATCCCACTAGTTTGTTTATACGGTGTGATCATAAAGATTAGTGATATCTTCTTTTTTATTGATATACATGTATATAAATATTCCAAATCAGTTACTAACGATTCTTTTTTATAATGATTATTGAGTATGAATACCTTTATTTCATAATAAACACACAATGAAGTTGAACTTAATCAATTGACCAATTTGAAATTGAACTTAATCGATTGAAATTAAACTTAATCAATTTGAAGTTGAACGTAATCAATTTAAAATTGAACTTAATCAATTTGAAATTTAACTTATTCAATATGAAATTGAACTTATTCAATTTGAAGTTGAACTTAATCAATTGATCAATTTGAAATTGAATTTAATCAATTTGAAATTGAACTTAATCAATTTGAAGTTGAACTTAATCAATTGGTCAATTTGAAATTGAACTTAATCAATTGAACAATTTGAAATTGAACTTAATCGGTTGAAATTAAACTTAATCAATTTGAAGTTGAACTTAATCAATTTGAAATTGAACTTAATCAATTTGAAATTAAATTTAATCAATTTAAAATTGAACTTATTCAATTTGAAGTTAAACTTAATCAACTGATCAATTTGAAATTGAATTTAATCAATTTAAAATTGAACTTAATCAATTTGAAGTTGAACTTAATCAATTGATCAATTTGAAATTGAACTTAATCAATTTAAAATTGAACTTAATCAATTTGAAGTTAAACTTAATCAATTGATCAATTTGAAATTGAACTTAATCGGTTGAAATTAAACTTTTTCGGTTGAAATTAAACTTAATCAATTTGAAGTTGAACTTAATCAATTTGAAATTGAACTTAATCAATTTGAAATTTAAAATTGAACTTAATTGATTCAATTCAACCCGAAATTCCAGATTGTAGCCCAACTATAATAAACATGCAATGAAAATATGTAAGCTTCAATTTTAATACGAAATAATAAATACGAAACATACAAATACTTTAAATAAAAATAACTAATTTTACATTGGGGGCTCATTTAGGTCGAAACGATCCTTAGTTGGACATTTTGGAGTTGTGTGGTCAACAGAGTGACATATACTACACTTTTTTTTGCACGTCCCTTTTTAGACGGAGTTGGTTGCATTGTGAAATCCTCAAATAGTTGGGGAATAACTGCAGTGCAAGTCTTTTTAATGTGCCCTGTGTCTCCACATCTAAGGCATGCTTGAACTTTACGGGTATGAGTCGAGGACTCAACCCCTAATGTGTATTTCTTTTCTTTTGGTCGTTCTGCCCGCCTTGGATTGTTTGGTGGTTCACAAACTTTTACCTTGATGTTAGCAGGAATGAACCAATCACTTGGGTGAGGTACTTGACCGCGCTGTCGTGGCGCATCAAAATTAGTTATTTTTATTTTTCCTTGGCTTACTTCTACTAACTAGTAGTATCGGCAAGTAAGGGTCGATCCCACGGAGAACGGTAAACCAATTATGCTATTTAAAGGTTAAATACTTTTAGCAATTAAAATAAAAAAAATAAAGGGGGGTTTAGTTTCCGATCTTTACTAAAAAAATAATTTGCGTACAATAAATTAAGTCAAAATAAACAAAGGAAATAAAATTCGAAAATATCAATTAAGAAATAATCTAGTTCTTAGTTCCGTTATCCACCGTTTCGAATTGATTCAAGTTTTAATGCAGCGCTTATCTCTTCTCTAATCTCATGAACTCCTATTCCGAAGCCAACAACAAGCTCTATTGACCCCAATTATTTTTTAAGTATATTTAACTAAAACAAGCTCTTTAATTAAACTTATCTAGGCGATAAATTCAAAACAAGCTCTTCAAATCTCGCTCGCTAGATGCATTAAAAACCAAAATAATGAAATAGGCAAGATATTATGCTCATAAGCTCGACTTAAGGGATCTCGATTTTGTGTTACTCAATTGAGTAAATTCAATTGTTTGCTACTTGTGAAATTAAAATTGCAACAATTACGGATTACAACTCAATTTCTAGCATAAGACATAAAACTTCTAATCTAGTTGACCAAACCAAATCAAGAAATTGTATGGTATACTAATGAATCCAATAACATAAAAGTAATTCAAGAGAGTTCGAGTTGAGAATACGCTACGGGATTAAAACATGAATAATTCAAATACGGTTTCAAATTACACTAAAAACTAGAATAGAAAATTAGCCGAACATGTTGGCTTTAGAAAACATCAAATTAATAATAGACATAAGAAGAAAGAAATTCAAACGGTGTAGTCTTCTTCCTCGCACGTCGGTGGTGGCTCGGTTTGCTTCGGTGAGAATGGCGGCTCGGTCCTTCTCTTTTTCCTCTGCTCCAGCAGTGAGAATGATGATAATGATGATCAATAATAATCTCAGCCCCCTTCTTTATAATAGTCTCTTACCTATTAGTTTCCTTTTTCAATTGGATCTCCTTCCTTCTTATCCTTCTTGAGTTTTTATTCTTTTGGAGTCTTTCCTTCCCTAATCAATTAAAATTCCTTTTCCCAGCCTAGGGGCCGATTTTATGCCTTGTTGAATTGATTGGGGCAGATTGGAGTCGTTTCTTGGGCCCCAAGTAAGATTATTTTCGGAACAGGGCCGACACTGGGTCACCGAACTGACACTGGGCTACCCAGTGTCGCGCGGCAGTTTCTTCCTTAAAGCCCAAATCACCTTGGATTGGTCCGTTTGATGGCCCAAGCTATTCCTTAAGCTTAAAAACTCCATCAAACACCTAAATTAAACAACAAATTTCCAAGTGAAGTAAATTGCATCCAAAATATAAATAGGTATAAAATAACCAAGTGTGCTAACATAAAATTTATTAAAACCTTATAATTACCAATAATTTTAGCACACTATTTTCGTCCTATCAGTACTGGAATCATAGATCGTCCCCACATTTGGCGAAGCGTGGACACTTTGTAGTAATCATGTATGTACACAGTTTGGTCGTGATTGAGATACCTTATAGCTGCAGCGGCATTATTGCACGAGATCATATCATGCTGGAACATCATACAACTGCATTTTTGCTCTCTCAAATCCACAACATAGTTTTTCCGGTTAGAGATCACCTTGAACACCCCATCATTAAGGAATTGAACGTCCATGTTCGATCCATCTCCAACCGCCTTCATCAATATCTCGTATACATGATTCTTTAAAGGTCTAGGACACTCATTTGAATTTTTATGTCGGTCAGATATCCATTCTTCTACCACGGTTAGACATACCTCGAGAAGTGCGAAAACGGGCAGCCTTCTAGCCCAGAGAATACGGTTGTTCATGCTTTCAATGGCATTTGAATTCATAACCTCAAATCGCTGGACTGAGCACTTCACACGAGCCTATTTCTTTTCACCGACAGCTTCTTTCAAGTAGGTAGATGCAGCTGGACATGCTATTTCTATACTTTCCATATGCCTATTATAGTCCTCAATACGATAGCTTTAAGCTGCAGCATTGAAAATTGCCACCACATGTTGACCATACTTAACCAAATGTTTCTGAACGTGGTAACAACATAACTCGTGATGTACAAGTGGGAATACCTCTATTATAGCATATGATATGGATTTGTACCCGTCTGAAACGATCAAGAGGTCCCTTGGACAACCGAAATCTTCTTTCAGTTTGTACATAAAATACTTCCATGACTCATCGCATTCGACGTCACCAATCCCGAAAGCAAGTGGAAATATCTGATTGTTACCATCTTTTGTAACAACAACAAATAATACTCCTCGATACTTACCCCTAAGGTATGTCCCATCAACAACAATAATTGGTCTAGCATAGCGAAATTCATATATCGAAGCCCCCAAAGCATAAAACATGTATTTAAATTTTCCAGTATTTGCATCAATCACATAATCAGTTATGGTACCTGCATTCGTCACCTCCAACATATGCAAGTACGATGGGATCATTCTGAAAGAATCTTGATGGTCTCCATATATCACCGAAATAGCATGGTTGCGAATCCTCAATGCTAAGCCATAACGGATTGTCAAACAATGCTCCTTCTTAAGTTGAGCCCACACTAGCTTCGGAGTCATAATCTGTCCTTCCACTAATAGTTTATCGGACATGTATTCACCGAGCATCTTAGAAGGCAACTGCTTAGGTGCCCTGCGATTTGGGTCAAAATGGCAGGTATGCTCGTTCAGTGAGTGCACTCTCCAAAATCCATCCCTCCCGGAGGCGCTCAACAAAAAATTGCAAGTTTCATCTGTACAAGCGATAGAATAGCGCTTTTTATCAGATTTTAGAGTACGATAGTCAGATTTCTTTTCCAAATGATACTGCCCAACAGCGTTCTTCAATCTATCTTTGGAGAGATGCAGATCCTCTTTGTAAAGATAGTGTATTTGCAGGATCAAATTTCTCATCCATATCATCATCAACTCCAGAAGGAGACACATATGGAGGTCTACCTGAAATTTTCCACTCAGGACCAGAGGGAGGAGCTGGAGCACTTTCTTCATCTATTACTTGATCGAAATCAAAGCGTCTCCATTCTGTTTCTAGTTCTGCTTCTTTTACAAATCTTTTATTGAACATGCCTTTTTTTTACACTATTTGCAAAATTCTTCAAACCAATGTTTCTGAACATCGGCATCTTCGAGATCGATATCATCGATATTTATGTCGTCATTATCATTATCACTACTACCATCATCAGCACTACCACCAACACCGCAACTACCACCAACATCACGTACATTATTTGAAGGACTGCAACCATCAAATTCCTGAGGAATTTGCGTGCTTGAACCCAATCAGTCATATAATACATACGATTAGACTTGTACGGTACTGGAAAAGAGCTAGATCCAGGTAAATCAAATTGTGGACCAAATGAGGAAGTTGTTGGAGGAATGCTAATTGCATTCTGAAGGCTTACTAAAATCATATGCTCGGCATTGAATTGGAACAAGTAATTTATATCAAAATCATTCTTTATCTTCATCTTTCTTCTTCTTTTTTCCCATCACAATCAATTGAGAATAAAACATAAACATGTTTTGTTCTATCAGCTTCAACAATACAGTGGACCCAATTTCAAATTCGTGACTCGACAGGCGTGTGACCCGACAAGCGTGTGACTCGAAAATAAATCCGGGTTACTCAGACTACTCTTGAATTGGTTCGGGTAACTCGGATTACTACGGTTAACTTGATTTTCCGTTTCGGGTAACTTGAATTGGTTCGGGTAACTCGAATTACTACGGGTAATTCGATTCCAATCGGGTAACCCACATTCAATTAACTCGACAGTCTACTACGTGTTACCCGATTGCCAATCTTCTTCAATATTATATTTTTTTTGAAGTTGACACGAAATTGTGTTACTCGGAAATACAATTATATGACTCGAATTATTCGAGTAAAATTCAATTTCGATAATTTGGGTATCAAAAGAGTTGTTACTAAACTTTGGGCAAAAAAAACTTCGTGGACGTAAAAAGGCAAAACAAGTTTTGTTTACCAAGTAAAAAAGGACCGACAGTTTGTGTGAGCGAGCGTGGAATTCATTAACCCAGACAGACTTTATTGGTTCCGTTTATAGAGAGGCGTGTAGTGCGTCGGCGAGATGCGGCTACGTGGGAATATCTTGTGGGCCACCGACTTTATTGAGTGTGTAAGTACTTTCTTTTACAATTTCCAACAGCGTGCCTAGCCATCTTAGAATTTACCAAGTATTTGCTGTCTCTGATACGTGAGCTGTTTTAGCAGTAGTCAGTAAGTAGATGTGTTCAAAATGGATCATCATTCAAAAATACATTAGTTTATTATACTCCTGCATACATGTGTACGACAATATGCTTGCATGAGAATGAAATAGAATTAAAATACATGAAGTGGGTATGAGAGTACGCAAGAGAAAAAGAGTTTTACATTTAAAAATGATTTAATTTTATTAAATATTTTTTTTTATTTTCTCAAAAATATTAAAATAAACTTTCTCAGAACCATGGCCTGTTTGTGTTGTGAGTTAATTGACGAGGGGTTTGGACAAGTAATGCAAGATAAGGATTGTGGGTGTCAACGTGTCAGATTCAGATTGGATTAATTTAAATTTATATTCCAATTCATTTATCTTTTTTGGATTGGAATTGGGAGCAGATCGAAGGGAGTCGGATATTTTTTAAGCAGATTCATATCCGATCCGTTAGGATCTCGGGTTATCGTTTAAGAAATTACAAAAATATATTTTTATTTTATTTTTTAATTAAAAAACAATTTATTTTTTGTGTTTTACGAAATAAAAATATAAATTATGACATGAACATTGAAAATTCGAATTTAAATTCTAAAATTGTTTAAGGATAAAGTAAAATACAGCAAATCAATTGTATTCATAACACTGATAGAGGAGCCTTTATATAGGCATTACAATGAGAGTCGCCCATACATGGATTAGATAAGGTAAGGCATCTAATAGGATCTTACTACCTCTACGAGGATCTAGAACCTTCCATCTATATATCTACAATCGGTATTAGGTAAGACACATCACGGGAATAATAATTAGGAACACTCCCGTGTCGAGCACTAATACAACAATGGTGCGAAGATGTTGCCTTCCGTAAAAACCTATTCCAAGCCAAAATAAAACCCCATGGGAAAAATAAAGGCATTGAGGAAAAGATTGCAACGCACCAACATAACATGTCATGTATACTCCTTGATGTATACATAACGACTCCGTGATGAGTCCTCAAATCATAGGAGTCGGATCTTGAGTTGCCCTCACAACTATACAGGAAAAACCCGGTGGGAAAAATACCTCTTGGTCTAAGTTGAGCAGTACAATCATCGTTGTCTGGATGTTCTCATGGTCGCCTCGTTAAAAACCTTACCAAGTGAAAATCGATGGGAAAAACAAACCTTGGTCTAAGGACAAAAAGAGCGCGACACATCCAAAGTGCAGAGTCGCTAAAGACATATCAAGTTTTCCAAAGTCTTGACCTCTATTCACCAAATAAGTCATAACATCATCGATTCAATATGTATCAACGAGACTGTAAGAACTTATGAAAACTAAACACCCAAAGCTTTTCATTCACATACGGCGTAACCTAGATCGACACAAGCGAGATCACAAAGCTCCTTGAAGTTGACTCGGCAAATTACGGACATATCTGTCTACTTTGCAACAATAGTCATATGTCACTCAACATGATGGATGTGATCAAATGGTTGGTTTCCTTGGAAAGTAGACACAAACCTTTCCAATGGTACCAATTTCACCATTTTCCATCAAGTGAGCTGCCCTGTAGGTCATATGGGAGATAGACCAACACATTCTGGATAGATTCGGGTATCAGTTTTCAAGTGTCCTATTTATCGAGATAGAGTGAGCCTCAAGCTTCTTGTCAATCACAGACATTGCGTGAGCGCATCCTAGGCCATCATCACAGTGGCTTTACCGGAGTATTACGAATGAGTACATCGAGTCAAACATGAGTACATAATACCGTACTTTTCTCTTAAGACTGCATCATCACTTAAGTGAGCCAAGTCTTATGATGACTTCGACTAATCATTGGGAATCATATAGGCATTACTTTATCGTCTCTTAGGGAAACCGTCCCTTAGATTGCCTTAAACCGATTGATGAATATGCATCATCAAGTGTCCCCAAGATTCTTTCATTCTTAACTTTGGATTTAGCGGAATCTCTTAGTCTCACAAGAGTACATCACTATAAACCCTTAGTTTTACACGTGAAAGCTTCATATCTCTTCCAAATCAAGTATATACTTAGTATGCGTCCCTGACAATCACTTGTCGTCGCACTCCGTGGTCAGGAGCCACTTGATTTGAGTCTGATCCACCACGAGATCCTTTTTATCACTTAACTTAGTTCCCCACTAAGATAAGATTTAACCACAAGCTGCACGTCAGTTTTTGGGAAACTATCTAACTGAAAAGATAGTGGATGCTATAACATCCATTACGATAGCACAACTAAGTTTCGTGTCATCGTAGTTGATTCCAGTGCGTTCATGAGAAACCTCGCGCCATGAGGTGAGTTTAACTCCTTCTCTCACTCGCTTTAACAAAGTTTACGGATAGATCTTATCTTTGGAGTGTCGGCACCACTTCAATAAAGGGCTATCACTTTGTTTATACTGGAATCGCATATGTTTCCATTTTAGGCCAAGGCTACAACGTTGTAGATTTTCAACGAAGTATGGTTCGATTAAACTCACATTCCACGTCCTCATGAACCGGCTTTATTCATAGAGTACTCTTTATGGATTGGCATTCATTGAGGCGTCCCCCAATGATGACTATAATCCAGAATCACATGAGACGGATGAGTTCATTTGATCATATGATCAAGTTTCATGTACCAAGCTCGCATACATTCTTAGCGAGAGTATTTATCGAACCAAGTGGCATCCCAATACTCTATGAGATCCACGGCCTAGTAACACCATCTACCACAATTTGCGGTGTTACCATATCACCATTTATAGGTGACGAACGTCCATGACCGGACACAATCCTTGCAGACATGTTTGCAGCATGTATTTAATCTCGTCACTTTAGGGAACTTGGTGAGGCACAGTAGGGACAAACTACGACAATTCCAAGTCGTTCTACTCGAACATGATCGTTCGCATCTCCCCCTAACGACGGGAAGACTGGCTCATCAAAGTGACATACGAGATCATCTGCCAAGGTATATTTTAAGCGGACTATGAGTGAAAGCGCATGTCATATTCATCATTTATAACCCGTCATAATGCGTTGTGGTGACGCACTTTTGGCACATGAACATGTGGACGATAAAGGTTTTCAGTGTTAACACAATCCAGTTAACAAAATGCATACTGTTACACTCGTAACTAAGCATTTGAATGATGATAGGTATAGGTGAATATGACATGTTGACCTATGCTACATAGCCGTAGCTACTGGTCTTGAGAATTCAACAAAACCGCCACCATGCACCACCGGGATCGAACATGAAGAAACGATTGAACCGATGATAGGCCGTTGGTCTTATTGAACCTCTAGTGCTTTCTTGAAGAGTTCACTCCCTTCACCAGCCCCAAACACCTCAAAATTTCGTGAGCATGTATAAACGGGTGTTTAGGATTCCCAAACCATCAACCTTGTGGTAAAAAACCGATCGAAATGACATCGAACTGGTTAATAGGACGGCTGGTGGTATGTGAAAACTTCACTTAAGTGGTTCACCTCCTTCCAAGTCTCCAAATGGCACCAAAATTTGTGAGAAGGTAGCCTTGGATGTTAGGAAGTACTCGTTAAAATTTCACTTTAAGACTTGGTCTAAAAAGTGGGTGAACCGACCTTTACAATGACTGGTCCGCAAGTTGGACAACCATAACTCAGGTTTCATCAACTTATCAATCATTGTCAAAGGAACAACATAACATATAAATGTTATTACTTGAGTACGACCATTTGTGAACACCATCATAGCATCATAAGCCACTCAGGCTAATACTTATAATCATGTATGTATAAGGACTCGGTGAAAGGGGAGGACTCAGCACCATGCTTATGCGAGTCGCTACATTATTCTCTTTAGCATATGAGGGTGTCATATCCTAATCGTGCCAAAGAATAGGCTTTAATAAATGAACATGGCTAAGAAGGATCATCGGGGGGGTCTTTGGCGTCACACATGCTTATGAAAGCAAGACGCGGATGACATAAATATCATCATCAGTCATGAGCCCTGCTCACGACTCCACCAATGTACTTTGGTGTCTTTGACCCAACTAGTTTCTTTGTTAAAAAAAAAATGATGTCCATGACAATACCGTGGTATATGGATCATCAAACTGTCCAAACTCCGGACTATTAAAGCCTAAATGTGTCAATGTCCCAATACATCTTCTGGTTACCAAAACCGATGCAAGCCGGACCATATTGACTCATGAATATTTTTCTTTTCACATATACAATACAAGTGATGCATAAGATTTTATTCTCACAAATCACAATGAGATGGTATGAATGATACACTTTGGCATATATATCATCGAGTCATAACATGGTTCAATTGTTACGGAACATATGTGACTAGAAAACGCCATTCGGCATTCAACAACTTGAGCATCATACCGCTCATTGATTGTGATGACCTACTCATCATAGTCACAATGGATTTATAAACCGAAATCCAAAAATATCATGTTCCTTGAAAATAGCTTAATACGCACTCAATTTCGCTTGCAAAATTTTACAATCATGAGCATAGTGAATACTCTAACAACATAGAGATTTTATGCTTGATATGATCAAAATGATCTATCATATTGAGTGCATAGCATGGCAAGGTTATATGCCTAAAGGGCAAAATTACGACACAAGCATGGTGTAACACTACCATGCACACGCTCGACCTTCTTATAAGGGTGCGTATTTTGGGCTTCCCCAAGGAAACTGTTTTTCAACATTTGAAAGATGATAGTTTAGCGTATAACGCATACCAAAAACTGCATCATCTATGGCAAATTCGGCCAAAAAGAGGTTAAAAAATATGTGTCATAAGACCACTTGCAAATTCAAGATGGGAACCAAGTTGGTTGGGACAAAAGTTAGCAAAATCGCTGAAAATAAAATTCCGCGCAGCTTGACCTTTGTTCACTAAAACAGCGATAACTCCCTTGTTAGGAAGGCTATGGACGAACGGTTAGATGTTCTGGAAACTAGACTTCCGTATCTTTCTATCCATATATTGTGCACCATACGGATCATTAAACTCAGATCACAGTACATGTTTTAAGTGGCTGCTTAGTATTTCCCAAGTTTAGTGAGAAAACAAGGTTGAGACCATATCCAATGGCATAAGTGTTGATGCAAAAACATGGCAATGACAGCCATAGGTGCGTTTAAACGCAGTAGGGTGTTCGATTTCTTATCTCGACTAATGATCCTTTCGGTAACTCCAATTTGGTAGACTTGCAGAGAAAGTAGGAATGTCAGTCTGCACTAAAAATTTGTTTAAAAACTACTGATTCCGTTTGAACTTTCAAAGCATAAACAAATACCAAGGAGGATGCGCCTAGTCATGATCAAAAGTGTAGACAAAATCCACAAAAGTGCATCGATCAACCAAGTATGTTAATTCTCAATTTGCAAGCATACGTCATAATAGCCATGTTGTATGGATGCAACACGGTGCATCATAATTAAGCATTTTGAACCATGAGACATAATGAATATACCATAACCAACTCGTCTTGACCATCCAATAAGATCGACTAAACATAGTCAAATGTATAAGGCACATGCCTTTATAAATACTCGGAAAAGTATTCGGACCTATAGTCATACGAACTATAATCGAGGTCAACGAATTCATGTATTTACCGCAATATGCTATTGCTTTACATGTTAAAATTCATAAGAATTACTCGTACATTCTTTCATATATCTTATTGCAAGGAGACGGTGCATGACTACACCCACATGCAATGTTTTATTTTAATAGGATGAAAGATGGAGTTTTTCAAGTATGGGATTGGGTCAAGACCAACGTGGTGGTCGCTCAATTCAACGTGACAATTCCGTCACAAATCGATTTTAACCACGACATATCCGTCGCAATCGATGTTTGTCCCATTTGTACGTCACAAATCCGTGATTAATCATGAACGAGTCATAACTTACCGTTACCGACAATGTTCATTTTTTTTTCAATTGTTGGTTTAAAATCGACAAAACGGTGACGTCAAATCGCACCCAAAACGTGGTGTATGCAACAACCACAAATATCGACTTTCAACAATTATCCGTGACTCCCCCAGGACCGTCACACAGTTTACTTCGACATACGAGAGTGATACCACCTCTCATAGTCTCATCCACCGCAAAGTAGCGTGGGAGGTAAAGAACCCAAATACCCAATTCCCCAAAAAAATTTCCCAAAAGAGAGGAATTGAAAAACGGGAACTTTAATAAAGTCTTACGGGTATTTGGTTCCATATATGCTTTGATCCTTGAACGGGAGATTCTCTCCATATGAGCAACATATTTCCGTGGGTACTCCATTCTATATTTACTTTGATCCTTGGCCGGGATAATAAATATGACTTCTCTCCATATTTTGCACATCATCATGAGCAACATATTTTCCTATATGCCACGTAAAGCATAAACATAGTTAGATTCATAAACATACAAATTAATGATAAATGAATCATGAATTAGGAAAATAGAGAGTTGAGAAACGCCCGAAAAGGGCTACTGGGCTCGATAATCGGCCGACAAAGGACTCGGGCGCGGCGGTGCAGCAGCTCGGTATTGGATGAGGTCGGATCTCCAAATTTCTTTATAAAAATGCATACATTCGACAGATTCGATCTGTAATACTACTTGGAATCTGATCTCCACCATTGAATATACAGATATTTGTGTTGGGAAGTTGTCGCGGAAATTTTCGTCTCTTCGAGAATAGGGACATAAACGGGTTGAAAACGGGTCAGCAACGGACTGGACAGCGGGTCGGAAGCTGGACGGGTTTGGATTCACGAAACTCCAGGTGTGGGAATTTCAGGTCGGATTCGGCAGGCGATTTCAGATCGGGGGCTTCGGGTTTTTATGCTTTGCCGTCAAGAGGGGTTCCAGCAGCTTGAGCTCATGGGTCGTTCATGGGTCGTCGGTTTGGTTTGTAGTCATAAGCTTCTGATGAGATATGGATTCGGGCTTCCTGGCTTGAGATCCCGGAAGCGTCGCAACGCCTGAAGATGAGCAGGCGAACGGCGGCTTGGTAGCGCGGGTGGTTTGCGGTCAGATTTCCAGTAACTCGTAGGGGCTGGAAATCGGAGGTATGAAAACTGATGTGTCACGATCTGGTGGTTTGCAGGAGTCGGTGGAATCTGGTTTGCAGATCGGTGACGGCGATGGGAGGATGATGACAGCGGGCGAGTCGGGGAAGACGATGGTCATGCGACGAAAATCAGTTTAGGGTTTCAGATTTTGATTTTTTTTTATTTTTTGATTCGGAATTTCTGAATTTCGGACGAATTTTTCCTACTCAGTTGAGATACTACGTGCTGATAACATGTTTAAGGAGAAAGTAAAAGACAGCAAATTAATTGTATTCATAACACTGATAGAGGGCCTTTATATAGGCATTACAATGAGAGTCCTTCCATACATAGGATTCCTAGATAAGGTAAGACATCTAATAGGATCCTACTACCTCTAGAAGGATCTAGAACCTTCCATCTATGTATCTACAATCAGTATTAGGTAAGACACATCACGGGAATAATAATTCCCGGAACAAAAATAATATTATTTGTATAAAATATAATATTTAATATATATTATATGTATAATTTATATATTATATAAATATATATATATATAATTAATATAATATATTCGGATCGGATCATTAACGGACTGGATTTTTTTCTGAAGGATTCATATTCATTTGGATCGGATCGGGTCGAATCTCCAATCCATTGACAGGCCTAACTGTGGGGATTAAAAAAGCAGCCATAGATCAAGTGGGATTCGGTGGTATTAGTTCTACTTTTTGTTCCGTTTGATTGAAGAAAGAAAAAATGGTTAAAAAGTCTACATTGTTATAATTGGATGGAACCGGAAGGGCCGAGTAAAAGATCAGTAAGTAGGAAAGAATGTTAGGCTAGTAGACAAGGTGACTACACCTTCACTATACACATCAGCGCCACATCAGCTTTCTCTCTTCTTTCACTTCCCTTCATCACTCTTCACCTTTTGGAGGGCAAGAGAAACCATCATCACCTTTAACTTCACCTTTAATTAAATATCCACTTTATAAAAATATACCCCACTAAATACCCCACACACACTCACACACAAAATAATTAAAATAAAAAAGTACACATGGGCCCCCTTTTTTTGCTTTATCAATCGGTGAACCCATAACCAAATTTTGTTTTGATTTTCGTGTATGGCGCGTGAACAATGTAAGTGGGCAAGGCTTTTCCTGCGTGATGTGGGGCCAATAGGTGAAGCCACCACCCTCTTGCCTACTAGTCTTATATATTTAAAAAAATGGCTAAAAATATGTATGCATGAGAAGAAAAAGAAGGTACAACTCAAGTTACTCAAGTCTCCTCGACACATTTTGTTTTTGTGCACTCTCTCCGCAACACTTTAATATGTTATACATATATCTTAGATAGCTAAATTATTATGAAATAATATTTATATATGTATGTCCTTACATTATCCTAAATCATTCTAGTGAATGTCCTTTGAGGTTACAAGAATATTCAAGGGGAGTTACAAAAGCAATTATGTAGGACTTATTATTTTCTCATAATTGTCATTATGTCCTTTATGCATGAGTTCTCTATAAATAGGGGCCATGACATCTTCATTGTACACTACCAAGAAGAGTTGAATCAAATAATTCTCCCTACATTGTCTTCTCTTTACCTTGCTCTATAGTATTTCCATTAGTTTTATAACACGTTATCAGCACGAGTCTTTGCCTTGAGCTTACTTGAAGACACTTGGGCAAGTTCAAGTATCATCCACTATTCTTGAGGTAATACTTTTTTTTTGTCAATATGTTCTTTGATTATGGCTAACCTCACAAAGTTGGAATTTGTAAATCTTGATATCACTGGAAATAATTATTTATCATGGGTTCTAGATGTTGAAATTCATCTAGAAGCAAGAGGTCTTGGAGGATTTGAAAGAATTATTTTCCTTCGTCACCATTTGGATGAAGGATTAAAGAATGAATACTTAACTGTGAAAGATCCACTAGTTTTGTGGAAAGGTTTGAAAAAAAGATACGACTACCTGAAGAGGATCGTCCTTACAAAAGCCCGGTATGACTGGATCCACCTTCGTCTACAAGATTTTAAAACTGTTAATGAATATAATTCGGCTATGTTCCGAATTACTTCTCAGTTAAAATTATGTGGAGAAACAATAACTGATAATGATATGCTTGAGAAGACATTCTCCACTTTTCATGTCTCGAATTTGCTCCTGCAGCAGCAATATCGAGAAAAGGGATTTAAGAAATATTCTGAACTAATTGTATGTCTTCTTTTGGCTGAACAAAATAATGAATTATTGTTGAAAATCACGAGTCTCGACCCACTGGATCTAGTCCATTCCCTGAAGCGAATGTGACTCAATTTCAAAATTATGGAGCTGGTCGTGGTCGTGGACGTGAACGTGGTGGAAGCCGTGGACGTTGTCATTTTCGTGGTCGCAGTCGTGGTAGGTTTACTCCATATAATAACAAGAACCATGATCGTGATAAGAAGCAAACTATCTCCCAGAAGAGAGACAATGGAGAAAAGAAGAAGTTTGAACAAAGTTGTTACCGATGTGGAATGGAAAGTCATTGGTCCCGCATATGTCAAACAGCGGATCACCTTGTTGAGCTTTATCAAGCCCCTTTGAAAAATAAGGAATAAATGTTTGAAACAAATATTGCTGATAGCAATGTTACTTTTGATGGTGATGATGTCGATATGACTCATCTTGATGTATCTGACTTTTTATGATGTTAACTAGTCATATGACGAATACCCTATATATATATATATTATGATGAATAAAATATTTATATTTTTGCATCTTTTATTAATATTGATATCTAATTTATATTTTATTTTTATGAAGAATCAATGGATACCAAACACTTGGGAATGGATGGTGATATTTGTTTAATTGATAGTGCTACTACACACACTATACTTAAAAATGAAAAATATTTTTCTCATTTACAAAGAGGGGAGCAAATGTTAATATTGTTAGTATTATGCTCTAAGTCTACTGTTTAATAATAATGTGGAGACATTTATTATTTAATATATATACATATATATATAATATTGATTATATTATTGAATTAATATTCTGCTTACGATCATCAAGTCTGTGACTTGATAGTAAAGCTCGTTAAAATATTAAAGAATATTTATTCTAGATATCCCTAGTAATATGATTACTAGTATGATAATGATACGATGGCTATGTTTTACTGGTCATGAACATGAGATGTTATATCACATCATAGATACATGTAGAGACATCGTATTGGATATGACCTAACGAAGAGAATTATATATGGATTAAGTCATTATAATTCCTCTGATTGTTATATATTATTTAAGTCCTTATTACCTAAAGACACTATGGTTTCCTATATAATGAGTATCGTATTTTAACACAATACTAACGTCTTCTGTAACAAGGGACTATACAGTTTGTGATTAGATACGATATGATTTATGCAGAGCGAAGTAGTTTGTCCAGATGGGACTTGTCCCTCCTATAAAACGGAGAAGATATCCACGGACTCTTGAAAAGTTAAATTGTTTAAATGCATGGCCATGCTCAAATTGATCAATAAAGAGTTATTGATAAATATTTGAATTGGACAATTGTAACTTGAGATCAAGAATATTAATTAAACTATATAAGGTCGACTTATTCATGCCTTATGCTTAACTAGGATATCGCGCAACGGGATTTCGTTCGTGCCGTTGAATTAATTCTTTTAATGCGGGTAGTCATAATGTCTAGTTAGAGTCTGCTTATGAGTTATGAGTCGTAAAAATTGTTTTATACTCATTGCCGTATTAATTAAAACCTACAGGGTCACATGTAATACCCGGTTGTAATTCATTCATTTTCATTCAGTAATTATCAGTCTGTAATTGTCACTCAGTAATTCTCACTCATTAATAATCACTCATCATTCATTTACGTTCACTGTTGGCATGTTGTAATCGTATATCAGTTACCGATCGTCATTTCATCTCTGTATAGATCGAGACGGGAGTATTATCATTTTCATTGTGATTGATAGCCTTGTACTGGGAGTATCATCTTTGGCTCGTGTTAGACTTGTTCACTTTCACATTCGTATGGTATGTCGGAGCATTCATCAGTCGTAGCGAGGAATCGGAGTTATCGGTTTTATTCACCTTGGCCAGCATTGAGTTACGGCCGTAAGGTTCTGGGATACGGCCGTAAGTTGAGGCGGAATGCGGCCGTAAGGCTGGCGATTCTGGCCGTACGTGGTCGGCCAGTGCCCAGGCATTTTGGCCGAAGGCGAGTTACGGCCGTAAGGAGGGTTGGATACGGCCGTAAGTGGTGTTCGTAAATTTCAGGTGTTGTCGACCAAGGGTGACTTACAGCCGTAAGGGTTGCGGCATACGGCCGTAAGTCGAGGAAGGTACGGCCGTAAGGCTTGGCCGGATACGGTCGTACGCTCCAGGCAAGGTGCCTGGTCATTTTCGACGAAGAGGGCTTACGCCCGTAAGTTTGGCCGGATACGGCCGTATCATCCGACTTACGGCCGTAAGGTGTGCGGGTACGGCCGTAAGGATGTCGGCGGATGTTTTTGACGAAGGCGGGTTACGCCCGTAACTCAGGAGCGGTTACGGCCGTAAGTCTGTCGGCAGGCTTTCGGATGAAGCCGAGTTACGGCCGTACGAGTTGGCCGGTTACGGTCGTAAGGCCGTTGACTTGGAATGTTACGGCCGTAAGAGGGCCGAGTTACGGCCGTAACTTCCGGCAGTATTTAAGGACTCGGCTGGGACATTTTTCCTCATTTTCATTCCTTTTCTTCTTTTATCTGAGAGAGAGGGTTGAGGGAGAGATTTTGCCATCATCAATCACTTGAGTGTGTAATTTTCATCATCTTCATTTATTTGGAAAGATTGGATACTCGTTTTAACTCGTGTTCATCGGATCGAAGTGATTGGATCTTCAAGAGGTAATTTCTTCAACACCTTGGATTTCGATTTTATGTTGAGATATGATGTTTTGGACGTTATAATCATGTTATATGAAGGGATATGTATATGATTATGAGTTTGTATACGGATTCATTGGATTATTGAGGGATTATTCAAGAACACTTTGAATATCGAGTTGAAATTGGGGGTTTTCGATTAATTGTCGTTATGATCACGTTTTCGGATATTCATTTTGGATTATTGATCATTTGGAAGATGTTTGTTGGTTTGAAACACCTTTTGGGGGATTTGATAGTGGCTTATTGAGATTTGATTGTAAACAATCGGAGTTTGGCCACAACGTATTCGATATAATGCCCCAATGAACTTAGTTTAATCGTATCGACGTTTTGAGTTCGTTATATTCGTGTTTGATTCGTATATTGAACGGGTTGTTGGATATTGTATAATTCAAGGTTGTTCGAGCGACCGATATCTCAATTAGGACGTTGTTCGTGGAAGGATAATTGTCACCGGTGTTGTGTAAGTTAATTCTTACTCGGTTAAAAGGATATTCATTCCTTTTGTTGTTGATCATTCATAATCATAACTCATTCATCATTGTATTAATCATATTGAGACTTGTTATTGTCGAATAATCACTTCATTAGCGAGGAACGGCGGTTCCAATCATTTCATTGAAACTATCAATCACTTCATTATCACTTTAATATCGGTGAGTCATTTTTGACTTTGTCAGATTATTATTATTATTCATTGATATTCATTATGGTCATTCTCGTTCATATGACCTTCTGGGTTCATATTGCGTGGCCGGGTGCGGATGTGTGGAATTTTTAGTCGGGCACATGATGGCCATGTATTGGGAGTGATACATTGGACTGTGCACACGGTAACGATTACCTCCGTGAGACTAATTAGGTACAAGGCCGGGTGTGTCCGGTCATCCGTCTTGTACACTTGCACAGAACACTACGGGCGTACTATGGTACTCCTCTTCAGCGTAATTCATAACTAAGGATATTTCATAACTTCAGATATATCATGATTGTGTAATTTCAACCCTTGAGGATTGTTGTTACGTATGGCCGGCCCATTTGAGGATTGTTTTTCAGGTCATGGCAAGGCAAAAGTACGGGAATAGCATGTTGACGTCGAGGAGTCCCAGTGATACTAGTAGGGGGCCCCGATCTTTCAGTTATTCATGTTATTGTCCTTTATTTTCCGCTGCAGACTTTCATTTGGATACTCCGTTTCATTCAGTGTTGTGTATTTTATCTTCATATAAAATATACTAGTATTCGGTATTGTCCTGGTGTGTTGTACTTAAACTCCTCATCGGAGTATTTGGTAATATAATGTGGTTCGGTACTACAATTATATTATTTAATTCATCATTTTCATTCGCCTGGTGGGTCCCAGTCGGGGATTCACGGTACTGTAATATCCGCCTAGTTTGGAGTGTTACAGAGTTGGTATCGGAGCGTGGTTTTGAATACTACCTTCCGAGTCATGTCTCATTTGAAATCATCGTCATCAGACTAGTATCATTGGACTTTCGCGTCACGTGTGACCTGTGCAAATGCCGAGCCAATCGAATAGAAAAAAAAGCGTAAGATTTCTAACGCCATGGTATAATTTACGCAATAGTCATTCATTCATCATTCATCAATTAACAATCCTCAAACATCATCATTCATTATGATCGGGCGATCATATTAACTCATTAATCACTTAATTCATTTCATTACTCGATTAATGATCGGGACGATCATATTAACTCATTAATCACTTAATTCATTTCATTACTCGATTAATGATCGGGCGATCATATTAACTCATTAATCACTTAATTCATTTCATTACTCGATTAATGATCGGGCGATCATATTAACTCATTAATCACTTAATTCATTTCATTACTCAGTTAATGATCAGGACGATCATATTAACTCATTAATCACTTAATTCATTTCATTACTCAGTTAATGATCAGGACGATCATATTAACTCATTAATCACTTAATTCATTTCATTACTCAGTTAATGATCAGGACGATCATGTTAACTCATTAATTACTCAATTCATTTCATTACTCAGTTGTCGATCTGGATGATCATATTACCAATCTTATTAAGTTATTCAAGATAATCATTTCAAGAATTTCATCAGATAATCATGCCACTTCAGTAAATCATTCATATAATCACTAAGTTAGAGCATGTATACTCATTTTCATCATCTCATGACATAATCATAACGTGATAATCATGCGGGAAATATAATCATTATGCGACCTTCCTCCTTCAGTATCGGGAGAGCTGTCAGAGGATGCACGGGGAGAGGCCGCGGTGCGGGCCGAAACCCGGGAAATAATCACTCGCTGTCGGGAAATCATGCCCAGGACTCGGCTCGATCAGAAGATGTTCGGGTTGATCCACTCACTTTTATGCAGGCCATGATGACCCATGTGCAGTTGCTCAATCATCATTGCGCCACTCTGGCCGGATTAATCGAGAGAACTCTCCCGTATGAGCCGGCTGCTAAGGAAAGTGATGAACAACAACCTTCATCTGTCAGCAAGAAATCAACGAAGCGTAATCAATCCGAAGGCGGTCAGTCAACCTTCAAGAAACCTCGTGTGAGTCCTATCGTTTCTGAGCGACCTCCTACGGCGTAAAATCGTGCGGGATCTCGATCCGGCGGCTGCTCGGCCATCACCTGTTTCAATTGTGGAACGCCGGGTCATTACAGCACAGAGTGTCTGAAACCGTCTATCACGTGCTATAATTATGGGAATTTTGGGCATAAGGCCCATTTTTGCCGAAAGGACTCCAAGTCGGCTCCGGCGGCATCTCAGGCCCCGAAGCAATCAGCGTTTCAGAATCAGACTGCTTTGTCAACGTCGTTTAAGACAATGGAAGCAAATAGAGTTGGAGCTCGTATTTATCAGACGGGAGCGTCCAGTTCGGGGGCCGGCAAGTCCCGGATTCATGTGATGAGGAGGATCGACGATTCGGTGGCCCGAATGATCTCAGGTATACTCGTGATTTTACTTCAACCTGTGTGTACCTTTTAAATGGTGGTGCACCGCATTCATTCATTTTCGAATCATGTTTGAATGGACTTATTTTGGGATAGTCCTATTGCTTGTGGACCCCATACCATCGGTCTACCTGACGATGGAAGAATTTTCGGAAATCATACCGAAGTAAGCTTAGTGACCGCGATTGGTTGATGGACCTAATCGTGGTGAATTTTATCTTAGGACGATGTAATTTTCGGTATTAGTTGGTTTGATCGTCTTGATACTATCCTCAGTGTTTGTAAGCGTTTGGTCGCTATCTTTCCGTCGTGGGTTGTCGAATGTGTGCTTCAGGGAAGTAATCCCCGTTGTTCCAGAAGAATTATTATTATGACGAAAGCAGAGAAATTCCGCAATCGAGTTATTCATTCATTGTATCATTTTCATCGATTGGCCTTTCTAAGGCAATCGAGTTATTCAATCACTCATTGTATCATTTTCATCGATTGGCCTTTCTAAGACAATCGAGTCATTCAATCATTCATTGTATCATTTTCATCGATTGACCTTTCTAAGGCAATCGAGTTATTCAATCATTCATTATATCATTTCCATCGATTGGCCTTTCTAAGACAATCGAGTCATTCAATCATTCATTGTATCATTTTCATCGATTGGCCTTTCTAAGGCAATTGAGTTATTCAATCATTCATTGCATCATTTCCATCGATTGGCCTTTCTAAGACAATCGAGTCATTCAAACATTCATTGTATCATTCTCATCGATTGGCCTTTCTAAGGCAATCGAGTTGTTCAATCATTATTGGTATCACTTTTTATCGATTGACCATTCTAGGGCAATCGAAATGTTCAATCATTCGTGGTATCATTGTCATCGATTGGCGATGTATTTCCAGACGAGTTATCTGGTTTCCTTCACATAGATTAGTGGAATTCAGGAGTGAGTTGGAGCCCGGTACGTCCCCGTTATCGAAGGCACCGTATCGGATGGCCCCGACCGAAATACAGGAGTTGAAGATTCAACTTGAAGGATAGTTCGAGAAAGGGTATCTCCAACCGAATGCGCCCCCGTGAGGAGCACCAGTGTGATCTGTCAAGGAGAAGGATGGTTCGTTTCGTGTGTGTATTAATTATCAGGAGTTGAACAGGGTGATGATCAAGATTAGTATCCCTTACCCCGTATTGATGATCTTTTAGATCAACTTCAGGGAGCTTCAGTATTTTCCAGGATCGACTTAAGATCTGGATATCACCAGTTGCGGATTCGAGAGTCGGGTATCGCGAGGACGGCGTCTCGAACACGATATGGTCTTTATGAGTTCGTAGTTATGCCGTTCGGGCTAACTAATGCACCTGCGGTATTCATGGAGTTAATGAATCGGGTTTTCATCGACTTTTGGATCAGTTTGTTGTTGCCTTCATCGATGACATTTTGTTTTATTCTCGTGATCGAGAGGAACACAAGGTACGCCTTCATCAGGTTCTCGACGTGTTGAGACGAGAGCAACTTTATGGAAAGTTTTCCAAATGTGAGTTCTGGATGTCCGAAGTGACTTTTCTCGGACTTGTAATTTCATCAGACGGAGTTCGTGTCGACCCTCAGAAGACGGAGGCTATCCGAGATTGGTTACCTCCGAAGAATGTTAAGGAAATCCAAAGCTTTCTCGGATTAGCCGGTTATTATCGGCGAATTGTGGAAGGGTTTTCTAAAATCGCTCAATCAATGACGAACCTTTTGAGAAAGGGTAAGAAATACACGTGGTCCGACGTGTGTCAGCGGGGATTTGAGGAACTCAAGAACCGGTTAATTTCAGCACCTGTCTTTTCCTTGCCAGAAGGGACGGAAGGATTCGTGGTTTTTAGTAATGCGTCCGGACACGGTCTCGGATGTGTATTAATGCAGGATAGGAAGGTTATTGCCTATGCTTCACGGCAATTGCGACCTTACGAGGTTAATTATCCGACCCACGACCTGGAGCTAGCAGCCGTGGTTTTCGCGTTGGGAATTTGGCGTCATTACCTTTATGGCGTCACCTGTCAGTTATTCACCGATCATAAGAGTTTGAAGTATATATTTACTCAGAAGGAGTTAAATATGCGACAGAGGCGGTGGTTGGAACTAATCAAAGATTATGATATCGGGATCCTGTGCCACTCGGGTAAGGCAAACGTGGTTGCCGATGCCTCGAGTAAATCGTGGCGAGGAATACGATGCAGGTGATTCTGGACCGCTTAACTAATCAGATCTTTTCCTTGAGATTAAGGATACGTGGGGTCCCGAGAGACTTGCCCAGCTGTTCATCAAAGAGATAGTGAGATTGCACGGTACTCCTAAGAGTATCGTTTTTGATCGTGACGGGCGATTCGTGTCTCATTTTTTAAATCAGTTCATCGGGCTATGGGAATTCAGCTTAATCTCATTACCGTTTTCATCCTCAGTCCGACGGACAATCAGAGAGGACTTTTCAGACATTGGAGGACATGTTTAGGGTATGCGTCCTCGATTCGTAGACGATTGGGAAGCCCAATTACTGTTGATTGAGTTCACGTACAGTTATAGTTGGCATGCTGCGATGAAGGTAGCACCTTACGAGGCCTGGTACGGTCGTCGTTGTCGATCTCCCTTGTGTTGGGACGACCCATCAGAGTCAATCGGCACCGAGCCCGATATACTTATAGCCGCCCGGGAGAAGGTAGCTTTGATCAGGAGTCGTCATTGGTTGCTTTCAGTCGGCGAAATTATATGCAGATAATCGTCGTCGACCACTAGAGTTCGAGACGGGTGACCACGTTTTGGTCAAGGTATCCCCGAGTCGAGGTATTTTCTGTTTCGGAAAACGGGGGAAGTTGAGTCCGAGATTCATTGGACCGTTTAAAATTTTGGATCGAGTAGGCGAGTTAGCTTATCGATTGGCTTTACCTCCGGCATTGAGTCGAATTCATAATGCGTTTCACGTCTCTCAGTTGCGTAAGTATGTTGCTGACCCGAGCCACATACTTCAGTTCGACGAAATCGATATTGCAGATGATCATTCGTACGAGGAGCGTCCTGTACGAGTGTTAGAGCGGCGAATCAAACAGTTGAGGAACAAGACGATCCCTTTGGTCAAGATTCAGTGGTCTAGACACGGAGTCGAAGAGGCCACTTGGGAAACCGAGGAGAGTATGCGGGAGAGCTATCCCGAGTTGTTTGACCCTTAGTTTCGGGGACGAAACTCTTTTTAAGGGGGGAGTATGTAATACCCGGTTGTAATTCATTCATTTTCATTCAGTAATTATCAGTCTGTAATTGTCACTTAGTAATTCTCACTCATTAATAATCACTCATCATTCATTTGCGTTCACTGTTGGCATGTTGTAATCGTATATTAGTTACCGATCGTCATTTCATCTCCATATAGATCGAGACGGGAGTATTATAATTTTCATTGTGATTGATAGCCTTGTACTGGGAGTATCATCTTTGGCTCGTGTTAGACTTGTTCACTTTCACATTCGTATGGTATGTCAGATCATTCATCAGTCGTAGCGAGGAATCGGAGTTATCGGTTTTATTCACCTTGGCCAGCATTGAGTTACGGCCGTAAGGTTCCGGGATACGGCCGTAAGTTGAGCGCGTACGGCCGTAAGGCTGGCGATTCTGGCCGTCGTGGTCGGCAGAGCTACCCAGGCATTTTGGCCGAAGGCGAGTTACGGCCGTAAGGAGGGTTGGATACGGCCGTAAGTGGTGTTCGTAAATTTCAGGTGTTGTCGACCAAGGGTGACTTACGGCCGTAATGGTTGCGGCATACGTCCGTAAGTCGAGGAAGGTATGGCCGTAAGGCTTGGCCGGATACGGCCGTACGCTCCAGGCAAGGTGCCTGGTCATTTTCGACGAAGAGGGCTTACGCCCGTAAGTTTGGCCGGATACGGCCGTATCATCCGAGTTATGGCCGTAAGGTGTGCGGGTACGGCCGTAAGGATGTCGGCGGATGTTTTTGACGAAGGCGGGTTACGCCCGTAACTCAGGAGCGGTTACGGCCGTAAGTGCATCGGCGAGCTTTGGACGAAGCCGAGTTACGGCCGTCTGAGTTGGCGATTCTGGCCGTAAGGCCGTTGACTTGGAATGTTAAGGCCGTAAGAGGGCCGAGTTACGGCCGTAACTTCCGGCAGTATTTAAGGACTCGGCCGGGACATTTTTCCTCATTTTCATTCCTTTTCTTCTTTTATCCGAGAGAGAGGGTTGAGGGAGAGATTTTGCCATCATCAATCACTTGAGTGTGTAATTTTCATCATCTTCATTCATTTGGGAAGCTTGGATACTCGTTTTAACTCGTGTTCATCGGATCGAAGTGATTGGATCTTCAAGAGGTAATTTCTACAACACCTTGGATTTCGATTCTATGTTGAGATATGATGTTTTGGACATTATAATCATGTTATATGAAGGGATATGTATATGATTATGAGTTTGTATAAGGATTCATTGGATTATTGAGGGATTATTCAAGAACACTTTGAATATCGAGTTGAAATTGGGGGTTTTCGATTAATTGTCGTTATGATCACGTTTTCGGATATTCATTTTGGATTATTGATCATTTGGAAGATGTTTGTTGGTTTGAAACACTTCTTGGGGGATTTGATAGTGGCTTATTGAGATTTGATTGTAAACAATCGGAGTTTGGCCACAACGTATTCGATATAATGCCCCAATGAACTTAGTTTAATCGTATCGACGTTTTGAGTTCGTTATATTCGTGTTTGATTCATATATTGAACGGGTTGTTTGATATTGTATAATTCAAGGTTGTTCGAGCGACCGATATCTCAATTAGGACGTTGTTCGTGGAAGGATAATTGTCACCGGTGTTGTGTAAGTTAATTCTTACTCGGTTAAAAGGATATTCATTCCTTTTGTTGTTGATCATTCATAATCATAACTCATTCATCATTGTATTAATCATATTGAGACTTGTTATTGTCGAATAATCACTTCATTAGCGAGGAACGACGGTTCCAATCATTTCATTGAAACTATCAATCACTTCATTATCACTTTAATATCGGTGAGTCATTTTTGACTTTGTCAGATTATTATTATTATTCATTGATATTCATTATGGTCATTCTCGTTCATATGACATGTAGGTCACAAGTCGTCCAGGAACAAGTCTAGAGGGGGGGTGAATAGACTTGTTGAAACTCTTGAACTCTTTTTCACGAAGAGCGAGTTTCTTCAGCTGATAGTTTAAACAAATGACTTGGAGTCGTTTGTTCTTGGATATGTGCGGAAGTTAGCTGATGACGAATATAAATTAACTTAATGAAACACTTAACAATGTATGCAGCAGTTAAGGTATGATGCGATAAAGCAAGAAATGACACAGGCAATTATAGTGGTCTCAGAGGTGGGGTAATCCTCTACTAATCCACTTTTCTCCAAACCAGTTGGAGATGAATTCACTATAATTTTCAACCAGTGATAAATATTACAGTGATTCACAACACACTACAACAGCTTCTAACCAGTGGAATTCCGTGCCGTTGTACACACACTCGACTGCCTTGCACCTCTTGATCCTCGATCCTCGGATGCCCTTACAGTCTCTTACTTCAACCAGTGAAGTACCCCGTACTCAAGATTTATAGACAAGAGTGTTTGTCTTCTCCAACTTAAGAGCTTCCTTGAATATGAACTTTTTGGATCTGCTCTTTTCACGATGCTATTTGATTGCTTGAGATTGCTTTGTTTGCTTTGATCGCTAGAATGTATGTTCGCACCGTGTGTTGCTCAGATTCAAATCTTCAGATATATATAGTTCAGATCTTCTGAGCTTCGTCCTTGTAGCCGTTGCAAATCTGAACAAATCCGTCCGTTGGAGGGAGACTTCATTGTTTAATCTTTCTGAACGTTGCAAGGCTGGATTCCCATTATTTAATTTTATTTTCCGACCATTGTGAGGACTTCTGCATGTGAGCGCCGAATCTTTTGAATATAAAAGGATTAAAGTCTTCACGGTGGGTCAGGATGATTTAAATAAACCATATCTCTTGCGGGAATCACTCCAATTTGTCTCTTCACGTTGCATGTGAGCTTTCCGTAATATTTGACTTTTCAAAGCATGCTGACGTGGACTTGGAGTACTAGGCTGTAGTTGAGTAGGCTGATGTGCAGCTTACATCTCTGCAGGTAGGTCCTCTCGGCTGTTCACTGTTTGTGACTTGTCTGATCAGGTGACTTCCCTGAGGTACCTCGGCTGCAGTCTGGTCAAACTTCTCTGATAAAATTTGTTGACCAGGGCTACTCTGACTGGAGTCGGCTGTACTTCTCTGATGAACTAGGCTGTACTTTAGTACTTAGCCGATTTTTCAGCCTAACTAACTTTGGCCTACAGAAGATACTCATTTGGTTCTTCTTTACAATTTGCCAAGTTTTATACTTAACGTATTTTGGCCTATGGAAGATACTCATTTGGTTCTTCCGTACATTTTGCCAATTAATAAACATTTGATTTTAAATTAATGACATCATCAAAATCTAACAAGTATTCCTAACAAATTCCCCCTATTTTGATGATGGCAAAACTAAGTAAGAAATCAAATGGCCAAGTCTGCACTTAAGTGCGAGACAAGAACTGAAATCAGTCTAATATTGAGACAACTGGAAATTGTCATTCAACCGACTGTTCATAAAATTTTCTGACTTTATTATTGGAATTTTACAAGAATGTTTTAAGTACAGAAAATAAAATTACAAGTAAGAAAATAACTAAAATCATCTGCCTCTTCCTCTGCCTCTTCGAATAGGCTGCTTGGCAGGCTTGAATGGTTTGGCTCCGATAGGTCTTACCTTGACTGGAGCAAGGCCATATTTTCTTTTCACCACGAGTGCTGCGAAATCCTGCTCTTGCTGAGATCTGAATCTGTTCTCAAGGCACACTAGATTGATTTCCTTTTGAAGTTGTAGCTCATCAAGTTCACCATCCATGCGGATTGGTGCTTCTTCAGCTCTAAATAAGGGAATCATAGGAAAGGCATTTTGCTCCTTAGCGTGCTTCTTCAGAACAGCCCAAAGGTTCGGATGGACTTCTTCCATGAAGTTTATGAAGATCTCCTGTGGGGAGAGTTTGTCATCTTGAAGTAGTTCCTAGACATAATAGTCTTTGATGAACCTCTTCTTAGCAGCTCCCCACATTTCAAGGGCTTCAAATGGGATGAAATCCTCAACATACCATAGCTCCATCCCTTCCCATTCAAGAGTAGGTTCAAAGCCACTTCTGGTCCTTCTTCTTTTTCCTACAGGCTGGTCAGCCTGGTCTTCTCGATCTACAGCTTCCTTTCTCTTTAGACTGGAAGGTCCTTCAATCTGAGGGACATCCTGTTTCTTCTTACTTCTGATTTCTCTCTCTTCCCCCTGAATCCTCTCTTCCCCCTTTTTGCCAGCATCAATAAGGTTTGTCAACTGCTGTTCCATGCGGCTCATCCAATCAGACATGCCAAAAGGCATTCTGTTGTTTGCAGAAGGAGGAGGCTGAGGGATCTCTCTCTGAAGAAGAGTGTCAATCTTGGCATTTATGGTCTGAAGGTCAGGAGTGACCTGAGTTGACAGCAGCTCCCCAATAGTGTCTCTGACAATTTGCTTGATCAGCTCAGTCGTGGTAAGTGATAACTGAGCTGATGGGGAGTGCTCTCCTGAACCTTCTGCAAGAGAACCACTAGACTGCAGGCTCCTGGCTGCAGCAGGTAGGTCAGATTGGGTTTTATCCGGGGTCCCTGACCTGGAGTCTTCTGCCAGCTCTGCATCTAGGCTGGTGTACCTGGCAGGCACAACAATCCTATCTGCAGCTTCATGAGTTGCCTCTGGCTCTGGCTCTGGCTCTTTGGCTCCTTCTCTCTCTCCTTCTTTCCCTTCTTCTTCTCCAGATTTTTCTTTCTCTTTTTCCTCATCTTTTTCTTTTTCTTCTTCCTTTTCTTGTTCTGCTCCCCCTTCACCTCCATCATCATTATCATCATCATCATCATCTTTATCATCATCTTTCTCTTTCTTTTCTCCTTCATCATTTTCATCCTCCTTATCTTCTTCATCTTTTTCCTGCTCTACTTCTTCTCCTTCTTCTTCATCCCCTTCATCATCCACTTCTTCTGTTTTCTCAATCTCCTCTGTTTGTTTTTCAACTGGTATATTTTCTTCAGATTCTTTTTCTTCCTCATCTCCTTCAGCCAAATCAATAATTTCATTGTCTCCATTAATTTCTTCAATCCTAATCTCCTTTTCTACTTCCTCCTCTTCCTCCTCTCCAAAAACACCATTAAAAATACTGAGCATTATAGAGTGGATAAAGTGGTCCATGTTTGTCTCAAAATGTGACATGAACCAGTTATCCTGGAGGAGTAAAGCTAAATCTGACTCTTTGCAAAAATTGGTCAGAACATCCTCAGTGGCTTGGGGATATTCCCAACCACTAGTTTCAACAAAGGTTTGAAAATTTGTAAAAGACATGGTTTTGAGAGTTTTCCACTCTTTAAAAATATTTACAAAGGAGTGTTTTTCTGCCTGTGATTTGACAAGCTGAAGTTGCTCAATGGAGAGATTAAAAGTATTATTTTCTAAAAGATTGAAAGTGTAATCTGCTTCAGGAATAGAGATAACAAGACCTGCTTCCTCTTCTTCGGTTATGTACACAGGAGGTGTAATAACAGGTACAATTCGAGTTTCGGTATCTGGTGCAGGCAAGACTTCAGGATGAACTGTGACCTGAGCGATGGTGAGTATGGTGCTCGGTGCTCTCCTCTCGGGCTGCTGACTTCCTAGGACTCTTTGGAGAGGGTTCAGGTGATGACTGCAGGTTAGAGGGTCCTTCTGGGGCTGGTCCCCGTCGCTTGAATCGGATGGCAATTGGTGTATCGTCAGACTCATTCTCGGACTCGACTGCAGTTCCGATCTCAACTGCAGGTTGGTCCGATTCCTCTGATAAATCGTATCTTGGGCAATAGCTTGAGTCTGGCAAATCTTTCAACAACTGGGCTGCTCTCCCAGTGACTTCAACTTTCTTCTTGTCATGGTCCATGTGACCTAGCCTCTTGTTTGGGTGGAAAGGGTCAATGTTTCCCTTAGCCACTCCGATTTTCTCCAAAAGCCAACTAAGATGCGTTCCGAATGCCAACTTAGTTTTGAATTTCTTCTCACCTTCAAGCCATTCGACCTTGTTCACCTCGCGAACAAGTTGCCTGAAAATATAGTCCGCCCAATCAACTTCCTCTTCTTGGATCAACGCACCCAACACCATGAATTTTGATGATGATAATTGGTCATAGCTGCCTGCCATCCCCATCACTATCTTGTTTGTGATGTCCAAAGCAACTCGATAAATCCTTTTCAACTCATTCCTCTTCGCTGTAAACTTCAATTTCTCTGGGATGTTCTCGACTTTGATCGTTTTCCATGTTTCGGCGGGTGATTGTTTAAGAGCTTCGACCGCCAAACCGCGATGTTTCATCCCGAATACCGAACGGATCTTCTCTCGATCTATGGTGATAGGGATTCCGCCGACTGAGCTGTTAATCCCATGCTGAATCAGAGAGGCATTGCGATAAAATTCAACGACATCTTCCTTGAACAAATGTTGCGGGTTGATGTCGAGAAACGGGTAGATTCCGTTCAGCTTCATCGCCCGGATCAAATTCAGCATATCGAAATCCTCTAGATTTGCTTCCAATAAACCTTCGAAGTCGACGACCATGGAGAAGATGACTTGGTCCTTCACCGCCTTCAAGTTTACGCCTTCAAAAGATGCCATTTCTGCAAAACGGATTTTAGGATTTTTAGTGTATTTTTGCTCTGTGAATTCTAGGGTTTCTGTAAGCGTAAAGAGTAAAGTGAAGAGTTTTCTTCCTTATAAAGAAGATGACAAGACGTTTGGATTAGTTTATTATAAATTTAAACGGTGGTACGCCTTTTGATATTCTTTTGAATTTCAAATTTGAATCGGTGGCCCTATTTAAAATTCGACGGTTGATTTTGATTGGCCACCGTAGAGGTTAATTAAATAGGCGTGTGACGCGTGTATTAAAATTTGCCACTTGTATATTTTAAATGCCTATTTCGTTAGCCAAAATAATATTATAAATATGGCTGATATTAAAAAAAAAAATTCAGAGATCAGTTTAGAGAACTTAGCTGGTTTGATTTCGTTGACTGTTGACCACTCTGCAACAGGTGAGTTTGACTTCTCGCCTGGTATTCTGTACAGCTTAGTTGCTTCGTTTGGCCTTCGTCTTCTCGCCTGCATCAGCTTAGGCTGATTCTGAGGGTCCGTCCTTCCTTCAACTTGCTTCAGAACTAGATTCCCAATCTAGTAATCCAAGGTCTCTGCTAAGCTCTAGGAATCTTTCTTCTGGCAGGGGTTTGGTGAAGATGTCAGCTATTTGATAGTCTGTGCTGACTCTTTCAACTCTAACCCTTTTGTTAAGCACATGGTCTCTAATGAAATGATGCTTAACGTCAATGTGCTTCGTCCTTGAGTGCAAAACCGGATTGTTGGTTATTGCAATAGCACTATTGTTGTCACACCAAATTGGAACTTCGTTGGCAATAATATTATAGTCCCTTAACTGTTGTCTGATCCATAGAATGCATGCAATGACTACTGACTAGGTATTCGACTCTGTAGTGGAGATAGAGTTAGAAACACATTTCTTGCTAAACCAGGGATATCGATCTGGTTCCTAGGAATTGACACGTTCCACTAGTGCTCTTCCTATTGATTTTGCATCTGCGAAATCCGCATCTGAGTATCTGATAGCTCGAAGTTGTCATCCTTTGGGTACCACGATCCAACATTAATTGTAGACTTTAGGTACTTCATTATTCTCTTATTTGCATCTAGGTGTGATTGCTTCGGCTTGGTGGAATCTTGCACAAACTCCAGCGCATATGATATGTCCGGCACCTTGCGATTAGGTACGAAGAGATCCGATGAGTCCTCTGTAGTGGGTTGAGTCCACTGATATGCCCGCTTCGTCCGCATCCAGGTGAGTACTTGTGCTCATTGGAATTCTTGCGGGCTTGGCTGATTCCATTCCATATCTCTTGATAAGATCCCTGGTATACTTTGCTTGGTTGATGAAAATTCCTTTTTCCATCTGCTTAACTTGTAATCCGAGAAAGAGGTTAAGATTTCCCATCATACTCATCTCAA
Source organism: Orobanche coerulescens (assembly GCA_033398695.1). NCBI lineage: Eukaryota > Viridiplantae > Streptophyta > Magnoliopsida > Lamiales > Orobanchaceae > Orobanche > Orobanche coerulescens. The sequence continues at coordinate 109,271,059 of CM065807.1, read as the reverse complement.
ATTCTCCTTGCATGAGGTTGGAGAATTTCTCGCATAGTTCTGGATTGGTTGATCCGAATATGATGTCATCCACATAAATCTGAACTATTAATATGTGGCCTTCGTGCTCCACTCTAAATAGGGTCTTGTCCACTTTCCCTTTGCAAAATCCATTTTTCTCAAGAAACACAGACAGTGTTTCATACCATGCTCTCGGTGCTTGCTTGAGTCCATACAGAGCCTTCAACAGCTTATAGACTTTGTCTCCTTTGACAAAACCTGGGGGTTGCTCTACATAGACTTCTTCTTCTAAGATTCCGTTCAGAAACGCACTTTTTACATCCATCTGGTAGACTTCAAAGTCCTTGAATGCAGCATATGCGAGGAATAGTCTGATGGCTTCTAATCTTGCAACAGGTGCATAAGTTTCATCAAAATCTATTCCCTCACACTGTGCATAACCTTTTGCTACGAGTCTGGCTTTATTCCTAACAACAGCTCCGTCTTCATCACTCTTGTTTTTATACACCCATTTGGTGCCAATAACTTTCTTGTGATCAGTGCATGCATTAGTTCCCAAACTTTGTTTCTTTCCATATGCTCCAATTCCTCTTGCATGGCATTAATCCATGAATAATCTTCCAAGGCTTGTTCTGTAGTTTTGGGTTCAATTTGTGACATGAAACATGAGAACATCGCCATTCCTGCTGGTAGAGTTGACTGTCTTGTCTTGACTCCATCAGTCAGCTTTCCGATAATTTGATGAATTGGATGATCCTTGAGCCATTTGGGGATCTCGTCCTCTTCTGGGTTTGTTCCCCCTGTTGGATTGCTCTGGTGGTTATCTGCATCTGCTGGATTCTGGTCTGCAACTGGATCAGCTACCGCCTTGTCATCTGCAGCTTGGTTCAGAACTGCAGATGAGTCTTTGTCGACTCACATTTGGTCTTCTTCATGACAAGCTGGATCGAGATAGGTTTGGTGATCTGTCGATCTGTGATTGGGTCTTCATCAGCTGCAGTTGGGTCATCAGGCTGATCTGCAGGTGATTCCACCATTCCAGTGTCATGTACAATGACTTCTTCAAGGGTTGCTGACTTGAGCTTGTTCTCAATTTGCTCAAGTTGTTTCCTATACTCAACCGTAGATTCTTCAAAAACAACATGGGGTGTTTCCTCCACAACTAAGGTTCTTTTGTTAAAAAATCTATATGCCTTGCTTCTTTGGGAATATCCCATAAATAGACCATCATCAGTTTTAGCATCAAAGGCATTTAGCTGTGTTTTACCGTTGTTGTGGATGAAACACTTAGAACCAAAAACATGAAAGTAAGCAACAGTAGGAGTTCTATTATTCCAAACCTCATAGGGAGTTTTGCCATGTCTCCCTACTATCATACTCTGCTGCAGGTGTGGCGGTGTGTTGCGGCTTCAGCCGAGAACCTTTTGGTAGGTCTTACGCAATCATGGACCTTCTTTGCTTCCTTGAGGGTTGTTCCTTCTTTCGGCAACACCATTACATTGGGCGTCACGGCCGCAGAGCTCATCTTTGGATCCCATTCTGATCGCTGAAATCAGTTATCGCCTTGTTGAGAAACTCTCCTCCTCTATCTGATCTGATCTTGATTATGGAGAGGGATTTCTCATTTTGGATCCTTCTCAGCAGCTCAGGTAACTTGGTCAGGGTTTCACTTTTCTTGAATAGAAAAATGATCCAAGTGTACCTCGAATAATCATCTACTATTACAAGAGCATGCTTTCTGCCGCTCAAAGTCCTTGGCTCGATAGGACCAAATAGATCCATGTGGAGTAGATCTAAGATCCTTGTTGTGAGCGTTGTAGGCTGAACTGGCTTGAACGATGCCTTGGTCTGCTTTCCCTTCTGACATGCATCACAGAGTGCTTCCTTCTTGAATGCTTCATTTGGAAGTCCTCTGACCAGCTTCTAAGAGCTAATCTTGTTGATGGCTTTGAAGTTCAGGTGACATAGTCTTTTGTGCCACAGCCATCCATTCTCAGCTACAGTCTTGGATAGAAAACAGCAGTTAGGTGTTCCTGTGTTCCAATCAATCATGTATACATCTCTTCTTCGGAAACCTTGTAGCTTTATTTCTCCAGATAAGATGTCTATCACCATACACTTCAAGATGGTGAAGACTACTAGATTCTTCTCGTCGCAGAACTGGCTTATGCTCAGGAGGTTGTACTTGAGCCCTTTGACATAATGGACTTTGGATATTACAATGTTTCCTCGGTGCAGCTCTCCAAAGCCTTTTGTCTGTCCTCTAGAGCTATCTCCAAAGGTTACATCGGGACCTCTTTCTTTGATATATTTGGTCAGCATCTTCTTGTTCCCGGTCATGTGCCTCGAGCATCCAGAGTCTACAAACCATTCTTCACCTCCAAAATTTGAGCTTGAGGAGATGTGGTTGTAGTCCTTCCACCTTTTCGCAATTAAACAAGCGAGATTTAGGTACCCAAATTTGTGTGGGTCCTTTGGGGTTAGTTGGTTTTACGGAGAATTGATTTCTCCTTGGATTATAGGAATTATTATTATTATTATAACCCTTATAAGGTGCCCGTGGTCGAGGTCTAAATCTCTGGTTGGATTGTATAGGATATTCCTCAAAATAGTGTGGGCCATTTCTAAATCTAGTGAGACCATTTATTAAACCTTTGTGGTCTCCACACTTGTTCATTTTGGTAATTTGGATAACCTTGAGGTTTCCATCCGCCCCTCCCATTATGAAATCTGCTTTTGGGGAGTTGTTGGTAATAGTGGGCATGTTGTGCAGTCTTTGCTTTTGCACACTTTGCCTAGTCGCTGTCTAGGTGGTCATGCAGTGTAACATTGATGCGGCTCAGACGTTTGACTCATTGCCTATTTTTGAAAATCGGTTTATACAGGCTCAAGAATCGAGACCATTGTTTCTCCCTTGATAAACTTGGTTTCAGAACTAGAGGGAGTGTGAGAATCATATCCAAGGCCTGATTTGGTATATAGTGACCTATTATAAGTACACAATTCGCCCAGAGTTGAAGACGCCTTCAGGGAGGTTATTTCGTGCGCCTGAGTTTTATTTATCTGTGCCAGCTTAGTAAACTCAGCTTTGGCATGAGCAAGTGCAGCTGATTTTTCTTTAAGTAAAATATTTAGCCGGTCTATCTCAGCTGTATTGACACTTGCCTGGTTTTTAAAGTCATCTGTAGTTGTCTCAACCTTATTTAAATCTAGCCGAGTTTTTGAAATCATTTTTCAATTTGCCTATTCTCATCTTGCAGTGAGTCTTCTCTATTGTCTGACTTGGTGTGCGATTTAAGTGTTTCAAAATCTTTGAATAAGCGATTTACCGATTCATGTAAATCCATATCTTGCGACATGGTGAGCTATTATTTGAACCGGTAGGTTTAGAGGTTACCTCTTCATCGCCTAAGTTTGCCATCGTGCAATCATACTCCTCGTCTTCATCAGAAAAGAAACCGCCGCTTGATTCGACATGCTCCTGGTCTTCTCCGATGAGAGCTTTTCTTCTGTCTTCCTTTCTGCCCACCTCCTTCTTGGTTTCGTCCATCTTGAGCTCGGGACAATCCATTTGGATGTGTCCTATTTTGTGACAGTTGTAGCATTCAACTTTCCAGCTTCCAGCCTTCTGGTTCCTTCTTGGGTTCTCCTTGTAGTTTTTCTTATACTTGGAGTAGTTCTTTCTGAAGTTCCGAACCTTTGCATTATGAAAGCCATTTCCTCCTCAAAATCTAGTGGATTTGGAGGTTTCACATCGAATAAGCTCTTAGCAGGGACTCGGCCGCAAAGCGATTCCCTTCTCTCGCAGCTCGATTGAGGATGAGCTTGGAAGCTCGAACTCATAAGCCTTTAGATCGAGAACTGACTCCTGAATCTTTATCTTATTCAGGTTTTTGGACTCTCTCATGGCTACAGCCTTCATGCTCCATTCGGGATTGAGCGATCTGAGGACCTTAAGTGCCATTTCCCTGTTGCCATAAGTTTTGCCCAGGGAGTTGATCTCATTGATAATTTCAGTGAACCTTGTGTCCACTTGGTCTATAGATTCACCATTCTTCATTTTAAAGTTGTCAAACTTTTGGATAGCTATTGACAACTTGTTTTCCTTGATCAGCTCCGTTCCTTCACACATTAGAGCTAATGTGTCCCAAATTTCTTTGGCATTTTTACAGTTTTTGATCTTGACCATTGTGGATTTGTCAAGAGTTTGGTATAGCACATCTCTGGCCCTGTTTTCAAGATTGGCCAGCTTTCTCTCTTCGGGGGTCAGCTCCGTTCTCTTCTTAGGAATCTTTTCGGGCCTCCCAGCTGCGATCTCCTCGGCTGTGTTGTCCTTCTCAAAAATGAATGGACCGTCTTCAATGATGCACCACATGTCGTCATGAATTGAAGATAAATGTGCCTGCATTCTTATCTTCCAGAGATCATACTCGTCAACTGAAAAGACAGGGAGTCTAGAGTGCATGTGTTCCATTATACAGTGAGAGATAAGATATATATCTAGTATAGATCTGGTTCGTGAAAAGAAATGAACCAACCTCTCTGATACCACTTGTAGGTCACAAGTCGTCCAGGAACAAGTCTAGAGGGGGGGTGAATAGACTTGTTGAAACTCTTGAACTCTTTTTCACGAAGAGCGAGTTTCTTCAGCTGATAGTTTAAACAAATGACTTGGAGTCGTTTGTTCTTGGATATGTGCGGAAGTCAGCTGATGACGAATATAAATTAACTTAATGAAACACTTAACAATGTATGCAGCAGTTAAGGTATGATGCAGTAAAACAGTAAATGACACAGGCAATTATAGTGGTCTCAGAGGTGGGGTAATCCTCTACTAATCCACTTTTCTCCAAACCAGTTGGAGATGAATTCACTATAATTTTCAACCAGTGATAAATATTACAGTGATTCACAACACACTACAACAGCTTCCAACCAGTGGAATTCCGTGCCGTTGTACACACACTCGACTGCCTTGCACCTCTTGATCCTCGATCCTCGGATGCCCTTACAGTCTCTTACTTCAACCAGTGAAGTACCCTGTACTCAAGATTTATAGACAAGAGTGTTTGTCTTCTCCAACTTAAGAGCTTCCTTGAATATGAACTTTTTGGATCTGCTCTTTTCACGATGCTATTTGATTGCTTGAGATTGCTTTGTTTGCTTTGATCGCTAGAATGTATGTTCGCACCGTGTGTTGCTCAGATTCAAATCTTCAGATATATATAGGTCAGATCTTCTGAGCTTCGTCCTTGTAGCCGTTGCAAATCTGAACAAATCCGTCCGTTAGAGGGAGACTTCATTGTTTAATCTTTCTGAACGTTGCAAGGCTGGATTCCCATTATTTAATTTTATCTTCCGACCGTTGTGAGGACTTCTGCATGTGAGCGCCGAATCTTTTGAATATAAAAGGATTAAAGTCTTCACGGTGGGTCAGGATGATTTAAATAAATCATATCTCTTGCGGGAATCACTCCAATTTGTCTCTTCACGTTGCATGTGAGCTTTCCGTAATATTTGACTTTTCAAAGCATGCTGACGTGGACTTGGAGTACTAGGCTGTAGTTGAGTAGGCTGATGTGCAGCTTACATCTCTGCAGGTAGGTCCTCTCGGCTGTTCACTGTTTGTGACTTGTCTGATCAGGTGACTTCCCTGAGGTACCTCGGCTGCAGTCTGGTCAAACTTCTCTGATAAAATTTGTTGACCAGGGCTACTCTGACTGGAGTCGGCTGTACTTCTCTGATGAACTAGGCTGTACTTTAGTACTTAGCCGATTTTTCAGCCTAACTAACTTTGGCCTACAGAAGATACTCATTTGGTTCTTCTTTACAATTTGCCAAGTTTTATACTTAACGTATTTTGGCCTATGGAAGATACTCATTTGGTTCTTCCGTACATTTTGCCAATTAATAAACATTTGATTTTAAATTAATGACATCATCAAAATCTAACAAGTATTCCTAACATGACCTTCTGGGTTCATATTGCGTGGCCGGGTGCGGATGTGTGGAATTTTTAGTCGGGCACATGATGGCCATGTATTGGGAGTGATACATTGGACTGTGCACACGGTAACGATTACCTCCGTGAGACTAATTAGGTACAAGGCCGGGTGTGTCCGGTCATCCGTCTTGTACACTTGCACAGAACACTACGGGCGTACTATGGTACTCCTCTTCAGCGTAATTCATAACTAAGGATATTTTATAACTTCAGATATATCATGATTGTGTAATTTCAACCCTTGAGGATTGTTGTTACGTATGGCCCGGCCCATTTGAGGATTACATTTTCAGGTCATGGCAAGGCAAAAGTACGGGAATAGCATGTTGACGTCGAGGAGTCCCAGTGATACTAGTAGGGGGCCCCGATCTTTCAGTTATTCATGTTATTGTCCTTTATTTTCCGCTGCAGACTTTCATTTGGATACTCCGTTTCATTCAGTGTTATGTATTTTATCTTCATATAAAATATACTAGTATTCGGTATTGTCCTGGTGTGTTATACTTAAACTCCTCATCGGAGTATTTGGTAATATAATGTGGTTCGGTACTACAATTATATTATTTAATTCATCATTTTCATTCGCCTGGTGGGTCCCAGTCGGGGATTCACGGCACTGTAATATCCGCCTAGTTTGGGGTGTTACATCACACACTTAAACGAGCAGAGCAGCTATTTTGTTCCGGTTGATTAGAAGTTGGTGAAAGGGTTGGTGAACCCTTAACCATGTGGAGGACTATATAAGAGTGTCTTGTGATAGCCCTCACAAAAGACTTAATCACAAGTGAAGACATATTTGTGAAGAGAGAATCAAAAATCTGATTTTGATTTTTCTCTCTCAAAAGTCTTGAAGATATATTCAATAGTTGAATAATCAAAAGAATTAAGAACATATCTTCATATCTTTGAAGATTGATTCTTTGACCAAGAAAAGTACTTAGAACATTCATCCAATCTTCATCTAATCTTGTGAGTTTGATCTTTAATAACATATTAAAAAAGATTCATAGCTGTTATTTTAGATCAAAGTTCAAGAACATTTGAATTATATTCTTGGTGTTCTTGTTCTTACCATAATCAAGAACATACCTATATTCAAATTGATTTAAGTAGAATCTTTATTTAATCGGAGCTAGCAATCCGTTAGATGCTCGGTACTTGTTCGTTGCGTAGATATCGTAGAGGACCCTCGCTTTTTGCAACGTCTCTAGAAGGCTTGATCGGAAACACGCTATAAGAGGTAACAATCTTGTTCTTCATACTTTGTTAATATACTTGGATTCTCAGAGGGTTTTTATATATTGTATTATACTTCTGCTGCTCTATTTCGATATATGATGAGATCATAAATCTTATTAGTTCGATAAAAACCCAACAGTGGTATCAGAGTGACTAGTATATTTTCATTGGTTCGATTTTCATATATGTTGATATATGATGTTTAGATATGTGATGTATGATGTTTATATATATGATATATAAATTTTATCTATGTATATTTATATATATGGTGATATATATATATATATATATATATATATATATAATTTTAATAGATTTGTGTTTCAATCTAAATATATATATATATATATATGAGATATATATGATGTCTATCTTAATATGTATATGGTGATATATATTTTTTGATTTATATGTTTGATACTGACATATATGGTTCTTTGATATATGGAGATTCATGTGATGATTTAGTTTTACTAATAATCCAAGAATCAAAGAATATATGATTTGATAAACATATAATTTTATGTTAGGATTATGAATTTTAAGAGGTGCATATGAACATAAATTTATTTATGTAAAGATTATGCTTCTTTAAAAATTTCATATGAACATAATTATATTTTGATTCCGAAGTTGTATAAATATAGATTTGATCTATTTTATTTATCCATTTATATTGCTCAAAAGGTATTAGTTATGATATACATAAGATGTATACATATAGTATACATAAGATGTATACTCAAAGAAAAAAAAATTATACCTGGAGCAGGCCCCTGTCGTGCGGTCTGCCGAGCGGGTCGCGATACGGGCCTGGGTGCCGGCCATGTGTGGCCTGTGTGTGCCGCGCGGTCCCGGACTATGTGGCCTGTGTTTTAATGCCCAGATATTTATGGTGTATTTTACCTGTATTCGAACTTGTAACATTTGATTATGTGGTATAATTAATCGAAGTGTGGTGTCCCATATTCGTATCCCTGCATTTTTGAGTTTCCAACGCATTCATGCATGCATGCATCTGCACGACTTAACATATGCTAGATGTTGAGCATAACGTACGCTAAGTGTTGAATATAACGTACGTTATGGTTGTAGCGTAGCGTACGTAAGCTTCAGTCATGGGCAGATCGGATAAGGTCGGCGTGTGGGGGCCAGAGAGATATTCGCCGAGATTGCCCCGCGTAAACCTGGACAGCTTTTCGTACATGGCTTAACGTACGTTAGACATGGGTGTTAGCGTGCACTATATACATGGTTTTACGTACGTAAAGGCCTTGTATAACGTACGTAATAGAAGCCAGAATTTGAGGCACTGAGTTCTGCCAGACGTTAACGTACGCTAAAATTTGAGGATAGCGTACGCTAAGGCCATAACGTACGTAAGGCTTTTCCCTTAACGTACGTAATGCGTTATCATCTACTTATAGACCTCAACCTCCATTTCATTTTCTCCTCACCCTTTGGACGATTTTCGTAACCTGAGAACTCCCCAGCACCATAAATCCCTCATATCATCATCTCATCTCGAATTGGAGGATCGTAGACCCTTGAGGATTGGTGTTCAAGCTTCCGGTGTTGAGTTTCACCAAGTATTCGTTGTTCTTCTTTATATTGAGATATGTTGATCCTTCACAAACTTGATTTCATGTTCTTGAGGATGTTTTGAACTTGTTTCTGAGATTTCCAAGTTCGTTATTATCATGATGAGTCTAACACCATGTTTTTATAAGTATGGAATCCGGTTATACCTTGCTTCTCCTTCGTTGTTAATATTATTAATCGAACCTTGACGGATAAAACCCTAGGATGTAGTGTCCTGAGTTTGTTATGAATTATGAGCATGATTCTAGTGAGGTTCTGAGATTACTAAGATGTACCACCGATGATAATTCGTGATTTGATAGAGGTGTTTGATTTGACAATATTCTTCATGTTCATTCTTGAAATGAATCGGATATGTTGATAGAATCAAACCCGGATCACCGTAGTATCGTTCCCTTGCGAAGTACACTTGGTATGCTTGTATATTGAATCGCACTTTTGATATGAATCGTAGGATCCGAACCATATATGAATTGGGAGTCGAAATCAATATTGAAGTTTAGATTGTGATGACTTGTATATCCATGAATCCGTAGACATCGACATTTCACCTCCGATATGGTCATTCGACTCATATGAAGTATATCATTATTCCGGCTTAGCTTTCATCGAGTAGACTAACCATGAACCGGCCTTACGTTAATGTTAACTTGATTATGACTTAGGACATTTGGTGCTCATACGTTAGTTTCGAGTAGTATGTTGAATTCCTTGTTATTTTTTTTGAACAAGGCCCGAGCCTTGCAAAGTGATCGATCGAGGGGCGGCGACCTTCGGACATGTTGACAGTCGTTAGAGTATTTAATTCTTGCCATATTTAAGGCAAGTATCGTAATTTGACTATTGATTTAATGTTGATGATTTTGATCATGCATATTGTTATTCATATTGTTGAGCATGAGATCATTCAAGTTGAATTGTCATGATGTCGATCAGGTTATTGAATCATATGATGTTCATGTTGATGGACATATCGATTTGCATATGTGTATGCATATAGTTGTACTATATATGTTGTATTGATCCGATAGGATCGTGTGATCTATGCTGAGGGCGCTGGATCAGTTGTCTACCTCGTGTTGGTCCGATGGGATCATTTTGGGATATATGTTGAGGGCGCTGGATCATTGGACGGGTTTTCCACCTCGTGTTTGGTCCGACGGGATCATTTGGGATCTATGCTGAGGGCGCTGGATCATTGGATTACCATACATTGTGTTGATGAAATCATGTGTATTCGCATCGTTTGGATCCCGGTAGAGGAAGTCCGTGTTTGTATTTTGCTATGCATCGTTGTTGCATATCTGATTTTGTATATTATGATACTTGTACTAGCATTATTTTGCTAACCCCTGCAGGGGTGGACATTTGTTTTGATGTTCAGGTAGCCGAGGAGCGGGGAAGCAACCACAGTACCGACATGATGACGAGGGGGCTCAGTGATGTTATCCATTGTTTTGTTCTATTATTCTGGTTTGGTTTTTAGTACTCGAGTACATGTGTTTCTTTTGATGAATTGTGAAGTCTGTAATAAATGGATTGTTTCGGGTTGTTTGGACTATTGAACCAATTATTAAATTATTCCTTTTGGTGGTATTTTCGTATAGTTCAACATTTCTTTTAAATTATCCTTGTAAATTCTTATCTAAAGAGTTTACGGGGCTTTAATTATTCCGAATATCTCGGGGTGTTACAGAATATGGTATCGGAGCTGAGATTCATGGATATCCTGGCAGTTGGGTTTAGTTGGGTCTGTTTATGTCATTGATTTATTGGTCGCATATAACATCACTGTACAGCCAGCGTTGTCGTGTGGACCGTGGTTGTAAGTTTCCGAATCTCATATACTACCATGTTAATTATTTCGTGTTTTGAGGATATTGATGAATTTTAGTAGGTTTTGCTCTCGGTATTGAGTATTTGTGTTTACAGTATGATGAGAAGAGGTCATGGATGTAGACGCCGATGCGGACGTGGTAATGCGAGACAGGAAGATTCGTCGTCTACCCCAGATTTGTCTGCTAATCGGGCTGATTCTTGTTCTGATGGACAACAGGAATCGGTAAATAATGACCGAGCACGAACTGTGGAGGAAGATGATACGAATTCTCGCTTGTGATGCGAATTCGCTATCGATACAGCAGGAAGCTGTTTGGACGATCAGAAGCGAATCAGCAAGGAACTGTCAGGAACTGAGAACACCCGTTCGCTACAGAAATAACACGGGCTAGCGGCACGCACTCACGACAGGAAAGGATGACGGCAACTCGATACAGCAACAAGACAGGAACTTGACCAAATGTAAAGGACTTGATACAGGCCACCTCCAAATAGCGACACTCGAAACAGCACGTTTCGGTCGGATGCGAATTGAAAACAGGAAACAAGTTCGAATGATCGAACAACACTTTATGCGAAATACCGAACAAGTATAAAACTGTATCGAAAACAAGCAGAATATCGAAACAGGACAGAAACAGTTGTTTTATCGAATTAGACCTATAATTCGATAAAGTGATTTCTTCTCAAGACCTATTGAGAATTAATCGGATTAAGATTCGAAAACACGTCGAATAATAATCAAAGTTTTGACGAAAAGCATTCACCAAGGAAAACAAAAAGTGTATTCTTATTTTCAGCATTCAATAATTCTTCATTACAACTTCATCGCCCTATTTATAGGCAAAAGTAGCCTGACAAGAGCCTGACAAGATAATCTTAAATTATTACAAGCTGGGTTTAAAATAAGAAAAGATAATAAAAAGGTTCCTCATGTCACTTGCTGACAAAAGTAAAATCTGGGCCTTGTCTCCAAGTTGAAAGCTGATAGCCGTTTTTTTCACACAGCATGTTGTCGAGAATCCTGCTGCCTTTCTAATAAAAAATGCTGAAATTCTTTTATTCTTTTACCACTTGGGTCCCCCTTCCCCCAAGTTGCAAGATACCTATTGTTTAAGTTACTCCAAGTCCAGTTATTAAGGTAACTCCGTGTCTCGTTTTCTCGCCCAAGTATGTTGCATGGTCACTTATGTCGATCATCACCTCGTCTTATTCCTTTGGACTTGTCAACCCCGTATCATCCCCTCCCCCTTTAAAAGGAATTGTCCTCAATTCTGCAATCCCGTCGTCATCAAGATAAGGAGATAGATCACCTATGTTGAAAGTAGCATGCACTCCATAATCACCCGGAAGTTCTAACTTGTAAGCATTGTCGTTCACCCTCGCAACTATTTTAAATGGCCTTTCGGCTCGTGGCATTAACTTATTCTTATGCTTACTCGGGAATCTTTCCTTCCTCAAATGCACCCAAACTAAATCCCCAACTTTCAACACTCTTGGTTTCCTTTGTTTGTTTGATTTTCTTTTGTACGCCTCATTTATCTCCTTGATTCGGTTACGCATCTATTCGTGTAGTTTCATCATCGATTTTAGTTTTGACTCCGCATTCTTATGCACCAATTCATCATTCGGTAATGGTATTAAGTCTAACGGTATGTAAGGATTCAGACCATAAACTACTTCGAATGGCTATCGCGCTGTGGCATGAGTAGGAGAACGGTTATAAGCAAACTCCGGATGTGCGAGCTTCAAATCCCAATCCTTTTGTGTTTTGCTTACCAAGCCTCGCAACAGCGTTCCCAGTATTCGATTAGTCACTTCAGTTTGTCCGTCTGTTTGAGGATGATGCGAAGTACTAAACAAAAGCTCGGTTCCCACCTTTCTCCACAATGTGTTCCAAAAGTAGCTTAGAAACTTCAAGTCCCGGTTCGAAACAATAGTTTTCGGAACTCCATGTAATCGTACCACCTCTCGAAAATACAAGTCAGCAACATTACTTGCATCATCGGTTTTGTGACAAGAAACAAAATGAGCCATCTTTGAAAAACGATTGATAACAACCATAATCGCATCCTTACCTCGCTGGGTTCGCGGCAAAGCAACAATGAAATCCATCGAGACATCTTCCCATGGCCTCTCCGGAATCGGTAAAGGTGTGTATATTCCTGGTTTGAACGAACTCTTCGCAATATGGCATGTCACACACTTATTAATTATATTATTGATATCCCCCTGCATCTTTGGCCAATAAAAATGTTCTTTAAGCACATCTAATATCTTGGCCGAACCAAAGTGGCTAGCCAAACCTCCCCCACGGGCCTCTCGAACCAGCAATTCTCGAATCGTGTGCCTGGGTAGACAAAGATGATTTCCCTTAAAAAGAAGGCCTTCCTGTATCAAAAATTCTCCCATCGGTCCAAATTTGCAAAGGGCGAAGGCTTCACCAAAATCCGCATCACTGTCATAATATTCTTTCACTGTATCGAATCCAAGCAATCGAACTTTAAGGGCAGAGAGTAAGGCATACCGCCTGGACAGCGCATCAGCCACCATATTGCTCTTACCGTCCTTATACTTCGATGAAAAGTGAAATGATTGCATGAATTCCACCCACTTCGCATGTCTGGGACTCAACATCGGTTGCCCATTAATATGCTTTAAAGATTCATGGTCCGAATGCAGAATAAAGTGTTTCAGCCGAAGGTAATGGTTCCAATGATCAAGATCTCTCACTATGGCATAGAACTCCTTGTCGTAAGTACAATAGTTGAGTCCAGCCCCACCCAACTTCTCCGAAAAGTACGCAATAGGCCGCCTGCCTTGAATGAGGACCGCCCCAATACCAACTCCACTAGCATCACACTCCACTTCGAACGGCTGTGCAAAATCGGGTAACACCAAGATAGGTGCTTCACATAACCTTACCTTCAACTTTTCAAATGCCTCTTGGGCAGCCCTGCTCCACACAAATAGACCCTTCTTCAAACACTCAGCTATCGGACTCGTTATGGTGCTGAAATCTCGAATAAACCTCCGATAAAAAGAGGCAAGACCGTGGAATGATCTAACTTCAGTTACGGTTTTAGGAGTAGGCCACGACTTAATAGCTTCAATTTTACCTTGATCAACCGAAATTCCTTCCTTTGAAACAACATAGCCAAGAAAAGTTATGCTCTCGACGTGAAATGCACACTTTTCTTTCTTTCCGTAAAGCCTTTGAGACCTAAGAGTCTCGAATACTTGTCGTAGATGCCCGAGATGCTCCTCCACTGACCGACTATAAACCAAAATATCATCCAAATAAACAACCACAAATCTGCCCAAAAATGCCTTAAGTACTTCGTTCATCAAATGCATGAAAGTACTCGGGGCATTCGTAAGTCCAAATGGCATGACGGTCCACTCATAAAGCCCATGCTTAGTTTTGAAAGCCGTCTTCCATTCATCTCCCTCCCGCATACGGATCTGGTGATAGCCACTTTGCAAATCAATTTTAGAAAAGACCACCGAGCCATGTAGTTCGTCCAACATATCATCAAGCCTTGGTATCGGGAATCAATACTTGATCGTTATGTTATTTACGGCCCGGCTATCGATACACATCCGCCAAGACCCATCCTTCTTAGGAACAAGTAGGACCGGAACCGCACATGGACTTAAACTTTCTCGAACATGCCCGTGGCTCATTAGTTCTTCAATCTTCTTCTGAAGTTCCTTCGTTTCCTCGGGATTACACCTATAGACAGCTTTATTCGGAAGAGGTGCACCTGGTATAAGGTCGATTTGATGCTCAATTCCACGAATTGGTGGCAAACCCGACGGTAATTCTTCAGGGAAGACGTCCGCGAACTCATGTAATAAGTCGCCCACTGTATCCTCGTTTTTCGCTGCCATGAAATCATCTTGAGTCTCCTTTATCACCAGCATGTAAACACGCTCACCACTCTCCATAGCGTGTTCAACTTCCCTTTCGCTAGCAAACATGGTGAGGTTCGGTTTCTCCCCTCGTTTGGCACTCATGGAACGGATAGCTTGGGATGACATCGGTTTCAACACGATCTTCTTTCCCTTATCTCACAAGTCATATTCGTTGCTCCTTCCCCGATGCAAAACATCCCTATCAAATAACCAAGGGCGTCCCAAGAGTACGTGACAAGCATCCATTGGAATCACATCACATAATATCTCATCACGATAAGAACCCATTGCCAATCCGACCCGAACTTGCTTCGAAACCCTCACCTTACTTCCGTCATCAAGACAATGTAAAGCATATGGCTTAGGGTGAGAGGTGGTGGTTAGTCCAAGCTTCATCACCATTTCACTCGAAGCTACGTTGGTGCAACTCCCTCCGTCGATAATTAAACTACACCACTTATCTCCAACTTGACATTTCGTATGGAATATTTGGTCCCGTTGTTTTGACTCGCTCGGAACCGACTTGGCTTGCAAAGTGCAAAGGACCAAGGCTGTATCGTAATTCGGAGCATAGTAAGCCTCACATTCTTCTCCTTCTTCGTCCTCCATGCTGAAATCAAACACATCACCCAGTCTTTCTTTTACGTCCTCAACCAACAATTCGTCTCGTATCGTGACAGCTTCCCTTAGTGTCACCACTCGTTTGTTCGGACAAGCATTTTGATAATGCCCGAACCCTTAACATTTGAAACATCTTACTTTAGACAAACTCGTCTCCTTCGGTACGTAGGGGGTCTTAGCAATCGCAACAGGGACCGGAGTCGGTACAGTTGCTTTAGTAGTTGAACTAGAACCGACACTCGGGTTTCCAAATTTGACTGGAAACTCGGGTTTATACAGCTTCATCCTGTTTTGAGTTTCTAACTTCACACATAGCCCACATAATGTATCGAAGTCCTCGTATGGATACAGTTCCACCGAGTTAGCTATGCTTCGGTTCAAGCCACGCAAGAATCGCGACATCTTCTACTCCTCATTCTCCTCTATTTCTCCCATTAAGGCCAGATTCTCAAACTCCTCAATGTAGTCACTGACATTCAACTTTCTTTGCATGAGATCTGCAATCTTCCTGTACAAGGACAACCGTTGTGATGTTGGTACATATGTTTTATGAAGTTTTCTTTTTAATGAATCCCACGAACGGATCTTTTCTTTCCCCGCACGAGCTCTTCGTGTTTTAATTCCTTCGTACCAAAGTGAAGCTCCTTTCCCCAACTTGAGAATTGCATCTTTTCTCATCGTCAAGGTCTTTAAATTCGAACATGGTCAATCTTACGTTCCCATTCCAAGTAAACTTCTGGGTCTGTCCCGCCAACGAACTTTGGAAGCTCATTAACCTTGAATTCTTCGACATGGTGTGAGGGTCGCTCATAGTCACCACGCCTAGGTTGCCAATGCTGGTCACGTTGTTATGGTACGTCACATAATGCGTCACGAAGTTTTGCCAAGAAATCAGCGTCGTTGAGATCCATAATGCCAAAGATCAAGAACTTGGGCTCTGATACCACTTATGATACGAATTCTCGCTTGTGATGCGAATTCGCTATCGATACAGCGCGAAGCTGTTTGGATGAGCGGAAGCGAATCAGCAAGGAACTGTCAGGAACTGAGAACACCCGTTCGCTACAGCAATAACACGGGCTAGCGGTACGCACTCGCAATAGGAAAGGATGACGGAAACTCGATACAGCAATAAGACAGGAACTTGGCTAAATGTAAAAGACTTGATATAGGCCACCTCCAAACAGCGACACTCGAAACAGCACATTTCGGTTGGATGCGAATTGGAAACAGGAAACAAGTTCGAAGGATCGAACAACACTTGATGCGAAATGCCGAACAAGTATAAAACTGTATCAAAACAAGCAGAATATCGAAACAGGACAGAAACAGTTGTTTTATCGAATTAGACCTATAATTCGATAAAGTAATTTCTTCTCAAGACCTATTTAGAATCAATCGGATTAAGATTCGAAAACGCGTCAAATAATAATCAAAGTTTTGATGAAAAGCATTCACCAAGGAAAACACAAAGTGTATTCTTATTTCTTCAACATTCAATAATTCTTCATTACAACTTCATCGCCCTATTTATAGGCAAAAGTAGCCTGACAAGAGCCTGACAAGATAATCTTAAATTATTACAAGCTGGGTTTAAAATAAGAAAAGATAATAAAAAGGTTCCTCATGTCACTTGCTGATAAAATTAAAATATGGGCCTTGTCTCCAAGTTGAAAGCTGATAGCCATTTTTTTCACACAGCATGTTGTCGAGAATCCTGCTGCCTTTCTAATAAAAAATGCTGAAATTCTTTTATTCTTTTACGACTTGGGTCCCCTTCCCCCAAGATGCAAGTTACCTATTGTTTAAGTTACTCCAAGTCCGGTTATTTAGGTAACTCCATGTCTCGTTTTCTCGCCCAAGTATGTTGCATGGTCGCTTATGTCGATCATCACCTCGTCTTCTTCCCTTGGACTTGTCAACCCCGTATCAGAAGACGCAAATCCTAACATGCGAGAGTGCTTCAACAAGTGGTCACTCAGATGACCTAATTTGCTCAGGTGGTTGACCACATGCAAGCGACAATGGGTCAAAAGCATAACGAAGACAATCGGAGAGACAGGTTCAGAAGTGGTCAAACTACACCCACCGAAGTTTGACGGTTCCTCAAAGATGCCTACATGGGACCATTGGCTGAAAGAACTGGAGAAGATATTTTCGTGAATTAATTTTCCTGATGACCGAAAAGTTCCGATCGCTCAGTATTTTATGATTAGGGAAGCTTTCGACTGGTGGGAAGCCATTCGACCTGAGGATCATAATGCTGACTGGACTGAATTCAAATTAATGATGGAAGCACAATATTGTCCTCGTCTAGTTAGAGAGGCTAGAGTCTGAGAGTTTTTATCGCCGCAGAATCTGGAGGCATCTGTGACAGATATGATTAAAACTTTTAATCACCAACTGACCTTTGTGCGACATCTGGTCCGAACCGAGGCAGAGAAGATTTTTCACTTCGACATGTGAATGAAGCCAGAGATCCAACAATATATATCGGGATTTGAATGTACTACTCTCCGACAGTATTAGGACAAGGCCCTGGCTTACGAAATGAAAGAGATAGCAGTGGAGAAATTTGCGGAAGCAAAGAAGCAGAAAGTGTCTGGCAACTTCACTGAGAACAAGAGTAGTGGGCCCCTCAAGTAGAGGTGTTCATAACCGGGTACCCGAAAAACCGGGTATCAATTTTAGCGGCCGGCGGCCCGACCCGATAAATCGGGTACCCGTTTTACCGGGTACCCTATTTGTTCGGGTCGGGTCAATAGGGTACCCGGACCCGAATTGTAATTGTATTTTGCACAATTCTAAATTATAAAAATTAAATAACTTTTGCAAAAACCCAACAACTCTACTTAATAATTAATACATCAAAATCAAATAACTCATCAAATCACATATGCATCAATCCAAAATGAATTACAATAATTTAAAACAACATAAGAAATTAAAGTTTCAGTACAAAATCAAATAAAAAGTCCCATTTCAAGACAGAAGAACGGTCGACATGATTTCTAGCTAAAGCCAACGCCGCTAATGCCATCAATAGTCGACACGATTTCCAGCTCAAGAGGTCACATTGAGCCTGTAGTATAATTATGAAACATGTAAGCTATAGTACAAGCCTTTAAGGTGCACATTTCAACTCATAAGAAATATGAACTAATTATATCATTTACAATTCAAAGGTAGAGAAAAAGGGATAAAGTACTAGCCTGCTTCATATGTTATATCTGAACTATCGTCACTAGTCTCATCAATTATGATTATCGGTTGCTTGGAAATTAAAACTTTCATACCTACAAAAAGATGCAGAAAAATACAGAAAATATTAGCAAACAAAAGATGCAGAAAAAAAAATGACAATGGACAAAAAATAACACTGCACAAAAGATGTTTGGACAAGAAAGATGTCTGCACAAAAGATGTATGCACAAAAGATGTACAAAAGATGTATGCACAAAAGATGTCTGGACTGCACAAAAGATGTCTGGACACTGGATCAAAAACAAAAAATGGCATATACTAGCATTTTCAATGTGCCTGGACAAGAAAGAAACACTGGACAAAAAAAGAAAGAATACACTGGACAACTGGACCAAAACCAAAAAATGACACTGGACAAGAAATAACACTGGACAAAAGATGCAGAAAATATACACAAAATATTAGCAAACTAAAAGATGCAGATTAAGCAGAATACACTGGACAACCATTTGAAATCCTTTTTTCTGTTTTTATAGTAAGTTACGGATTAAGCACAAAAATGATACTAAAGTAAATAAAAGATGCAGAAAGTTACCTTCTCCTTCTTCCATAGTTTCCAAATCAACCATATTTTCCTCTATATTTATTGGTTCATGAGATGCACGCATCGATCTTGAGAACATATAAGAGCTTCAACCATCCTTGGAGTCAAAGAGGTTCGGAAGAGTCAAGTACACGCCCTCCGTGCTAAAGGCGGACTGCGGAGCTCTTTGTTGAAACAGGGATTGCTAATATGTCACGAGCCATTTTCATAAGAATGGGATAACTCTTTCTTTGTGCTGACCACCAATCCAATATATCAAATTTCTCGTCAATATCATCATCACATTACGGTTCATCACCCAAATACTTTTCCAATTCAGTCTTTGAAATAAAAGAATCCATATTCACATTTTCCCTCTTATAATCCTTTCTCAAGCTTTTCCTCTTGACTCCCATTCCACCATCACCCACAAGAGAAGGTGTTAAAGCCAAAGAAGATGACACAATTTGCTTTGGCTGAGCTTCAGATGATGCATAGAAATCAAATAAAGTTTCCAACACATGTTTAATCCGTTGACACAAGACAACTGACGAGGCTTCAGCATAAGATCGACGAACAATATACTCAACATAATTCAATTTGTGCCTAGGATCAAGAACCAATGCAATGAATATCAAAATATTAACATTCGTAACATTTGACCAATACTTGTCAAACTTACCCTTCATTTGCAAGGCCATATTCTTAAGGCCCTCATTCTCACTGTTAGTATAATCAGAAATCTCATAACCGATATCATACATATGTTCAACAAGAGAATTACCCGTCACATATCGAGAACCGGATAATTTCAATGTAGCTTCATAAAAAATACCAAGAAAAGGCAAGAAACAAGAAACTCTATCCCATTCCATATCATCGGGTGCACCACCCACCTTCCTAAGTTCCTTAGTATAAGGAGTATACTTAGTTTTCAAATTCTTAAAAGCCTTCCTAAACTCCAAAGCTGTCTTAAGCATCAAATAAGTGGAATTCCATCTCGTTTCAATGTCCAAACAAACAAGGATTTACTTTTCAAGTTTTCTTCTTCAACACAAGACTTAAACTTCTGAAGCCTAGAAGGAGAGGACCTCACATATTTTACTGCAGCACGGACTTTAACAATAGCAACATCAACCTCTTTCAAACCATCTTTGACAACCAAATTCAAAATATGTGCTGCACACCTCATATGTAAAAATTCTGCATCTAACACACATCCATCCCATAATTTAGCAAATTTTTTCAAGTATCTTATTACTACATCATTTGAACTAGCATTATCAACAGTCACAGTCAAAATCTTCTTCAGACCCCATGCTAGCAAACATTTTTCGACACTCTTACCAATAAAGTCTCCAGAATGACCACCAACTTGACAAAAGTTAATGATTCTCTTATGCAATTTCCAATTATCATCAATAAAATGAGCAGTGAGACACATATATGATAAATTTTGACTAGAAGTCCATGTGTCAGTGGTAAGAGAAACCCTTGAAGTGAAATTCTCAAAAAACTTCTTTAAAGTTTCTACCTTTTCAATATAAAGTGAATAACAATCTCTCGTAACAGTAGGACGTGATGGAAGAATAAAATCAGGAATAGCAACCTTGCAAAACAAGATAAAACCCCCTCGTTCAACGAATGAAAAAGGCAACTCATCAATAATCAACATCCTCACAAGAGCCCTTCTAATCTCATTCTGATCATACCGCCATAACTTAGGAATATTAATAGTCTCAACACTCCCATCACTGTTAACTTTTATTCTAGATTCAAAATCCAAGATGGTTTGCCTTTTATCCAAGTTAAAAGGAGCTTTCTTACACCTATCAGTGTGACGAGAAATTACATTAGTTCCATTTTTAGCCGAACAACTAATCAAAGACGAACAATAAGAACATTTTTCATGATCTTTATCACCACAAATTTCAATAAAATGTTCCCAAGCACCTGATTTTTTTTTCCTTGTGGTCGCTCCTTTAGAAACTTCTGTGGAGCTGCTGGTGCGTTTCTTCTTTTTCTTCTTCTGTGTTTGAGTCTCTGCCACTGCCATCATCACTATCTCAGGCTCTACATCTTTGGAAGTGATATCGATCAAATGATCATCTTTGTATCCCCACACCGTGATTGTGACATACTCGTATTAAAAAATTAGACAACATCAATTAAATTACATAAATATTTACGTAAAAAGGAAATCAATTTGGTCAAAATATTTACAGAAATCAATTAAATTACGGAAATATTTACGGTGTTATCATTCTGCAATTCATTCCAGTATGGAATGAGTAAATAATCAAGCTCCAAGATGACGGAAAAAAATGAAAAAATGACATACTGGAATGAAAAAATTCATTACAATGTAAATTACTGGAAGAGAAAAAATGACAGATAAAATGACACTGAAAATATGACAGAAAAATCACGAACTTGTACAATCGATGCCACAAATTCTAACTTCAGTTCTTTTCTAACTTCGTAATCAAAGGCTTTAAAAGGTCTCTGCAGTGGAATATTTTTTATGTGCAGTATGATTTCTTGGTCGGTCGCTTTTCTAGATGAGAGGTTTTTTAACTCTGCCAGGTCAAAAGGTAGAATTGACTCAAGTTGGAGAGGAAATACAGCACCTAGAGAACAACCTGCGCGAATGCCGGCGTACCATACCCTTTGACTAATGGACCGGGCGTGGCGAAGAGAAAGAAATCGAATGGATTGAACAGAAAAATGACATCCAGTAAAGAGAAATTGGGAGGGTGTGGAGGAAAAGAGGGATTACTGGAGGTCTAAAAAAAAAAAGCAAATCGATGAACTTACAATGAACCGGTAGATTATTTTCCGTCTGAATTCGTCCGGATGGCGGACGGGGGACAATGAAGTGCTGAGCTGCGGGTTGAAGTGAACAGCTGCGGCTGATTGCTGAAGCCTGAAGAAGTGCAGCGGTGGAAAAAAACCAAAGAAAGAAACCCTATTTAGTTTACTACTTAACTATTATATTTATATATGTATATATATATATATATATGTGTGTGTGTGTGTGTCGGGTCGGGTACCCGGTCCAAGAAATATTCTCGGCCCATACCCGGACCCGAATTTAGTTTCTTTTTCCGGGTCGGGTACCCGGCCCGAAATATTTTTAAAATTTATAAAAATACCCGGTAAATTTACCTCGGGTCGGCGGGTAGTCGGGTCGGGTAGTTCAGATCGGGTTTTTATGAACACCCCTACCCTCAAGGGCCAGTCCTCATTCCATTCATCCAAGAGACCTCCGTATCCTCCTCGAGGTGGAAAGAAGTTCAGGACGGCATCAACGATTACCAATGCAGCGAAGAAGTGTTATAATTGTGGACGCCCAGGACATGTTCGGCGCGATTGCGCTCCTTCCGTGACCTGTTTTGAATGTGGGCAAGAAGGACATCGGGTGACTTTTTGCGGAAATGCGACTAGATCGTTTGGGGCTCGCACTTCAGCACAAGTTCCTAAAGAGATGAGTGTGAACCCGACATAGCAGAGTGGTCTTCAACAGCAAAATTTTGGAAAAAGAGAAGCATCCAGTGCTGGGTCCGTTCTTCCGCGCTTTTATGAGATGAGAAGATCTGATGATCAGAACACTGTTGTTGCATCACGTATGATTCAGATTCTTTTGCAACCAGTTAGTGTCTTATACGATTCAGGAGCTACGCATTCTTTCATATCATTGAACTGTGTTAATCATTTGAAAATCTCGTGTTTGCATGATTGTGAACCTTATGTTGTAAGTCTGCCGAGCGGTGAGAGAATTGTGGGAAATCTATAAGCTAGGAATTTCCTTGTGTCTATAGGAGGGATGGATTGGCCGCCAAATCTTATTGTGATCGACATCCATGGCGACGATTTAATTCTTGGAGACGATTTGCTCAATCATCATGGGGCTATTTTGAGTTATCGGAAGAGAGTTATCTCGATTATTGCTGATGACGAATCTGAACACTTATTTGAAGGATGGACACCAGGAAGCTCAGGGAAAGTAATCAAAGCCATGAAAGTGATTAAATTGCTGAAACATGGTTGCACCAGGTTTTGGTGTTATGCCATGAAGAAGGAAGAAGGAGTAAAGCTCTCATCTATTCCAGTGGTGAACGAATTCTCAGATTTATTCCCTAACGAACTACCTGGATTACCTCCACGTAGAGCTGTAGAGTTAAATATCGAATTGGAACCAGGAGCTGTACCTATTTCCAGAGCACCATACTGTATGGCGCCAACCGAGCGAGTTAAAGAAACATCTTGAGGAATTGTTGCAGAAGGGTTACTATAACACCCCGAGATATTCGGAATAATTACAGCGCCGTAAACCCTTTATATAAGAATTTAAAAGGCTAATTTGAAAAATGTAGAAATACTACAAAAGTACCACTAAAATTTAAAATACAAAACCAGTTCAAACAGTTCAAATGAGTCCATTATTACAAGCGTCTCAAAACATCACAAGACACGCGTACTCGAGTACTGAAAATAAACCAGAAAGACAAGGCAACAACAATTAACATCACTGAGACCCTTCATTGTCATGTCGGTACTGTGGCTGCTTCCCCGCTCCTCGGCTACCTGAACATCAAAACAAATGTTCACCCTCGAAGGGGTTAGAAAAACGATGCTAGTACAAGTATCATAATACACAAATCGAATATGCAACCACAATGCATAATAAAATACACGATACGGACTTCCGCTACCGGAATCCAACAATGCGAATCCACATGATTCCATCAACACAATATGGATACTCCATCGATCCAGCGCCCTCAGCATAGATCCCAAGATGATCTCTTCGGACCAACACGAGGTGGACATCCGATCCAGAGCCCTCAGCATAGATCGCTCGATCCCTACGGATCAACACAACATACACAAATACAACGCATGCATGCATATATGCAAAATTGCTATGTCCATCAACATGAACATACGAGTAATCGATAACGAATATCATGATAATTCAACGAATAATAATATCATGTTCAACAACATGAACAAACAGTAGGCATGATCAAAATCATCAATACTAATAAATTTCAAACTACGATACTTGCCTCAAATATGGCAAGAATTAAATACTCCAACGAATGTCAATGCGTCCGAAGGTCGCCACCCCTCGATCGATCACCTTGTACAAGGGAAATAACAAGGAATTGAACACACCTCTCGAAACTAATGCACGAGCACCGAACGTCCTAAGTTATAATCGAGTTATCATTAACGAATGGCCAGTTCTCGGTTCTACTCCCCGACGAACACTAGGTTTGGATAATGACATGCATATTCAAGAGATCATAATGGGGCACAATGCCGTAATCTACAATTCCAAGGATATTTATCATACCATTAAACTCCATACTTTAATTCCGATTATCCACTCAAATGCTCGATTCGGTTGATTCAACGATGCGTAACGAGATAATCAAGTTCAATCTAGTTCTAGGTTAATCCACCCCTACGATTCTTGTTCTTCCGCGAATAGTTCTTCTTATCAAGTTCCACATTCAAAGTGATTGTCCCAAAAATCCTACCTAGTACTAATCATCCATATGTAGATTAACAAAGAATTCTTTTTAAGGTAAGAATTATTCCCTCCACAATCACCTTCTTGAATTCATCTTACATAGGGGTAAGCCTTAATAAGTTGTTCATCAAAAGAGTATTTTGAAAGCATCATCAAGGTGTGTTCATCTCAGAAAACTCCATTCTTATAATTGGTAAACATTATGGTTCAACTAACAACAATGGAAACCTTAATTCACCCAATATAATCCTCCTAAACATGGTGCTAGATTCACTACGACATAACGAGTTCAATAATCTCTATGAAAAGATCACAATATACCTATGAACATAATCTCCATCTTGGTGTAGAGTTAACATACCTCAGAGAAGAGAAGAACAATGAAAAACTTGAAGAAACTCTTCACCGGAAGCTTGGACATCAATCGTGCTTTGGAAATAGGTGCGGCTCCAGGCTCTAATTCGATATTAAACTCTACTTCTCTCCGCGGAGGTAACCCAAGTAGTTCATTAGGGAATACGTCTGAGAATTCGTTCACAACTGGAATAGATGAGAGCTCTACTCCTTCTTCTTTCTTCATGGTATAACACCAAAATCCGTGACAATCCTGCTTTAGCAATTTAACTGCTTTCATAGCTTTGATCAATTTTATTGAGCTTCCCGGGCTCCATCCTTTGAATAAATGTTCAGATCCGTCATCAGCAATGATCGAAATAACTCTCTTCCGGTAATTCAAAATAGCCCCATAACGATTGAGCCAATCGTCCCCGAGAATTAAATTGTCACCATGGATGTCGACCGCAATAAGTTTTGATGGCCAATCTCTCCCTCCTATAGACATAGGGAAATATCTAATTTCCCACAATTCTCTATCCTCTCGGTAAACACACAACATAAGGTTTACAATCATGTACACATGAGATTTGCAAACGATTAACACAGTTCAATGATATAAAAGAATGCGTAGCTCCTGAATCGAATAAGACACTAACTGATTGCAAAAGGATCTGAATCGTACCTGATGCAACAGCAGTGTTCTGATCATCTGACTTCCTCATCTCGTACAAGCACGGAGGAATGGACCCAGCACTGGACGCCTCTCGTTTCCCGACATTCTGCTGCTGAAAACCACTTTGATGTGTCTAGTTCACACTTTTCTCTTTCAGAACTGGTGCTGGAGTGCGAGTACCAAATGATCTAGTCACATTTCCGCAAAAATTCGCACGGTGCCCTTCTTGCCCACATTCAAAATAGGTCACAGAAGGAGCGGAGCAATCACGCTGAACATGCCCTGCTCGACCACAGTTATAACACTTCTTTGATGCGTCTGAAACCGCTGATGTTGTCTGGAACTTCTTTCTGCCTCGGGAAGGATATGGAGGTTTCCTAGATGAATGAAAAGGGGACTGGCCATTGCGGGGCCCACTACTCTTGTTCTCCGTGAAGTTGCCAGACACTTTTTGCTTCTTGGCTTCCGTCGATTTCTCTACCGCCGCCTCTTTCATGTCGTAGGCATGTGCTTTGTCCTAATACTGTCGCAAGGTAGTACATTCAAATCCGGACATATATTGCTGAATCTCAGGCTTCATCCGCATGCTTAAATGGAAAATCTTCTCCGCCTCAGTCCAGTGTCGCACACAGGTCAACTGGTGATTAAAAGTCTTAATCATGTCTGTCATAGATGCCTCTAGATTTTGCAGTGAGAAAAAACTCTCGGACTCTAGACTCTCTAACCGGGCAAGGACAATATTGTGCTTCCATCATCAATTTGAATTATGTCCAGTCAGCATGATGATCCTCAGGTCGAATGGCCTCCCACCAGTCGAAAGCTTCCCCAGTCAGAAAGTACTGAGCAATCGGGACTTTGCGGTCATCGAGGCAGTTGATTCCCGCAAATATCTTCTCTAACTCATTCACCCAGTGATCCCAAGTAAGCATCTCTGCAGAACCGTCAAATTTTGGTGGGTGCAATTTGACCACCTCCGTAAGCCACTTGTCTCCCCAATTATCCTCGTTGCGCTATTGGCCCATTGTCGTCTGCATGCAGTCAACTACCTGAGCAAACTGGGTCATCTGAGCGACCACCTGTTGAAGCACTCCCGGCATGTTAGGATTCGCGTCATCATTTAATGATTCCTGTTGTCCTCCGGAATGGGAATCAGTTCGATTGTTCGATGCATCCGGGGTGGATGCTGAATCTTCCTGTCTCGCATTATCACATCCGCATCCACGACCGCGTCCATGTACACGACCTCCTCTCAACATACTGTAAACACAAATACTCAATATCTAGGGTAAAATCTTCTAAAAGAAAGTCCGTCAATATTCACAAAACACAATTAAATAAAACGGTAGTATATGAGATTAGGAAACTTATAACCACGGTCCATATGACGACGCTGGTTGAGCAGTGATGTTATAAACAATAAATCGAACAATGTCAACAGACCCAACTAAAACCCGACTGCCAAAATAGCCATGAATCTTAGCTCTGATGCCATATTCTGTAACACCCCGAGATATTCGGAATAATTACAGCGCCGTAAACCATTTATATAAGAATTTACAAGGCTAATTTGAAAAAAATATAGAAATACTACAAAAGTACCATTAAAATTTAAAATACAAAACCAGTTCAAACATTTCAAATGAGTCCATTATTACAAGCGTCTCAAAACATCACAAGACACGCGTATTCGAGTACTGAAAATAAACCAGAAAGACAAGGCAACAACAATTAACATCACAGAGCCCCTTCGTCGTCATGTCGGTACTGTGGCTGCTTCCCCGCTCCTCGGCTACCTGAATATCAAAACAAATGTCCACCCCCGAAGGGGTTAGCAAAACGATGCTAGTACAAGTATCATAATACACAAATCGAATATGCAACAACAATGCATAATATAATACACGATATGGACTTCCGCTACCGGAATCCAACAATGCGAATCCACATGATTCCATCAACACAACATGGGTATTCCATCGATCCAGCGCCCTCAGCATAGATCCCAAGATGATCCCATCGGACCAACATGAGGTGGAAAAACCCGTCCAATGATCTAGCGTCCTCAGCATAGATCCCAAGATGATCCCGTCGGACCAACACGAGGTGGACATCCGATCCAGCACCCTCAGCATAGATCGCTCGATCCCTTCGGATCAACACAACATACACAAATACAACTTATGCATGCATATATGCAAAATCGCTATGTCCATCAACATGAACATACGAGTAATCGATAACGAATATCATGATAATTCAACGAATAATAATCCCATGTTCAACAACATGAACAAACAGTAGGCATGATCAAAATCATCAATATTAATAAATTTCAAACTACGATACTTGCCTCAAAGATGGCAAGAATTAAATACTCCAACGAATGTCAATGCGTCTTAAGGTCGCCGCCCCTTGATCGATCACCTTGTACAAGGGAAATAACAAGAAATTCAACACACCTCTCGAAACTAACGCACGAGCACCAAACACCCTAAGTTATAATCGAGTTATCATTAATGAATGTTCGGTTCTCGGTTCTACTCCCTGACGAACACTAGGTTTGGAAAATGGCGTGCATATTCAAGAGATCATAATGGGGCACAATGCCGTAATCTACAATTCCAAGGTATTTATCATACCATTAAACTCCATACTTTAATTCCGATTATCCATTCAAATGCTTGGTTCGGTTGATTCAACGATGTATAACGAGATAATCATGTTCAATCTAGTTCTAGGTTAATTCACCCCTATGATTCTTGTTCTTCCGCGAATAGTTCTTCTTATCAAGTTCCACATTCAAAGCGATTGTCCCAAAAATCCTACCTAGTGCTAATCATCCATATATAGATTAACAAAGAATTCTTTTTAAGATAAGAATTATTCCTTCCACAATCACCTTCTTGAATTCATCTTACATAGAGGTAAGCCTTAATAAGTTGTTCATCAAAAGAGTGTTTCGAAAGCATCATCAAGGTGTGTTCATCTCAGAAAACTCCATTTTTATAATTGGTAAAGATCATGGTTCAACTAATAACAATGGAAACCTTAATTCACCCAATATAATCCTCCTAAACATGGTGCTGGATTCACTATGACATAACGAGTTCAATAATCTCTATGAAAACCTCACAATATATCTAAGAACATAATCTCCATCTTGGTGTAGAGTTAACATGCCTCAAAGAAGAGAAGAACAATGAAAAACTTGAAGAAACTCTTCACTGGAAGCTTGGACATCAATTCACGAGGTCTATGCTTCTCAAAAATCGGCTAAGATGATGATATGAGAGATAAATAGTGATGGATGGTCTCGAGATTATGAAAATCGGCCAAGGTGTGAGGAAGAAATGAAATAGGGGTTGAGGTCTATAAATAGATTTCTGATCGTTACGCACGTTACCAATAATCCATTAGGTACGTAAAAGGCTTAGCATACGCTATACTCAATCCTTAGCGTACGCTAACATCTGGCAAAATCTCACTGACCTGTTTCTGGAACTCACTTACGTACGTTATCATACCGGTTTATGTACGTAATCGCTAGGACCTTAGCATACATTAATAATCCACCTTAGCGTGCGTTAAGGCCGTTGACTTGCTTAGATGGAAAGCCGTCCAGGTTAACGCGGAGCATCTCATGAATCTCCATTGGGGGCCCCACGACGACCCTTGTCTGATCTCGACTTGACTAAGCTTACGTATGTTAAGCTTAACATATAACATACATTATATTGCAGTCGTACCGTATACTAAGATCATCACCTAGCGTACGTTATGTCGTGCAGAACCATGCATGCAAAATGTTGGAGATACAAAAACGTAAGGATACGAATACGGGAAACCAATCATCGATTAATAACGTCACAAAGTCGAATATTACCAGTTCGAATACAAGATAAATATATAATAATGGGAAAATTACAGCCAACTACCCTATTAGATGCCCTCTTTACACTTTAGTCCCTATTGTTTCATAAATTACAGCGAAGGACCAAAATCTGAATTGGTGTTGACTTCTATTAAAAAGACGAAAATGCCCCTCTATTTACTTGAATAAAACATTCCTTTTAAAATACATTTCATATTAAACAAATAGATTATAAGTTATTAAAGTGTTTGGCTAATACATTTCTTTTAAAAAATATTCTTTTTTCAGAAAATAATTTTTTGAAATATAATTTTTCGAGAAAATATATTTTTTTGCAAAAATATTTTATTTTATTTTTTTCAGAAAACAATTTTATTTTGAAAAAACAATATTTTTCAAGAAAATAATTTTATTTTGAAAAAATATTATTTTGCCAAAAATATTTTCCTCGAGAAAATATTTTTTATTTTTTGAAAAAATATTTTTTTATTTTTTCAGAAAATAATTTTATTTTTGAAAAAATAATATTTTTTCAGAAAATAATTTAATTTCGAAAAATATTATTTTGCCAAAAATTAACTTTTTCTTGAAAATATTTTTAATTTTTGAAAAAATATTTTTTTATTTTTTCGAAAATAGTTTTATTTTTTTGAAAAAATAATATTTTTTACAGAAAATAATTTTATTTCGAAAAAATATTATTTTGCCCAAAAATAATTTTTTCTCCAGAAATTTTTTTTTTATTTTTCGAAAAAATAAAAATTCCATAAAATAATATTTTTTTCAAAAAGATAATTTTTTCCCATAAAATAATTTTTTTTTATTTTTCCGAAAAATAATATTTTTTTTCCAGAAAATACTTTCTTTTTTGGAAAAAATATTTTTTTTTTAGAAAGTTTGAAAATTTATTATACTGAAGTCCAAAAGTGTTATATATATTACAATGAGGTCGAGCATGTGCCACCCACGTGAGGCCAAAAATAAATGGATAAACAAGAAATGGAAAAATAAAAGGGCAAATTCGGAATATCAGTACTATCTCTCCAGTGACATCATCTGAAAATTTGACTTTTGTCCTTCGTTGTAAATATAGTTTTTGGATAGTGCAAAATTTGTCCTCCATTGTAATATCTGAAATAATAGAGACCAAACTGTAATTAGATCATCTAAAAAGGTAGTCAGATGTAAATCGCCCATAAAATAATTATCCGGGCATTACAGTTACATTCAACCTAGTGTTTCTCCTTGGGGTGTGCCCGTCCTTTTTGTTCGTAAGAAAGATGGATCCCTCCGATTGTGCACTGGTTACAGGGAGCTTAACAAGATGACAATCAAGAATAAATACCCATTACCTCGGATCGATGATTTATTTGATCAACTGCAGGGGGCGACGGTATTCTCAAAGATCGACTTCAGATCAGGATACCATCAGTTGAGGATTAATGAATCCGATATACCGAAATCCACTTTCAGATCCCAGTATGGGCACTATGAGTTTGTGGTGATGCCATTTGGACTTACTAATGCTCCTGCGGTGTTTATGCAATTGATGAATTGGGTATTCTTAGAATACTTGGATAAATTCGTGGTTGTTTTCATTGATGACATCTTGATCTATTCGAAGGATCCAGAAGAGCATGCAGAACATTTGCGTATTGTTTTGAGTACTTTGATGAATGAACAGCTTTATGCAAAACTTTCCAAATGCGAGTTCTGGCTGAAGGAAGTAATGTTCCTTGGACACGTGATATCAACCGACGGAGTACAAGTAGACCCGAACAAAGTTGAGGCAATCTTGGAGTGGGAATCTCCTAAGAACGTGAAGGAGGTCCGAAGTTTCTTAAGACTTGATGGGTATTATCGCCGTTTTGTGGAGGGATTTTCCAAAATTGCTCGTCCGCTTACTCAGCTGTTACAGAAGACTCAGAAATTCGTGTGGGACGAGAAATGTCAGACTAGTTTTGATGAACTTAAGAGAAGACTGACAACGGCGCCAATGTTATCACTACCAGATGGAACTGATGGGTTCATGGTTTATAGCGATGCTTCAAATCAGGGTCTGGGTTGCGTGTTGATGCAGAAGGATAAGGTGATTGCCTATGCCTCTCGACAGTTGGAACCGTATGAGGTTAACTACCCGACACATGATTTAGAGTTAGCAGCCGTTGTCTTTGCCCTGAAGATTTGGCGACATTATTTGTACGGCACCCACTATCAGATCTTCACAAATCACAAGAGTCTCAACTATATTTTCATTCAGAAGGAATTAAACATGAGACAGAGGAGATGGCTGGAATTGATCAAAGATTACGACCTGGAAATTCTTTATCATCCAGGCAAGGCGAACGTGGTAGCTGATGCACTGAGCCGAAAACCTAATTCTATTCGAATGTTGGAAGCGCTTACGTCCTAGTCCAGCATTCAATGAGAATTGATTTGTGAAGGAATTAAAGTATGGTCGCAAGAAGTCCAAGGGCAACTGTGTATGATGGAATTAACTTCGTCGTTAATCGAAGAAATCAAGTCTAAGCAGTTGGATGATTCTCTGATTTTTTGGTTACGTGATGAAGTGAACAAAGGAAAGGCCCCAGGATTCGTGATACATAATGATGGAGTTCTGAGATTCCAGAGTCGACTTTGCGTCCCCGATGACGATGCTTTGAAACAGACGATCATGAAGGAAGCTTACAGTGTGCCATATTCTATTCATCCGGGCACCAGTAAGATGTATAAGGACCTAAAGCAAAATTTCTGGTGGGGAAATATGAAGAGAGACGTAGCGGAATACGTCTCGAAGTGTTTAACTTGTCAATGGGTTAAGATTGAACATCAGCAACCTGCCGGAATGTTGAAGCAACTTCCGATTCCTGAATGGAAGTGGGAGGATATATCAATGGACTTTATCACCAATATGCCAAGGACCAGAATAGGGATGAACATGATTTGGGTGATAGTTGATCGTCTAACGAAGTCAGCTCACTTTATGGGTATTAAGGATACATGGGGACCATAGAAGCTGGCATGGGTGTTTATTGCGGAGATAGCCCGATTGCATGATACTCCGAAGACCATTATTTCCGATCAGGATGGTCGTTTTGTGTCACACTTTTGGAAGGCAGTTCATAAAGCCTTCGGAACCGAGCTGAACTTTAGCACATCTTATCTTCCTCAGATGGGCGGACAGTCCGAAAGGACTATTCAGACAATGGAAGATATACTAAGGGCTTGTGCCTTAGATTGGTCGACTGATTGGGAGGTTCATTTGTCGTTGATTGAATTCACCTACAACAATAGTTGGCATACTTCCATTAAGATGGCACCGTTTGAAGCGTTGTACGGAAGAAGATGCAGGGCACCCCTGTGTTGGGACGATTCATATGACTTGATTGGGACAGAACCAGAAGTGATAGTTCAGACTCAAGAGAAGGTAGCTCTTATTTGTGAAAGGCTGTTGACTGCCCAAAATTGACAAAAGTCTTCTACAGATGTGTGTCGTAGCTCATTAGAGTTTGAAATTGGGGACCACGTGCTCTTAAAGGTTTCTCCCACTCGGGGAATTTTCCGTTTTGGGAAGAAAGGGAAGCTGAGTCCGAGATATATCGGACCATTAGAGATCCTCGAAAGAGTTGGGGAGTTGGCGTACAGGTTGGCCTTACCGTCATCACTGAGTCACATTCATAATGTGTTCCACGTGTCCCAATTACGGAGATATGCACCAGATCCCAGTCATATCATCGATTTTAGCGAGATTGAAGTGGCTAATGATAGCACGTTCGAAGAGAAGCCAATCAAGACACTCGAGAGTCAAGTTAAACAATTGAGGAATAAATCAATATCCTTGGTTAACGTTCAGTGGTCTCGACATGGAGTCGAAGAAGCAACTTGGAAGACTGAAGAAAGTATGAAGTCGAGATACCCGGAATTATTTCCGTCTTAAGTTTCGGGATGAAACTTCCTCTTAGAGGGGTAGTATGTAATGCCCAGCTAATTATGGTGTATTTACCTATATTCGAACTTGTAACATTTGATTATGTGGTATTATTAATCAAAGTGTGGTGTCCCATATTCGTATCCCTGCATTTTCGAGTTTCCAACGCATTCATCAATGCATGCATCTACACGACTTAACGTATGCTAGAAGTTGAGCATAACGTATGCTAAGTGTTGAATATAACGTACGTTATAGTTGTAGCATAGCGTACGTAAGCTTCAGTCATGGGCAGATCGGATAAGGTCGGCATGTGGGGGCCAGAGGGAGATTCACCGAGATTGCCCCGCGTGAACCTGGATGGCTTTTCGTACATGGCTTAACGTACGTTAGACATGGGTGTTAGCGTGCACTATGTACATGGTTTTACGTAAGTAAAGGCCTTGTATAACGTACGTAATAGAAGCCAGAATTTGAGGCAGTGATTTCTGCCAGACGCTAACGTACGCTAAAGTTTTAGGATAGCGTACGCTAATGCCATAACGTACGTAAGGCTTTGTCCTTAACGTACGTAACGCGTTAAAATCTATTTATAGACCTCAACCTCCATTTCATTTTCACCTCACCTTTTGGCCGATTTTCGTAACCTGAGAACTCCCCAGCACCATAAATCTCTCATATCGTCATCTCACCTCGAACTGGAGGATCGTAGACCCTTGAGGATTGGTGTTCAAGCGCCCGGTGTTGAGTTTCACCAAGTATTCATTGTTCTTCTTTATATTGAGGTATGTTGATTCTTCACCAACTTGATTTCATGTTCTTGATGATGTTTTGAACCTGTTTATGAGATTTCCAAGTTCGTTATTATCGTGAGGAGTCTAGCACCATGTTTTTAAAAGTATGGAATCCGGTTATACCTTGCTTCTCCTTCGTTGTTAAGATTATTAATCGAACCTTGACGGATAAAACCCTAGGATGTAGTGTCCTAAGTTTGTTATGAATTATGAGCATGATTCTAGTGAGGTTCTGAGATTACAAGATGTTCCACCGATGATAATTCTTGTTTACATAGAAGTGATTGATTTGACAATATTCTTCTTGTTCATGCTTGAAATGAATCGGCTATGTCGATTGAATCAAACCCGGGTCACCGTAGTATCGTTACCTTGCGAAGTAGACTTAGTATGCTTGTATCTTGAATCGCACTTTTGATATGAATTGTAAAAGTTGAACCATATATGAATTGTAAAAGTTGAACCATATATGAATTGGGAGTCGAAATCAATATTGAAGATGACTTGTATATCCATGAATCCGTAGACATTGACATTTCACCTTCGATATGGTCATTCGACTCATATGAAATATATCATTATTCCGGCTTAGCTTTCATCGAGTAGACTAACCGTGAACCGGCCTTACGTTAATGTTAACTCGATTATGACTTAGGACGTTCGGTGCTCATACGTTAGTTTCGAGTAATATGTTGAATTCCTTGTTATTTCTTTTGAACAAGGTCCGAGCCTTGCAAAGTGATCGATCGAGGGGCGGCGACCTTCGGACGTGTTGACAGTCGTTGGAGTATTTAATTCTTGCCATCTTTAAGGCAAGTATCGTAATTTGACTATTGGTTTAATGTTGATGATTTTGATCATGCATATTGTTATTCATATTGTTGAGCATGAGATCATTCAAGTTGAATTGTCATGATGTCGATCAGGTTATTGATTCATATGATGTTCATGTTGATGGACATATCGATTTGCATATTTGTATGCATAGCTGTACTGTATATGTTGTATTGATCCGATGGGATCGTGTGATCTATGCTGAGGGCGCTGGATCAGTTGTCCACCTCGTGTTGGTCCGATGGGATCATTTTGGGATATATGTTGAGGGCGCTGGATCATTGGACGGGTTTTCCACCTCGTGTTTGGTCCGACGGGATCATCTTTGGATCTATGCTGAGGGCGCTGGATTATTGGATTACCCTGCATTGTGTTGATGAAATCATGTGTATTCGCATCATTTGGATTCCGGTAGAGGAAGTCCGTGTTTATATTTTGCTATGCATCGTTGTTGCATATCTGATTTTGTATATTATGATACTTGTACTAGCATTGTTTTGCTAACCCCTGTGGTGGTGGATATTTTTTTTTGATGTTCAGGTAGCCGAGGAGCGGGGAAGCAATCACAGTACCGACATGATGATGATGTGGCTCAGTGATGTTATCCGTTGTTTTGTTCTATTATTCTGGTTTGGTTTTTAGTACTCGAGTACGTGTGTTTCTTTTGATGAATTGTGAAGTCTTTAATAAATGGATTGTTTCGGGTTGTTTGGATGATTAAACCGATTATTAAATTATTCCTTTTGGTGGTATTTTCATATAGTTCAACATTTCTTTTAAATTAGCCTTGTAAATTATTATATAAAGGTTTTACGGCACTGTAATTATTCCGAATATCTCGGGGTGTTACATGTGTGCCGCGCGGTCCCGACCTGTGTGTGCGAGCGGTGCCGAGCGGTCCCAGCCTGGGCCTGCCGTGCGGTCTGGAGTAACGGATCCGGCTGTCAGGAATGGTTCTTGGGACCGCGGTCCAGGCCACTTCCGGACCCGTTTCGGCCTCGTTTTCTTTGTGTATTATGAGAAATTTGTTTTCCATTTTACCCGGTTCGATGTTTTGGCGCTCGGAACTTTATAACTTATCGATAGTCTATATTTAGTACATTTTATATATTATATGTGCTATAGAATGCTTAAATAGTTAACGCATCATGGTTGGTATAGCCATACTAGATCAATTAGATTGATGATTCGATTATGGTTGTAATATTCATAATACGACTTGTATGCCGTGCCTTCTTATTATCTTGTTGTAATTTCTCTTCTCATCTTACTCCCCTCGAATGTAACTCGAGGTTTCTATTACAAAATGTAAAGATATAGTTTAGAATAGTTCTAGCTATAAAAGGAAGACGAAGGAGACGAGCAACTTACAAGGAATTCAAGAAGAAAGGCGTTATCGAAGATTACACCGATCGACCTATTAATATAACGAATATCATAATAGGTTCTATTGCTATACCACACCACACCTAATTATTCATGTGAATGTATGAGATGCATCATATTTACATTGCATATGATTGTATGAGATGCATCATATTTAAATTAGCATATGATTGTTATGAGATGCATCATATTTATTTTATTTGCTTAATAATCGTTATTACCAAATAAATCAAACTCATTAAAACTTTTACATGTATGAGATACATGGAAATAATTTTGAGATAATCAATTTTGATAAAATAGTTTTATTAAATCAATTGATATGAAACATAAGTCTCAAGAGCCAACCATTTCAAAAAAATCGTCAAACTTTCGATCATTTCTAATATGGGTCTGCCAAAGCAGGACGTGTGTGGATTTTATCTTAAGGAGGTGAGATGAATAAACAAGCTTATACATATATTTTAAATGGTTAAGACTTATATAGGTTATACAAAATGGTTTTGGACTTATGGCTTATTTGGAATTAATACGATTAAAACGACATAAGATGTCATCCCAAATGATGATCTAAAACATTTTTTAATTACAGGGGACATGCCAAAGCTGTGTCTGTGGTTATTTGATCGTTAGATTATAATTTATATATGTGTATGTGATACATAATATTTGAGACTAACATGTTGACATAAGATGTCATCTCTATTGATAAAAAACTAAACTTCTTTTATTTGCGAGGGACATGCCAAAGCTATGCTTGCATTTACTTGATCATTAGATTTTAAAATCAATATGTCTCACGAATAACTTTGCATATTAATATTGTAGAATCAATGGCATCAATCAATACAAACTCGTTGCGATCAATTCTTGACAAAGAAAAACTTTCTGGCACTAATTACCTTGATTGGTCAAGGAACTTGAGGATTGCTCTCAAAGATGAAAAGAAGCAGTACATTCTGGAAAATCCAATTCATGATGAACTGGAATCAACCGCCATTAAAGCTCAAAAAGATGATTATAATAAGCATATGAATGATTCTTTGGATGTGGCATGCCTTATGCTAGCAATCATGAACTCGGAGCTGCAAATACAGTTCGAGGACATGGAAGCTCATGAAATGATGGGTCAGCTTAAGGAAATGTTCCAAGAGGAAGCCCGTCAGGAGAGGTTTGCCACTACGAAGACATTGAATGGTTGTAAAATGTCTTCAGGTACTTTTATGAGTGCTCATGTCCTTAAGATGAAGGGCTACATTGAGTATCTTGAAAGTCTAGGATCTCCTATCAGTCAGGAACTCGCTACAGATATGATCTTAGCATCACTGCCTTCAGAGGACGATCAGTTTGTAGTAAACTTCAACATGCACAACATGGAGAAAACTATTACTGAGTTGCATGGGATGTTAAAACAAACTGAGACAAATATTAAGAAAGTTGTTCCTAATGTGTTAATGGTTCAAAAGAAATGGAATAAAAATAAAGGGAATAAGATGGCCCCGAAAGAAAGGTAAAAAGAAAATGTTGCCTAAACCCAAACCCAAACCTTTCAAGAAGTCATCGAAACAACCCAAAGAGGGGACTTGCTACCACTGCAATAAACTGGTCATTGGAAAAGGAATTGCAAGGTCTACCTGGAAGAAATGAGGAAATGGAAGAGCGGTGAGACTGCTGCTTCAGGTATTCTTGTTATAGAAGTCAATTTATATACTTCTTCATCATGGCTATTAGATACCGGTAGTGAAGTTCACATTTGTGTGAATGCGCAGGGGCTGCGAAAGAGTAGACAACTGGAAAAAGGTGAAATGGACCTACGTGTTGGAAATAAAGCAAGAGTTGCTACTATTCCGTAGGGACTTATGATATGAAACTACCAAGTGGACTTGTATTGGAACTTAATAATTGTTATTGCGTTCCTGCTATGGGTAGAAACATTATATCAGTTGCTTGCCTTAATTTGGAAGGTTATAACTTTACTATTGAGAAAAGTGTCATGTCCATATTTAATAAAGGTATTTTTTATGGAGATGCCTTGATGAGTGAGAGATTATATCCCATAAATCTTGAAAGTTCCAAATCTGTCTATAACTTGAATGTTAAAAGACTTAAATCAAATGATTTAAACCAAACATATTTATGCCATTATCGTTTGGGCCATATAAACAAGAAACGTATAACCAAATTCCATAAAGATGGAATCTTGGAGACATTTGATTTAGAATCATATGATACATGCGAATCTTGCTTATTAGGCAAATTGACCAACACTCATTTCACGGGTCATACTGAGAGAGCTGCAGATTTATTGGGCTTAATACATACTGATGTATGTGGGCCAATGAATACAAATGCTAGAGGAGGTTTCCAATACTTCATAACGATCACGGATGACTTAAGCAGATTCGGATATATCTACTTAATGAGTCATAAGTCTGAATCGTTTACGAAATTCAAGAAATTTCAAAATGAAGTACAAAATCAGTTAGGCAAAACTATTAAAGCACTACGATTGGATCGTGGTGGTGAATATTTGAGCCATGAATTTGATGATCATCTTAAAGATTGTGGAATTGTTTCACAACTAACTCCACCTGGAACACCTCAATGGAATGGTGTGTGGGATGGAGAAATCGAACCTTGTTAGACATGGTTAGATCAATGATGAGTCAAGCTAATCTTCCAATTTCTTTTTGGGGTTACGCCTTAGAGACTGCTGCGTTCATATTAAATCAAGTACCATCTAAATCGGTTCAAAGCACACCATATGAGATATGGACAAGGAAACAACCTGTTTTGTCTTTCCTTAAGATTTGGGGTTGTGAAGCTCATGTGAAGTGACTTATCACTGATAAATTATCACCCAAATCGGATAAATTTCTTTTTGTGGAATATCCTAAGGAAACTAAAGGATATTACTTTTACATCCCATCAGAGAACAAAATGTTTGTTGCTCGATCTGGAGTATTCCTTGAGAAGGAATTTATTTCCAAGAAAAATAGTGGGAACAAAATAACTCTTCATGAGATGAGAGAGCCACAAATAGATACTGAACCTTTAGATAGAACTGATTTAAACTCACATAGAGATGTTGAGACCACTTCTTCTATACCAGCTCCACGTAGGTCTATACGTTATCATCGTGAACCTAAGAGATATGGATTTCTAATCACAGATGACAACAATGTGGAACTCATGGATCTAGATGAGCCCACAACCTACAATGAAGCAACTACTAGCATTGAATGTAAAAGTTGGCTTGAAGGGATGAAATCTGAAATGCAATCCATGTATGATAATCAAGTATGGACTTTGATTGATCTTCCTGAAGGTTCCAAAGTAATTGGTTGCAAATGGATCTTTACAAAGAAAAAGGACATGGATGACATTGTACAAACATACAAATCACGACTCGTGGCAAAAGGATATAGACAGACTCATGATATTGAATATGATGAAACCTTTTCACCAGTCGTAATGATCAAATCAATTAGAATTATACTTGCTATAGCAGCATATTATGACTATGAGATATGACAAATGGATGTCAAAACCATTTTTCTTAATAGGAAGTTAGATGAGGATGTGTATATGATACAGCCGGAAGGTTTTGTCGATCCTAATAATCCTAATAAAGTATGTAAGCTTTTAAAAGCCATTTATGGTTTGAAACAGGCATCCCGGAGTTGGAATCTTCATTTTGATGAAAAATCAAAGAGTTTGGTTTCATTAGAAATCAAGACGAACCTTGTGTATACAAGAAGATTAGTGGGAGCGCAACTGTTTTTCTAGTA
This sequence comes from Orobanche coerulescens, assembly GCA_033398695.1. NCBI lineage: Eukaryota > Viridiplantae > Streptophyta > Magnoliopsida > Lamiales > Orobanchaceae > Orobanche > Orobanche coerulescens. The sequence goes on along the minus strand of CM065807.1, from coordinate 109,230,891 downwards.
CTCTATGTAGATGACGCTTCTCCGTTTCAGCCTTGAAATCTCTGAACTTGTCAAAGGCTTCAGACTTACGTCGCATCAAATAGATGTATCCATATCTCGAATAATCATCTGTAAACGTGATGAAGTATTCGAAACCACCCCTAGCCTGGATATTCATTGAACTACATACATCCGTATGAACCAATTCTAACACATTCTGAGCACGGTTTCCCTTGGTTTTAAAAACCTTTTTGGTCATCTTACCTTCCAGACAGGATTCACAAATTGGAAATGACTCAACTTGGAGATCATCTGATGGGCCATCATCTACCAATCTTTGAATTCTCCCAAGGTTTACATGCCCTAACCGTAAATGCCACAGATATGTTTGGTTTATGATTGAAGGTTCTTTTCTCTTTTTAGGTTTAGAAAAAGAGTTAAGTGATTTGTGCATGGGAATTTGTGCAGCATTAACAACATAAAGTCCATCAGTAAAAATACCTTTGCAAATATATTCACCGTTTCTTTTCCTAATAATAGCATCATCATCAAAAGAAACTGAATAACCATCGCATTTTAATTTAGAACCGAAATTAAATTCATTCTAAAATCTGGTACTAATAATACATTATTGAGGACTAATAATTTATCATTAATCTTCAACTGCACGACTCCCGCTGCAACAACCATAAGCCTGGAATAATTGCCTCAATTGATGGTAATATCGCCCGCACTAAGCTGCTTGGTTACCTGAAAACCATGCAAGTCAAAGCAAACATGATCAGTGGAGCCTGGATCAACTATCCATGAAGTGAAAGAACAAGCTGCCAAACATGTTTTGACTACTAGTGCACGAGACATACCTTTCTTAAGAGTAGGGCAGTCCGCTTTAAAATGTCCTTTTTGACCGCACTTGTAGCACTTTCCCTTTGGCTTTGTGTTCGCCTCGGGGTGAGGAGCCTTGCTTTTCACCTTGCGAGTTGCCACTTGCTTCTGGCCAACCTGCTTTTTCTTCTTTCCCCATTCGGGTTTGGAAGAAGTAGCACCGGTTGCCACAAGAATCTGATGATAACCTTGTTTGTAGAGACCTTCAGCATATTGAAGCTCTGTCAGAAGTTTCGCCAAAGTATATGTCCTACGGTTCATATTGTACTTAAGCCGGAACTGCACAAAGCTTCTAGGTAAGCTGCCAAAGATAATATCGACCTACGACTCTGCATCGATAGTAGCACCCAGTATGCTCAGTTCGTTCAAATGAGACATCATTTTCAGAATATGATCCCTTATTGGGGTCCCTTCAGGTATTTGGGTTGTCATCAACACCCTCATCGCATTTTGCCTAGCCGCCCGATTCTGATGACCAAGCATCTCTGTGATATTTTTCATCATCTCCATGGTTGAGCCCATCGTCTGATGCTGATGCTGCAATACATTTGTCAGTGAAGCCAAAATGTAACAGCGATTTATCTCATCAGACTTCTTCCATTTTCGGAATTCATCCAACTCTCCAGGAGTGGCATCCGATTCTGGATCCAGAGGGCTCTCCTCAGTTAAAACAAATTTATGCCCCTCGGCAGTCAGGACAATGTCAATATTTCTTTTCCAATCGGCAAAGTTAGTGCCATCAAGTTTATTTTCTTTGAGAATAACAGCAAGTGAGACATCTGAGATAAAAATTAAGACATCCATCACATAATGCATAGCAAAATATATCGAAAAAACCTCAAAACACAATATATATATATATATTAGCAATCAACACCTCGAAAAACCTGCATATGCAAGCCACGATCGTGTGGACGTTTACACACACATTTTTCAAGTAGAGTTTTACGTCTTTAATTTTACTATCTAGTCAACTTACGTTATGACAAGTAAAATTAATAGTTGGTTCCTCTTGGCCATGTATTAATTAACATAGATTCCGATAGGGAGCTTATTAATTAATACACCTAAGTGAATACCATAATTTAACATCCTTAAAATATTATCTTTTAAATAATAGTTCTACAGATGAAGAGGTCCTATCATAAAAAATAATAGTTACCTTATGTTATCATTTGAAATTTAAAACTAGTGAACCTATAATTAGCACATCCGATATGGAGGAAGACTCTAATGTCAATGCGCATGCTAATTACTTCACAATTTAAATTAATTATGGAGGCTAATTTGATTTTATTTTAAAAAAATAAATCAATTTTAATCACTTAGTTATTTTAGCATTAAGCTTTTTAATTTTCTCATCCAAACATGCAGAAAACATATCACGCATACATTCATACATGTCATACATCAAAACAATAAAAACCAAAATAAAGCATGGATAATTAAATTATCCAATTATCATGGTCTTCTTCCTTGAGTTGAATCCGAGAAAATCTTCGACTCGATCTCTCCCACTGAATCAAGCATCTCGTCGCTCCTCTCCGGCCCGGGCCACCAAAATTAAAATTTCACTTTTATGCAAAATTAATTACATAAAAAAATAATTTAAAATCCCGACTCTCCAGCGGACACAACGAACAGCGGCGAAACGGACCAGGCCAAAAACTAGACGACCGGCCCAGGCGGCCCAGAACAGTGCCGCGGCTCTCGGCGGCATGCCGTGGCCTTTCGGCGGCCGTGCTGCTGCTTTCGGCCATGGCCGCCATTCGGCGATCCGGTTACGCTCTATTTCTCCGTGATCCCATTTTTTCCGATTTCGATTACAATTTTACATAAATAAAATACATCGAAATTACAGGAAGATTACATAAAAATAAAATACCTAGATCTACCCGCGGATTTTCTCACGGGAAAAACCATTACATGCCTCAAACCGGGCCAAACCAATAATTGCATAAATAATAAAATTAAATAAATAAACCATTCACATAACCATGATAATTGAATTATATTACCTGCAAGAACACATTTAGCAAAATATTCGAACATCAAATTACATGAATATTTAAATTGCTATCAATTAATCACCAGAATTAATTAAAATAGCAAAAGCCTAAAATTCCGGCTCCGATATCAATTGTTGGAAATAAAACGCAGCGGAAGCAAAGTTCGAGAAAGTTTGATAAACGCATTTTAGGCATGCTAATTAATTAATTACTAAGATTAATAAGCAATTTAAATATTATTTATTATTTATTAAATAAATATGTTGGAGTTGAAATATCATAATCTAGATCTTAAAAGATCATAGGATATTACCTTTGAAGCGAAGTGGTTGCTTTCGTCTTGATCACCTTGTAATTCTACCTTTAGACCTTCTAGAGTATGATCCGCCTTAACCCGGACGTTGTGTGGGCAACGAGCTACCGATTCTTGCTTGGACACAATATGGATCGACCGAAACTTGTTGTATGTGGTCACTCAACTTTTTCTTCATTTTCTAGTATTGCATGAACACTCTTAGAAAATTTTATGTGATGTCTAAATTGTAGAATCAAAGACACAAGTCTAGATCTACAATTAAACACAAGAAGAAAATTTTGATCTCACAACCGTTCAAAGAGTACCAATCGGTCGAACTGTAACGCCCCAAAATAAACCGGACGCCACAGTGCCGTGAATACCGTGTGCGACCCACAAGGCGAGTTTTAAAAGAGGTTTTAAAACAATTTATTCAACAAGTAGTTTGCGGAAATGTTCTAATGAAAGCATTCGTACAACCGAAATACAAAAGGTAATAACGTCCGTTTATACGGTTATTACACAACGTGGATTATTCAAGTTTAGTTTAAGAAATTAACAGGCCTTGTCCCCAACACTGCTCAAGCCTGACTGGAACCTTCCGGAATGTCCTGCACATATTCAACAAATTTTCCTGACACGACGTATCGCGTCAGTCAACCCAGGTCAGACAAATCGAACAAATTCATTGATAGAATCAGATAAATTCAGAAAATAAGGTTATCACCGAATATTCAGCGTTGTTTCTTTTATCAACACATAAACTTCCAAGGTCGTAACCAAGGGCCACGGAAGTATATACACAGGAATACTCCGGACGTGGGTACCATTCAGGTTTTATCCCGCAACACAGTTTCGCAAGATATATCAATATATAAACTCCCAAGGCCGCAGCCAAGGGTCACGGAAGTATCTACACAGGAATACTCCGGACGAGATAGATAAGACGAGCACCATTCCATAGATAGTAACACATGCAATATTCTGAAATTTTAAGACATAAGGTCCGAGCAAGATTCACTTGCCTAAAATATGACGAGAGTTGCTCCCTTGATAACACAACGGCTCGAACGACCACAGCCAAAAGCTCAACCTATTATATGTTCGTCGATTAATACCTTATGGTAACAATGATGATTAACGACAATTTTCCCCCCGTCCCGTTAGGATTCTAAACCTGGTTGTTCATGTTGCCGAAATCGAAATTCTCTGTTTTTGATCATAATGAATATTACTAAATTCCCCGATTCGCTATTTTATAATTTATCATCTCGTTGATCAATGTTCTAATACAACATTCATACGTCGTGATTATGGCTCAAGGCCACCGTAATTACATCACTTACTTTAGTTTAAATTTCTAGAATGGAATAATTAAGCACTAATTCTCCGAAATCCTAACATGTTTGAATACCTATCCGAATTGATAGTCGTTAGTTAGTTCATCAAGGAATCATTAACGTTTTTACAATATGGTAATAGGATTATAATTGAAATTTTCAACGAGATGATTATAAGGTGTGGGTGATTAACAAATTCGGTTATGAGTTCCCATCCAACTATGAGTATTACCATCATCCATTCCAATTACTAGCTAGATAGGCATCGATTAACAATTGTGATAGGTTTTCACCGTTCCGATCATTATCGAAAGTCCTAAACTACCCAAGGCATCCGAAATTTAGTATGACTCGTATAACAACACTGAAATGAGTTCAAGATTCAAAAAGATGATGAAGAACGACGAAGGACGACGAAGAATGAGAGGGTAGCACCTTCAAAACCTTCTCCGAGCTTGATCAACTCACTCCAATAGGATAACACTTAATTAGGGAAGCCAAAATCGATTTAGGGAAGGTGGGGGATAGTATACAAGAGCAAGGGGTGAGTTTTGGGTCGGAAGAAATGAAGGGGAAGGTGTCCTTTTATAAATTTAGACTGGATTTACGTACGTTAGTCCTGAAGCTTTACGTACGTAAGCCATGTTACGTACATTATTGTAGAAAGCTTAACGTACGTAAGGAAAACTCAAAACTAACTGGACTAAATCACACACATCGTTACGTACGTAATGAAAGTCGGCTAACGTACGTAACAACCGTTGACTTGCCTATCGCTATCGCGCCGAAAGTTGGTCTGACAATGCGTACCATCCGACGAAGATTCCCTATCCGAAGACCTAAGACCGCGTTACGTACGTAAGGTATAATCTTTAGCGTACGTAATGTCACACATTTAGCGTACGTAATACTTAGCTTATAACGTACGTAAGGTTCAGTTTGTTCACTAAGTTATTATCACATTGATTCCTTATAACGTGACTCCCTCTCAATCTCGTCGAGTAATCTCTCGAGGGACAAGATGTTGACCACTGTCATATTCGCACCGATAATTGCCCAACGACATCAAGGTATGTCACCAACAAATCATCAACCATCACACAATCACATTACAAGAATAACAGGTGCGGCCAAGCTTTATTCATGATAATACATTACGAACATCTCATTCAAAAATACATTTATCGCGACGGAGTACATTTATTTATTAAATAGTAGAAATAGAAATGATCGCTCAATGTGAAACAGCATGTAATACTGGTGGTATTACATACCACCCCCTTAAAAATAGTTTCGTCCCGAAACTCATAAAATAACTCGGGATGATTCTCCCTCATGCTCGACTCAGTCTCCCAAGTCGCTTCTTCTATGCCATGGTGCGACCATTGAACTTTTACAAGAGGTATGGCCTTATTCCGTAGTGTCTTTACGCGTCGATCCAAAATCGTGGTTGGGACTTCTCTAAAGGTAACATCATTAGAAATCTCTACCTCTTTGAAATTAATCTTGTGGCCTGGTTCATACACTTACTTCCTCAGCTGGGAAATGTGGAAGACGTTATGCACTCCGTCTAATGAAGTTGGCAACGCCAGTCGATAAGCGAGTTTACCAACTCAGTCCAGTATTTCGAACGGGCTAATAAATCTCGGGCTCAATTTGCCTTTCTGGCCAAAGCATTGAACACCCCACATCGGCGATTCTATGACCCAAACGTGGTCCCCGACCATAAATTCCAACAGTCGCTGGCGGTCCGTAGCATATGACTTTTGGCGGCTCTGAGCTGCTAACTTGTGTTTTCGAACGATGGAAATCTTCTTAATAGATTCCTGGATCAGATCCAACTCGGTAGCGACAACATCGGACGCATCATCCCAACACAGGGGAGACTTGCACCTCCTACCGTACAAGGCCTCGAAGGGTGCCATGCCTATGCTTGCATGCCAGCTGTTGTTGTATGAAAATTCCGCTAAGCAAAGGTGTCTGGCCCAATCCGTTCCCCAATCGAGTACACACGTTCTTAATATATCCTCCAGGGTCTGTATAGTACATTCTGTCTGTTCATATGTTTGAGGGTGATAGGCCATGCTAAAATGTAGTTGAGTACCCATAGCCTTGTGGACAGCCTTCCAGAAGTGGGACACGTATCTAGTGTCTCTATCTGATATGATTCCCGAGGGAATGCCATGTAGTCTCATGATTTCCCGGATAAAAATGGTGTCCAGTTGCTCTGTTCTGTGGTCTCTTGAATTGGAATGAAATGTGCTGACTTCGTCAGTCGGTCTGCAACGACCCATATCGTGTCTTTTCCTCCCGCCGTCACTGGTAACTTGGTGACAAAATCCATTGATATGCTCTCCCATTTCCATTCTGGAATGGGTAAGGGCTGCATGATTCCAGCCGGCCTGCGGTGTTCAATCTTCACCTATTGACATGTCATACATCGAGCAACGAACCTCGCTACCTCCCGTTTCATGTTCTTCTACCAGAAGCTCTTCCGCAGATCCTTATACATTTTGCTCGCCCCGGGATGTACCGAATATGGAGTATAATGAGCTTCCTTGAGTATAGTTTGTTTAAGCTCGTCATTCGGTGGAATATAAATTCTGTTCTTAAACCTCACCAAGTTCCATTGGATCCTGTAGTCTGAAATAATCCCCCCTTCGGCCCTTGCGCCGATCGCACGAAGTTCCGGGTCTTCCATTTGTGCCAGGCGTATCTCGTCCAGCAAGGATGAATGAATGTTAATTGAGCACAACTATCCTTGGCGGTTTTGTATCCATACTTCAATGCCATTTCTCCTTAGATCTTGCTGCAATTCCTACTGTACCGTTAAACAGGATAGTGTCATCTCCTGTGTAGTTTTCCGACTCAGTGCATCTGCTATGACGTTGGCCTTTCCAGGGTGATATAAAATCTCCACATCTAATCCTTGATTAGCTCCAGCCAACGCCTATGCCTTATGTTTAACTCTCTCTGGGTGAAAATATATTTTAAACTCTTGTGATCCGCAAAAATCTTACAGGTAACCCTATAAAGGTAGTGTCTCCAAATCTTAAGGGCGTGGACCACTGCAGCCAGTTCCAAGTCGTGCGTCGGATAGTTCACCTCATATGGTTTAAGTTGTCGAGAGACGTATGCAATAACTCTGTCATTTTGCACGAATACACATCCAAGTCCATGCTTAGATGCATCGGTGTATATTACGAATCCTTACGTACCCTGCGGTAGTACTAGTACTGGCGCAGTAGACAGCTTCCTTTTGAGTTCGTCGAAGCTCTCCTGACAATCTGTTGTCCAGACAAACTTGGTACTTTTCCTTAGTAGATTCGTCAACGACCGAGTAATACTAGAAAAAGCTTCGAAAAACCATCGATAATTTCCTGCCAATCCTAGAAAACTCCTAACTTCCTTGACGTTTCTTGGTGGTTCCCAACTCACAACTGTCTCGATCTTCTGGGGGTCTACTTTAACGCCTTCTATTGAAATTACATGTCCCAAAAAGGTCACCTCCGGCATCCAGAACTCGTATTTAGTAAGTTTGGCATAAAGTTGGTGTTGCCTCAAAACACTCAACACCTACCTAAAGTGTTCCTCATGCTCCTGTCGGCTCCAGGAATAGATCAAAATGTCGTCAATAAAAACTACCACACACTTATCGAGAAATTCTATCAGAACCTTGTTCATTAATTCCATAAAAATGGCTGGGGCATTAGTCAAGCCAAACGACACCACCATGTACTCGTAGTATCCGTATCTTGATCGAAATACGGTCTTTGGAATATCCTCCTCTCGAATTCTCAATTGGTGATATCCTGAACGTAAATCAATCTTTGAAAACACAGTCGCTCCCTGTAGTTGATCCAGTAAATCATAAATCCTCGGAAGTGGGTAACGGTTCTTAATAGTGACTTTATTTAGTTCTCTGTAATCGATACACAGGCGCAGAGAGTTGTCCTTTTTCTTTACAAAAAGGACCAGCGCACCCCGTGGCGAAGTGCTCGGACGAACGAGGCCCTTCCTTAGCAATTCTTTGAGTTGTAACTTTAATTCCTTCATCTCGGCTGGTGCCATCCGATATGGTGCCTTGGAGATAGGCGTCGTTCCTGGCTCAAGTTCAATCGAGAGATCGACCTTCCATCGTGGCGGCAATCCTGGTAATTAATCGGGAAAAACGTCTGGAAATTCGCTTACCGTGGGAATATTAGCAACCGACAGTTGTGATGTGTCCTCCTGAAGAATATAACATAAATAATACGTTCCCCGAGCGTCACAAGATACTCCTGCTGTAAGGAGACTGAGGGACCCCTTAATATTAAAGTGTTCTCGGCCTCTGATTATGTGAGTGGCACCGTCAGGAGTTGTAATGGAAACTATCAGGTGACAGGTGTCTAATACCGTCCTGTGCATTGTCATCTAGTCCATACCCAAAATAATGTCTTCGTTCTGGAGTGGAAAAACCATGAGATTTGCTATCCAGCCCTGATTATCGATGCGGATCGGGCAGTTTCGAACTTCCAAATTACCCCCCACCCTGCTACCCTCGGGTAGCTTAACAGTAAAAGATTCACAAGGTACACAAGGAAGATTCAAACGGTTAACACATTCCATGGATATGAACGAATGGGTCGCTCCAGTATCAAACAGTACATGAACAGGCTGGGAATTAATAAGAAGTGTACCTGAGACAGCAGGTGCAGTTTGGTTATCAGTAGCTCTTAGTTCAAACATGCGGGATGGCAGTGTTCCCGAGGAGGGAGCAGCGCCTCCCCCGCGCCCACGTCTTCCAGCACTGTATGAAGGAGTTTGGTAAGGTGGGGATCGATAGTCGGATATGAAGGATGCTCTAGATATCTGAACCGGGCCTTGCTGACTCTGAGGAGCTGAAATTAGTGTAGGTTTGATCCGTGAACAGTAGCGAGATATGTGCCCACCCTTTCCACATGAAAAACACTTTGTAGACGCCTTACGACATTGACTCATGGTATGCCCCGCTATGCCACAATTGAAACAGCTCCGGCGAGAGGGCCCGTCAGATGCTCCTTTCTGTTGGGACGAAGCTGCTGATTTAGAGGAGAACCCAATTCCCGAGTTCATTCTGCTGGTGCTCCCGGACTGAATAGATGTCTTCTGCTTCTTTTGGTTATGCCTGGTATCCGAACTGACAACCGTACCGGCGTATGCTATGACTACGTCCTCATATGCCCTCAGAGTGGTGCAGTGAAACCCGGACGCGTAACGCTGAACGTCTTCCGGCAACCGTTGAGCAAGGTTGCAAATTCATTGATCTTTCGATGGAACCATCTGTGCGACATAGCTTAGTTCAGTCCTGTAAACTCGAATGATTTGAGTCTTGGTAAGTTCGAGGTCTGCTTGAAGAAACTCCGCTCGGCGATGCGAGCTGATCGGGGGCAGTACTCATCTCTCAATAGTTTGGAAAACTCGGTCCATCCGACTGCTCTGTCCTCCGGCTTATAGGTCCTCCACCATCGGGATGCGGTGTTTCGGAGTTGGTTGATTCCGAGCGGTACCTTTCGGTTCCCTGGGCAACCGATCATCTCGAAAACAGTCTCCATCTCGTAGATCCAATCGTCCACGTGTTTATCCCATGATCCATCGAATAATGGAGGTCTGGCCTTCAGCATCTCTCCCAGCCAACGGTCCTTCCCAATGTTCTCTTCTATGTCAATGACCGGTACCCGTTCTGCCCGGTTGACGAGAGCGATCCCCATAGCAATGGCCTGGGCGAGGGTCTGGATGAAGGCTGGATCCAATCCCCCATTTTTCTGGTTTTCTGCCTCCTGTTCGTTCTGATTAACGGGCGGTGGCTGATTTTTGGCTGGATTAGTTTCACCGGTGTTCCTGTCTTCCTGTTGATTCATAGCGGAACCCTGTGCAGCGTTTACATTCCTTCTAGCTCCACAACGTGCCATTAGTGATGATTGTTCGATCTAGAAGGTTAGTTTAGTACAAACATTCTCTGAGTTCTTACTGAATTCAAACATTATACCTGATTCTCAAGAATTTACGTGCATTTTACCTCGATATTCCTCGAGGAGTTACGGTCGCCAGGAGTGTTAGACTTTTGAAGGTAAAACGTTTTCAAAATATTTTGATACAACTTTCCACATGAGTTTTCGTCTCTGATACCATTTTCTGTAATGCCCCAAAATAAACCAGACACACAGTGCCGTGAATCCCGTGTGGGACCCACAAGACGAGTTTTAAAAGATGTTTTAAAACAATTTATTCAACAAGTAGTTTGCGAAAATGTTCTAATGAAAGCGTTCGTACAACTGAAATACAAAAGGTAATAACGTCCATTTATACGGTTATTACACAACGTGCATTATTCAAATTTAGTTTAAGAAATTAACAGGCCTTCTCCCCAACACTGCTCAAGCCTGACCGGAACCTTCGGGAATGTCCTGCACATATTTAAAATTTGCCTGACACGACGTATCGCGTTAGTCAACCCAGGTCAGACAAATCGAACAAATTTCATTGATAGAATCATATAAATTCAGAAAACAAGGTTATCACCGAATATTCAGCGTCGTTTCTTTTATCAGCACAAAAACTCCTGAGGTCGCAACCAAGGTCACAGAAGTATCTACACAGGAATACTCCGGACGTGGGTACCATTCAGGTTTTATCCCGCAACACAGTTCCACAAGATATATCAACACATAAACTCCCAAGGCCGCAGCCAAGGGTCACGGAAGTATCTACACAGGAATACTCCGGATGAGATAGATTAGACGAGCACTATTCCATAGATAGTAACACATGCAATATTCTGAAATTTTAAGACATAAGGTCCGAGCAAGATTCACTTGCCTCAAATCCGACGAGAGTTACTCCCTTGATAACACAACGGCTCAAACGACCACACTCGAAAGCTCAACATATTACATGTTCGTCGATTAACACCTTATGGTAACAATGATGATTAACGACAATTTTCCCCTCATCCTGTTAGGATTCTAAACCTGGTTGTTCATGTCGCCGAAATCGAAATTCTCTGTTTTTGACCATAATGCATATTACTAAATTCCTCGGTTCACCATTTTACAATTTATCATCTCGTTGATCAATGTTCTAATACAACATTCCTACGTCGTGATTATGGCTCAAGGCCACCGTTATTACATCACTTACTTTAGTTTAAATTTCTAGAATGGAACGATTAAGCACTGATTCTCCGAAATCCTAACATGTTTGAATACCTATCCGAATTGATAGTCGTTAGTTAGTTCATCAAGGAATCATTAACGTTTTTACGATATGGTAATAGGATTATAATTGAAATTTTCAACAAGATGATTCTAAGGTGTTGGTGATTAACAAATTTGGTTATGAGTTTCCATCCAACTACGAGTACTACCATCATCCATTCCAATTACTAGCTAGATAGGCATCGATTAACAATTGTGATAGGTTTTCACCATTTCGATCATTATCGAAAGTTCTAAACTACCCAAGGCATCCAAAATTTAGTATGACTCGTATAACAACACTGAAATGAGTTCAATATTCGATAAACTTACCTTAATTGACAAAAGATGATGAAGAACGACTAAGGACGATGAAGAATGAGAGGGTAGCACCTTCAAAACCTTATCCGGAGCTTGATCAACTCACTCCAATAGGATAACACTTGATTAGGGAAGCCAAAATCGATTTAGGGAAGGTGAAGGATAGTATACAAGAGCAAGGGGTGAGTTTTGGGTCGGAAGAAATGAAGGGGAGGGTATCCTTTTATAAATTCAGACTGGCTTTACGTACGTTAGGCCTGAAGCTTTACGTACGTAAGCCATTTTACGTACGTAAGGAAAACTCAGAACTAACTAGACTAAATCACACACATCCTTACGTACATAATGAAAGTTGGCAAACGTATGTAACACCAGTTGACTTGCCTGTCGCTATCGCGCCGAAAGTTGGTCTGACAATGCGTACCATCCGACGAAGATTCCCTATCCGAAGACCGAAGACCGCGTTACGTACGTAAGGTATAATCTTTAGCATACGTAATGTCACACACTTAGCGTACGTAATACTTAGCTTATAATGTACGTAAGGTTCAGTTTGTTCACTAAGTTATTATCACATTGATTCCTTATAACGCGACTTCATCTCAATCTCGTCGATTAATCTCTCGGGGAACAAGACGTTGGCCACCATCATATTCGCATCGATAATTGCCCAAACGACATCAAGGTATGTCACCGACAAATCATCAACCATCACACAATCACATTACAAGAATAACAGGTGCGGTCAAGCTTTATTCATGATAATACAGTACGAACATATTATTAAAAAATATGTTTATCACGACGGAGTACATTTAGTTATTAAATAGTAGAAATAGAAATGATCGCTCAACGTGAAACAGCATGTAATACTAGTGGTATTACACGAACCCCCTATTGCTCCTATTTAAAGGCTCTTGGACTACTACTAGGAATCTTAAGTAGGATTAGAGAAGGACTCCTAATAGACCTCAAATTTCCTTATTAGGACCTTTCATAATATATTGAGTCTATTAATATCAATTCAATCCACTAAAGAATTAATATTTCACTTCCAACCTAAATTCCAGTTTACGAAATCGGGCTCCTTATTAAATATATTATTTCCCATGTCTAAGATATCGAATGTCCATTAATTAATTATGAGCTACTGACAGCTTTAATTAATTAATATCTTATCCAAGAGTAGTACCACTACCACTCGAACCTTATTATTATATCGGAATCAAATCCACCTACAAGGTTTAATATAATAATCATTATTGAGTTCCTCAAGGGAACATTATCAACCTGCACGAGTCGTGACATAATTTCTAGTAATAATAATAACTGTCATATAAATAATATTATTGCCCAAGATACGAGGCTTATTGAGTCGATCATTTTGACTCTCACCCATGGTAAATCAAAGTAATAAGTATTATAAATACACAATTAATTATTATATACTTAGAATTAAAAAATAATAACTATCCGAGATTTACGTTCTTCTAACAGTCAGTTTAGAAGATACTATCTCACTTTGATCCTATTCATCGTATGCAAATACGCTAATGTATGCTAATAGTCAAGACCAACTAATCACAAGCATACACTACAACCTTTCATATAATTTGTCTAATAACTATATAGGTTGTGAACTATTATATTATTTTATAAGGCACCGATAATGTGATCTTCCGTGTGACACCAACTCACCACATTATCTACAATATAAAATATTTAGACATTTCATTTGCATAACCATAACGTGAATAAATATGCAAAATATGTGATTAAATGTAATTAATATTCTCATAGGTAGATTAGGGAAATAAGGTAATACAAGCATAAAGTATGCTTTGCAGTATACAACCCTAACACTAATCCCTCAACACACCTCAAAGGATCATTTCAAAAATTCATCAATACGCCTCAAGTGATAAATAAGTCGAGTTCTTTAAAGTTTTCAAATCTCGGAGTGCTTCCTTAACATCATAGTCAATACTTGGAAAATATAAACCTCACCGGTCAAGTGTATTCACTCACTCTCAAAGTGTATAAAGGGATATGTCTACGCTCAGAACTCATTCAATGAAATAAGAATCCCCAAAAGCTTGCTAATCGTCTACATCTCTACCACTATTTTGTGCATGCAAATTTGTGAATCAAAAAGGACTTTCTCGTTGTAATATAGGCTTTTTGGTCAGGGTAGGATAAGTATGGCTAAAGTGACTTAACTTGAGCAAATTAGAACTAAATCACAATAATCACTTTGCTCACTTAGAAGCTCAAATTTTTTGGAATTTGCTTCTTTCAACCCCTCAACTTTATAATAATCACAACAAGCGCTTTTGAAAGTGAAAAGCACAACCTTATTCTTCCTTGTTGCTCCATTTTTTTTATATTGTCCATTTATCTGGGTAATTTATTCTGGTAAACCTAGTGTGACTCTTCATAAAGTGAACATCATCATGATACTCACAATATTCTTTTTTTTTAAACCTATTTTGATATATCATTGTGAACCAACTCCATCTTGAATTTAAACAATCTTCTCCATTCGCCTCCACACACATATTATTCCATTCTTTTACCAATTAGTTCTAGCAAGCTCAAGTATAGGGAAAAAGAGTTTATCGGAACGGAAAGCTCCTTATGTGGCTAAAAAAATAGGCTTTAGGCTCAATTGGGCTAACTAGGGAATTAACAATTGTCGGGTTGGCCAAAAAGATTGAAGGGCTAAATAAAAAATCGCCTAAAATTACTTTCACTTATTTGCACACACTTGTGGTTTCGAATAAGATACCAAGGCAAGTTCTAGAGTCTTAAAACATGAATAATACACTCGACAATGAAACTTGCATATTTAATGCTGCACGAAGGCTCAAAAGCTCACAAGTTAAGATTTGTTCATACCTCCAAGATATTAAACTATTTATTCAATTTCACACCCTTTTGATTATCTACAATTTTTTCTATTCAAACATTCTCAACTTGTATATCAAAATAACAAAATAAATCCCGAGGCATCCAAGACAAGAGTTCATTCTTCCGAGTTTTTACCAAAAGTAAAATACTCTAAAAAAATGCAAAACTACCAACTAAAATAATAAATATGCTAAATGCAACTAAATTTAATGCAAAAATTAAAAGAAAATGCAAGTATTTTCTTGACCCAAAATCTCTCCCCTAAACTTAAACATGATTATCTATGCAACATGCGTGGAATAGAGAATTATGGGTTAAAAGTACGTACAACCCCTCTCTAGGAGGGTGGTGGCTGATCCGAACGGGCTGGAAAGTGTCCTTGGGAGATGTGCCACTCATACATCGTCCTCGTCGTCATCATCATCATCTTCTCGTCCCGTCACGTCGTATCTACTCAGAATGTATGGAACTCATTCTCCAACGCTGTCATCCTCTCGACCAAGTTGGGGTCATCACCTCCCCATCTGGCAGTCTCGTCATATGATCCATCATCTCTACGACGGCATCGGGAACCCTGTCTAAATGACTCGACTCGATCAATAGATTCATGACCAGTCTCTCTCATCTCGAACTCTTCTTATTCTTCCTCCATCTCGTATCTTGGCTCTCTGTCGTTTCTAGGTCCCCTTCTCACCGGAGGCCACAATACATTTTCTAGCACCATGAGTTCCTCGTGGGCCTCGGTAGCCCATGCCCAATTTTCTGGCTGACTCAACTCGGTAAGCGTGGTGTTCGGCAATGGAAAACATACTCTCGGTTCGCCTTGGCGCCTCGATCAACCAGATTTGATTTTCTTTGATTCTGATCATTTTTATCAAGATCAAGGTTGTTTTGCTAAGCATATTTGAGCCGGCAATAGGGATAAGGCTGGATATGTCGACACCAAAGTGGATAGCAAAAGGAGTAATCATCCCTCCAATGCAAATAGCTCCTGCCTCGGCCAAAGCCACCTTCCTAGCATGCTCAATAAATAATCGGCCAACTTGCACGCCCTGTCGTGCCGAGGCTACCCATATCACTCCTAGCTCGTGCCCCCCGACCACTCCGGTCTCGCCAACCACGAATATAGTGCTAGCAAGCACCTTTGAAAGATATCTGAAGACCGGACTGCGTATCAAGGATGCCTTTGCCGATCTAGCCTCATATTCACGAGCTTCATTGGTAATATGCCTCCAAAAGTTTACCTGCGAGTACCCCTCGTAGGCGGTGTATGCTCTTCCCAATTCAATCCCAAAAATCTGCTCCTCTATTTGTGCGGGTGTCAGATGCCTCGGACGGCCACCTAACTGAAAGGTGATGGCAGTGGTGGCGATCGATGAAGCCCCCTCGATCTCAAGGGTGTTGAGGAACTCCAATGTAATGCTATGAAACGTATCCCAATGCCTCTGCATAAACTCCGTCCATCCTAGATTCTCGAACAGATGCCAAATGTCATCATGAATACCGAGTGCTTGTGTGCACTCGTAATTGGAGTACCGAGTCGGCGTTCTGGTAGCTCATTGTGTGAACTGTTTTTTAGCCGACTCAGTTCTTAGATTCAGCCCAAGACCCTTAGCGGTCACAAGTCATTCCTCATTGCTCCTTGCTTTCCTAGAACCAGCTGTAGACATGTTGCCGAAAGAGAGATAATCAGTAGATTTCCAAAAATTCTCATGAGATGGTTTCAAAACAATAAAGGCCAAGAATATTGTAGGAAAATAAACTTAACAACAATTAATTCTATTCATAGATCATCACCCTATATCAAAACAATTTAGAACAACCCATATATCATCACCAAACGAGAATCAAGCAATAATCCATTCCAGTTTCATAAGAAAATACCCGTATGCAAGGTGTTTGACAAAAGTCCTCGACCAAAATTCATGCCAAATGAACCAATTAACAATATATTCTATCCCACGAAGTCATAACATCAACATATCCATCAATTACATTGATCATATGACTAATTCCAACAAATCAACGAAATTCTAGAAAATCTTAAAGTTAGAACCCTAATTAGAAGATATGAAGAATTCTTACTTGAAAGTTGAAATCGATCGGTGAAAAGGCCCAAGTTCTTGCGTGATTGATGTTTCTCAAATCAATTTCCAGTTTAAACAGGTAGAAAAAGCTCGGTGGATCATCTTTTGCTCGGGAGAGAAAAAGGGGTTTCGGGGTTTTGAAGTTAAGTTTTCTGAAGTGTGTTTTGAAACCCGACAGGTCTGATTTAATAAACACACGAGCAAGTCGCATGAGCTATTGCTCATGCGTGAGGTCGTGTGAGACCTTTCTGTTCTGTTCTATCCTATGACGCACGAGCAGCGCACACGAGCTGTTGCTAGTGCGTTTCGGTCGTGTGTCCCTGGTGTTACCTATGGCATGTAAAACGCACGAGCAGCGCACGAGCTCACGGCCGTGCGTGCTGCTCGTGTGGAGCTTTCCTATTCTAGCAAAAGACATATTAAAAAAGAAAAAAATACATATAAATAAATAGTACTTAAATGCCTAAAAAATTTCTAATAAAATCCTAATGCCGAAATAAAAACCCTTGGGTTGCCTCCCAATTAGCGCTAAGATGCGTGTTTCATTTTATCCAGTATCAAAAGCATATGCTGAGGCCCTTTCATTCCATTTTACTGCTCTTCCATTGAGGCCTACACCATCATCATGAAGATCATTGGGATAAACGATGGGCATAAAAATTTACACATACTCCTCCTTCTTAAGTGTGGGGCAAAGGAATATGTGGCTCAAGCTGTCAAGGCGTTGAAAGATACATGAGCTTTGATTTATATCTTGGACCTCAAAATCTCTTAACTCCTCAACGGGTACTTCGTGGTCATGAATAGACGTCTCTATAAGGTAGGTTGAAACATATGATGGCTCTTCTTTGTAGAGTGCATCTTGAAATGCGTCTTGATCTTCTTGACTCGGCTCTTCTACATTATTATTCTCAATTTGTGGTTGGTAAAACACGTCTTCCGATCTACACTCCACAAAATTCGAGTGCCCTCTATTGCATAACCAACAAATTGGAGCACTTAAATCGTCCATCAAGTACTACCTGAGATGACCAAACAAATCAAAAAGTATCCAAAAATAAAATAAAACAAAAAATATCTAAAGTAATACCGGAACCACTTATCATAATATCAACACTAATAAAAATAAATTAGTCCCCGGCAACGGCGCCAAAAACTTATTCGCTATATTTTTAAACAATCCGCAAGTGTACGGAGTAAATGTAGGAAGTGGCGAGCAAGATCGTATTCCACAGAGACTAATTATTCCTATTGTATTAATTACTAGATCATAGTGCTCCCAATTTTATCTAGACGATCGTTGAGGTGGATGAATGGTTAACTAAACGAAATAAAATAATGAAAATTAATTTAAACAATTGTAATATTTGAATCAAAGAGAGTTCTAAGAGTTTTTAAAGATAGATTCCAAGGCTAGGTTTCCGTTGATTACTAAGTTTAGTCAGGATTGATTTCAAAGAGTTCTATGTGGTTTCTTAAACTGACTCGCAACAAACTTAAAGTCCCTCTCGAGATGCAATAAAACGTAGATTAAACAACCTGTAACAATGTCTCCGTCTATTATAAATTATCTAACTCCAAATATTCGTAAGATTAAAGATCATCATAGTTTATCACCGATTTCTCAATATCGTAATTAACTACGCCAAATACTCAAAAATCTATTAATGCCCTCTTCTCTCGAATTATGAGCAATTAAGTTAAACAAAAACATTGATCAAGTGTTCTAACATGAACCAAAACCAAGTATTTGATAGAGAAATCACAATAGATATATATAATCATCAATCCTTCAAAACCATCGTGAATCAACGTACTCCCATGCCCGGAACCTAACAATTTTAGCCGGACATGGTAATGAAAGAAAGATTAATAATTATCATGTTCATCATGTTCAAGCTAAATAAATAACAAAAATGAGTAAAAGATAGGAAGAAGATAAAACTCGGATGGTTTCTTGAGTGGTCTCGGTTCAAGCCTTCAAGTGTCCTTGATGTTTTCTTCCATGAGCTCTTCCTTGATTTCCTCCTCTTGGTGAGTTTTTCTTCACAATCTTGTGTTTTTCAATCTTCACCAACTCTCCAATCTTAGAATATCCCTTCAAGTCCAGTCAAGATCCCTTTTTATCAAGCCCCAAAACCCATTTTTCTTGTTCAAACCGTGTAAAAATGTCAATCAAAAGATTTTGCATCAAAAAGTGACACGGCCCGTGTCAAATGACACGAACCGTGTCAAAGTACTCTAGAAATGAAAAACTTGCTGGACGTGCAACCCGACCGAGTCATAGGACACGGTCGAGTCATACATTACGGTCGAGTCATATGACACGGCCGAGTCGGTGTTGATCTTTTCTGACTCCGTTTTTTTGTCTTTTTCGGCTCGATCTTTCGTTTATGCTGCTTGATATGTATTGGGGATTGAGACTTTATTCTTGCTTGATAAATGTCCTTAAAAACACCTATAAAATCAACAAAATATACCCAAGCGTGACCGAGTCCAATAAACACAATTTAAGCACAAATAACACATTTCTACACATTTTAGGATCTTAAAATCCGGAAAAATCTTATAGAAATATATGTAAAAATGAGTGTTACTAGAAGTTTATTCTATTAAATTGCAAAGGTCTTTGTATGGGCTCAAATAATCTGGACGTATGTGGTATAATCTGTAACACCCCCAAGTTATTCAGGGTATATTACAGTATCGTGAGCCCCCCATGGGACCCACAAGGCTATTTATACGCGAAACTATGAACTTTGACCGAGAAGGTCCAAGTACAATGAAATGGAAAACGATAAAAATGGTATTCAAAAACCATATCTAATACATCCAAATACATCACATCACAATCAATACCACGGCAACACAGGCCAAAACATCAAGGAAACCAAAAACAGTACTCGAGTATTCAAAAGCCATTCAAGTACAGCAAGACTGAATGGAGGAAAAACAAAACATAACCAGAGACAAGACACAACATCACACTTGCCCATCATCTTCATGCCGACCCGGTACATGCCTATTCGCTCTCCTGGATTCTGAAATACACGAAAGGTATTTCCCCCATAAAGGGGTTAGCCGTCGAATATCTAGTGCATGTATATCGAATATGAAACACAATACTCCTCGACAATAAAGTAAATGTAATCATCATCTCATCAATTCAAGACTAGTATTCCGGAATAACTAAATCTCATAGCATCACATTCAATTCATACATGATTAACCGCAGAACCGCACAAGAGGCTACGGAACCCTCAGAGGACCCGTCGGTCCGTCCCAGAGTGGTTAACCCAAAATATCTGTGGAACCACACTAGAGGCTACGGAACCCTCAGAGGACCCGTAGGTCCATCCCAGGGTGGATATAAACCATTATACAATTCATATATCTTACTTTCAAAGTCGAGAATGCACAATCATAAACATATACTTACCTTTGAGACATCGAGAATTCGGAAGGAAAAGAGTATAAGTTCGGTAGTTCCAAGAATGCACTTTCGGCACCTAAACGATTCGTAAGGAATACGATAATCAATAATCCAAACACAAATCACACGAAGAAACTCCCGAAACCCGCCTACGATTCACGAAACTACAAGGATAATCATCTAGAGGTTTGAAAATCACCCAAACCCTCTCAATTCCGAACATGGTACAAAACAATCCATATAATCATAGGGGAAACATGGGTACGAGGTAGATGCATCATATTCTCAAAGATCTCAAGCTCCAAAACGGATAAATGGGACGAATCTAAGAAAATCCCCAAAATTCCCAAAAACTAGGGTTCTAAGGAATTTACCTTGATTTGGAAGATAGAAATGGATTAGATGTTGTGTAATCTTGGTTATTCAACCAAAGATGATGATAGCTGAAGAAGGATCGCCCCAAAATCGCTCCAAATCGCCGAACTTGCTGCTCCCATCGGAAAAAGGAAAGAAAGGATGAAAATGATGATTTCAAGGGTTGACTGCCCCTTATATAATATGCGAGGTTAGCGCGCGCTAAAAATCAGAGCTAGCGTGCGCTAACGGGGTCACCCGGTAGTCCAATAGATTCTGTCCTGACACGTTAGCGCGCGCTACCACACCTTAACGTGCGCTAACTATTGTCCTGCAAAAGTTCCAATTCACTGCCCAACTCCGCTAGCGTGCACTACGACTGGGCACAAGCGCGTGCTACGCAACACCTTTAACGTGCGCTAGCTGCTGCCTAGCGTGTGTTGTTGCCCAAAATATTTATCCGAAGATTAATACTGCTGGAAGACGGACAACAAACAACAATTTACGGGAGCACTTCCGAGAGAAAATGAATAAACACTAGATTTGCCGGGGTTGTTAGTCCCGGGCTTGAATGCTCTCGCGAGATGTTATTAATACAAATATTCGTGGATACAAGTATTAATGAGAGAAATCTAAATACAATGAGTGTAAAAAGACTCTGTTAATCCGGCTCTTGAGCGAAGCTTGGTGTTCTTCGTCCCTGCCGATCGTCTGCTTGATGAGAGAGGCCGGGAGAAGTAAGTACCGAATGATAGCTGTTGCCAAGAGTTGGAGATAGCCAAGTGCTGTGAGGAATCTCGTGGGAATGCAGAGAATGCTTGTTCCTTGAGTAAAAATCCGAGTGCAGGGTGTTTTGAGAGTCAGAATCTCGGTCCTTGGACAAGTGCTGGGAGCCTTGTATATATAGGGGCAGCGGTGCCTTGTCCTCTGGCGGGCGATCGCCTTCCGGCCATTATAATAATGGGGCGATCGTCTACCGGCCAATATTATACTGGGGCGATCACCCGGGCTGTCGGGCTAAAGTCCAAGGAAGATGCCGGCAGTCTGCCTAAAGTCCAAAGCTACAGCCGGCAGCCAGCTGGGCGGTCCAATGAGGAGCCAGCACGCGTCCAGAGTCACTGTCACATGCGGTCCTACTGACAACTTTCGGCGGGCTTGTCGGCTGGTGGACGGATGCTGACAGGCTGTGGTCAATGATCCGTGAATTGCGGATCTTGTCTCGGCTCTTGCACGTGGTGTCTGTCCTGAGGCTCGGCCTTTGCCGACTGGATGGCCATCGGCTCTGATCGGCATGACGCGGTCGTCTCTAGCTGGTCACTGAGGGTCGTCGTCGGCCAGTCGCTGAGGGTCGGCATCGGTCGGTCACCAAGGGTCGGTCGGCAGGTGCGCCAGGAGTCGGTCGCCGAGTGCTGAGAGACGATCGTATTTGATGTCGATCGCTCGGCACCGGGACTTGTCCTAGGACCTTCGGTTGGCCGATTTAGCTTGTCTGCTGGGCTAAGGCTAGGTCGCCTGGTCGCTGGTCGGCAGTTCTGCCTCGGCTGCTCGGCAGTGGCTAGGTCGCCCGATCTCCGAGGCGATCGCCGGTCGGAGAGTATAATTCTTGACACAACAATTGTAATACCCGGTTGTAACTCAGTAAATATCATTCAGTAATTATCACTCAGTAATTATCATTCAGTAATTGATACTCAGTAATCTCATTCATCATTGATCATTTGTCACTCATATTCAGTCATGGTATTTATCATTCAGAGTAATTGTATCGTGTATCAATCGTCATTCATCACTAATCTGATTCGAGTTTCGTGCCGTGTTTATCATCATTGTCATTTTCGTTGCGAGCTGTGCATGAGGAGTAGCGCACGCTACATACTCCTTTTAGCGTACGCTAATGGGGTATAGGTAGCGCACGCTACCACTCAGCTTTAGCGCACGCTAAGGTTGCCACAGTGCGATCCGTAAGTCCGGACTGCAGTGAGATATTTGTAGCGCACGCTACGAGTGGTAAGTAGCGCGCTAACGGGTTGTAGTAGCGCACGCTATATGTGTGGAGTAGCGCGCTAGGGACGGATCGTGTTGAGTCTGGCTACCGGATCGCACCAGATTAATTCATAGCGCACGCTATGAGTTATATTTAGCGTACGCAATCAATATTATAGCGCACGCTAATCGGTTGTTGTAGCGCACGCTATCGAGGTTAGATCAGAGGGCAGACGGTTTTCTGGACTCCAGTACTGGGCGTCAAATATTTCGTTAGCGCACGCTAACAATGGATTTTAGCGCACGCTAGTAGTATGGCCGTAGCGCACGCTACAAAAAGGTACGTAGCGCGCGCTACCGTGTTCGGACAGTGGGTACTGGACTACCCAAATTACTCGTTAGCGCACGCTACGCACAAGGGTTAGCGCACGCTAACCTGGACTGACTATAAATTGGACAGTTTAGTCAGAGTTCGTCATTTACTCATCTCATTTCATTCCTTCGGTAGTTTTGGGCGACTTCGAGCGATTCGGAGAGGATTCTTCGAGGCGTAATCATCAATCATCATCTTCAAGCTCATCTTTCGGATTGATCATCATTTCATCATCTTCATCACATCGAATCAAAGGTATTAATCTCTTGGATCTAGAATTTCGTATTTTTGGGGTTTTCCTTCCGATTTCTTCGTGTAAGCTTGGATTATCATTGGAATATGTTAGTTATGGATTATCTAACTTGTATAAACATATTCCTATGGATTTAATGGTTATTTTCGAAATTATTTCAAGAACCCTTGGGGTTGACTTCGGTTAATTGGGGATTTTCCGATTGATGTTGTTGTAATCATGAGTTATGGATTCCTAATGGATTATTAATATCCTTGAAAGTGTTTTGATGGTTTGAAATACTCATCTTGGAGTTGGTTTCGATTCATTCGAGCTCGGATATCGTTGTGTCGATGTTTGAGTCGATTATGATCGTTTTTGATTTGCGTAATGATCGGATTATTGGTAATTGTGTTATTCAAGGTTGTTCGAGCGACCGATATTTCATTTAGGACGTTGTTCGTGGACGGACATTCATCATCAGTATTGTGTAAGTTAACTCTTACTCGGTTAAAAGGATATTCATTCCTTTTGTCGTTGTTCATTCATAATCATAACTCATTCATCATTGTATTAATCGTATCAAAACTCGTCATTGTCAATTAATCACCTCAGTCATAAGGAACGACGGTTCCGATCATTTCATTGAGCTATCATTCATTTCACCATCATTCAATCTTGGTGAGTCATTATTCATTTTCATTGTCACTTTTGTCATATTGTGGCATTCGGGTCATCTTGGCGTGCGTTGGTATGTGTAGGATTTTCATGTCGGGCACATTATAGTCGTGTGTTGGTTGGTGGCCTCACATTGGGTGTGCACACGAGTCGATTGCTCGTGAGACTGATTAGGTACAAGACCACACGTGTTTGATCGTTGGTGGCTTGTGCACGGACACATTTCCATCCCGGACGTAGTGTGGCGCCATTCCTTTGAGCCGTACTGATTAGTCGATTCATATAGCATGTTTGATTGCGTATGTTTCGACAGGATAATTCATAATTTCAGATATATCATGATTGTGTATTTTCAACCCTTGAGGATTGTTGTTCTGTGTAACTGACCCCGTTGGGGGATGTTGTTTTTCAGGTCATGGCAAGGCTAAGGCACGGGGAGAGCACGGTGACGGCGAGGAGTCCCAGTGATACTAGTATGGGGCCCCAGTCTGTTCAGTCATTCATTCAGTCATTTATGTTTCCTTTATTCATTCCGCTGCAGACATTCCGTTTGAATGCTCATTTCATTCAGTGTTGTGTATTTTATCGTCACATAAAATACACATGTATTCTATTTTATCCTGGGTGTTGTATAAAACTCCTCATCGGAGTAATTGATGTTGTAATGTGGTTCGGTACTACATTTACCTGTGTAATTCATTCATTCTCATTCGCCTGGTGGGTCCCAGTCGGGGGTCCACGGCACTGTAATATCCGCCTAGTTTGGGGTGTTACAGAGTTGGTATCGGAGCGTGGTTTTGAATACTACCCTCCAAGTCATGTCTCATTTGAAATCATCGTCATCGGACTAGTATCATTGGACTTTCGCGTCACGTGTGACCTGTGCAAATGCCGAGCCAATCGACCAAGAATCGTAAGATTTCTAATGCCATGGTATAATTTACGCATTAATCATTCATTCATAATTCATCGCTTAACAATCCTCAATCATCATTGTCATTTTGACCGGACGGTCAGGTTAACTCATTAATCACCAATTCATTTCATTGTTGATTGTTGATCATGAAGATCGGATCATTAATCTTGTTAACTCATCCAAGATAATCATTTCAGTAACTTCATCAGATAATCATGTCACGTCAATCAATCATTCATGTAATCGCTGTATTTGAGCGCGTATGCTCATTTTCATCATTTCATAATATAATCATAATGTGATACTCATGCGAGATGTATAACCATCATATGACTTTCCACTTCAGTATGGAAAGGGCTGGCAGAGGACGTGGAGGACGAGGCCGTGGAGCGGGCCGAATCCCGAGAACTCGTGCGAATACCCGTGCAAATGCCAGGAATAATGCTAACTCATCGAGCAGCGACGCTGCCACTCACTCACCTGGACGCGATCATTCACTGTCAGGGAGTCGTACCCGGGACACGGCTCAGTCAGAGGGTGTTCGGGTCGACCCACTCGCATTTATGCAGGGCATGATGGCCCAAATGACCCAGATGGCTCAGTTGATGGAGACGATGCATAACTCCGTCAATCAAAATCAGCAGGCTCCTCCGCCGCCACCTCAGAGGCAAGAGAGGGGTGTAAGCAATATCATTAGCGATATCTCTCGCCAGCGACCACCTACTTTTGAGGGCTCATCTGAGCCGGCGGATATTGTTCACTGGCTTGAGCATTTTGAGAAATTATTTGCTATGGTGGATTGCCCTGAAGGGCATAAAGTTTCAGTTGCGGCTTACTATCTCGGTAAGAGCGCTCATTCATGGTGGTTATCGTTGAAGCCCACAGACGGAACATGTACTTGGGATCAATTCAAGACTCTCATGATGGAGAGGTACTATCCGGCCCCACTCAGGGAGGCCAAGTTGTCGGAATTACTCACTCCCGACCTTTCGGCGGATGATGATGTTCTCGCCATCGCCGAAAAATTTCAGGAACTTCTTCCGTTCGCCTCATCTATCATTCACTCAGAAGCGGACAAGATCAAGTATTTCAGCAAGAGGCTGAAACCCCGTATGAGACTTCAGTTACTTAATCATAACTGTGCCACTCTGGCCGAGTTCATTGAGAAAGCTCTTACTTACGAGCTTACGGCTAAGGAAATTGCTAAGCAGCAACCTTCGTCTGCTAGCAAGAAGTCCAAGAACCGTAATCAGTCTGACGGGAGTCAGGCCACTTTCAAGAAACCGCGGGCGGGCTCTACTTTTTCTGAGCGACCTCCCCTAGCGTCTAAACCCGCGGAATCTCAGTCGCGAGCGGCCAGTTCGGCCATCACCTGTTTCAACTGTGAGGAACAGGGTCATTTCAGCACCAAGTGTCCAAGCGATGTCACGTGCCACAATCGTGGGATTGCTGGGCATAGGGCCCGTTTTTGCCGTAGGGACTTTAAACCCACTCCGTCGTCCTCTCAAGCCCCTGTGTCATTCGGTGCGTAATCAAAGCCACTCGGTCGGCGTCGTTCAAGACGACAGGGAGCTAAAGGCGGAGCTAAGAGCTATCGACGGAGCGTCGGTTCGGGGCGGCAAGCCCCGAATTTATGAGATGAAGAAGACCGACGATCCGGAGGCCGGATGATCTCGTGTACACTCGATATTCTATCTCAACTTTGTGTGTACCCTTTCGATCTTGGTGCATCTCATTCATTCATTTCCGAGTCATGTTTGAGTAGACTACGCCTGGGTAGTGCTACTAGTTGTGAACCTTATGTCATTGGCCTACACGATGGTAGACGAATTATCTAAGTCGTGAGATTGAATTGTCCGATTGACTTCATGGTCGTGTATGGCCAGCGGACCTAATCGTAGTAGATTTACCGAGGGCGACATCATCTTGGGTATTGATTGGATGGATCGTCATGATGCCATCATTAGTGTCCAAAGCGTTTGGTCACTATCATTTGACGATGGAGTTGAATGTGTGTTTCAGGAGGTAATCCATTACTGCAGTAAAGTCATTAATTTGATGAAAGCAGTAAGATTACTCAATCAAGGATGTGTCGGTTATTGGTGCTATATGGCCAAAACCGAGAAATCATCAGTAATATTGACGGATATCCCGGTGGTGAGGGAATATGCCGATGTTTTTCCAGATGAGTTACCTGGCTTGCCTCCACAGAGGGATGTGGAATTCACGATTGAGTTGGAGCACAGTACGCCCCCGATATCGAAGGCACCGTCTGGATGGCCCCGACCGAAATGCAGGAATTAAAGAACCAACTTGAGGAGTTGTTCGAGAAAGGTTATATCCGACCGAGTGCGTCCCCGTGGGGAGCACCAGTGTTGTTTGTCAAGAAGAAGGATGGTTCATTCCGCTTATGTATTGATTATCGGGAGTTGAACAGGGTGACGATCAAGAATAAGTATCCCTTACCCCGTATTGACGATCTCTTAGATCAACTTCAGGGAGCTTCAGTATTTTCCAAGATCGAATTAAGATCTGGATATCATCAGTTGCGGATTCGAGAGTCGGATATCGCGAGAACAGCGTTTCGCACGCGCTATGGTCATTATGAGTTTGTGGTTATGCCGTTCGGATTGACTAATGCACCTGCGGTATTCATGGAGTTAATGAATCGGGTCTTCATCGACTTTTTGGATCGGTTTGTTGTTGTCTTCATCGATGACATTTTGATTTATTCTCGTGACCGGGAGGAACACGAGTTTCACCTTCATCAAGTGCTTGACGTGTTGAGACGAGAACAACTTTATGGGAAGTTTTCCAAATGTGAGTTCTGGATGTCCGAAGTGACTTTTCTCGGACATGTAATTTCATCAGACGGAGTTCGTGTCGATCCTAAGAAGACGGAGGCTATTCGGGATTGGCTACCTCCGAAGAACGTTAAGGAAATCCGAAGTTTTCTCGGATTAGCGGGTTATTATCGGCGATTTGTGGAGGGATTTTCTAGAATCGCTCAACCCTTAACGAACCTTTTGCGGAAGGATAAGAAATACACGTGGTCCGACGCGTGTCAACGGAGTTTTGAGGAACTCAAGAGCCGGTTAATGTCAGCACCTGTACTCTCCTTGCCGCAGGGGACGGAAGGATTTGTGGTCTATAGTGATGCGTCCGGACAGGGTCTCGGATGTGTACTCATGCAGAACGGGAAGGTTATTGCCTATGCTTCACGGCAATTGAGACCTTACGAGATTAATTATCCGACCCACGACCTGGAGCTAGCAGCCGTGGTGTTCGCTTTGAAAATTTGGCATCATTATCTTTATGGCGTTACATCCGATATTCACCGATCATAAGAGCTTAAAGTATATATTTACTCGAAGGAGTTAAATATGCGCGAGAGACGGTGGTTGGAATTAATCAAAGATTATGATATCGAGATCCTTTACCACTCGGGCAAGGCGAATGTTGTCGCCGACGCCTTGAGTCGTAAGTCCGTCAGAGCAGATGCTTGCCCGTTAATCAGATTCGTAGGAGCTTCAATAGAATTCCTTAGACCCGAGATCGAGGTCCGGCTTCGCGAGTTCGGGGCGGCTTTGTATGTTAGAGATTTCATCGTCACTCGAGGAGGAAATCCGAGAGAATCGTGGTTTGATCCATCATTGTTGCGCATCCGAGAGGATATGGCGCGGGGAAAGCCTCGATTTGTGGTCCACGAGGATGGACTTTTGCGTTTTAAGAATCGGTTGTGCGTATCGGCGAATGACGAGTTGAAAAACTCGATTTTGAAAGAAGCTCATGCTACCCCTTATTCTGTTCATCCGGTCTAGCAAGATGTACAAGGACTTGAAACAAAATTACTGGTGGAGTAATATGAAGCGTGAAGTCGCCGAATTTGTTTCGAGATGCTTAACTGTCAACAAGTTAAGATTGAACATCGGCCGTGGTATCTTTGAAACCCCTTCCTATTCCCGAATGGAAGTGGGAAGACATTTCTATGGATTTCATCACGAGTTTGCCGACGAGTCGTCGTGGCATGAATACGATCTGGGTGATCGTGGACCGCCTAACTAAATCAGCTCATTTCCTGGAGATCAAGGAAACGTGGGGTCCCGAGAGACTTGCTCAACTGTTCATCAAAGAGATAGTCAGACTCCACGGTACTCCTAAAAGTATCGTTTCCGATCGTGACAGACGGTTTGTGTCGCACTTTTGGAAATCAGTTCATCGCGCTATGGGAACCCAGCTTAATCTCAGTACCGCTTTTCACCCTCAGTCCGACGGATAATCAGAGAGGACGATTCAGACCTTAGAGGACATGTTGAGGGCATGCGTCCTCGATTGGAAAGACGATTGGGAAGCCCAACTACCATTGATCGAGTTCACGTATAATAATAGTTGGCATGCTTCGATCAAGATGGCACCTTACGAGGCCTTGTATGGTCGTCGTTGTCGATCTCCGTTGTGTTGGGACGACTTATCAGAATCATTGGGCACCGAGCCCGATATGCTTATAGCCGCCCGTGAGAAGGTAGCTTTGATCAGGAGTCGTTTGTTGACCGCTCGAGTCGGCGTAAATCATATGCGTATAACCGCTGCCGACCATTAGAGTTCGAGGCTGGTGACCATGTGTTGGTCAAGGTATCCCCGAGTCGTGGTATCTTCCGTTTTGGGAAGAGGGGAAAGTTGAGTCCGAGATTCATTAGACCGTTCGAGATTTTGGATCGAGTAGGCGAGTTAGCTTATCGATTGGCTTTACCTCCGGCGTTGAGCCGAATTCATAATGTGTTTCATGTCTCTCAGCTGCGGAAGTATGTTGCCGACCCGAGTCACATACTTTAGTTCGACGAAATCGAGATCGCCGACGATCATTCATATGAGGAGCGTCCTATACGAGTTTTAGAGCGGCGGATCAAACAGTTGAGGAATAAGACGATTCCTTTGGTTAAAATTCAGTGGTCTAGACACGGAGTCGAAGAGGCTACTTGGGAAACCGAGGATAGTATGCGAGAGAGTTATCCCGAGTTGTTTGACCCTTAGTTTCGGGGACGAAACTCTTTTAAGGGGGGGTGTATGTAATACCCGGTTGTAACTCAGTAATTATCATTCAGTAATTATCACTCAGTAATTATCATTCAGTAATTGATACTCAGTAATCTCATTCATCATTGATCATTTGTCACTCATATTCAGTCATGGTATTTATCATTCAGAGTAATTGTATCGTGTATCAATCGTCATTCATCACTAATCTGATTGGAGTTTCGTGCCGTGTTTATCATCATTGTCATTTTCGTTGCGAGCTGTGCATGAGGAGTAGCGCACGCTACATACTCCTTTTAGCGTACGCTAATGGGGTATAGGTAGCGCACGCTACCACTCAGCTTTAGCGCACGCTAAGGTTGCCCTGGCTGCGGTCCAGAAGGTACTGGACTGCAGGTGAGATTATTTGTAGCGCACGCTACGAGTGGTAAGTAGCGCGCGCTAACGGGTTGTAGTAGCGCACGCTATATGTGTGGAGTAGCGCGCGCTAGGGACGGATCAGGTTGAGTCCAGTGGCTACCGGATCGCACGAGATAATTCATAGCGCACGCTATGAGTTATATTTAGCGACGCAATCAATATTATAGCGCACGCTAATCGGTTGTTGTAGCGCACGCTATCGAGGTTAGATCGAGGGCGAGCGCTACGGACTCCGATCGGGCGTCAAATATTTCGTTAGCGCACGCTAACAATGGATTTTAGCGCACGCTAGTAGTATGGCCGTAGCGCACGCTACAAAAAGGTACGTAGCGCGCACTACCGTGTTCGGACAGTGGGTACTGGACTACCCAAATTACTCGTTTGCGCACGCTACGCACAAGGGTTAGCGCATGCTAACCTGGACTGACTATAAATTGGACAGTTTAGTCAGAGTTCGTCATTTACTCATCTCATTTCATTCCTTCGGTAGTTTTGGGCGACTTCGAGCGATTCGGAGAGGATTCTTCGAGGCGTAATCATCAATCATCATCTTCAAGCTCATCTTTCGGATTGATCATCATTTCATCATCTTCATCACATCGAATCAAAGGTATTAATCTCTTGGATCTAGAATTTTGGATTTTTGGGGTTTTCCTTCCGATTTCTTCGTGTAAGCTTGGATTATCATTGGAATATGTTAGTTATGGATTATCTAACTTATATAAACATATTCCTACGGATTTAATGGTTATTTTCGGAATTATTTCAAGAACCCTTGGGGTTGACTTCGGTTAATTGGGGATTTTCCGATTGATGTTGTTGTAATCATGAGTTATGGATTCCTAATGGATTATTGATATCCTTGAAAGTGTTTTGATGGTTTGAAATACTCATCTTGGAGTTGGTTTCGATTCATTCGAGCTCGGATATCGTTGTGTCGACGTTTGAGTCGATTATGATCGTTTTTGATTTGCGTAATGATCGGATTATTGGTAATTGTGTTATTCAAGGTTGTTCGAGCGACCGATATTTCATTTAGGACGTTGTTCGTGGACGGACATTCATCATCGGTATTGTGTAAGTTAACTCTTACTCGGTTAAAAGGATATTCATTCCTTTTGTCGTTGTTCATTCATAATCATAACTCATTCATCATTGTATTAATCGTATCAAAACTCGTCATTGTCAATTAATCACCTCACCATAAGGAACGACGGTTCCGATCATTTCATTGAGCTATCATTCATTTCACCATCATTCAATCTTGGTGAGTCATTATTCATTTTCATTGTCACTTTTGTCATATTGTGGCATTCCGGGTCATCTTGGCGTGCCGGTTGGTATGTGTAGGATTTTCATGTCGGGCACATTATAGTCGTGTGTTGGTTGGTGGCCTCACATTGGGTGTGCACACGAGTCGATTGCTCGTGAGGCCGATTAGGTACAAGACCACGCGTGTTTGATCGTTGGTGGCTTGTGCACGGACACATTTCCATCCGGACGTAGTGTGGCGCCATTCCTTTGAGCCGTCTTGATTAGTCGATTCATATAGCATGTTTGATTGCGTATGTTTCGGCAGGATAATTCATAATTTCGGATATATCATGATTGTGTATTTTCAACCCTTGAGGATTGTTACGTATGGCCGGCCCGTTGGGGATGTTGTTTTTAGTCATGGCAAGGCTAAGGCACGGGAGAGCACGGTGACGGCGAGTCCCAGTGATACTAGTATGGGGCCCGATCATTCGATCATTCATTCATCATTTATGTTTCCTTTATTCATTCATTGAGACATTAGGTTGAATGCTCATTTCATTCAGTGTTGTGTATTTTATCGTCACATAAAATACACATGTATTCTATTTTATCCTGGGTGTTGTATAAAACTCCTCATCGGAGTAATTGATGTTGTAATGTGGTTCGGTACTACATTTACCTATGTAATTCATTCATTCTCATTCGCCTGGTGGGTCCCAGTCGGGGGTCCACGGCACTGTAATATCCGCCTAGTTTGGGGTGTTACAACAATTGCCCCCCAGCTTGCTCCTATGTTGAAGACATGGGGCGAGGTGGTTCTTGCTGGAGATCGTAGAGGATGAGGACGGGCGATCTTGCTGAGCTGACTTAGGATTCGGACTTGGGCTATCATGGTCGATTGGCTAGCTATCTTTTGGTTTTGTACCTGCAAAAAACAACATTGGCCGATCCCCCTCAGAAATTTGATGGTTTCGCTTGTTTGAGGAATCGTGCACAATCGTGGAGTTCGATGGACCAACTCCATGAACGTGTCTTGATGCGCGAAGACATTGAGTGTCTTGTGACTCACTTTATTATGAGGGTACTCTGTTAGGCTGCGCCTCGCCTCGTATTTAAACGAAGGGTGTGCGGTCTCGGTCTAGAGGAGTCCTTGCGCGGGGCAACGTCGGATGAATCAACTCCACGCCCGCGGCTTGTTAGCTCTGCTTCCACCTCGGCCCGCCATGGAGATGACGAACCTCAACGGTGTACGTTGAGACGGGGGTAGTGGCACGTGTCGCTTTGTCCGGGTTCACCAAGTTAGATGATGATCCTTGAGGGCGGGCGATCGTGTCCACTGATTAATTTTGGAGAGCCCTCAGACTACGCCGGCCTCGTATTTAAACGAAGGGAGGGCGATCTCGGCCGAAAGGGACCTTGCATGGCCGAAGCAGCCGGTTCCATCGACTACCAGGACCATGGCTTTATGATGTGCGGTGGAGGCGATCGCGACCCTTAGTCCCTCATGTTAAATGGTGGACTGTAGACGGCGAGCGAGTCCTCCGGCTCTGCTGGATAATAGCGATCGGGCTGGGAGACTGGAGGTCGTCGCTCGGGCGCCGATCGCTCTACTCCTAGGCTAAGAAGAAGCCTTTGCCTGGCCAGGAAATCTGCGGCTTTAGCTCGGAAGACCGCGTAGGTCGTGGGCTGGTCCTTCGTAAGATGCCTGAACATAGGCGAAAGACCATGGAATCCGGCTAGGACCACGTGGAGGGCGATCTCATCGCTTACGGGCTCGCCGTTGAGGATGATCTCGTCTACCCGGTCGATGTAGTCCGAGTCGGACTCTTCTTTCCCTTGCTTGATTCGCAGCATGCGATGGGGACCTTCCGGTCGAGCGACCTTGGCGGCGAAGTACCCTGTGAAGACGTTCGCCAGTTCGTTAAAGGAGCCAATGGACCGAGGTGGCAATGAGGTGTACCACCGGTGGGCGAGGTCGTCCAGCGTCATAGGGAACATTCGGCACCTGGTCGCATCTGATGCCCCACACCTGGTCATGTAGATGTTGAACTTGCTCAGGTGCATTTCGGGGTCCGATTGCCCCTCGTACAAGGGTGTTTGCGGGGGAGCGATCTTGTGCTGCACAGGGGCGAGCTCGATGTCGATCGCGAGCAGCTCGCTTGGCTCGGCGATCGTCTTCTTGGCGCCTGCCCTGGATTCTAGGAGCGCATTCATATCGTCGAGCTGACGTTGCAATGCGGCAATGGCCGTGGCTCAGCCGCTCGTTGATCGGCTTTGGGAGCGGGATCCGAGGCGATCGTGCACCGATCTCCGGACTCCGCTGCTGCCGACCTCGGCTATTTGGCGTGGGGGAGCCAGACGGCTGGGCTGCCTTCTGGGAGTCGGGTAAGCCGAGCTCCTGGTGACGGACTCAAACTCCGTCGTCTCGTGGCTGGGCCGGGTGCCTTGGCCGCTGAGTCGGGTCACCGCCTGGGCGATCAGCAGAGGAGCCCGGCGCGCGCCTCTCCTTGTGGACGAGAGCCTCACGCGATCGCTCGGCCGATGCGCCTTGAGCTTCCGCTTGGACTTCCGGCGGGCGGCCGAGGGGGTGATAGCAGGAGGCGCGTCGAGAGCACTCCGTCGCTCCTGTAGGACGGCCATGACCTCGTCGATCTGTTCCTTGGTTCGGAGCTGATCGAGCGAGAGGCTTGGGCCACCGTCCAGGGACGGGATCGAGCATCTCTGACCGCGGCGGCTACCTTCCACCATCGGCTGTGGCTCGGGCCCAGGGCCAGGCAGGCGTCTGGCGGCTCGCCCGGCTTTCTTGACGGAGGCCGAAGACATGATTTCTGAAGGATTTCTTTGAAGTGCAGTGAGTGTCACTTCAAGTATATGCCCCGAGAACAGTGAGTGTTCTTCGAGATGGTAGGAATAAAAATTTGAGGGTTAGAAGCCCTCCTTCTAGCGCCACTTGTTGTTGCCCAAAATATTTATCCGAAGATTAATACTGCTGGAAGACGGACAACAAACAACAATTTGCAGGAGCACTTCCGAGAGAAAATGAATAAACACTAGATTTGCCAGGGTTGTTAGTCCCGGGCTTGAATGCTCTCGCGAGATGTTATTAATACAAATATTCGTGGATACAAGTATTAATGAGAGAAATCTAAATACAATGAGTGTAAAAAGACTCTGTTAATCCGGCTCTTGAGCGAAGCTCGGTGTTCTTCGTCCCTACCGATCGTCTGCTTGATGAGAGAGGCCGGGAGAAGTAAGTACCGAATGATAGCTGTTGCCAAGAGTTGGAGATAGCCAAGTGCTGTGAGGAATCTCGTGGGAATGCAGAGAATGCTTGTTCCTTGAGTAAAAATCCGAGTGCAGGGTGTTTTGAGAGTCAGAATCTCGGTCCTTGGACAAGTGCTGGGAGCCTTGTATATATAGGGGCAGCGGTGTCTTCTCCTCTGGCGGGCGATTGCCTTCCGGCCATTATAATAATGGGGCGATCGTCTACCGGCCAATATTATACTGGGGCGATCACCCGGGCTATCGGGCTAAAGTCCAAGAAAGATGCTGGTAGTCTGCCTAAAGTCCAAAGCTACAGCCGGCAGCCAGCTGGGCGGTCCAATGAGGAGCAGCACGCGTCCAGAGTCACTGTCACATGCGGTCCTACTGACAACTTTCGGCGGGCTTGTCGACTGGTGGACGGATGCTGACAGGCTGTGGTCAATGATCCGTGAATTGCGGATCTTGTCTCGGCTCTTGCACGTGGTGTCTGTCCTGAGGCTCGGCCTTTGCCGACTGGATGGCCATCGGCTCTGATCGGCATGACGCGGTCGTCTCTAGCTGGTCACTGAGGGTCGTCGTCGGCCAGTCGCTGAGGGTCGGCATCGGTCGGTCACCAAGGGTCGGTTGGCAGGTGCGCCAGGAGTCGGTCGCCGAGTGCCGAGAGACGATCGTATTTGATGTCGATCGCTCAGCACCGGGACTTGTCCTGGGACCTTCGGTTGGCCGATTTAGCTTGTCTGCTGGGCTAAGGCTAGGTCGCCTGGTCGCTGGTCGACAGTTCTGCCTCGGCTGCTCGGCAGTGGCTAGGTCGCCCGATCTCCGAGGCGATCGCCGGTCGGAGAGTATAATTCTCGACACAACAGCGTGCATTACCTGCTAGTCTAGAAACTAGAAATATCTCACTGTCTCTGCCGAATCAGCTCGTTAGCGTGCGCTACAGATGATGTTAGCGCGCGCTACTGACCACAAAAAGCGTGCGCTAGCGAACTCCTAGCGTGCGCTAACTGCTAGTCCAGAGAGAAGAATTAAATACTACCTCTGCCAAGCATGGACCGTTAGCGTGCGCTAAGGCTCAAAGCTAGCTTGCGCTACTCAAGTAGAAATAGCGTGCGTTGCGCGTTATCTGCCTGTTCCAGAATACTGCCGAAAGGTCCAATTAACACGATCATGATCCAAAAAGGTACGATACTCCAAATCAACATCGACAACATCTCAAAGTGTTTACAGAGCGACAAAAGAGGAAGAACGGCAAGGTCAAACAATCAATAAAAAACACGGGTATTACATTCTCCCCGTCTAAAAAGAAGTTTCGTCCTGAAACTTAAGAAATAAAAAGTTTGGGTTATTCCGATCGCATTTTCTCTTCCGTCTCCCAAGTCGCCTCCTCAACTCCATGTCTCGACCATTGCACTTTAACCAATGGAATGGTTTTGTGCCGAAGCTGTTTCTCACAACGTTAAAGGATCTTCACTGGCCTCTCTGGAAAGGTAACATCATCGGCTACGTCAATCTCACTATAGTCGATAACATGACTTGGATCTGGCACGTACTTTCTCAACTGAGACACATGAAAAATGCTATGTACATGACTCAAAGCTGGAGGCAACGCCAAGCAATAAGCTAAATCTCCAACCCTGTCCAAAATTTCAAAAGGCCCGATATACCTCAGACTAAGTTTTCTCTTTTTCTCGAAGTGGAAAATTCCTCTGGTCGGCGACACCTTGAGTAGAACATGGTCTCCCACTTCGAATTCTAAAGGTCGACGACGAGTATCAGCATAAGATTTCTGACGGCCCTGGGCAGTCAACAACCGGTCCCGGATAATAAAAATCTTCTCCTTAGTCTCCATCAATATATCCGGTTCTGTTCCGACTAGCTCCGAAGCCTCGTCCCAACATAATGGCGATCTGCACCATAAAGTGCCTCGAACGGTGCCATTTTGATCGACGCATGCCAATTATTATTGTAGGCAAATTCGATCAATGGCAAGTGAATCTCCCAATCATTACTCCATTCTAGGGCACAGGTCCGCAACATATCCTCTAACGTCTGAATCATCCGCTCCATCTGACAATCTGACTGAGGATGAAAAGACGTGCTCAATCTCAACTCGGTACCCAAAGCCTGATGAACGGCCTGCCAAAAATGCGATACGAAACGACCATCTCGATCGGAAAAAATGGTCTTATGGGCACTATGCAACCTCACGATCTCAGCTATAAAAGTTCGAGCCAATCTCTCCGGTCCCCAAGTATCCTTAATACCTAGGAAGTGTGCAGACTTGGTCAACCGATCGACGATTACCTAAATCATATTCATTCTGGCTCTAGTTCTCGGCGTCCCAGTGATAAAATCCATAGAGATATCTTCCCACTTCCACTCGGGGATGGGAAGCGGCTTCAACAACCCCGCCAGTCGTTGATGTTCAATCTTAACTTGTTGACACATCAAGCACCATAGTACAAACTCCGTGACATCTTTCTTCATATTATTCCACCAAAAATTTCGCTTCAAGTCCTTGTACATCTTACTCGTTCCAAGGTGGATTGAGTAAGGCATAGCATGAGCTTCTCGGAGAATTCTCTGCCTCAACTCTAGATCATTCGGGACACAAAGCCTGCGTTGAAATCTCAGAATGCTATCCTCGTAGACCATAAAACCAGGGGCTTTTTCTTTAATTACATCTTCCTTCGATTGAGAGATCATCGAGTCATTTCACTGTTTCCCTTTGATGTCGTCAACCAAGGACGAAGTAATTTCAAGAGTGCATAATTGTCCTTGCACTCTTTGAAGCCAAACTTTTATTCCTTGCTCGATTAAATCCTGACGAATCTTCATCTGAGCTGTAAGAACCTCGAGCATCTGAAGCGATGCCGATTTGCGGCTCAAAGCGTCCGCGACGACATTGGCCTTCCCCGGATGGTAAAGAATTTACAAATCGTAATCCTTGATCAATTCCAACCAATGTATCTGCCTCATATTAAGCTCTTTCTGGATGAATATACTTCAAACTCTTGTGATCGGTATAAATCCAACACGAAGAGCCATATAAATAATGCCGCCAAATCTTAAGTGCGAAGACAATTGCGGCCAACTCCAAATCGTGAGTAGGATAGTTCATCTCATACGGCTTCAACTATCGTGACGCAAAAGCTACCGTCTTATCATGCTGCATAAGCACACATCCAAGCCCTTGTCCCAAAGCATCGCTATAAACTGCAAATCCTTCAGTACCCTGTGGTAAAGCTAATTCGGCGCTGAGGTCAAACGTCTCTTTAGCTCATCGAATCTCTGCTGTCTCTTAGTCATCCAAACAAACTTTTCTGTCTTCTAGAGTAATTTCGTAAGCGGCCAAGCGAGTTTCGAGAACCCCTCGACGAATCGACGGTAATACCCAGCAAGACCCAAAAAGCTACGAACTTCTTTAACATTTTTAGGCGGTGCCCAATCTAGCACTGACTCAATCTTCTGTGGGTATACACGAACCCCTTCGGCCGAAATCACATGGCCGAGAAACATAACTTCTTCCAACCAGAACTCACATTTCGAGAATTTTGCATAGAGGTGCTCGGCTCTCAAAACATCCAGTATCAAACGCAAGTGCCGGGCATGTTCCTCCTTATCTTGAGAATAAATCAAGATGTCGTCAATAAAGATGACCACACATCTGTCCAAGTATTCGATGAATATCTTGTTCATTAGTTGCATGAACACTGCCGGTGCATTAGTCAATCCAAAAGGCATGACCACAAATTCATAATGTTCGTACCTCGTCCGAAACATAGTCTTTAGAACGTTGGACTCTTTCACCCGGAGTTGATAGTATCCTGACCTCAGATCAATTTTCGAGAATACTGCGGCTCCCTGCAACTGGTCAAATAAATCATCTATACGAGGCAAAGGATGCTTGTTCTTGGTGGCCACTTTGTTCAGTTCACGATAATCAATGCATAAACGTAATGAACCATCCTTCTTCCTCACAAAAAGAACAGGCGCGCCCCAAGGTGAAGCGCTTGGTCTGATGTACCCTCTCTCCAATAATTCTCCTAGGTGACTCTCTAATTCTTGCATCTTGGAAGGTGCCATCCGATAAGGTGCCTTAGAAATTGGAGCCGCGTCAGGTTCTAAGTCCACAGAAAATTCTCTCTCTCGATCCGGCGGTAATCCCGGGAGGTCGTCCGAAAAAATGTCGGGATACTCATTAACAACTTGAATCGAAAATCGACTTCGTTCCCTTTCGTCTTCAAAGCATAACACCAATAGCCCGTGCAACCTTTATTCAAAAGTTTTACGGCCTTCATGGCGCTGATAAGCAACTTAGGTTGACCCGACTTACATCCCATAAACGAGTACTCAGAACCGTCTTTAGTCATCATGGTGATAACCTTAGTACAGTAATTCATAATCGCTTGGTGACCGTCAAGCCAATCCTCGCCGAGGATCACATCCTCGCCTTCCATATCAAAAACAGTCAAATTCGATAACCAATCCATACTGGCTATATTCACCAGAAAATCTCAAATCTCCCAGTTTCCCATGATTCTATCCCTGCTAGGTAGTTTCACAATGAAAAGATCGCAAGCAGTCATACAAGTTATATTCAAACGGCGTACACACTCCAAGGAGATGAAAGAATGTATAGCACCTGAATCAAAAAGTACACGAACTGGATGAGATAGGATATGAATGGTACCTGAGGCCACTGCCACATCGGGTTCGTCTGCTCGACGCATCTCATAGACTCGGGGTTGTGCCGAACCGATGCTAGAATCTCCCCCATAACGTTCTGACTCCGTCCCCGGCCTCTGCCGTAACTCTGATGTGATTGTCCAACTGGTTGCCTCTGATTCATACTCTGATCTAAAGGCGCTGGGGCAGAATCCCGAGTGTCCACAGTCTGATCTTGTTCGGGGCAATAAGCTGCCCTATGTCCCATCTGTCAACAAGTGTGACACTTTAGGGGTGGGAAATTGCACTCCAGGTTAACGTGGCATGGACGACCACAATTAAAACAAGTTACCGAGCGAGTTGAGGTGCCCGGAGCAGAACGAAAACTCTTCTTCCCTCTAGCAGAATGTGACGACTGCCCGACTGAATGGTTAGTCGACTAAGGTCTCTGGAAGTTGCCACCTTTAGAACCAGAAAAGTTACCCACGATCTTCTGCTTCTTCGGTTCTTCTGCGGTATCATTATTGGGACTCAACATGTCATATGCCAAGGCCCTGTCTTGGTATTCCTTCAAGGTAGTACAAGCAAATCCGGCCATATAATGCGGTAAATCCATATTCATCCGCATATCAAAGTAACGGATCTTGTCATGCTCATCCCGCACTTGATTCTTCACGTGGATCAGCTGTTGATTGTATTCCACTATCGCCTGCGAGACTGGAATATTCTGCGGCTTAGCCTCGAAAAAAGGCTCGGATTATGCCTTCTTGCACTAGCCAAGGACAAAACTCGGCCTCTAGTAGCTCTTTAAATTCTCCCCACGTAGAAGCACGATCCTGTGGCTTGATAACTTTCCACCAAGTCGCAGCCTCCTTGGTAAGGAAGTACTGAGCAATCGGTACCTTCCTCACTTCCGGACAATCAACCGCTTCAAACACTTTCTCTAACTCTGCCAACCAATTCTCCCAACCCATCGGGTCTGTAGCACCGTTGAACTGCGGAGGGTGCATACGGATCATATTCTGAAGCAAGGCATCCGATGTCGGGTTCGGATTGTTCAATTGAACAGCTTGGGCCAGGATAGTCATCTGGTTAGCCAATTGTTGAAGGACATTTGTAACTCCAAAATCTGTGTTATTCCCTTGGTCAGTCGACTGGTCGTAATGACCCTCGGTATCAGGATGTACTGATAAACTAGGGGTGGTCGACCCCGCAACGGAACTGAGAGAAG
Organism: Orobanche coerulescens; assembly: GCA_033398695.1. NCBI lineage: Eukaryota > Viridiplantae > Streptophyta > Magnoliopsida > Lamiales > Orobanchaceae > Orobanche > Orobanche coerulescens. The sequence continues at coordinate 109,190,008 of CM065807.1, read as the reverse complement.
CGGACGCGCCACGTCCTCATCCGCGTCCATGACCATGGCCTCGTACCTGTCCCCTATCAGCAGACATTCTGAAGGATACACAAAGCACGTAAGTACAATTCAAATCGCACGTCATCGAAGTGACCGATTCCCAAAATACCAATCCAAAAGTAAAGCGATTAAGGATCCATTAGGAGAGTAAGAGGTCTTACAAGTACCGGTCGCACTGTGATGATGGCAAAGTAGTGATACTGTAGACAAACGATGACTCAATCGACCCAAAAGACCGACAGCCTAGGTATCCATAAACCTAAGCTCCAATACCATATTATGTAATACCCCCAAGTTATTCAGGGTATATTACAGTGCCGTGGGCCCCGCCATGGGACCCACACGGCTATTTACACGCGGATCTATGAACTTTGACCGAGAAGGTCCAAGTACAATGAAATGGAAAATGATAAAAATGGTATTAAAAAACCATATCCAATACATCCGAATACATCACATCACAAATCAATACCACGGCAACACAGGCCGAAACATCAAGGAAACCAAAAACAGTACTCGAGTATTCAAAAGCCATTCAAGTACAGCAACACTGAATGGAGGAAAAACAAATCATAACCAGAGACAAGACACAACATCACACTTGCCCATCATCTTCATGCCGACCCGGTACATGCCTATCCGCTCTCCTGGATCCTGAAATACATGAAAGGTATTTCCTCCATAAAGGGGTTAGCCGTCGAATAGCTAGTGCAAGTATATCGAATATAAAACACAATACTTCTCGACAATAAAGTAAATGTAATCATCATCTCATCAATTCAAGACTAGTATTCCGGAATAACTAAATCTCATAGCATCACATTCAATTCATACATGATTAACCGCGGAACCACACCAGAGGCTACGGAACCCTCAGAGGACCCATCGGTCCGTCCCAGAGTGGTTAACCCAAAATATCTGTGGAACCGCACTAGAGGCTACGGAACCCTCAGAGGACCCGTCGGTCCGTCCCAGAGAGGATATAAACCATTATACAATTCATATATCTTACTTTCAAAGTCGAGAACGCACAATCATAAACATATACTTACCTTTGAGACATCGAGAATTCGGAAGGAAAAGAGTATAAGTTCGGTAGGTCCAAGAACGCACTTCCGGCACCTAAACGATTCGTAAGGAATACGATAATCAATAATCCAAACACAAATCACACGAAGAAACTCCCGAAACCCGCCTACGATTCACGAAACTACAAGGATAATCATCTAGAGGTTTGAAAATCACCCAAACCCTCTCAAGTCCCAATAAGGTACAAAACAATCCATATAATCGTAGGGAAAACATGGTCATGGGGTAGATGCATCATATTCTCAAAGATCTCAAGCTCCAAAACGGATAAATGGGACGAATCTAAGAAAATCCCCTAAATTTCCAAAAACTAGGGTTCTAAGGAATTTACCTTGATTTGGAAGATAGAAATGGATTAGATGTTGTGTAATCTTTGTTATTCAACCAAAGATGATGATAGCTGAAGAAGGATCGCCCCAAAATCGCTCCAAATCTCCCAACTCGATGCTCCCGTCGGAAAAAAGAAAGAAATGATGAAAATGACTATTTCAGGGGTTGACTGCCCCTTATATAATATGCCAGGTTAGCGCGCGCTAAAAATCGGAGCTAGCGTACGCTAACGGGGTCACCCGGTAATCCAGTGGCTTCTGTCCTCAGACGTTAGCGCGCGCTACCACACCTTAGCGTGCGCTAACTGTTGTCCAGCAAAAGTTCCAGTTCACTGCCCAACTCCACTAGCGGGCGCTACAACTGGGCACTAGCGCGCGCTACGCAACACCTTTAGTGTGCGCTAGCTGTTGCCTAGCGTGCGTTACCTGCTAGTCCAGAAACTAGAAATACCTCACTGCCTCTGCCGACTCAGCTCGTTAGCGTGCGCTACGGACGATGTTAGCGCGCGCTACTGACCACGAATAGCTTGCGCTAGCGAACTCCTAGCGTGCGCTAACTGCTAGTCCAGAGAGCAGAATTAGCTACTGCCTCTGCCAAGCCTGGACCGTTAGCGTGCGCTAAGGCTCAAAGCTAGCATGCGCTACTCAAGTAGAAATAACGTGCGTTAGCCTAGGCCTAGCACGCGCTATCTGCCTGTCCCAGAATACTGCCAAAAGGTCCAATTAACACGATCATGATCCAAAAAAGTACGAAACTCCAAATCAACATCGACAATATCTCAAAGTGTTTACATCATAGAAAAATATTTACTAAATATGATTATAAACTACACTTAAAGAAAAGAATTATATTGCCGTCTAAAAACTCCAAGTTCTTTTTTATATTCTTTTATGGGTGTGAACTTAAAAGTAAATTATCCAAACAGATGTTGACGTGGGTGTTTGATTTATCTTAAAATTAATAACTTCTATAATTGAATTTGTGATCCTAATCATTTTATTCTTCCTTTGAATGAATTTCTCTGATCATACCCAGACCCTGCTTTGAACGGGATATACTGGGTATGTTTGGTTTGGTTTTCTCTGATCATGTTATTCTCATCTCGATGAGGAGTGATCTTTTAGATAACATTTTTTTATACTAATAATTATCATGTCAGCTCACGTACAGTTGTTAGGACCAATACACGCGTCCACGAGTCAAGGGAGGATCATAAATTAACACTACCATTCACGTAGCAATATGGGTGAGCAAAAATCCGAATAAATCCGAAAATGAAGCCGCTAAAAGACGTCAAAAACTGACCCGTATAAAACCGAACCGAATTTGCAATCGAAAAATTAAAAATCGAAACCGAAATCGATTGTCCGGTTCCAGTTATATGTTAAAATCGAACCGCAAAAATCCGAAATCGATCCGATCTATATTATATCAATCTATTAATTAGATAAATACATATAAATTTCTAGTTACTTCCTATAGTGTAATTCCTATCACATCTTGTATCCAAAATTAAATTCACATGTTTTCCATAATCTAGATGCTAATTAAGATGCTAAAGAACAAGTTACAAGTTTACTTGGTTGGTGGTAAAGTTCATTCAATTATTTAGATTAAAGCTTGGTTTACATAGAGAGTGCCTATTACATAAGTGAAATTATTATTTTTGTTTTGCATGTGAATTTCTCAAATTTATATCTATTCTCTATCGTTGTATTTGTTTTGTTCTTTTTATTTGAAGCGATTCAAAACCAAACCGATTATAATCGAATCGAGCTTTTTGAAAACGAAACCGAAATCGAAATCGATGATGAGGTTGCAGTTGAGGTTTTCAATTTTAAAAACTGAGGACTTGCGGTGCGGTTTTCGAAACCGCATCCCCTCTACCCTACGTGGCAAATACGAGAGGAAAGGAGGCATCGGCTTTTCTCACCCCCTTTTTTTCTCACCCCAAAAGTGCAACCACATCCCAAAGTTACCAAAAAGCCTTGTTTATTAATCATTCCCTCCTTTCTACTCCACTCCACTCTCTTCTTCAACTATACATACACATTTCCTGTATGTATATTTTCACCTCACAAAGCAGAATAACTTTGTAGAAAGACATGATTCACTCACCTTTCTGCGATTCTGTTTCTACTAAGCTCATTTCTCCTATTGCTATTTGTAGTTATGCGGCATCGTTTTCAAGGTCATCGATTAATTGTTTAGTTATAATTTGTAATGTATTTTGTATTGTACTGATTGTTAATTAAGTTTCGTTTAGTTTAGTTGATATACTCGTTTGAATTGCGTTTTTTGCTAGTGTAATGATTTACTATCAGGTGAATGAGTTTGTTGTGCTTGATTATATATGAATATGTAAGTACACGATTTTAGTTATTATTCTTAGCTGTGTTTGTAATGTGTTTGATGATTGACTAGTAAAGGATTTCGTTCTAACGAAGTTACATTAATCCTGTGCTCTTTCGAGTTTTGTCGATAATCGCTCTTTGATTTTATTATTGTTCACGAGGTTGTCAAATCATTGTAATTTGTAAAGTATTCTGTATAATACCGATTGCTGTTCCAAGTTTTTTCAATTGTTATGTCCGTGTTTGTATGTTGGTATAAATATGTTAGTATATGAAAGTAGCTATATGTTCTCAGCTCCGCTTGTAATGTGTTTTACAATGTGATTAGTATGATCGATGTTGGTTGTTGTGTGACTAGTGTTATTATGTTTACAACGATTACTGAATTATTTACTTAAGTTTTGGTGATATTGTTCTACAAATAATTGTATGGAGTTCAACATCGTTATTGTTCACAGATTGAGGTTGAGTAGGAGCGAATCTAGGCAAAAGATTTCCACTAAGGTAATGAACTCTCCATTCTATTATATTTCTTTTTGGTATACAGATCATTATGAGAATTAACGTCCTCCATATGACTGGATCCTGGCTTAGGTTAGACAAGAAAAGCAGAGAACTACCAGTGTACAAGCTCGTCAGGCCGGAGAACGTGTACTTGAGGTATATTGCTTGTTTTGTGTGTTGTTTGTATAGCTGTCTTAATACTCTAATAATGAAATTTGTAGGACATGTATGATATTTGTATCTATAAGGTATTAAGGCGTTTCTCCTTGATAATGGATTGCTTTTTCTTTCTTTTTTTTTTTTTTTAAAAGATAAATTTCGTAGTGAAGTTTGAAAGTTATATATTGAAGAAACATACCAGAGGGCATAAACTGGCAAACCAAATTCTTAGTTGGCAATATTTAATTGGTTTTGTATCTTGTAAAATGGAAACAGGACAATGTATGCATATGAGTACCATTGCACATGTGTACCACTAATTTAAACTGGACACCTGAAATTTATGAACTAATATGGGACCCCTAGTAGTTTATTCGTTACATGGGTTATTAATAATAAGCATAATTGTTTACCTACCTTATATTCCATTAGGTATTTTATCATATGTATTCTGTATAATTATGTAATCCCCACATGCATATCATAGAAGACTTGATTATTGGAATTTCAGCGAATATTGAATTGAGTTTTTTTTTTCTTGTTCATGGATTGCTATCCATAGTTATTCTTCCTTCTACGTTTGGGCAACCTAGGGTAGGGGGCTTTCTGTGCTTTATCCATTGAAGTTGTTTTTCATATGGTTTTTATTTAATAGCCATTGTTTTCATAATCTGTCGTACAATAAATTGTATCAAAAGTTAGGTTTCTCCATCTATTTCTTAATTATTAGAATAACTTGGATTTGTAAAAGAAAAGTACTGGTTATCGGGTTGGGGTTACTACCAGTCGCTCTAAAACCTCAAGGTATTAGAGGAAGGCACTCTCAGGATCTTATTTCTAACACACCCCCTCACTCGAGAGCCCATTTTTTTTTTTTTTTTGGGCATAATTTGCCTTGGTGTCCATAATAAATTGTGAGAATATTGGGGGTCCCAGGGAGTCGAATTTGAGACCCCTGCGTGCCTGAGCTCTGATACCATGTTAAGTAACTAGTCCATCTAAAACCTTAAAGTGTCAGAGGAAGGCACTCTCAGGATCTTATATTATATTTCAACATTATTCGATGCCGAAGTTTTAGTTCATCGGGATATTATTCACCGGAGCAAGTGTTCATGGAGGTATTGTTTTATCTAATATTGAAAAAAAAAAGAGGGCGACGACCATAAAGAAGAGGTATAGGAAAAGAGAGAAGGAAGAAATGAAATTGAGTTAGCAAGCTTGTAAAATTGAAGTGGAGGCTGCTGAGAAGTGAGACACAAACAAAGATAATCACAATTTTGAACTTTATTAACATTTTAACAAACTATAGTTAGGTATCCCAGTTTTTAAACTTTTTATAAATCAGCCCTTTATTTTCCGAAAATTTCAAACCAATCCCTGCAGTTTTCAGATATTACAAACTGATACTGATGCGCCATTTACAAAAGAGTCCTTAAAATTTACAGAATTGTTTAGCAAATAAAAAAAAAGGTTTCGAAGAATCACCAACCAGTCCTGTTCTTCCATAATTTGACAGTTTTAACCCATGCACCTTCTGAATTTTGACATTTCAAACCATGTAACTCCTGAATGTTGACAATTTTGCCCTTCTTATCACATTTTAAGTCTTGCCAAAGTGCATAAAACATGGAATTGAGACGCTAAAAGATGATATTTATTTCCTTGAGGATGAATGTACTCACTTGCACTACGAATTTTATGTTTGCTATCGTCGAAATAAGTTATATAACTAAGAACTTACGTTTCATGAGTTAGATAAAGCATATTATGAACTCGAAAACTTGAGGTGGGAGTACAAAGTTGAATTTAGAAAAGAAGAGGAAAGGTGCGAAAAGAGACAAAAGATCTATGAAATATTTATACCTCAACTATTTAATGAAATGATGAACCACATTTGGAGATTAAAACAAATAACTAAAGGAAATAAAATTGCACTAAAAGTCGAGCGAGCATGTTGAAGACACAAATATAAGAAATCAGTTGAACCAGGATAATGTGGTCATACTAGATTCTTTGAATTGCACAGAGAATTCTGAAATGTGGAGGAAGTTTAAGTGGTTGATGGTATCATTGAGGTTGAGCATATCGACTTTATGATTCAGGAATGCTAATGCTTGCTTGAGCCTCCTTTGCTTGGTAGTCTGCTTTCAGAGTTCTTTGTATTCTAGCTATTCTTAAAGAAGTGCAAAATGTTTGTCTTTGTTCATGTTCAGTCTTCCGTGGTTCTCGCCTTCTACAACTACAAGGCTAGGCTCGTGGTCGAGTTTTCTTTATCCAAAGGAGAAGGATGGGAAACGAAAGTGAAGAATTATAATAATAATTATAATTATTATAATAATAATATGTTATTAGGTAGTTTATATATATATATTTATATACATAGTGCATAGGAAACTGAAGGTAGTCATTTATATTTTATATATGTGAGGATAGTAGTCTATTAATTATGTACGTTTTTTTTTTTTTATAATATTCCCAATTTGTTACGGGCCTCAGTTCATTATGTTATGTCATTAGGTATTCTATTATCAATTTAAATGATGTAATCCTCACATATCATGGAAGACTTAATTATTGAAATATTAGCGAATATTGAATGGAGTCTCCTCTTTGTTCATGCGTTGCGATCCATAGTTATTCTCCATTTTGCGGTTGGAAAACCTCGGGTAAGTTAAGGTGTAGGACAAAGCATGTCTCAAGAGAGTTACCTATCATAATGGTAAGGTCCTCGTAAATATATCAGCAAATTGTTCATGTGTATCAACCTTAATTAGATCAATCTCTTCGGCTGGAACCTTTTCTCGAATGATTTTCTCGAATGAAATGGTAGTACTTCAATATTTTACTCCTCGCGTGAAATACCTGATTTGAAGCTAGTTGGATTGAACTCATATTATCACAATATACTTCAACTGGTTCCATAATAGACTGAGAAATATTTTCAATTAATCTCGTTAACTATACACCCTCATGTGCTGCAAGTGTCGTAACATTATATTCAGCTTTCGTGCTTGATAATGCTACAACGTCATGTTTCTTGCTACACCATGATATTGCCGCTGAACCAAGGCTAAAAGTGTAACTTGCATAAATTGACTAATGACCCCAACATGAAAAGAAATATCAGGCCTAGTTATTGTCAAATAAAGAAAGCTTCCGACCAATGTACGGTATGTTTTAACTTTCTTGAGCTCTTTCCCTGCATTAGCTCTTAACTTTAAACTTTGCTCCATCGGAGTAGCTGCTGGCTTACAATTTATCATCTTAAATTTCTCAAGAATTTTTCTAACATACTGACCTTCAGAAATTTTAATTCCTTCCTTGCAATTTGATACCTCCAGGCCTAGTAAATGCCTTCGACATACTAACATTTGAGATGTTAGTATATAACCAGCTATTTTTTTCAACATACTAACCTTCTGTATGCCTTTGAGATGTTTAACCGCCAACTTTTTTTTGTGAATAATCTGCAAAGTGTATCATGTCTTGACATATACAACCAGCTATTTAACTCATCAGATTTTATTTTATTTCATTTTGTTTTTTTTCTGATGCCTGATGCCTTGGTCTAGGGAAAAGCTTTAGAAATGCTAGAACCCATCTTGCAGTTGAAGGTTTCCCCAGGCCAGGCATATCCACTTGGAGTGTCGGAAATAGAAAATGGAATCAACTTCGCAATTTTTTCACAGCATGCAACTTCGGTCACTCTCGTGTTGTCTCTTCCTGAGAGGTTAGATGTATGTTTTTATCTCACTACTTGATAAAAAATAATTTATCAATATAGTTTGCTTTTATAAGTTTGTTTTTAATGACTGCATGTAAATTATAACTGTGATATTTTTCAAAGCTAGACCTGGACTGCAATAAGTGTTTGTACTTTATCTGTTTATCATAGTTAAGAGGAGGTTTTGGAAACTATTTTTACTTTTATTCTCAGATAAAAGTTGGAGTCTATGTATTAAAATGATTGCACAAGGAAAAGGACTTCCCATAGAACAACAAGTAGAAAACTAGCCAATAGTATACGTGAAAATTTAGGACAGCATGTTTTTAGAAAGGTTCCACAGCCAAAAATGGGACAAATTTCAGATTTTCCATTAGCTTTGGCTGACTGTTCCGGACATTGTTGTGCTCCTATACCCTCAACCACCTCTCCAAACCTGGATAAATCACTGGGTATTAAAGGCCTAGAACGACCATGAGTTAAGAGTAAATAAGTTCTTATAGATGAAACTGTATAAAGAGAATTTCCACAAAAAAGTTACATTAGTTAAGAGGGGGGTATGCATAACTTTTCCAGTTGGAGACGAGGAATATTTATGAAGTAGCCATTAGCCAGTATGGATAATGACATTAACTGCCTATAGATCTAGAATGATCGGGGTGCTTCAAAAAGTAGACAGGTTCTTGTAAGGTGAATATAGAGAGGAGGGGGGGGGGTGGTGGTGTCCTGCATGTCAGCACTTTTTGGTCCCAACAGAATATTTCAGGTAGAGATGAGGTGTCTATCACCTTTAGACTCCAGTCTGTCATAAATCTGTACCTCGTTGTCTGCCGCGGCGGTTGAAAATCACAGAAAAATGTTACCACTTTATACTTAATGCAAGGTGGTCTGGTGCCTTGGTGGATTGTATTCGTCATAGCGACTGCGGAGTGGGGTGTGCATGCATTCTTTAGAGCTTATCATCTTATTATTGGCAAGTCTTAACTCTTAAGCATTATTGTGATACAGAGCAGTCTTATAATGGAAAGAATACTATCCTGAGAAGATGAATAGAGAGATAGGCCATTGACAACTCTACTTTCCTTCAATGCATACCAATAAAATAATTTGACATATATGGTGCTTAGTATTCTGGTCAGTTTATTTTAGCCCAGGAGTAGTACTAGCATATTTAAAGAGACTCGAGCACTATAAATTCTCTTGTCCGTTCTAGTTGTGTTTCTAGCAGATTATTAGTTTTAAATATATTTCTCTACGGCTTTGGTGATGTGAGATTAAACTAGACATAGTTTTGGCAAGAAATAGGCCTAAAAGAAATTTAAACAAAAAAGAAAATGATTGCTTGTTGCAACTTTGATGTGAGGACGACACGATAGTTTCAAGGACATGAACTTATGCATCGAAAGAAATCTGACATCTGTGATTTATCTACATCTTTGATTTATCATTTGATCTACCTGATGCACTTTATATAGTATATAACTCAATGATATATAATTAAAGCATTGAAACTTCATGGAAGCTGACATCCCAATAATGCAACTGTAAACTGATTAAAAGTATAAAAGGTTAAACAACATTTCGTTTAAATTAATACAGAAAATTTAGAAAAAATAATTAGGAGGATAAAGAATTATGGAATTGTCAATCCAAGAATGCAATCTGTACTGATTAGTAGTCTAAAATCTTAGATCAAAGAGTGAAAATAGCTTAACACTGGGTATGAGGTACCCAAATACAGCGATAAGATGCACATAGCTTAAGTTAGAGCTTTCATATATACTAGGAGCCAAGTAAAATAATGCAGATCAGAAAAATGTACTTCCAACTATTTTTTTTATCATATACACGTTATTCTTTGATTTTTGTAGTACTTTATTTATTTTTATTTGTCAACCTTGTATTAAATAACCAGTTTTCTCTTAGGCGAGAACATGATTTCCCCGATGATGACGAAATGGTAGAGGTGACTTTGGATCCTCATGTGAATAGAACTGGAGACATATGGCACATCCATCTTGAGGTTACCTTGAGTTACTAATCTTTTTCTTGCAACTAATATGATCATGATAGTTTCAAGTTGCAAACTTTTCTAAATGCCAGGCAAAAAAATTTTCGTCTATACTTACATTTGCACTATTTTAAAATCTTTCGATGCTTAAATAATGTGAAAAGTAGCTTTGTTTCTTATAACTAAGTGTCTGCTTTACATGATCTTATTAAAGTGATTGATTACTCCATTCTTTGTTTCAATAACTTTGAAGGAATTATTCATTTTACTAGATTGTCACTTCCGTTGCTTTTGCTGTTTATGAAATTCATGTACATTGTACAAGACTGTCTCTAACAATGTGAGCTTACAAATGAACTCGTAGCTTAAAATGGTTATATTTGTCTGTTGTTAAAAGACTTTGAATTAATTTCTACCCATGTTGTTAATTATGTTTTGAAAATGCCAATCAAGTGCCTTAATAATAAGGATACATCTGCTACCACACTACCAGTCTCTGTGTGTGTGAATGTGTGTACACCTTAGAGATAATTTTGCAAGGTTATGATATCTTCGCAACATGTAGTAATTAATTTTCATCTAGGATCTACCCCGGAGCAACGTCCTATATGGTTATCGCATCGATGGTCCTTCAGCTTGGCATCAAGGTCATCGTTTTGACAGCAGCGTGTTACTGATCGATCCTTATGCAAAACTGCTTGAAGGTCGCCGAATTTTTGGAGATGTCAGCAACAAGATGTCCAAGTTTTTTGGAACTTATGACTTTAGTGGCTTGCCATTTAATTGGGGAAAGAATTACAAAATTCCATACATACCTGAGGTGAACTGCATGATTTTTGTAGTTAGCTTTATCTATATTGTACTTGAGAATATTAAAGATATAACTGACAAGACTCTTATGTAAGTTTGCAACTCATTTTCAAATATTATGAGCTTGTATATATTTTTGTATCATCTAATAAGTAATGCAAGTTTTTATTATAATTCCATTTCCTTTGCAGAAAGATCTTGTGATATATGAAATGAATGTACGGGCATTTACAGCTGATAAATCAAGTGGGTTAGATTCAAACATCCGTGGCAGCTACCTTGGTTTAATTGATAAAGTAAGCCTTTTAATTTATATCTAAATAATAATCTATTAGTCTGAGCACACTCCTTGAGGATCAATATATGAGATACCACAATTCTTTTTCTCCCTGCTCTTTTACCTCTCCGGTATTTTATGTTTTAGCTAAGTAGTTTCTATGCCTTGTATTTCAGGCGATGTATGAAAAGTAATTTCTACATAAATGCAGTAGTTTGTTTGGTACAATTCACGTCTTAGAATTTATTTTAAAGGAGTAAAAGGATATTTATATCTAAACTTTATGCAGTTGGTTATAACTGAAGCAGAGTACCTTTTTCTGGTTAGCCCTAAACTATATGCTAATTATTGTAGTTATATTGACAAAATATTTGTATGTGTGTATACTAATGTACTTGGCACTTCAAACGGATAATTCAAATACCGATATGCCTGTATCTAAATCCGAACCGAATATGAATCCGAAAATCTGAATCCGTATCCGAAAATATTTTTAGAAAAGTGTTTGAATCCGAAGGATATTATCCGAATCCGTTTTTATAAACAGATTTTTCTATTTTTCTAATAATTTTTTGTTCCGAAAGTTTAATATAATTGATAAAAAAATAAATTTTTTTGATATTTTTTAAACTAAATTAAAACTTAAATACAGTGAGGTATGTACTCTCAGAAAAATATTACTTTACTGTATGTTTTTAAATATAATTTATGTAAATATATATAAAAATATATGTATGTATATTATAAATTATATATATATATATAATATATTTATTTATAACATATGTTTAGCTTCATATTCGAATATTTTCGAATACGGATGTGCCTATATTCGTATTCGTATCCTAAATTGTCGGATCTGGATACAGATAATATCTGGTTTATTTCGAATACAAATAATGTTCGCTTTATTTCTGATACGAATAGAGATATTTCGAACAAATATCGAATTTTTTGAATATTTTTGACAACCCTACTGAAAACTTTATACAGGAAATAATTTTTATTATCATCATCATCAAATATGTATCTATACATTTATATGTGTTACAATTTATTAAAATTAGTTATTTCTTCTATTATGTTTTTATATATGTTGAAATTTAATGATTTCTATTTTTTAATACTTTCTTACAGCCTTCAGATTTTTCGTCAAAGTTTTACTGTTTCCTTTCACTCTTCTTAAAAATTTCAAATGTAGTATTGTATAACTCTTTTGATTTCATACCAACAATTTTAACTACATCCATAAAGGACATTACAATTGTACTTATATTAGAACTGTCAGAAATGGAGGTAGCTTTTTTCGTATGGTTGCAGTTTAGAATTTATATTTTACAAAAATAAAGGGTTACAGTTGTTTAGACCATATTTCTGAAAGCAAACACCGTATATTTGGAAATAAGGTACTTGAAAAATAGAATTTGAGTATCTAGCTTTGTTTTATTTGTGCATTCAAAATTAGTGGTTAGATTCTGAAATTCTTCTATACACATGTCAATTAGGATACATCTTATTTCTTTCACTGTGTGATAAAACCTTTTAGTCATTTGTGCATTTTATATATGCTACTAAGGTTCCTTACATTTTATAGATCCCCCATCTTTTGGAGCTTGGCATCAATGCGATTGAGTTGCTTCCTGTTCTTGAATTTGATGAGATGGAGCTCCAGAGACGTCCTAATCCTCGAGATCACATGGTAAATTTTGGATATCTGGTTATGAGTATTAGAACTATTCAACTAGGCTAGTAAATTATCTAACCAGAGCCTCCCCCGGCTCTCTCTCTCTCCCTCTCCCCTCCTCCAAGTATACGTTTCCCTTGAAAAAAAAAAATACTCGGATGCAAAACATACCAGTATCCAACTTATGCACCCGAGTCCAGTGTCGTAGGGTGAGCCCTCCCACATTGGATGTAACCTGGTCCAGAGTTTCATTTCTCTCCCTCCCTGCCTCTCTCAGCCTCTCTCCATATAAATATATCTCTTTTAAAAGCTCCTTATATGTAGAATTATCCATTGACAGTATACTTTCAAAAATTGAAAAGATATTGTTCTTATTGGAAAATTTGTCATGTCACATGCTGGATTGATCAATTAACGTACAAAGGTCAACACATGGGGTTATTCAACAATTAATTTCTTTGCTCCTATGAGTCGCTATGCTAGTTCTGGTGGAGGAGCTCTTAAAGCTTCTCGGGAGTTTAAAGAAATGGTTAAAGCTCTTCATGATTCTGGAATTGAGGTATGGTACATGCTACTTCATACTTTTTTAGGGGGCATTTTTATGCTATATTTCTCTATTTTTTTTCTACATTAGTTTATAACCATACAGGTCATTTCTTTCTACATTAATTTCTTGCTATATTCCTTGTTCTGTCCACTTCTACAGGTCATTTTGGATGTTGTTTATAACCATACCAATGAGGCTGATGATGCGAACCCTTATACTACTTCATTTCGTGGAATAGACAACAAGGTGAACCTAGACAACTAGACAGTATTTTCTTTCCAGCTAACAATCTAATCATTACTTCAGCCAAAAAAAAAAAAATCTAATCATTAGTTTCTTTTTAGATGTATATTTGTAATATATGCTCTTTATTAGTAAGTGAAACCCCTTTTCAGTGGAACGATGTAGTACCAAAGTACCAATTTATCAAATTTGGTTATCATATATATATATATAATTAAATTAATTGTTTTCACTCCAAACTCATGTTTGATTCTAACAAAATTAATTGTTTTCACTCCAAACTCATGTTCGATTCCTGTAACTACATAATTAAACAAGATTAATTTAGTTAATTTCACTTACTTGGTTTCAACCGTATCTTAGGTTTGATTCCCTATAACTACATAATTAAATAAGTATTATTTATTTTATACTTCTATCCCAATTTGAGGTTCAGTTCTCAATAAATATATATTTAAATAATACTTATTAATCATGTCTATTCTCTGCATGATTAAATGATATTTACCTATTATTAATTCATTATTCTTGATTAGAATACAATGCGTAATTTTTTCATACTACCCATATTCATGCAAGATATACAAAACAAATTGATAGAAGTCTAAATTAATAGATATACATATATGTTAATTTCAACTATTTATTTTGTAATTTATATTTATAACTATGTCTTTTATATTAGTATAAAAAAATTAGCGAGTTGTTTTGTTTGATAATAATTGACTTTTTGTTTGAACATTCAAATCCACATTTACTAATAAAACCCAATCTTTCATTATCTACACTATTATATATAGTAGCTTATATATAGTAGCTTATATCATCTGCGATGCACGGATTATTTATCATACTATTTGTATTTTAATATTATAAAATTTTATTTATATTTGATTTTGTTTTAGAGTGGTTTTTGAAACTTGAATGAATGTGTGGATTTAAGATAGAATAGGTTTTTTTTGTCAAAATAAATAAATAAATAGAATAGGATTTAAAATAATTATGCTCGTTAAGCAAATCTTTAAAATATTTAGACAATAAAGACGTGTTCTATTAGAATAGTTATATGTGTTTTAATTAAAATATATGCTTAATATAATTAGGCCATTTACATGTGTTTATGACAATGAGGCCCATTAAAATAGGTAGGGTGTACATATATGTTTATATCAGAATATCTAAATGTGTTTTATTTAAATAGCTTTTTAAAAATAAAAGTCACTAAAATAAATTTTAAATAAACACCATTATTTTCTTTACTTCTACGCGTGGAATCCATATATTTTAACGTTTGACTAATGTTTGGGTTGTGGAATGATATTATACATATGAAACTGAAAATACAAGGGTACTACTCGTAAGTTAAAACACGAAATGGCAGTACCTGGGAAAGGGAAAGCCAAACACAAAAGAATACCCTTGAGAATTTTCCTTATTTTTAGTAAGTTTTTTGCCATGTTTGGAAACTTGGATTTCATCTGAAAATCCAGATTTGGTAAAATGACATGTTCAGATGATTAAAGAAAGTTTATTTGGGTTTCAAATACTAGTATAAATTTGAAAATTCGAAATGACAACTCAATTCATGTAATTGAAATAAATTACATGTCCCCATGCAGTTTATATAAACATCGTGTTCTTTAGGAGAATATCATATTTATAATTCACAAAAATAAACATTGTGTCATGCAACAAAACAAAATAGATCGTGTTGTGCGTACGAGCTGTTCATTAAATAAACAGCTGAGTCTCATATTGGTTTAGGTTCTAACTCTGATGCTGACACTATAATTAAGCTTTTGATTAAATTAGAACTCGGTAAAACAGAACCTTAGAACTAATAGCAGCTTTCAATCAACAACTCATATTTTTTTCCTCCAATCAATTTAAAACAAAAATATATGAGATTGTTCTTGTGCACAAGTACAATGTTTTTTGTAAATTACCTAGTCTGTTCTACAAAACATTGTTCTTCTGCATATATTTTTGGTCAATCACATAATATATATATATATAGGAAATAGATCATATGAAAACCAATTACCTTGTGAAATCTAGAAACTTTTGTAGGCCATTGATATTAGTGATCTAACGGCTGTAGATGAGTAGAATTATATGCATTTATGTATTTTTTTTATTGCATTATTTGTTGCATATACTAGCGACCAGCTTGATGCAACAAATAATAACAAATATGCAATGAAATTACTTAATAATGCAATTGGTTTCTAGATTTCACCATTAAGGGTGTTTCCACCATAGTCAATCTATATATATATATATATTATATATATATATATATTGTCAATAAAGCAAGTAGTAGTAATTTTATGAGTAGCTTGAATTATTATAAGGGATAAAAGCTTATGATGGTCTGTTGGGTTTAATAGAGGGTAGTAAAGTCTTTTACTAAATAAAGTTGTTGTAGTAGTTTCTATATAAGGACCACATGGGCTGTACTGTGGGGATTATGCTCATTATTCAGAAAATGGAATATTATTCCACCAACGCTCTCTCTTTCTCTAATTCTGTATCTCTCAGTCTATCTTCTTCCCCAAGTTTCTACCTCGCCCCTTTCTATCTCCCTCCTTCTGCAATTCTCTCTGTCTCTCTCAGTGTTACGTAATTCTCTACCAACCCCTCGTCCCACGAACCGGAACGCACGTACCAGAACGTGGTGCATTCACGTATTGGATCTCCATATCCGGCGACCCCAAATATGTAGGCTTTCTCCATATCGAGTGGACTGGATTTGGAAAAGGAAGACAACAGTGGGAGGAAAAAGAAAACTGCTCAATTAAAGTAAACGCGACCCCAAACTCTTCTCATAATTTTTAATAAACTTGCACTTACTGTGTATTCTTTTGTAAACGTTGGATGATATTGATATGAATACAAGGAAATATATATAATTATAACATGATATAAATTAAAATTTATAAGTGATCAAATATATAATAGAAAATTATAAAAAATAAAATACTAGCGTACTGTGAAGAATGAATTTGCGTACCGCATCCTAAAAAAGCTTCCCGACTAAGCCTACCCCAACGTCCCGCTTTCCGATATATGTAGCGTACCACGTCCCAGTACACGTTCGCGTACTGAAACGTACCGCGAACCAGGTAACATTGATCTCTCTCTCTCTTATTTCTGTGTCACTATTTTACTTGTTTCTTGTTTCTTCATTTACTTGCATTAAAATATACAAAAACACCACAAATAGCAACATCAAAGTTCAGGAACATACAATTCCTGACAGATTTTGGTATCAGAGCTTCAGACTTTGATCTGTGACGTTTTCATCTTGTTGAGCACGTGGAGACGAGTGGGACGAAGCCAGAAACGCTGAAGCTAACGGTTATTGACCTTGTTTTGAAGAACCCCAGGTCAGGTATACTGTTTTCTGTTCACTACTGTGTATTTTGATACTGGGTAGTGTAGAACTGTGGTTATTTCAAGGTTTCTGAGGTTTCTATTGCGTTTTGACCTTGCTGCTGCGAAATAGATAGTTGTTGGTAGTAGCAGTTGATTTTATTACATTTGGGGTGGTATTGAGGATTGTGATTGATTTAAGGAACAAACGGTTTCATTGAGAAATTAGTTGTAATCATGGCTTTTACAAAAAACCAATCTGGGTATGCTGAGGGGTCACAACAAGGCACACTTAGAATGATGCAACAGGACCTACAGGGCCATGTAGTAGACACTGATGAAAGGATTGGGGGGTTGCAAGATAAGCTGGAGTTGTTGCTTAGTGGAATGGAGGGGATTTTACATAAATTGGACTATGAAGAGACAGACAACATGGGAGAAGGGGATAGTGAAGGTAGTGAGATTACTCCTCCTTAGGCATCTGTGAAAGGGGTGTTTAGGAATCCAGGACATGCTGAGAAGGAAAGACAAAGGTCTGTTGTAAAAAAAGAAGAAAAGAAAGATGGAGAGAATGAAAAGAAAATAGATTCAAGTCTCAAACACCTTAAACTCAGTTTTCCTGTGTATAAGGAGGGAAGTGATTCCCTGGAATGGCTAAGAGATTGTGAAGAATACTTCACTATTTTTGAGGTCAATGATGACAAAAGAGCAGCCATAGCAGCAATGCATTTGAGTGGGATTCCTAGATCTTGGTACAAATCCTTCATAATTGGAAAAGAGAGAGTGAGCTGGCAACAATTCACTGATGGGTTTCTGGCCAGGTCTGGAGAGTTAGATACAGAACCGGTATTTGATAGGTTCAAAAGGCTTCAACAAATCACCACTGTAGAGGCTTACTATGATGAATTTGAAAAGTGCAAGGGGCAGTTATTGAAGAAGATACCAGGGCTAACTACAGAATATTTTTTGGAAAACTTTGTTGGTGGGCTGCAAGGAGAGATCAAAACAATGCTCAGGTTGCTGGAACCATCTACTTTGGAGCAGGCATTAAGATTAGCAAGGCACTATGAACAATCCCAGAATGCCACCATCAAGAAGAGCCCTGCTACTGGAAGTACCTACAAGCCAGGAAACCAAGCTCAAAACAGCAATAAGGGATCCACAGGGGTAAGCACTAATTCTAACTATAGTAAAAATTCCTTACTAGTTCCTGCTAAGACCCCAGAAGTGATCAATGCCAAGCCTAGACCCTTCACTTACTCACAGAGGGGGGAGAGGAGAAAGAAGGGTTTGTGCTTCTACTGTGATGACAAATTTGTGAAGGGACATGAATGTAAGAAGCCTCAGACCTTCCTTATGATAGCAGAAGTAGAAGAAGGTGAGGGATACCAAGGTGAACCTATTTATGATGAAGACCCCACTGAGACTAAGGAAGATTGGGAAGGACATGAGCTAATCTTGTCAGCCCTTAATATGAAAGGGAGTCCCCAGTGCTCCACACTACAGTTTGAAGGAGAAGTTGAGGGAAGGAAAATTAAATTACTGATAGATGGAGGAAGCTCACTAAATCTGGTAAATGAGGAAATGTGCAAGATGCTAGGGTTATACTTTGAAGAGCATGGTCCTATTTCTCTCAGCCTTCCTACTGGAGCTCAATTGGAATGCAAATTCAAATGCCCTAACTTCTGTTGGCAGTGGAATGGAAGAGAGTTCAGCACTGATGTATGGTTAGCTAATCTCAAGGGTATAAATATCATACTAGGAGCAGAATGGTTGGCTTCTCTTGGAAATTTTCAATGTAACTATAAGGAGCATACACTACAGCAGTTCTATTGGCAGGGACAACAAGTCCTCCTTACTAAGGATTCTAAGATGCAAGTAGTGGGGACCTGCAACCAAGTGTCATCCATAGTACCCCTTTGGATGGAACAAATTGGCAATAGCTTTGAAGGGGATCAACTAATAAAAGAGCTTATCACAGAGATAACTCTCAACAAATGGGGACCTCAGGAGTATTATCTGGTACAAGGTCTCTTACAATATAGAGGGAGGTGGGTGATAGGAGCACATGGCAACCTGAGAACTCAAATTTTTGAAGAATTACACTATAATGGGATAGGTGGTCATTAAGGAAACAGGGCCACCTACAAGAGGATATCTGAATACTTCCACTGGCCTACTATTAGGCAAGATGTGGGCAATTGGGTGAGGGAATGTGAGGTTTGCCAGCAAACTAAAGGGGAACATGTGAAATCTCCTGGACCGCTCAAACCTTTGAAAATTCCTCAGGAACCTTGGAGGGATATAGCAACGGACTTCATCACTGGACTTCCAAAGTCAAAAGGGTGTGAAGTAATTTGGGTAGTGATTGATAGATTTAGCAGGTATGGACATTTCCTGGCCCTATCCCACCAAATATCAGCAAAAAGTCTGGCTCAAGTGTTCTTTGATCAAATTTACAGACTTCATGGCTTGACATAATCCATAGTAAGTTATAGAGATAGCATTTTTTTGAGTGAATTATGGCAAACCCTGTTCAAAATCTCAGGAACCAGACTTAACTCAGCACAGCCTATTACCCTCAATCTGATGGAAGTACATAGAGGGTGAATCAGTGCTTGGAACAATATTTGAGGAGCATGACTCATCAAAATTCAAAGGGTTGGGCATCCTGGTTAACTGCAACTGAATGGTGGTACAATACCACATTTCACACTGCCCTGGAAACGACACCCTTCTAGGTAGTCTATGGAAATAAGCCTAGACACATAGCTTTGGACACAAGAAGCCACACCAACCTGTAAAAGCCTTGAGGACATGTTGGAGGGAAGGCAGCAACAGTGGGCAGTGCTCAAAGAATTATTGGAGATAGCCCAAGCAAAGATGAAAAGCTATGCTGACAACAAAAGAACTGAAAGGGAATTCATGAAAGGAGATTGGGTTTATCTCAAACTTCAACCTTACAGGCAGGTGTCTGTAGCTATCAGGAAGAACTTAAAATTGTCAGCCAAGTATTTTGGTCCCTATGAGGTGCTTGAGAAGGTGGGACAGGTTGCTTACAAGCTGGACTTACCAGAGAATCCTAGGGTGCACCAAGTATTTCATGTATCTCAGTTAAAGAAGGCCCCAGGACAAGCTAAGGCACATAAACAACTTCCTTTTATCAATGACCAGGGTACTTTTGAGCTAGTTCCTTTAAGAAAGCTGGGACAGAGGAGTGTTCTTAAGGATCACAAGATGGTATATCAAGTTTTAGTGCAATGGAAGGAGTGCAGTGTGGATAGTTAGGAATATTATTTTAGATTTTGATGATGACATTCCTGTATTTATAATTTATTCAAATGTATGCACTAAGTATTTGGCATTGTAAAGAAGAACCAAATGAGTATCTTCTATAAGCCATTAAATAGGCTTAGATTGATCAAGAGTTAATCTGTAGAAAATCAGCTAAGTATAGAAATGTCATAATATCAGATAAGTTAATTATCAGACATGTTATCAGCCGAGTTTTGGTCAACTGTATAACAGAGAGGTTTGACCAAAACACTGTAGCAGCCGAGGTTTAGACAAGTTTCATCAGGCGAGATAACTTCAGCCAACTTTTGGTCAACTCAACAGATCTGAGAAGGTTGACCACAGACGAGATATAATCAGGCGACATATCAGGCGAAATCTGGTTAACAGAGTATATCAGAGAAGTTTGACCACATATGACTTATTATCAGAGAAGGTCTGGTCAACACAAACATCAGCTGAGGTTTGACCACAAATAAGATATCATCAGACAAGTTATCAGGCAAGATTCGGCCAAGAGAAATATCAGCTGATGTTTGACTACAGACGAGTTCTTTATCAGTCAAGTTTTCAGTCAAGCAAGATTATCGGATGAGAGTTGACAACAAATAAGTTATTTATTAGCCGAGGTTTTAGGTCAAACCAAACATCAGAGGAGCTTGACCAAACCATTACTACAACCAAGTTTCAAGTATCAGAGAAGAAGCTCAGTCCACGTCAGCAAAGCGCTGAAAGTCAACAATAACGGAAAGACGACTTATTTTTCAGCTTTTGATTCGATTCAGTCCATTCCGTTCGATTCGATTCAATTGATTCAGTCCATTCGATTGATTTCATTTCTTTTTCTTCTTCTTCTTCTTCTTCTTAATAATAATTATTATTATTGTTATTATTACTAATAATATTTACTATTATTGTTGTTGTTGTTGATTACTATTATTATTATTTACCATTACGATCAGTGTTATTATTATTATTATTAATCTTAGTTATTATTACTAATAATCTTTACTACTATTATTAATAATATTTATTATTATCGTTGTTGATTACTATTATTATTATTATTATTATTTACCATTATTATCAGTGTTATTATTATTATTATAGTTATTATCGTTATTGTTATTAATATCATTAATATTATTATAATTTACCCTTATCAAATAGATCTCAACTTATCATTTATATTTTATTATTATTATTATTATTATTATTATTATATTTATTATTTTATTTTTATTACTCTTATTATCATAATTATTATTATCTACCCTTAATATATATTTTAGTTCGATTCGATTCGATTCGATTCGAATCTATTGATTCGATTGATTCGAATCCATTCGATTGATTCGATTCGATTCAGATTCATTCAGTCCAAAATAACAGAGCCTAACAAGTTTCCTTTTTTCAGGTAAAATATTCTTTATGTTTTATCTAACTAAAATTTCTTCGTTTCCATCACCACGAGCAATTATATTTAATAAAATAAAATAATACTATTATAATTACTTAATTACTCTTAATTAATTATTTTTACTTAATTACCTTTATTTAATTCTATATTGCTATATTAAAATCAAAATATTTTTAATTTTAAGATAAAACAAGTTACCTTTTCTGTTATTTCAGTAACTAATGAGTTTTCTTTTTTCAGGTAAAATATATTATTCTTTATATCTAATCAAAATTTCTCCTTTTCCAACACCACGGACAATGATATTTAATACAACAACATCTAAGCCTTAGTCCCAAAATGATTTGGGGTTGGCTAACATGAATCAAACTTTGAAACCGTCAATGATCGTTACATAAATAACATAAAAGGAAAAAAAAGAGGGAAAAAAGTAGAGAAAAAAAAGGAGAATGAATGTTAACAAAAAAAAGAAAGAAAATGAAAAATTCTGAAAAATTAATTAAAAGATAACATGAAATAAAAAAATAGGAATAACAAAAAAGAATCAAATTCCATCCACCATCCGTATTCTTTCCCGCCACATTTGCCTCTCCATCGCCATACTTTCTCCAATTCCAAGAAACCGCATATCATTTTCAATCATCTTTATCCAAGTTTTCTTGGGTCTTTTTCTACCTTTTACAATATTACTTGTTCTCCAACTTTCTAGCCTCCACTGGGGCATCAACATGCCTTCTTCTCACATGACCAAACCATCATAATTGATTCTCCATCATCTTGTCTTCTATAGACGCAACTCTTACCTTCTCTCTAATCACCTCATTTCTGAACCGATCCTTTTTTGTATGACCACACATCCATCGTAGTATACGCATCTCCGCCACATTCATATTTTGAACGTGACACTGCTTTACAGCCCAAACTCGGTGCCATATAACAGTGCAGACCTAATTGCCGTGCGGTAAAATTTACCCTTTAATCTATGAGGCATGTCAGGATCACATAAAATCCCTGTGGCACTCTTCCACTTCAACCACCCTGCCTTTATTCTGTGAGGCACATCGCCATCTAGCTTTCCATCCTTTTGGATAATAGATTCAAGATACCGAAAGAAAGTGGATCCATGAACAACTTTCCCATCAAATGTGATTATTCCCGCCTCTCTATCACTGTTTTCGCTAAACCTACACTCCATATATTCAGTCTTACTTCTGCTCAGCCTAAAGCCTCGAACTTCCAAAGTATCCCTCCAAAGTTCCAATTTCTGTTGCACTCCAACCTTCGTTTTATCAATCAACACAATATCATCTGCGAACATCATACACCACGGAACGTCATTTTGAATTTCTCTTGTCAATTCGTCCATGACTATGACAAAGAGAAAAGGACTAAGAGCAGATCCTTGATGCACCCCAATCGTAATAGAGAATTCTTCTGTCCTCCCAACATTAGTACGTACACTTGTACTAGCTCCCTCATACATGTCCTTTATAATGTCAATATATTTCCGCGATAGACCATTCTTTGCTAAGGCCCACCAAAGTACTTCCCTTGGTACTTTATCCTATGCCTTCTCTAAATCAATAAAAACCATATGTAGATCTTTCTTTTTATCTCGATAATGTTCCATCAACTGCCGGATAAGATAAATTGCTTCCATGGTCGATCTTCCAGGCATAAATCCAAACTGATTTTCTGTTATCTTCACACATTTCCTGATCCTTTGTTCAATCACTCGTTCTCACAACTTCATGGAATGACTCATTAGTTTAATTCCGCGATAATTAGAACAATCTTGAACATCACATTTGTTCTTATACAAAGGGACGAGAATACTTTTCCTCCATGCTGATGGCATCTTATTGCTTCTCCAAATCTTATTGAAAAGCATAGTTACCCATTCGATCCCTCTCTCCCCCAAACACCTCCATACTTCAATAGGTATACCATCTGGTCCTGTTTTCTTTGACCCCATCTTCTTCAATGCCATTGTCACTTCACCCTTTTGAATTCTCCTCTTAAATTCTCGGTTAACCATACTTGAGCGGATGTTTAAATTCCCAATATCTTGTTCTTGATGGCTATTGAATAGGGTATCAAAGTATGACCTCCATCTCTCTTTTATCTCTTTATCTTGAACCAAAACTTTTTGGTCAGTATCTTTCACACATTTAACTTTTCCAATATCTCGCGTCTTCTTCTCTCTCATTCGAGCAAGTTTATAGATATCTTTTTCCCCTTCTTTTGTATCTAATCTTGCATATAATTCTTTATTGACCTTTGATCGCGCATTTCGCACTGCCTTTTTAGCTTCTGTTCGAGCTTTCTTGTACTTCTCATAATTCTCATCGCTCGAGCATTTGCCCAGTACCTTATAACATTCACGTTTGGTCTTTTATCGCTTGCTTAACTTCATCATTCTACCAAGATGTGTCCTTACTTGATGGTCTGTTTCTTTTAGATTCTCCTAGGACTTCTTTTGCAACTTCCTTTATGTTATGCTCCAACAAGTTCCACATCGAATCTATATCCATCTCCGTGCAATCAGACCAAATACCACTATCAGCAATCTTGGCCACAAAAGTATGTCGACTCTCCCTTTGGAGCTTCCACCACTTAATTCGAGGGTCAACTTGTGGTTTTCTCTTTCTTAATTGCCTCTTACCTCGAAAGTCAAGCACCACAACCCTATGCTGCGTTGCAACACTCTCACCGGGTATCACCTTGCAATTAGTAAAACTTTTCCTCCAAACATTTCTTACTAAAAAGAAATCAATCTGACTTGCATTACCTCCTTTTCTATATGTCACCAAATGAGAGTCCCTTTTCTCGAACCAAGTGTTCATAATACCAAAGTCATAAGCTAATGCGAAATCCAATATACCATTTCCTGCTTCATTCCTATCCCCAAAACCAAAGCCACAATGGACGCTCTCAAAGCCATCTCTGCTAACACCGACATGCCTATTGAGGTCACCACCGATGATCAATTTCTCACCCATAGGAATTCGTTCGACAACCTCTTCCAAATCTTCCCAGAATTCTTGTTTGATCGATGCATCCAATCCTACTTGTGGTGCATAAGCACTTATGATGGTTAGAAACTCATCCCCTAGCACAAGCTTAATACTCATTATTCTATCGCTCTTTCTTGACACTTCCACCACATCATCAATGATTTCTTTATCAATGACGATACCCACTCCATTTCTACTTCTTTCCTTTCCAGAGTACCAAAGCTTGTAACCCCAATGAGCTAACACTCTTGCCTTTTCGCCAACCCACTTAGTCTCTTGTAGACACATTATGTGAATCCTCCTCCTTTTCATAACCTCCTCCACTTCTGCTGATCTCCCCGTCAAAGAGCTAACGTTCCAAGTTCCAAACCGCACCTTACTACCCTTACTAGCCGCATGAACTAACTTCTCTATCTGTCCCCGTCCACGCTGCAAGTATCCTTGCACATTTGATACCACACCCATACTTCGAGGTGGCGCGCCGCTTCCGGACGACGACCTAGCAACCCTTACATATTTTCCACTACACCCGGGCCTATGAAGTGTAGCGCATCCTTGCTCATTTGACACCACCTTCAGATGTAAAGGTGGCGCGCTGCTTCTGGGCGACGACCTAGCAACCCTCGCATATTTTTCACTGCACCCGGGCCTATGAAATGCAGCGCGTCGCTTCTGAGGAGACGCCCCAACAATTTTCAAAATTTGATTCATGTCCATAAAATGTGATGAGTTTTACGCTGGCTTCCACTAACCTACCGCAACCCTCTTCTTTTATCCGGGTTTGGGACCGGCAATGAATGTCAAGAAGACACCCACAGGCAGAGTTGGACAATGATATTTAATAAAATACAATAATACTATTATAATTGTTAATAACTAACTGGCTACCTTTTAAGCTACAATACGTTACCTTTTCTATTATTTATAACTAAAACCTCTTTGTTTCCAATAATATCACGAGTATTTTAATAAAATAAAATAATAATATTTTAATTACTAATAACTAACTGATTAATTTTTTCAGCTAAATTATATCATTTTTCCTATATTTATATTTTTATAATTAAACCTCTTCTTTTTCAATAGTATCATGAGAATTTCTATTTAATAAAATATTATAATAATATTATAATTACTAATAACTAATTGATTACCTTTTTTAGCTAAAACATATTTTTATTTTTATATTTTTCAAATTAAAATCTGTACTTTCCTAAAATTATATTAGAGAACATATGTATAATTACTATCAGATTATATCAATTAAAATTTTAAACTTACAACATTCATATTTAAAAATTTTCATTTGAAATTGAAGAAAAATTATATAATATTAAAAAATCCGCGCATCGCATGGCTTTTAAGCTAGTATTAATTATAGACCAATATTTATTACTCTTTACTTCTTTTAGTTCTTATGTATGTCGGCATTAGAAGTATCATCAATGTCAATTCCCAGAATTTCATTGTTGGGATTTGCAGAAATGGTCAATCCAAGTATGTGAACCATATCCTGTCTTTTAAGATCCACGAGTCATTTTATTCATCTGTCTGATGATTTCTTTTTAGTTTTATTTGCTCCCCCCTCTCTCCCAAAAAAAAAATTTAAAAATTTAAAAAATTACTGATCTTTCTTTTAATGTTTCCCGCTAGGTGTATTACATGTTGGATCCAAACAACCAGCAGTTGCTGAACTTCTCCGGCTGTGGTATTCCACCCACACTACTATTTTCTTTTTTCCAAGTCCCCTCACTTCTTATTTATCACTAGCCAAAGTCACTAATTTGCTTAGTAAAGTAATATTATTATCTGGGGTTCACCTTAACATCAAAAGTACTTGCTAGTTGTATGTAGAGTCCAAAGAGTACAATTACTTGGACTTTAAAGTACTTAATAATTAATAACCTTGCTGTAGGATATGTAGATCACCTCATTCAGGTGTCTATGGTAATTTGTCCCTGGAACAACAAGGAGAAGTCACTAAGATTGAAAAAGATGAAAGTTGTATAAGGAATTACACATACATCTTTGTCATTCAGTTTTATAAGGAATACACATACAAACATATGCTCTGACATTAAGATAAGGAATTACACATACATCTTTGTCATTCAGTTTTATAAGGAACACACATACAAAAATATGCTCTGACATTAAAAACTTCATCATATTACTGTTGTGCCAAGGTTAACTAATTTTGTCCTTGAATCATTGGTGTCTGAGATTTTGTTGTCCTCTATTGCATGTTGAAAAACACACTTTGTTTAAAATCCAGGAAACACATTAAATTGTAACCATCCTGTGGTCATGGAGCTTATACTTGACAGCTTAAGGCACTGGTATGAACCTCTTTTAAGTTACTTTTAGGTTTTAACCATCTTGATTGTGACTGTAATATCGTAGTTTTATCAGCTGTTACCTCTATATCGAGCATCAAGGATCTAGCTATGACAGATGTGACCTTTTTGGAAGTGTGCTTTTGAAGAAATAATTAAGAGTCTAAGAATTTTAAAGAACCATATATGTAGTGTGGAAAATTTTCTGTATATATATAGGATGCTTAAATCAGGACGATACGTAAATAATTAGTTCAAAAATACAAGAAATACTGAAAATAGAAAGCTCAACTGTGTTATGTTCGAGAAATATTAGATTTGTTTATATAAATTTAGAAAGGGGTGAATTATAATAAGTTGCTAGTTATGTATCATATTATCTTCTGTAAATTGATTGACACATTCAATTGTATATATTGATTGGTATTGAATAATTATTTGGAGTTTTTCACAGTAAGGTGTGTTACTGGAAGTTATAGATAATATTTCTGGATTAGCATGATGATATGGCAACCTGTCTTAAAAAAATATCACCAAATTCACCTGACAGCCCAGCAAACTCAACTTTAAGGTCACCCCAAACATCAAGCAACATAAATTTTAGAACTCTTTCCAAACCCTTTCTTTACAGTTTGTGGAAATCTGGATTGAACATATGCGATAACGTAATATGTTAAGTAAAAGTCATGCTACTTGTTTTTTTGAAAAAAAAAATAATTCTGAATCTTGCTTTGGCTTCTAGGTACGTACCTCTATTGATGATACTGTTGAGATTAGATTGCTGAATATCTAATGGACTTCTTCCTATTTATTGATGATACTGTTGAAAAAAAATATTTCACCATTACTGGACCCCGTCCTATCAGTTTAATTATATAACATATTTTTGTAAGTGTTAAATAATATTTGTTGTAGCATAAGATCATGTTGGGGCCTTCTTCTGACACGAGTTCGGTTTAAGAGAGGCCTCAGGCTTGAGTCCCTCCGCCCCTGTGTGTTTACTTCAAATATTAATTGGTATTGGTAAATGGTATATATTTGGTATATGTTATATATCGTACGATCGAGGGGGAGTGTTAAATAATATTCGTTGTAGCATAAGTTCCTATTGTACCTTTCTCTGACATCTTATGGTTTTAGATGGACTTGTTACTTAACAATAAGTGCATAGTTACATAACATATGCTCTATATTGTATAATAAATGTATAGCAATTTGCATTATACAAGACTCGATCATTTATATACTTATACAGAACTTCGAAATATATAATTAAATCATACAACATATACAAACACGCTGACCAGAAAACTTATCTGTGTTGTGTTCGATAAACATTGGAAGAGGTTGAAATTTTGGGCTATTAGGTTGTAATTTATTTTGTTATGTTTAAAATTTTGTCTCTTGACATTCTGAGAGAAGGGAACTGTACAATTAATGACTTTGCTAGGATTTATTCAACCATTTTTCTGTGCCATCGTTTGAATTTCTCTGTTCTTTCCCATGTTTTTGCTCTGGAGCAATTACAAAGCAGTTATTAAATACCATACTTGATTTAGAGGGTGGTTAACTATTTCTCTTTTAACTGACTGAAGGGTCATGGAATATCATGTGGACGGATTCCGTTTCGATCTTGCCAGTGTTCTTTGTCGGGGTACAGATGGTTCTCCACTAAGTGCTCCTCCACTCGTCAGGGTAAGTCGCTAACATTTAGCTTGTAAAGAAAAGTAAAACAGCCAACAAGATTTAAAAGCTGAGACTTATAAAGAAGTGCATGCTACATGGCTTGAGGGGAGAGTGTAGTGGGTATATTGTCCTCATCTATCTTCCCTAGTAATGGTGAACCAATAATTTGAACCTGGCATCATACTTTGAACTCATTTGTAGCCAAGTAAACTTGAGAATCAATTTTTTATAGATATATATTATTTTATATTATATAGCAGCAAATAAAAATCTGTCAGGCTATGTGCTTTTGCAAATATGATAATTATTTACAATAGCACTCATTTTAGTATGCTTAAATACTTTCGTAAACTATCTTTATCACTAGTTCATTTGTGGGATATTTAATACTTGTATCTGCAATTTAATACTTAATTGTCTGGGATAAAAGGTTGAGTTATTATTGTTGTTGATGTTAGAACTCAATCACTTATTTTAGATATGTTGTAGATTATTTGGTATCATAGGCGAAAACAATCATGTTAGATTGACAGCCCACTATGTATTGGGGCGATGGTGGTAGCTGCACCACACACTGTTGGTGCAACCTTACACTGAAAAAGTTTAATTTCAAACTTTTTTAAAAAATGTCAGAAATGATTGCTGTAGCGCATAGCAGCTGTTACACGCAGCACTGCTCACGAAAGAGTAAAAAGATTTTCAGAACAATAGCATCATAGATGCAAAACGATAGTTTTGTACAAGTTCTCTGAATACAGAAATTAGTGCTTTAAATTTCTGACTTTCACAAAGCACCTTCATATGATTTTTTTAATTGCCTCAAGTACAACCACCTGGAGACTCCACATGGGTGATGGAAGTCCAAGGGTCTGCATGTCCCCCATAAGGGGTTATGAAGTCATCGTGTGGATGCCATGGAATCCATGACATGAGATAACGATAATGTGTTAATTTTCAAAATACAGTATTATAGACTTCCCCAAAGGAAATTTTGTGAGGGATAGTGATTTGACTAACATGATTATGTTGGTGTAGGCAATTGCAAAAGATCATATCCTTTCGAGGTGTAAAATTATTGCTGAACCCTGGGACTGTGGAGGCTTGTACCTTGTTGGTAGATTTCCAAATTGGGACAGGTGAGCTCTTATTATATTCCTGTTATAGTTTCTTTTCTTAATTATCATTTACTTTTTATTTTGTGTTTCTAATATCCCCAAAACGCATTAAGACTTAGAAAGTTATAGGAATAAATTTGTGGGCACCACTTTAGTCACTAATTGCTGATTACTTTCCTTTTCTTTTTAATTACTTTCCAAGAGGCTAAATTTAGACTTAAAGATGCCTGTTGAATCATCAATCTTTAAATTTTCTTATGCATTGATGTAAGGCAACAACATTTCATAGTCTTTTGCGACTTGAACAAGTCATTGTTTCATTAACAAATGGGCTGCGTTGTCAATATCATTTTCCCAAATACATGAATAGCCCAAAGGAGTGAATTTAAGTTCTAGATACCTAGGTAACTAGAGAGTTACAGATTTATGATTCCTTGCATAATCAATCCATTATAGTTTGCACGAGTCCATTCTGCAGAAATAAAGTTTCAAGGAGTAGTAACCGCTTATCGATGATGTTGCAGAAGTGACTTCATATTTCAAGTTTGATATCTTTGCTTTTCAGCACAAAGCTTACATACACTAATATAGGTTTTGATTTACATGATGTAGGGCATTCGTCAATAGCTTCAATTTACGTAGTTTAGGAAAATATAGTTATTGCATGAAATGCAGTCACCCTTGTAATCTTTCATTCATCACACTTTCCTCTGTATGATATACCCCCCTCCCCTGGATTTTTTTTCTGTGCATGTTTTATTTGATCAAATATATCTCTGCAACATTATTGAAATTAATTTCTCTGCTATATCTGTTATGGAATTTTTTTCCTGCGTATATCTTCTTTGATCAAATATATATGTTTTTTTTTTTCTTTAATGTACTCAAATTGTTTGCCAACTGTGGAAGCCTTATATTTTGATTTTTGAAAGTCGATTCACATATCCCTTATATCTTTAATAAATCAAATTCAACTTTGTGTGGCAGATGTATATTTGGATTCTTGACATAAAACTAAAGTGCTTCTGATTTTTAATGCAATAAAGTTAACTTTGCTTCTGCTTTTTAATTATTGACTTAATTATTTGTGGTGAGCATCTTTTAACTCCAATTGCAGATGGGCTGAATGGAACGGAAAGTATCGTGATGACCTCAGGAGATATATAAAGGTGTTGTTATCTGAATGAAAGTTCAAGATATGCTTTGGTTTTCATTTCAATCTCATAACTCTTAGATTTAGGCTGTGTTTGTCATTAAATTTGGATATGCATAAAGTTGAAGGAATTAAAAAGCTGCAGGGGTTATCCTCGTGATATTCTTGACGTAAAATAGTAACATCATGCTATGACTTTATACATTATCAACAGAACTATATCTAATGTGACTTGAACTTAAAAACTTGTATTTTTCTTACCGTCAGCTATACTTCGTAAGCAAGAGCTGCAAAGTTCCCTTATGCCGTTAGTCATCTGTCTCGTCAGTATTATTACTCTTATAGTTCCTTGTAAACAAAATGTAGAAGTTGTAAATATCATATATGTTTTTCTAATTATGTAGCAACGTTTTGAATAGACAACAACAACAACAACATCAGAGCCTTAGTCCCAAAATGCATTGGGGTCGGCTAACATGAATCAATCTCTGAAAACGTCAAGTCGTCTCCAATAAAACAGTCTTATGAAAAGATAAAAGTGATAGGTGAAAAGTTTACTACCTAAAATATATATATATATATAAGTAAATAAGAAAAAGTAAATAAAAAATAGTAATCAACAACAACAACATCTAAGCCTTAGTCCCAAAATGATTTGGGGTTGGCTAACATGAATCAAACTTTGAAACCGTCAATGATCGTTACATAAATTCATAAAAGGAAAAAAAAAGAGGGAAAAAGTAGAGAAAAAAATCCTGAAAAATAAATTAAAAGATAACATGAAATAAAAGAAAATAGGAATTAAAAAAAAAAGGAATCAGATTCCATCCACCATCCGTATTCTTTCCCCCCACATTTGTCTCTCCATCGCCATACTTTCTCCAATTCCAAGAAACCGCATATCATTTTCAATTATCTTTATCCAAGTTTTCTTGGGTCTTCCTCTACCTTTCACAATATTTGTTGTTCCCCAACTTTCTAGCCTCCTCACTGGGGCATCAACAGGTCTTCTTCTCATATGACCAAACCATCGTAATCGATTCTCCATCATCTTGTTTTCTATAGACGCAACTCTTACCTTCTCTCTAATCACCTCATTTCTGAGCCGATCCCTTTTTGTATGACCACACATCCATCGTAGCATACGCATCTCCGCCACATTCATTTTTTGAATGTGACACTATTTTACAGCCCAACACTTGGTGCCATATAACAGTGCATGCCTAATTGCCGTGCGGTAAAATTTACTCTTTAATCTATGAGGCATGTCAGGATCACATAAAACCCCTATGGCACTCTTCCACTTCAACCACCCTGCCTTTATTCTGTGCGCCACATCGCCATCTAGCTCTCTATCCTTTTGGATAATAGATCCAAGATACCGAAAGAAAGTGGATCCATGAACAACTTTCCCACCGCCTCTCTATCACTGTTTTCGCTAAACCTACACTCCATATATCCAGTCTTACTTCTGCTCAGCCTAAAGCCTCGAGCTTCCAAAGTATCCCTCCAAAGTTCCAATTTCTGTTGCACTCCAACCTTCGTTTCATCAATCGACAGAATATCATCTGCGAATATCATACACCACGGAACGTCATTTTGAATTTCTCTTGTCAATTCGTCCATGACTATGGCAAAGAGAAAAGGACTAAGAGCAGACCCTTGATGCACCCCAATCGTAATAGGGAATTCTTCTGTCCTCCCAACACTAGTACATACACTTGTACTAGCTCCGTCATACATATCCTTTATAATGTCAATATTTTTCCACGATACACCCTTCTTTGCTAAGGCCCACCAAAGTACTTCCATTGGTACTTTAACATATGCCTTCTCTAAATCAATAAAAACCATATGTAAATCTTTCTTTTTATCTCGATAATGTTCCATCAACTGCCGGATAAGATAAATTGCTTCCATGGTCGATCTTCCAGGCATAAATCCAAACTGATTTTTTGTTATTTTCACACATTTCATGATCCTTTGTTCAATCACTCGTTCCCACAACTTCATGTATTTTGGGAAAGACTATTAAGGCACTTTGGGAGTATGTATAGATTTTACAAGTGTACAGTATTTGGGAAAGACTATTAATTAAATACAGTAAAGGCAACTTTATAAAATAAATATAGATAGATGTTCTGGTGAGCATGATACTTATTTCCTAATATGGCATAAATAAGTAATTAATATACTTCATAGAATTTACTGTAATTCATATCAATCAGTACTAGCTTTAGAGAGGGACGAATTTAGTCTTCTTTTAGCGAAGTCAGCCCATCACTTCGACCAGGAACCTCATCTGTGAGGTATTCACTTATATAATTTTGTATGCCAAAGGATTAGAGGAGACCATTGATTATGGTTTTCCAGTTCGGTATTGTCCTTGGCTAACTTTGATAAATTTTCTTGGCATGCTTGGTTATAGTAAAATTTGCTATTTGACCATGGATGTGTTAAATTGGCCACGGAGAGGTTGTACTCAGAAGAGGTCTTCCACAAAAATATGCATTCTGTCCTTTACCTATTATGATCAACAGGAAAGGAATGAAGAAGAACTTTGAATTGATTAGAGTTCTATTCTTGCCAGAATATTTGGTCTTTAATTTATGTTTTCTGACAGGCTCTTCGTTAAGTTGTCTTTACTGTTTAAACTCTAATCCTTGTCTATTAATTTTCCTTTTAAGACAATGGTCTTTCTTTTTTCCAGGTTAAGAAAGTTGCATTTGTTGTCAATTATGTTTCTTGTTCTGATATAATATCAAAACGCAGGGTGATGCTGGTATGAAAGGGAGTTTTGCGAGACGAGTTTCTGGTTCTGCTGATATGTACAAAGTACGCATTAATAATGTCTCATATAACATGTCTTTACCTGCCACTATTACATCCACTTGCCTTTCTTTTTGTGACAATGTTGACAAAATCATTGCACTTGAATTACCATTGTTTGAAAACTTTGATTCAATATAAATACATATCTATGGTGGTGTGACTCATTTGATACAGGTAAATAAGCGAAAGCCATCCCACAGTGTCAATTTCGTTATAGCACATGATGGATTTACTCTGTATGATCTTGTGTCTTATAATCAGAAGGTAGTGCCTGGATTTTATGTTGTTTTTGTTTATCATAGCAGCCAACCTGCAATGTCAACATTATGTGTATGTCCATTGTAGAAAAATGATGCCAATGGAGAAGGTGGAAATGATGGAAGCAATGACAACTTAAGTTGGAATTGTGGCCATGAAGGTAAATCCAAAAGCTGTATTTCAAATTTCTCTTATTTTCATTTGGTACAGCATTAAGGGATTAGATTACATCACAGTTAAGTTGAGCCACTTTGTGGATAACCAAAAGGATACGTATGAATAAATAACAAAAATATAATTTGGGACAGTTGAGATAATTTGTTGTAGGTCTGTGGGAAATGATGCTGCCGGATGAATAAAGTCATTAAGACTCAAATGGTCTGCCTTTTAAATTGTGTGTATCTGTGAAGCCTTTGATGCTTGCAGCCAACCCATGACTTATTGCGTGGCTGCTTACGGGTATATATCTCTGGAGCAGGGACTCACTTGAGCTTAACCAACTGATGCTATTGATCTTATGAAAATTTGCAATACTACATGAGAAAATGTCATTTACTTTATCGTCAATTGGCTTACTTGAAATATTCACAATTTCTGTCCCACACACAGCCCATTTCTATGCACAAGCACTCTTATCAGAGCTTCGCTGCGGTTTGTCTGGCTATTTGTTCAGGCCTGAAAAGATGTAAGGAGTTCAAGTGGGGAAGTTTGTAATACCTCAGTCCCACTTTGAAATCTGGAGACATTGTGTTCAGAATCTAAGCTTAACTCCAACTACTAAGTGAACCAAAAATCATGATTATTGAGGGCCTGTGATGGGGTTGTGAATCACCCAACTTGATTGCATTTTGGGTGGTGGACAGGCTGTTATCTTGATTATTCCCCTTGAACCTTTTGTTTGCAAAAATCTCTGTACCTTTGTCCTTGTTCTTTATAGTAGATCATCTAGATCTACTTTCAAATCTTGATTGTTACCGTCTGAAGCAGAACTTCCATTTTAAAAAGGTAGGCTTGAAGAGTTGAAGTAAATCAAGGAAGGATGAGAATCACAAACACGACTACATATATTTGCACGTACACAGAAAGTATTTGTGGTTCAATAATTTTTAAATGGTTTATTATCATTAATTGTTGATAAGTTTGTAATTTTGATTTCTTTCGTATCTAGATTTCTTTTTTTTTTTTTTTTTGTTTTTTGTTGGTTGGGTTATTTGAGGTGTTCAAGAGCTACATTGGTGTATTGGGAGGTGGTAAGTCTCTTTACTGTAGCTGGGAAGAACTTTAGCAGCAATGAAATAACATCAGATCTGTAGCACTAATTATATGTTGTGCTGTACTGTCAACTCATATATTTCAGTAATAGGGTTTGTCAGTTAAGGATGGACATGTTAAATAGTTAGTAATATGTTTTTACATCACTTGGACAGGAGAAACTACTGATCCACAAATCAAGGCTTTACGCTCTCGGCAAATGAAAAACTTCCACCTAGCGTTAATGATTTCACAGGTACTGCATATTGAACAAATTTTGCACTCTTGCATACATTTGCATGAGATCGATGGTACATGCTGATTTGGGTGGACATCTTCTTGCAAGGATTAAGCCTTAGAATACTGTTAGCAGCTAATGCGATCTTGCTTTGCCGTAGGTGGAATTACTTGTAATGATTTAATACGCTAGTAAGAAAAAAGAAGAACTTTTAAGCTGGCTGAGTTTCTCTAGCATAGATCTTTTCTTGGATCGTAGGTCCTCTCTTTTGTATCGGGGCAATGAAGTATGCTCCTCCGACTTCACCTTATACACCCATTTATTTCTGAAAGCTCTCTTGCCCTTCGGCAACTTCACCAACTCGTACGTATTGTTCTCATGCAACGAACTCATCTCGTCTTGCATGGCATCTATCCACTCTTTCTTGTTATCATCCTCCATAGCCTCCTCCAAATATTTGGGCTCTCTCTCGTCGGTGAGTAAAACATACTCATCGGCCGAATAATGAGTGGAATGATGACGGTCTCTCGTCGACCGTCTAAGTGGAACAAATGAGGGCATGTTCGTTACGGGTAGCTCGGGATGAACTCCATTGGTATCATCTTGTACTAATCATTGTTACCGGCATCATGTTGTTCATTGTTTTGGCCATCATCTCCACCGGGTGTCTCAACATGTTGTGGAGGAACGGGGTCCAAATCAATAAGATCATAATCATGTTGTGGATCCGACTCTCCATTCTCAACATCCTTCATCGTTTGATCTTCAAAAAAAAATATCTCTCGAACGAACAAGCTTCTTAGTCACCGGGTCATACAATCTATACCCGAACTCATCAAGATTATAGCCAATAAAGATAAATGGCTTCGTCTTGGAATCAAGCTTCGACCTCTCATCTTTCGGAATGTGTACAAATGCTTTACATCCGAAAACCCGTAAGTGGCGATATGAAATGTCTTTACCGCTCCATACTTTGTCCGGGACATCAAATTTCAAAGGAACACACGACGTCAAATTAATCACATGAACTGCCGTGTTCAAAGCTTCTCCCCAAAATGACTTTGGTAATTCGGCATGTGAGAGCAAACATCGAGCTCTCTCAACCAAAGTCCGATTCATCCTCTCCGCCAAGCCATTAAGTTGCGGAGTCTTCGGTGGTGACTTTTGATGTCGAATCCCTTTCTCTCGGCAATACTTATCAAAAGGCCCAGTGTATTTCCACCATTATCCATCCGTATACACTTCAACTTCTTCCCGTTCTCTCTCTCCACCGAGGCATGAAACTGTTTAAAGACATCTAAAACTTGATCTTTGGTCTTTAAGGTGTATGCCCACACCTTCCTCGAATGATCGTCGATGAATGTGACAAAATATAGGCAACCACTAAGCGTCCTAGTCTCTATAAGACCACAAACATCGGAATGTATAAGATCAAGAACATTTTCCTTCCGTGAAGGAGTATGGCTCTTAAAAGTGACTCTCGTTTGCTTCCCAGCTAGACAGTGAGAGCACCTTTTAAGATGTACATCGTGAACCCCGGACAACACCTCCTTCTTTGACAATAGTGCCATCCCTTTCTCACTCATGTGACCGAGCCTCTTATGCCATAGCTCGGTCATGTCATTATTGTCAACTGTGTTCACGGCATTAATCGTGACCTTTGGAAGTGTCACGTACAGTTTCCCTGTCTTCTCTCAACTTCCGACAATCAAGGAATCTCGAGTGAGTTTCCACAATCCCTTGCCAAAACCGCTACATCATCATCGAGTAAGCAAACGGAAATCACATTTAGCCTCATATCCGGAACATGTTTCACATTACGTAAAACAAGTTCCACACTGGTGTCGAACCTCTAATGTATGTCTCCTACTCCAACAATCTTGGATAACCCATCGTTACCCATCTTGACTATCCCATAGTCACCCGGAGTATAAGAAGAATAGAAATCCCTACGTGACGTAACATGACACGTAGCTCCACGGTCGACCACCCAGGTCGACTCATCTCTGGCAAGGTTCACCATGTCATAATCACAACATACAAAGAACTCCTCGGTAGTAGTATTTACTTCGGCTTTTTCATTACTCCCGCTCTCCTTTTAAGTGTTTTCTCTGCCTTCGCGATTTTCCTTCTTTAGTT
Organism: Orobanche coerulescens; assembly: GCA_033398695.1. Classification (NCBI taxonomy): domain Eukaryota; kingdom Viridiplantae; phylum Streptophyta; class Magnoliopsida; order Lamiales; family Orobanchaceae; genus Orobanche; species Orobanche coerulescens. The sequence continues at coordinate 109,152,132 of CM065807.1, read as the reverse complement.
GTCGGCAAAATTTCTTCGTATGCCTTTTCTTACCACAATGGTAGCATTCAATATTAGCATACTTCCCCCTGGAATTACTTCTTTGTGGCCCTCTATTACTCGGACCTCTGCTTTGACCTCTCCCCCGCCTTTCGGTAACAAGAACATCCGACTATGACGAAGATTCCTGTGACTTTCTTCGGACCTCGTCGTTCGGCATGTTCCCCTTAGCAAGTTCCATCGAAATGACACCATCAGGGGCAGAGTTAGACAACGACGTACAAAACGTCTCCCAAGTATCCGGCAATGTGCCCAACAACCACAAAACTTGAACCTCCTCGTCGAATTTAATGCCCATTCCTGCAAGTTGATTAATGATGTCTTGGAATGCATTCAAATATCCGACAGAGGAGTCCCATCTCGATATTTTAGGTTCATTTGTTTAATGAGGAATAACTTATTATTCCCTGCCTTCCGAGCATACAATTGCTCGAGCTTGTGCCACAATTCTCGAGCGTACTTTTCTCCACTAATATGATTCAACACATTATCATCAACTCATTGTCGAATATAGCCACACACTTGGCGATGCAAAATAGCCCAATCCGGTTCGGACTTGCCTTCCGGTTTGTCTTTGCTAAAGACCGGTAGATAATAATCCTTCACATATAGAAGGTCTTCCATCTTGCCCTTCCATACATGGTAGTTCGAACCATTCAAATTAACCATTCTACTTGTATTGGCTTCCATCTTACAATTGAGATAATACAACCACGAAACAAAAATCCCGTGGCTCCGATACCACTTTGTTAGGAAAAACGACACAAAGACGTCACAACGAAAATGCGGAACCTCGTTTGACAACATTCCCAATCTCAATTGTAACTTTGAGGTTATCGACGAGTAGAGTAAATAAAATACAACTCGACAAACAATACAAATGATATAAAAAACGATAAACAACGAGACACAATTTTTAGCGTGGAAAACCCCTCAAGACGAGAGTAAAAACCACGGGACCGAAGCCGCTTAAATCCACTATCACCAATTCACAATACATGATTCGTCCCTAGTACAAACTAGAGGTATACAACGATAATCTTCAATTACTTGGTAATAAAGAATTTTCAAGTATTTGGAATACACAACAACAAGATCGAGAAAGAAAAAAACACCGTAAATAGCTTACACAAAAGCTAACAAAATACCCGAACTTCCGGACTCAATACCTCGATCTACTCCGGTGAAAAGATTTTCCCAGTTGCTACTAACCTATTGTCAAAATATCACGACGATCCGATCTGTACAACTCCGGAAAATCGAACAAGTATATCTCTCTATTTTTCTTCTCTCTTGTATCTCTCCCTATTGTGCTCTCAAGGATGAAGTTATGAAGAAACGCAGCAAAAACGCTGCTAAAAAGAACATCCAAGGCTGAGTTGACCCTGTGTGCCGCGGCCCGGGCAATATGTGCCGCGTCACACTAAAAAAAAACTGAGGCAAAAATGTTCCAGGGGGCCGCGGCCCGGAGGGCTTGTGCCGCGGCCCGGAGTCCAGAGAGGGAGGGGGAATTGAAGAAAAATTGTGTGCCGCGGCAGGAGGAGTGCGCCGCGGCCCTCTCTGTTCCTCTTCCTATCTTCCGGAAATAATGCCTACACTATTTTGGTTTCTTTATGTTTAGTTTGTTTGAATGGGGTTGGGCACAAGGTCCCACTATCCTTGTTTTGCGCATTGATAATGATCTGGCACATTTTCCTCTCATCACATCATCAATGGATACATCCCCAAAAATGGTGTAAATGGTGTAGTTGAGGGAACAAATTACAGGATGGAAGTTAATTATGCCTCTATTTATGAAATGCATGTTCTAAATCATTGAGAAATTAACAATATACCACTTTTTTGAAATTTATTTGCAACTCTACTCCTGCCCTGAAATTATTCGCAAAAGTACTGTTTGCGACCAAAATAAACTTCTTTTTTTTTTTTTTCTAAAAAGAGGTACAGTTGCTGTGGTTTGATTCTGGTTGCACATTTTTTATGTTTTAGTTGCATGGAATGCAAAGACGTATTTTTGCAAAGAACTTCTCAAAAATGTATTTTCTGCAATAGAAATATTAAAGAAAATGTATTTTAAAGTTTTCTTTTGTATTTTTGCAAAAAAAGGTTTAAAAGCTAGGTACTAGTAATGGAACCAGCAGATACCAGCCAGCTCATTAAGATGTCCCAGTAGTTACTGTACATCAGCATTGAGATGTGTGCCAGCATTGCAGTGCGTGCCTCGTTGCATTGGGAAGTGTGCCAGCATTGGAACGTGTGCCTCATCGCATAGGCAGGTGTGCCCAATCACATAACGACATGCTGTGCAGCATTGAAGTGTGTGCCTCTGGTAGTGTGTGCCGCCATTGGCATGTGTGCCATCTAGATTGGTGTGCCTTATTTCCTCGTAGTGTGCCACCTCGGTCTGCGTGCCCTCTAGGGAGGTGTGCCTTATTATCTAGTGATCTGTGCCGTAGAGACAAGTGTCTCCTTGGAAGGCGTGCCACCGTACACATGTCTTCCTCGAGATACGTGCCTAGGACTGTAACATCCCGATATTTTTATAATTATATTTAATTTCAAATATTCGATATTATTTATTAAATAATATTAGTAAACATTCATTTGGTAAGATATTACTTTATTGATTTATAGTTAATTAAATAAAGCATAAAGAAAAAGAGGAGTGAGGGTTTGGGGAAAGAAGAGATGTACGTTACTTTAGAGAGGAAGGAGAAGAGAGGAGAGGAGAAAATGGAAGAGATGGAGGAAGAGAAGAACAACAAAACCTAATTAGAGGGTAAGGACTTGGAGTTTGAGGTAGAGAGTAAGTGATTTTTTTATGTATATATGTGTGTACGTAATCATCTTTTTTTAGGTGTTGGAACTTACGATTTTGATGTGCAATTTAGGGTTCTTGAGATGGGGAAGCTGAATTTGTTGAGAATTAGTTATAATCATTGAGGTTTAAGGTACGGATATGTTTTCAACTCTCCCTTTTCTCTTTTTTTTTTTTCCTTCTTAAAACCCTTGCTCTTATTCTTTTTTTATTAACTAATAAATCAATGAAGTAATATTGTAACAAATGAATATTTACTAATATTATTTAGTAAATCATATCGAATATTTGAAATTAAATATAATTATAAAAATATCGGGATGTTACAAGGACACTTGTCCATTTAGGAGTATGAATGCGTGCCAAGTATCCCAGCAGAGCTTATATGCATGCCAAGCGTCCTCCCTTGCATATTCTTGCATCTTAAGTATCTCGGTGGGGTTCGTGCCATCGTACACGTGTCCACCCAGGGATGCGTACCGTCTTGGGATGCGTGCCTGGTTACTTAGTAGTGTAGGTAAGCCCCATCTATAAATAGATCTATAAATAGGGGCCTTGTACTTCGGTTGTACTCAAGCTTTGACAAGTGCAATAAAATTATTCCTTTCCCTTTCATTTGTACTCTCATACACTATCAGCCTAAACAGTCTAGCCCTAAAGCATAATCCTTAGGGCCTCGTTGGCCAACCTTGGATAATCACCAAGGGATGTCTGGCAAGGCTCCAACTCAAGTAGTAGTTTAGTTTAGTTTAGTTATCATATACATAACTTAGAGTAGTTAGCTTGCATGCATCCATCATCCATTGAAGTAGGCACCTGCATCTCATCCGCTGTAGTTATCATCCACCCATGCATCGTAGTTAGTTTGCATCAGCATGGCAGTCCAGGTTATGCATGTCCATCCCTCCTCATCATCTGAGCCAACCAGCTCTCCGCCACCTCAGCTCAGAGCGAAGTGTCAGCGCACCAGAGGCGATGTGAGTTCTTATGCCTCAGCAAGGATCTCATATGCACCAGCAGCATGGTATTTCAGGCTGGGCGTAGCCATCCTTTCCCCCACATCACAATCCTTTTAAGCCTGCCATCCACCCAACACCTTAGCCAAAGGCAAAATACTAGCGTAGCGGAAGCGTGGTGAGGCCCATAACCCATTGTGAGTCTTGCTCGTAGCCGTGCAAGTCACTTAGGCGGGGTCGCGGGCTCACCCCCGACACCTCCTGTGTGGTTGTACCTCGCTAGGTGCGTTGAAACCCTGGTATCAGAGCTAAACCAATCATCCAACCCCAACCCCTTACCATATCACCATGTGTTCGTGCCTAGCTCAAGTAAACTCCTTTTACTTACTTTGAGGTCCGGAAGCATTGGCGGCAACCCATACTCTTACTAGACGATAGTGGCAGTTGATTTGTCATCTAGTTCGCCTTGTGATTATCAAATCTTGGTGTTGGAGACTAAGCGGTCACCCAGCCAATACGGTTGGGTTCGCTGACCCTAGCGGTTTGCAGTTCTACCAAGTTTCCTGCTTGGATTAAAAAGAAGTCCTTGAAGATAGAACAACGAGGATCTGGTTGGCGCAAGAACCAATAGCCTAGAAGAATTGAGTCGCTCTAACATTTCTTTTTATCCTCTTGAAGACCTGAAGATCTTGAAAGAAGATTTCTATTGGACATGAGTGGCCTCTCCTTCCTCCTGCCAGATAGTATGCTCTGTGGATTTCCTTGAGAGAAATTCTTTATGGAAGACTTTATCAGGTTTCGTCCTATTGAGGATTCTATGATGGATGCTTTATTAGGGTTCAGCGTGAAGAAGACGTGATATTTGGAGACCCGTGAACCGTGGTTAGCCGAGGAGGGCATTTTTAGGTCGGACCGTCTAAGGGCATCATCATTCTCTCATTAAGGTTTGAACCACTATAGGTGGTCTCAAGACTCTGGTATGTCTATAAGAGTTGATTCTCTAATAAACGCTTTGGAGTGGACGGTAGTACAGAGGCCATGCATAAGCGCTATTGCCATAAGCCTGTAGGTGTTACTTTTGGAGTAACCCATGTCATTCATGAAAAATAATTAGAGTCCGAAAGGTCAGAAGAGACGCAGGAGAAATACCAAAAAATGCTGGTAGCTACTCATAGTTCTCCTATGGCGGTGAAAGGCCATATTAGTGCTTTGCGTGAAAAGTTAACACATACAAATGGGCTCAAGACCTTGGTACTTAACGGTTTATTCTGTGTGGATTCGATAAACCTTGATGTAGCCTTTAATTAGGCAACACTCACGTTTCTGTTGACTGAAGTCAAGGTCAAGGGCACGAAGTGACATTCACTAGCTTTGGAAAACAAGTTTGGATTTAAATCAAGCCAAGAAATGATAATTCTTAAAGCATCCAGCACCCACATTTCAAGAAAGAAGAAGACAACTATCACATGCACTTAAAGACAAAGGAGCAATGGGGCCCGTCAATGACAAAGGAGTTCACAAGTCATACAAGGACAAAAGTTCTCGAAACCATATTTGAGCAATGGGGCCCGTCAATGACAAAGGAGCAATGTGAACTTTTGTCCTTGTATGACTTGTGAACTCCTTCGTCATTGATGGTCCTCATTGCTCCTTTGTCTTTAAGTGCATGTGATAGTTGTTGTCTTCTTCTTTCTTGAAATGTGTGTGCTTGATGTTTCAAGAATTATCATTTCTCGGCTTGATTTGAATCCAATCTTGTTTTCCAAAGCTAGTCATTATCACTCTGTGTCCTTGACCTTGACTTTAGTCTAGAGAAACGTGAGTGTTGCCTAATCAAGGTTTGCCAAATCCACACCGAATAAACCGTTAAATACCAAGGCCTTGCGACCATTTATATATAGGCAGGGCTAGCACGCATTACAAGAAAAATGATAGGGTGATAAGGCACACTTTTCTATGTGGCACGCAGGCCTAGGTGACACATACCAATACAAAGAGATAACGTGGCACGCAGACCAATACAAAGTGATAAGGCGTCACGCAGCCCGATACAAGATAAGAAACACACTACTAGGCTGGAAACAGTACTAGATTCGCACATACTTCTAGGTGGCACGCCTCAGAAAGTGATGAGGCACGTTCCCCAAGGTTAGCACGCCTTCCGAGGTGATGTGGCACGTTCCTTGATGCTGTTATGCTTAATCTGGTTTAGCCTAGTAAGCCATCCTTACAATAGGCATTCCATCCAGAGCATACTATCTGGTAGGACGAATGGAATGAGCCACAACACCGTCGCCGTGATTGGCTACGCCACAGCCTCCACCGCTGGATCACCAAGAGAAATAAGAAAAGAGGAGGTTTAAGTTAGGAAGCCCATAGGATAACCTTTGGCTCTGATACCAAAATTACAACTCACTAAGAGAGGTACAACCACACATGAGGTTTCAGTGTTTAGAGGTTAAGATCGAACAAGTTGACTATGAGATGTACCAACAACTCTGGAGTATATATACAATTTATAACTAAAGCTTAACTAATTAAGATATGGGAGAGAAGAGATGAAGAGGGGAATCTATTATTATTGAAGAGAAAGCTTGAGCCAAAACTTGAACCCAAGCGTTACACACCTGTATTTATTGGCAGGGTTGGCATGCATTACAAGGAAAGTAATAAGGTGATAAGGCACACCTTCCCACGCAAGCCTAGGTGGCACACATACCAATACAAAGAGATAAGGTGGCCCACACACCAATACAAAGTGATAAGGCCGCACGAAGGCCGATACAAGATAAGGCACACACTACTAGGCTGGCCCACACTACTAGATTGGCACATACTTCTAGGTGGCACACTGTTGCGAAATTCGGTGAACGCAAGTGCACGTTGTCGTAAACAAGTAATAAAGAGATGAGTAAGATATCGTTCCCACGATGACTGACTTACTAACTACCGATTTATGAGTATTCTAATTTTATCTGAACGAATGAAATTGGAGGTGCAAGAATAATTAAAGAAAATAAAAGAATAAATGATGAAAACGATTGTTCGGAGAAAGAAAATCAAATAAGGAATTAATCTAGGATTGTGAATCCACCTCGGTTTATCCGAATTACTCTTGATTATATGAATTTAATGAATTCCCAATTTATTGAAGGCGAAGATTGCTAAAATACTCTACCGCCTCTCCCGAGGACAATAGAATTTTCTAAGGCGAATAACACACTCTATTCCTATGTGAATTAATTCGACAATAGGCAAAAAGTATGAAATCTCCAGAAAAGCCACGTAATTCCTATGAGTATATTTCTATCTCACAAGATAAAACGGTTCTCGCCAATTTTTCCTACCAACTCTCCTCTCCCGATTCGAGTTGCGTAATCAAAACAATTCAATTATAGGCCACACAATTGAAAGCATTAAGAATAATTGGGGAAAACTAAATAAGAAAAGGGAATTATATTGATAATGCAAAATCAAAAGTTAATTCATCAAAACCTCGGTTTCATCAAAATCCTAGAATAGGATTCTAGCCTGACATGCGAGAAAATAAAAATACAAAAAGAATTAAAGAAAGCATAGAAATCAAACGCAGACGAAGAACTTGGATTCCTCCGTTCTCTGTCTTCCGCTCTCTGCTCCTTAGTGTTTCTGCTTCTTCTTGATTCCTTGATTCCTCGATGATTCTCTCTGCTTCGATCCTCCTCTTTTCAGACCTTGAATCCCTATTTATAACTATCATTAGCCTCCAAAACGCGTCAGGATTGGGTCGAAAAGGGCTTGAAATGGCTCGAAACGCGGCAAAATTAACATAACCGCCCCGTGGGCCGCGGCTCGATAAGTGTGTGCCGCGGCCCTAACCTTCGGCCTTTATACAGGCGCTTATTTTCCTCATGGGCCGCGGCTCACTTAAGTGCCGCGGCCCCGTCTGATTCACTCGGCGCTTGCTAGTCATCTTCGTGTGCCGCGGCTCATTTGGTTCGTGCCACGGCCCCAGGCCAAAAATTGTCGTTTCGGCCCGTTTTTCGCCGTTCGAGCTTCCGGACTCCAATTTCTTACAAAACATATAAGAATAGTGCATTAAAAGCTCATTTAAGCAGATTTAGATTTCAAATGGATAAAAATAATGATAAATAAGCGCATAAAAATACGCCTAACAAATACCCCCAAACTTGAGCCTTTGCTTGTCCTCAAGCAAAAATCAATTTTCAAATAAAAAGTATCGTGAATGATCGTGCAAATCCATAGTGCTCAACTTAATCAATACTACCCTGAAAATCTCAAAGAATAATACGAGTATCGTAATAGTGAGTCACATCAGGGATACTGATTCCACAAAGTAACCATTTTTAGTGCTAATCAATCGTTTATGAGGAAAATCAAGCTCAAAGATTAACAAGCGTGAATTTAACCGACCGCCAATATGAATGGTTAGATTAAACAAGCTAACTCGCCCAGTCCCACAGTCTAATGGCAAAAATTTAAGAGTTCCATCGTCAAAATTACTCCTCGGACAGCATTCCATTATGTATGATCATAATAAAGATTCGAGTTAACCACTAGGTTCGGATCTCGGGATGTTTCATCGGGATGATCCTAGGGTGGATTTCCATTCTCATGTATTGGGGAACCGTTTGACGTAAAAGACACTCATGGGGCACATGGATGCTTCTAGTTACTAAGTCCCCCTCTACAGCGGAGAAAAAACTCGAATAGCAATTCCCGCATGTCAAGGTTGCTGTTTTACGCGAGAGTAAACAACGGGTCACGTGAATACCCCCGGTTACTAGGCTTCCCATCATCGGTAATGCGATATTTCTAAATCATTAGTCTATTCAGGGTTGTCGTTTTACGCGAGAGTAAACAACGGGTCACGTGAATACCCCCGGTTACTAAACTTCCCATCACAGAATATGTATAATATCTCGACTTTTTGGGAAAAACTGTCCGACTCTAAACTCACTTTAAGTGCCCACAAGACTCATGTTACTGGACAACTAGCTACGCGAAAAGTGTAACCAAACGTATAGACGGCGATTTGTAAACACATATGTCTCCTTTCTTATCTGATAAGATTTCTACAAAAATGAAAAATATAGACCTGAATGAATACTCAGAGGAAACAGATATCGCTGACTGCAAACTCGACCAAAATTCAACCGTTTCTTCAAAGAGAAATCAGTATCGTAACAGCAGTTTTACACAAAAAAGCACAAAAATTCACGAATGCAAATAAAAACAAGACAGGCAAGGCTAGCGTCAAAAATAACGAAAAATGCAAACGAATAAGTAAAAAGCAACTGAAAGTAACCCCCCCCCCCAAACTTAAGACGTACATTGACCTCAATGTATACAGAATGTAATATGCTATAAAAGAAAAGGTCAAGTACTCCCCTAATGTCAGCTCAGCAACTGGTGCCGGTGATTGTGTCCTAGCCCTCGTATTAATCTTTCTTTTTTTCTAGCCATGGCGAGGATCCTGAAAAGATAAACACCGGAAATTAAGCAACCTTTAAGGAAAATTACACCACTTTCGATTTAAAATACACGAAACGTGAATAAAGAGTCTTGCACCATTGTAAGAGGAAAAAAAAAACAGGCTGAGCTTTCAAGTTTAAGCATGACGTAAGGGTTGAGATACAATGTAATCCGATAAAATAATTCGTTGCATATAATTTGAAAACGTTTTGCACAAAAATTTTCATTGACGCATTTTATCAAACACTTAACATGCATGGGTTTAAATGAAGAACAAACATGACAATGGCTTAATCCAATCCCCAAAAATAACAACATAAATTGATATGGTCATGACACAACGACGAACAACATTAACAATCCACAGATAATCACAATTAACATCATCAATCGATCACCATAATTCAACTCAACTTTGATGGCATTTTTTTTTAGAAAAAACTAACCTATTAACCCATGAATAAAGAACATCACCTCACTTTTGATTCTATGTTGCAGTTATGATTAAAAGATTGAGAATTACCTTGCTTAGATTGAAGTATGCAAGAAGAAGAAGAGTTGAGAAGGTTTTTGGCCGATCGCTGTGCGAAGAAAGGAAAAGAAGTTATCTGGTGTGCCGGCCGATCGAGTATATGAAGGATACCTGGGCTTTTGAACTTCCGAACAGGGGCCGCGGCACAGCTTAAGTGAGCCGCGGCCCAGAGTACAGCCTGCTGGGCGTGTTTGTTCTTTTTGCCGTGTGCCGCGGCTCAGCATATGGGTGCCGCGGCTCGTCATGTTAGTGTGCCGCGGCTCATCTAGTTCGTGCCGCGGCACGGAGTACAGTTACCTGGGCATTTCTTGGACAATTGGCGGCTCAGGGACTTGGTGTGCCGCGGCTCAGTAAGGTCGTGCCGCGGCACAGAGTACAATTCGTTTGGCCTCCTTTTTTCGACTTGTGTCTGCTGCGGCTCACTATCCTTGTGCCGCGGCCCATTGCTGAATTTTCCCCTGGGGTGATTTCTGCACAGAATTTTCAAAGGAAAACACTTAGAACGCGAGAGATAAGCATATCCAAGCAAAAATGACGAAAAACATAGACTCTAAAATGAAAGAAAACACTGAAAAAATGAAAATCTACAACTAATACTCGGGTTGCCTCCCGAGAAGCGCTAAGTTTATAGTCTTCAGCCGGACTTTTCTAGCATTCATCCGGCGGTGGATAAGACGACGCTAGTCTTCTGTGCGTCTATTGGATTTCCCAAGTAGGCCTTCAACCACTGTCCATTAACTTTGAATTTGCGGTCATCTTTTTGTACTTCCACTGCACCGTGTGGGAACACTTGAACTACGGTAAACTGTCCCGACCATCGTGAACGCAATTTTCCGGGGAATAACCTTAAGCGAGAATTAAACAACACCTCTTGATCCGGGACGAACTCTCGCTGTGTGAAAAGCTTCGCATTTTCGTAAGCATCGTGGCGAATTTCCTCCAACTCGTTCAGCTGCAAACAACGCTTTTCACCAGCAGATTTCAGATCAAAATTTAATTTCTTTATCGCCCAGTAAGCACGATGTTCCATCTCTACGGGCAAATGACAACTTTTCCCATAAACCAATATGTAAGGCGACATCCCGATAGGTGTTTTATACGCAGTACGGTATGCCCAAAGTGCATCATCGAGTTTAAAGGACTAATCTTTTCGAGACGAGCTGACTGTTTTTTCTAAGATCCACTTTAGCTCTCGATTTGATATCTCGACTTGACCGCTCGTCTGGGGATGGTAGGCTGTAGCAACACGATGAGTGACTCCGTATTTTCTCAAGACCGCATCAAGGAATTTGTTGTCGAAGTGTGAACCACCATCACTGATAATAGCACGTGGAGTCCCAAAACGCGTGAAAATATATTTTTTTTATAAATTTGATTACGACATTGGACCCATTTGTTGGTAGTGCCACCTCTTCGACCCACTTTGAGACGTAGTCCACGGCTACCAAAATATAGAGATTCTTATTTGATGGAGGAAATGGACCCATGAAGTCGATCCCCCATACGTCGAACAATTCAACCTCAAGTATGGTGTTCAGCGGCATTTCATGTCGTCTTGAGATGTTTCCCGTCCGTTGACACCGATCACACGTGAACACAAAGGAGTGAGCATCTTTGAATAATGACGGCCAATAGAGCCCCGGTTGTAAGACCTTTGCCGCTGTTCTATTTCCACTAAAATGTCCACCGTAGGGTGATGCATGACAATGATTCAGCACACTATGGATTTCCTCATCCGGAACACATCTGCGAATGATTTGATCAGGGCATCTTTTAAACAGAAAAGGATCGTCCCACAAATAATACTTGGCGTCTGAAATCAGCTTCTTCTTCTGATGGCGCGAGAGGTCATTCGGAATTATTTTGCTTGCCAAATAGTTCACTAGATCATCATACTAAGGCGCGTGTTGCGAACCCAACTTGTAGAGCTGCTCGTCGGGAAAGGTTTCCATGATTTGTGGATGACTTTCTCCTTGCTCAAGGGGACTCTAACCGTGAAAGGTGATCGGCTATAACATTCTCAGTCCCCTTTCTGTCGCGGATTTCCAAGTTGAATTCTTGGAGAAGAAGCACCCACCTAATCAACCTTGGTTTAGCATCCTTCTTCTCCAAAAGGTATTTTATTGCTGAATGGTCGGTCCACACTATCACTTTCGTCACCAATAAATACGCTCGAAATTTATCAAATGAAAAGATCACCGCCAATAGTTCTTCCGTTGTGGCATAATTTCTTTGGGCGTCGTCAAGTGTTCGGCTTGCATAATACATGACGTGGAATACTTTCCCTGCCTCTGTCCCCAAAATTTCAATGGCAAAATCACTAGATCACACATTAACTCGAATCTAAGGTCCTACCTGAACGACTATTACCGGGGCAGTGCTTAGAGCTTTCTTCAATAAATCGAAACTTTCTATACACGACTCGTCAAAATTAAACGGAACATCCTTCATGAGCAGATTGCACAACGGCTTCGTGATCTTCGAAAAATCCTTGATAAACTGGCGGTAAAAACCGGCGTGTCCCAAAAAACTCCTTATGCCTTTTACCGAGGTAGGCGGAGGCATCTTCTCGATTGTTTCAATTTTGGCCCGGTCGACTTCAATTCCATGAGAGTATATTCGGTGGCCAAGTACAATGCCCTCCTGGACCATAAAATGGCACTTCTCCCAGTTCAAGACCAAATTTATTTCTTCGCATCTTTTTAGGACTTTCTGCAAATTTTGCAAACACATATCAAACGAATCACCGAAAACAGAAAAATCATCCATAAAAATCTCAATGCAATGCTCTACCATGTCAGAAAAAATAGCCATCATACACCGTTGAAAAGTGGCCGGCGCATTACATAAACCAAACGGCATGCGCCTATAAGCGAATATGCCGTAAGGACATGTAAACGTCGTCTTTTCTTGGTCTTCTGGGGCTATATAAATCTGGTTATACCCAGGATAACCATCAAGAAAGCAATAGAAATCATGTCCGGCTAATCTATCTAATATCCTTTCTAGTGGCTTTATTTAATTTCCTATAATCTATGCACATCCGCCACCCCGTGACAATCCTAGTGGGAATTAATTCATTATTATCATTTTGAATAACCGTTATCCCACCCTTCTTGGACACAACTTGGACCGGACTTACCCACTTGCTATCAGAAATAGGAAAGATCATACCTGCGTCGAGGAGTTTTAAAACCTCGACTTTTACCACCTCTTTCATATTTGGATTTAAACGGCGCTGATGCTCCACAGATGGTTTGTAGTCTTCCTCCATCAAAATTTTGTGCATGCAAATGGACGGGCTGATTCCCTTAATATCCCTGATAGACCATCCAAGGGCAAATTTATACTCCCTCAGAACCCTCAATAATTTCTCTTCTTGATCCCCGCTAAAGTGGCCGAAAGAATGACTGGCAAGGAATCGTCGGGTCCCAAAATGCATATTTTAAATGAGTCGGCAGCTGCTTGAGCTCCAGCTTTGGAGGTTTCTCGATTGATGGGACGGGTCGAGTTGGTGAACTTTCGAGCTCCTCACATGGTCGACGAGTGAAAAATGGTGGGGAAGCATCCATGTGTCGTACATAGGCTACATGCTCGGAATTTAATTCGGAAGCAGACCCAATCAAAACGGACTCCAGTGGATCGGATGGATAATTCTCTCGAAAGGCTCTACTTACACACGAGCTAATGATGTCAACTTGGAAACAATTTTCAGCGTCACTAGGATATTTTAAGGATCGAAAAATATTGAACGTTACTTGCTCCTCTTGAACTCGTAGAGTAAGCTTCCCTTTTTCCACATCGATCAAAGTTCGGCTGGTTGCCAAAAATGGTCTTCCCAAGATAATTGGGATGTCGTGGTCCTCCTGCATGTCGAGAATTTATCGACCTTGACTAAGACGTCATCTATTACTCCCCTCGGATATTTGATAGATCTATCGGCTAATTGCAAAGAGACCGTCATCGGCTTGGCTTCCCCAATATCCAGCTTCTTAAAAATAGAAAGGGGCATAAGGTTTATGCTGGCCCTGAGATCACATAAAGCTCTTTCAAAAGACGAATTCCCAATGGTGCATGGAATAGTAAAGCTTCCGGGATCCCTCAATTTAGGTGGGAGCTTCTTCTGTAGAATAACACTGCACTCCTCCGTCAATGCTACTGTCTCATACTCCTCGAGCTTCCTTTTGTTTGATAAGATTTCTTTCATGAACTTCACATAACTCGGCATTTGTTCCAAGGCGTCGGCAAATGGAATGTTGATATGCAGTTTCTTGAAGACGTCAAGAAACTTGGAGAATTGCTTGTCCAATTTTTGCTTTTGCAGACGTTGTGGCAATGGAATTTGAGGAGTGGGATGAGTAGTCGACACTGCCTTTGGCTTGGGCGTCTTGATTTTTTCCTTGTTGGTAGGCTGCACTTTCAGCTCCTTTCCACTTCGTAGCTCGATTGCTTGCACGTTTTGCCAATCCACAAAACTGGCTTGCTTGCACCATCTGAATAATAGCCGGCTTGATTTCGAAGTTGTTCGCTTGGATGGTTGGACGCCGAATCCCCGAAAAGTTTGCATTGATTTGTGGCATAGCATAATCACGGAGTGCTAATGCCGGTTGAGCTTGCTGAATGGGGTTGTCTACTCCGTGATTTTCCGTGTTATCGGCCATGGTGTCTTTTGTCGGTCGCTCACGCTTTTCCTTCTTGTTTTTCTGAAGAGTGCGCTCGAGTTCGGTATCCAAAGGTAGTAGGCCTTCGTTACCGAATTTTCTCATGCACTAATCAGAAATTCCTGAAAGGAAAACAAATAATAAGAATTACACAAAAATAAAAAAAATGTTCAAACTAAGACTAGAAATACTGAAATCGATATTAGTAAAATAATCAATCCCCGGCAACGGCGCCAAAAACTTGTTGCGAAATTCGGTGAATGCAAGTGCACGTTGTCGTAAACAAGTAATAAAGAGATGAGTAAGATATCGTTCCCACGAGGACTGACTTACTAACTACCGATTTATGAGTATTCTAATTTTATCTGAACGAATGAAATTGGAGGTGCAAGAATAATTAAAGAAAATTAATAAAAGAATAAATGATGAAAACGATTGTTCGGAGAAAGAAAATCAAATAAGGAATTAATCTAGGATTGTGAATTCACCTCGGTTTATCCGAATTACTCTTGATTATATGAATTTAATGAATTCCCAATTTATTGAAGGCGAAGATTGCTAAAATACTCTACCGCCTCTCCCGAGGTCAATAGAATTTTCTAAGGCGAATAACACACTCTATTCCTAGGTGAATTAATTCGACAATAGGCAAAAAGTACGAAATCTCCAGAAAAGCCACGTAATTCCTATGAGTATATTCCTATCTCACAAGATAAAACGGTTCTCGCCAATTTTCCCTACCAACTCTCCTCTCCCGATTCGAGTTGCGTAATCAAAACAATTCAATTATAGGCTACACAATTGAAAGCATTAAGAATAATTGGGGAAAACTCAATAAGAAAAGGGAATTATATTGATAATGCAAAATCAAAAGTTAATTCATCAAAACCTCGGTTTCATCAAAATCCTAGAATAGGGTTCTAGCCTGACATGCGAGAAAATAAAAATACAAAAAGAATTAAAGAAAGCATAGAAATCAAACGCAGACGAAGAACTTGGATTCCTCCGTTCTCTGTCTTCCGCTCTCTGCTCCTTAGTGTTTCTGCTTCTTCTTGATTCCTTGATTCCTCGATGATTCTCTCTGCTTCGATCCTCCTCTTTTCAGACCTTATCCCTATTTATAACTATCATTAGCCTCCAAAACGCATCCGGGGATTGGGTCGAAAAAGGGCTTCAGAAACAGCTCAGAAACGCGGCAAAATTAACATAACCGCCCCGTGGGCCGCGGCTCAGTAAGTGTGTGCCGCGGCCCCTAACCTTCAGCGCCTATACCTGGGCGCTTATTTTTCCTCATGGGCCGCGGCTCACTTAAGCTGTGCCGCGGCCCCCGGTACAGTTCGCTCGGCGCTTGCTAGTCATCTTCGTGTGCCGCGGCTCATTTGGTTCGTGCCGCGGCCCCAGGCCAAAAACTGTCGTTTCGGCCCGTTTTTCGCCGTTCGAGCTTTCGGACTCCAATTTCCTACAAAACATATAAGAATAGTGCATTAAAAGCTCATTTAAGCAGATTTAGACTTCAAATGGATAAAAATAATGATAAATAAGCGCATAAAAATACGCATAACACACACCTTGCAATGTGATAAGGCCCACACTTTAAGGTGGCACGCCTCCCAAAGTGATAAGGCACATTGGGTGGCGTGCCACCTGGAAGTATGTGTTCCAGCCTAGTTGTGTGCCTTATCTACTATAAATCGATTTAGGCAAATGCATTTTGGCTGCTCGTATAGCATGTGCCTCTTCATGTGGTATAGTTTCTCTTTTTGACTGCCTGTTTTTCTTTGGTTGTTCTGTGTTAAAATTTTCTTACGTTTATGGGTATTATCACACTGGATCACAAGGTGCTTAAATTTCTAGACCTTATCAATTTACTTTTCTATTCCTTGGATATTTTATATTACCCTTCAAATATTCAAACAGTCAGAGCCCTAGTAGTTGGCTACTACGTTCTGAAAACTACGACATTGTCCTCTTTTCTTCCCAACATCAGTAACTGCTATACTTCCTCGATCTCCGGTATTTTCTTTCTTTGAAAGATCTGCTCTATCTGTCAATCTCCTCTCAACCAATGTCTGTACTCTGTACCCCATGCACTTTCAGTGTTAACAAATACTGGATATACATGGCATGTAAGTTGGTTAGTTTTTAAGGATCATGTTGTATCTTAATAATCATGTGACCGTATTTTTCGTCATTCATTGGCGTCCTGCTTTCCCATGCATAACCAATATCATAATTCCATCCTTTCTTTAAATCTGCAACTCTATTAAACTACTGATCCTAAAGGGTTTCTTTGGTTCAAAAAATTTAGGGAACTCCAATGATGTTCATGGGAGATGAGTATGGACATACTCGTTATGGAAACAACAACAGTTATGGACATGATTCTGCTATCAACAACTTCCAGTGGAAACAAGTAAAGTGGCATATTCCATATATATTTCCGTGTTTTTTACAATATATCATAACTAACGAGCACATCATTACAGTTGGAAGCTGAGAATGATCACTTCAGATTTTTCTCAGAGGTGATAAAGTTTCGCCTGACACATCATGTATTTAGACAAGAATATTTTGTTGGCGAGGTATATGTTTCAAGCTCTTTGTCTCTCCTTTTGCCATCTTATATAGCACTCTGCGATTTCATGCAATAATATTGTTTCCTCATCTTTTTTAATTTTTTCCCAGAATGAGGTGACATGGCATGAGAAAAATTGGGATAATTACGAGAGCAAGTTCCTTGCCTTTACGTAAGTCTAGTACTCTATGGATACTTTTTTTGTCTACATCCAGTCTTATATACTTCAGCTTTTTGAAGTTGTGGTAACCTAAATATATTGGTGGAGGCCTGTGCTCTTGTTAGACAATTGTTCTTATGGACAATACAGAGTGTAAACAGGCTACGTGACGTAGTGAAAGTTTTAGTATGACCATATTAGTTGCAAAAATAAATTTATGGCTGGCCAGCTTTAGGGACTTGAATGCTGATTTGGTTAGTTTGCCTACATTCTCAAGAAAATGATGTTTGTGAAAACAGTAGATACCTTTTCTGATTTTGCCAAGTAAAACAGCAGATACCTGCATTAACCTTTCATCATATTTCAGTAAACAATATTGATGTTAGCATATGCACGATTGATATCTTTTTGGTCCATTGGCAAGAGTAATGATTAGATTAATCACAGAGGACTTCTAGATTTTCAGAAAACTTTCTATTGAAATTTATCTTATAATTTTGTGGTTCCTTTTGTATCAGGCGATTTGAATCACCTTAGCTTTTTCTTTTGCAGACTTCATGATAGTAATGGGGGAGACATCTACTTAGCATTCAATGCACATGACTACTTTGTTAAAGTTGCAATTCCTTCTCCACCACCAAAAAGACAGTGGTTTCGAGTGGTTAGTACTCTTTACTAAATCTGTGCATATAGCATAAATCTGCTTTTTGGCCAACTTTCATCAGCTGCAAAAGCTGTACACAAGATACTGTTTAGAATATATTTTTCTACTATAATAATATGTAGTCCCGTGTTAGCCGACCCCAAATCATTTTGGGACTAAGGCTTAGGTGTTGTTGAATAATATGTAGTCCCTTCATGACCCATATATATAATCACATATATATTGTATATCAGTACTCAAAAGAGTTCCAGTAAAGAATGACCGGGATAATTAAAAGTGAATTGTGCGGACCCCATTTGTTTTTTATTGATTTAGAGAAGGCTTATGATAAGGTACCAAGAGAGGTACTTTGGTGGGCATTAGCCAAAAAGGGCGTGTCTAAGAAGTATATTGACATCATTACAGACATGTATGAAGGAGCTAGTACAAGTGTACATACTATCGTGGGAAGAACTGAGGAATTCCCTATTATGATTGGGGTGCATCAAGGCTCCGCTCTTAGTCCTTTCCTCTTTACCATAGTCAAGGTTCTAAAAAACGCTAGGCGGTAGGCGTTCGGATTGCTAACGCCTAGCGCCCAGAGGATTAATTGGGGATTAGTCGGGGATTAATCGGATTAGACGGATTTATTTATTATTATTACTATAATAATTATTTTTATATATAAAAAATTATATATATGTAAAGAATAAAAAACATCTAATATTTAAATATTTAAACAAACATATAATCGATCATATATTAAATTGTTAAACATTGATATAAGCATAACATAGTCCATAGTATCTCAATTCAGGAATTTATATTACCGCTAATATAAAAAAAAATGTTTACCCGCCTAGGCGCCCGCCCAGCCGCCTGGGCGCTCGCCCAACCCGCCTAGGCGGCCGATTAATCACCCGAACGTACAGGACAAACGCCCAGGGTATAATCGGAGCGCCTAGGCGACCGCCCAGGCCGATTTTTAAAACACTGGCCATAGTCATGGACGAATTGACAAGGTCAATTCAAGACGATATCCCTTGGTGCATGATGTTTGCAGATGATATAGTATTGGTTGATGAAACGAAGGACGGAGTTGAAAGAAAGTTGGAACTCTGGAGAAATACGCTCGAAACTCGTAGTTTTAGGCTGAGCAGAAGTAAGACTGAATATTTGGAGTGTAGCTTTAGTGGAAATGGAAGTAGAGAGGCGGGTACAATCACTTTTGATGGGAATGTTATACGAGGATCGGAGTTTTTTCGGTATCTTGGATCTATTCTTCAAAAGGATGGAGAATTAGACGGTGACGTGGCCCATAGGATTAAGGCGGAGTGGTTGAAATGGAAGAGCGCAACGGGGTTATTATATGATTAAGGCGTACCTTGGGAAAATTTTACCGAACAGCAATTAGGCCTGCACTTTTATATGGCACTGAATGCTAGGCTGTAAAGCATAGTCATGTGCATAAGATGAATGTGGCGGAAATGCGTATGCTAAGATGAATGTGTGGCCATACGAGAAAGGATCGACTTAGAAATGATGTGATTAGGAAAGAAGTACGAGTGGCCCCTATAGTGGATAAGCTGTTGGAGAATCGGTTAAGATGGTTCGGACATGTAGGACGGAGGCCGATTGATGCACCGGTGCGGAGGCTTGAAGAATGGGGAGCCCATAGGCCGGTGTGGGGTAGGGGAAGACCTAAACAGACATAGATAAGAGTGATTGAAAATGATATGAGGTTTCTTGGGATTGGAGAAGTTATGGCGTTGGATAGGAGGACGTGGAGGGAGAGAATTCGGGTGGTTGATTATGTTTGAGTTTTTTTTTTTTTTTTGCATAATGATTATTATTATTTTTATTTACTTTTTATTATTTACTTATTTTTGCATATATATATATATGTATATGTATATATATTTACGTAGTAAACTTTTCACCTATCACTTTTGCCTGATTTATTGGAGACTACTTGACGTTTTCAGAGATTGATTCATGTTAGCCGACCCCAAAATATTTTGGGACTAAGGCTATGATGTTGTTGTGTGGAGTCCAGGCATGATTTATGACTTTCAGATGTAATCATGTATGTATGATGCCATTAAATTTACATACACTAGAGCAATATGTTCCTTATGGCTAATATATGATATAGGCGCAAATTATATCGTTGATCATATGTCCAGACTCCAACAACAACAACATTACCCCAATGCCTCAACGGCTCCCGCAAAAAGCGGGGTAAGGGGGGATCGGGTGTACGCAGCCTTATCTCTGTCTTAACACATAGAGGCTGTCTTTGGATGATCCAAAATGAAAATTGCATCGAGAATTGCATGGAATGACTAGTACTTCATGAGAAAAAGAAGTGTAGCCAGTTTAGTGAGTCATTTTGTTTAGGACTAGGAAATTTAGGACTGTATGTGAAGAGAGAAAATTTGCCAGATCTAATGCTCAGAAACATGAATGAGGAAGGAAGAAACTGTATATAGGATATAAGAGAAGAAGTGGATAGATTGTTGGAGGCATCAAGATAGAGTATACAGTGAGTAGAAGCCAAGAAATATAAAGTTCGATGTTGTTTGGATATCCCATATACGCTGTGGAAGGGGTTGGGTACTGGTTAATGAGTGTGTGTTACCCTGCGAGTTAGCTTTTAAATTAAGATAGGCTTAATAGCACCCAACAGTGGTATAGAGCTTAGGTTTTGGGATCTCAGGTTCAGGGTCCTTTGCTTAAACCAAGGGGTTCTAGTTTATGAGTTTCATTCTGTGAGTTAGATTTTTGGGATTGAAACAGGTTCAAATATACTCTATAGAATTTGTTTTAACTGTGTTTAATATGAGGGAACGATGAACATAATGATTAAGAGCATTTCTGGTCTTGTTTTTGTTTTGTTGGTGCATAAATAGGTGTATATATTTTTTTCTCTTTAACAAAAGCAAACACATTCATGGTATATATATCAAACTAGGATAGCTTGTGATAATCTATGTGCATACAAATATATATTTATATGGAGTAACACTCTAGAACCCCTTTATATAGAGTTCAAGAGAGGGCCGCTATATAAATACATAAAATACATATATTCATCTCATATTTGTCAAATATTATCACAAATTTCAGTTAAAAAATCTGAAACAAAATTAAGCTACTTTATTTTTGGAGGATCATCGAAAATCACTTCTTATAGTCCAATTTGATTCTACAGTATAACCAAATTTTTTCAAAATGGTTTTACAGTAGAACCAAATTTAAAATTAAATTGTTTGTTTAAGTTTTAAGTGTTAAATTTTTTGAAAAGTTTATATATAGTTAATATTCTACATTAGAATCAAATTTTGTGTTTTGTAAAACATAATTCTAATGAATTTTTTATGAGATTCTGTATTAGAATTTAGAGTTAATTGCATTTTACATCTCCCAACTTTACTTGAAATTCGATTATGTATATGTAGTTTCATAAATTTTACATTCCTTAATTTTAAATTATAGGTTAAAGTACTATTGTTTTATACATTTTCTATCAAAAATACTATCGTTTTTAACGAATGTTTTGACAAATGCGATAAAAATTGTTGCAGTGATTATATAATTTTAAAGTATAAATATATTACTAATTTTACACCTTTTAAAATTATAAATTGTAATATAATATTATTTTTTGATCATTAATCAATAATAATATATTTATAAAAAATTAAGCTAACAAGTTTCAGTTAAATAAAATTGTGACTACTATGATATATGATTCGTATAAAATCACTAAAATATATTTGTACTATCTTAAAATTTAAAATATATAATCACTGCACAATTTTATATCGTATTCGTAAATATATTCGTAAAAACAATATTAAAATATTTTTGATAGAAAATGTACAAGGGGTTGTGATTTAATTTATGATTTAAAGTTAGGGGATGTAAAGTGCAATTTATGAAACTGCATATAAATAATCGAATTGGGAGTAAAGCTGGGGGATGTAAATTGCAATTATGTTTATATATGGTTAATATTCTACATTAGAATCAAAATTTTTAAAACATAATTCTAGAACGTTTTATGAGATTCTATATTAGAATTGATGATCCTCTTCTCTTGGACTCCATATAAAGGATTTTATGTGGAATAAATTATATATATATATATATTCTTATTTATATACAGGATAATGCATAAACAGTTAAATCTCTTTAAAGTAATAGCCTTGGGATAAAAAAACTTTATCAAAATTATTATTTTATCAAGAGTAGATATATGTCTCCATTATGTTGGGACTGGAAAAAAATATTACTTTATTATTTTATCGATTATTACTTGATTGAGGTTCAACTGTAAGTATCATGTATGACTTAATTCAAGAGGATTCTACATAATAAAAATCTACACGCACCGACACCCTCATTTTGTTTAATCACCATATTACAAATATAGCAGTTTCTACTTTTGCATGGACTTTCCATTGGTACCATTGGATCATTGGATAAAGTGTGAAAATATTGTTTTGAAGGTGCTATAGTATAGAATTTATTTATCTGCCAGGCAGAAATTCTTTGCCCATCATATGCTCCTGCTTAGTACATATTTATTGGCAAGTGTTAATGAGAAAAAATTATTTTCATATGAGAAAAATTTGTTTAGCCTTTGGTTAGGGCTGTACAACATATAGCCAAAGCTTAGACTCATTACGGCTTGTTTGTCTTGTCTCATTTAATCAATCAAATAAAAGATGGTTGGACGTTACTAGTCTAATTAAGTTTGCCATTTGACATGTTGGTGCGTTTTCTACATATTGACTCAAGCCTGGAGTAATCTGGTGGAATTTTGGCGTCTGCACTAGTCTATTTTACTTCCGTGCAATTATATTACATATTAGTCTTTAATGTTCTCGATGGATCACATACTTTGAGATGTCTTTGTTTTGGTATTGTCGTGTTTATTTGTATAACCTTTTCTTCTTTAATTTCTGATCGCTAAGTCAATCTTTGTCTTTTGCAGGTTGACACCAATCTCATGTCACCAGATGATTTTGTGCGTGATGGTGTACCTGGAGTAGGAGATTCATACAATGTTGCTCCATATTCTTCAATTCTTCTGTCGATAAAGGACTTAAGTTTGTCTTAAAGGAGAAATTAGAGACAACTATCTTATTAGATGGCATGTTTACAGTTTAGACCCTATTGTTTCATAATTTACAGCGAAGGACAAAAATCTGGCTTGGTGTTGACTTCCATTAAAAAGACAAAAATGCTCCCCTATTTACTTGAATAAAACATTTCTTTTAAAATACATTTCATACATGAGAATCGGCCCCAACTTTCTTTTCTCACTTTTACCCCTCTCTCTCTCTCTCTCTCTCTCTCTCTCTCTCTCTCTCTCTCTCTCTCTCTCTCTCTCTCTCTCTCTCCCGTGTGATAACAGACTCACCGATCTGCTGCTTCAACGGCAACAACGGCGGTCAGCTCTTAAGGGTCAGTGTTCAGACTCACTCGATTATCGGGCTCTCCGCAGTGGGTCGCCTGACGCAAATCGTCGATGCCAGGATGCAATCGCGGGGGTGGTCGGCGTCCAGGCTGCTTGGGGCTGGGAGCTTGAGATTTGAGTGCTTCATGTTCGATTATGGTCTGAACGGGAGGGATTTTCATTTCCCCTTCTTCCTCACTGACCACCGCAGCAACATCGACCCAACGACGGTAATGGAGGCGCACGTATAGCGATAGAATAGGGTTTGACGGAGGGGTACTTGTTGATGATGGTCTTTTGAGGATAATGGAATTCGATGCTTAGCTTCTCCAGTTCAATCGAAGCTTGGTGCTCGGGACGACGATTGGTGGGTAAGGGCTTGGTATAGTTCGTCCAACAGCCTTAGTGTCGCGTTCCAGAACGGGGTCCAGTGTCTTATGTTGGAATATTTATTCTAAATATTCATTAATAGAGTTTTGATGATTAAATTGCTAAACAAAGCAAAACAACAAAGAGACGAAACAAAACAACGGAGGAGATGAAGACGCAAAAAGCTGAACAAAATGCAAAGCTAGCGCACGCTAGACATATGGGTTAGCGCACGCTAACGGGTTCTGTCTGTAGATCAGATGAGTTCGAAGCTACTTGAAGTCAAGTTATCTGATGAAGATAGTGCACGCTACGAAGGAAGCATAACGCACGCTATCGAAGGCTTATTACCGTTGTAAAGTCATTCAAACACAGATTGAAGTAAGCAGTGACGAAATCATAGCGACGCTAATGATAAGGAATAGCGCACGCTAAGGTGTTTGAATTCAAGTAAATTAATCCGTTGGGAGATTCTGAAGCAAATGTGTGGTCATACAAAAAAGGATCGGCTCAGAAATGAGGTGATCAGAGAGAAGGTAAGAGTTGCGTCTATAGAAGACAAGATGATGGAGAATCGATTACGATGGTTTGGTCATGTGAGAAGAAGACCTATTGATGCCCCAGTGAGGAGGAGGTAGAAAGTTGGGGAAGCAGTAATGTTGTGAAAGGTAGAGGAAGGCAAGAAAACTTGGATAAAGATGATTGAAAATGATATGCGGTTTCTTGGAATTGGAGAAAGTATGGCGATGGAGAGACAAATGTGGCGGGAAAGAATACGGATGGTGGATGGAGTCTGATTCTTTTTTTTTTTTTTTCTTTTATTTCATGTTATCTTTTTCTCTCTTTTTTTTTTTTTCTTTTTTTTTTTTCATTCATTCTCTTTTTTATTTGTTTTTTTCTCTACTTTTTCCCTCTTTTTTCCTTTTATGTTATTTATGTAACGATTATTGACGGTTTCAAAGTTTGATTCATGTTAGCCGACCCCAAATCATTTTGGGACTAAGGCTTAGATGTTGTTGTTGTTGTTGTTGGAGATTCTGAAGCAAAGTCAAAAAGTATAAACGGATATATGACGCATGCAATGATGTGTTGTTAGCGCATGCTACAAAGAATGATTAACGCACGCTAAAAAAAGAGAGACAGTAACCACCGGACTGAATATGGAAGAAGTTAATGTACGTTACATGTATTACATAACGTACGTAACAGGCTACAACACGCGATAGCGCACGTTGAGCAAGAAGGCTAGCGCACGCTAATAAAAGCTGGCAGTAACGGCTAGTTTGTGGAAGAAGGCTATAAATACCAAACCACTTGGTATCAAACCACACAACATTGAGCAAATCATATACTCTTGAGATATCTATATTGTTCTTGAGCTTAAATTAAGAGTGATTGAGTGTTATACACTAAATCATACAAGAGAGAGAAAAAGAAAAGATACGATTGAATTCGGTGTTATTAAGATCAAGGATCCGGCATTGTTAGAATCGCAATCGATATCTAAGTGAGGTTTTATCTAGTACCCATAGAAAGTTAGAGTGGTTGATTCCTTGTCCAATAGAAAAGAAAACGGTTTAACTTGGACCCTCACAAAGATAAGTACTCTCGGTAATATCTCGACCGATAGAAGAGAGATTGTACGGTTTAACTTGGACCGGTAGAAGACAAGTTTGTAACGGTTATCCCTCGACCGATAGAAGAGAGGTGTAGAGGTTGATCTTCATCCTATTGAAAAAGATACCGAGATAGGACGTAGGCATGTTTGGTCAAACCTCTATAAATCCTTGTGTCGATTTATTTTCTGTACTATATTTAAATCGCTTCCGCAACGCAAAAGAGTTTCACAACTCTATCTCCAAACGGCGACACCAACCAATCTTGTTCCAGCAATTGGTATCGGAGCGGTACCTCCAATAAGTGGCTTAACATCCGAGGAGAAGATCCAAATGGCGTTTCAACTTGCCCCAGTCGAAGGCCTTGCTCTAAATCGACCACCATTTTTTGATGGCTCAAACTTCATGACATGGAAGAAAAAGATATCAATATTCATCCGAGCATATGACATCGAGCTTTGGAAAGTAATATGTCTTGGTCCGAAAATTCCTCTCAAAGCCGACGGTACGCTTAAATCTTTCGAAGAATATAATGACGAGGATTGGAAGAACGACCATCTAAATTGTAAGGCTCAATTTCTATATTGTGCCTTAAATCCAGAAGAGGTCAATCGTATCTCGTCGTGTGAAAGTGCTAAAGAAATATGGGAAATTCTTGAAATCACACACGAAGGGACAACTGAAGTCAAGGAGACGAAGATCAATATGCTTCTCCATGACTACGAGTTATTCATGATGAAGGGTGACGAGTCCATCACCAACATGTAGGTCACAAGTCGTCCAGGAACAAGTCTAGAGGGGGGGGGGGGTGAATAGACTTGTTGAAACTCTTGAACTCTTTTTCACGAAGAGTGAGTTTCTTCAGCTGATAGTTAAACAAATGACTTGGAGTCGTTTGTTCTTGGATATGTGCGGAAGTCAGCTGATGACGAATAGAAATCAACTTAATGAAACACTTAACAATGTATGCAGCTGTTAAAGTATGATGCAGTAAAACAATAAATAACGCAGACAATTATAGTGGTCTCAGAGGTGGGGTTATCCTCTACTAATCCACTTTTCTCCAAACCAGTTGGAGATGAATTCACTATAATTTTCAACCAGTGATAAATATTACAGTGATTCAAACCACACTACAACAGCTTCCAACCAGTGGAAATCCGTGCCGTTGTACACACACTTGACTGCCTTGCACCTCTTGATCCTCGATCCTTGGATGCCTTTACAGTCTCTTACTTCAACCAGTGAAGTACCCCGTACTCAAGATTATAGACAAGAGTTTTTGTCTTCTCCAACGTTAAGAGCTTCCTTAAGTATGAACTTTTAGATCTGCTCTTTTCACGATGCTATTGATTGCTTTAGATTGCTTGATTGCTTTGATCGCTAGAATGAATGTTCGCACCGGTAGTTGCTCAGATTCAAATCTCCGGATATATATAGATCACGATCTCTGAGCTTTTTCCTTGTAGCCGTTGCAAATCTTTTGAACAAATCCGTCCGTTGGAGGGAGACTTCATTGTTTAATCTTTCTGAACGTTGCAAGGCTGGATTCCCATTATTTAATTTTATCTTCCGACCGTTGTGAAGACTTCTGCATGTGAGCGCCGAATCTTTTGAATATAAAACGATTAAAGTCTTCAAGGTGGGTCTGGATGATTTATTTAAATCATATCTCTTGCGGGAATCACTCCAATTTGTCTCTTCACGTTGCATGTGAGCTTTCCGTAATACTTGACTTTTCAACGCATGCTGACGTGGACTTGGAGTACTTGGCTGCCTTCGAGTAGGCTGATATGCATCTACCATCTCTGCAGATAGGTCCTCTCGGCTGTTCACTGTTTGTGACTTATCTGATCAGGCGACTTCCCTGAGGTACCTCGGCTGCAGTCTGGTCAAACTTCTCTGATAAATTTTGTTGACCAGAGCTACTCTGACTGGACTCGGCTGTTCTTCTCTGATGGACTAAGCTGTACTTAGTACTTAGTCGATTTTCAGCCTAACAAATTTTTGGCCTACAGAAGATACTCATTTGGTTCTTCTTTACATTTTGCCAAGTTTTATACTTAACATATTTGGCCTATGGAAGATACTCATTTGGTTCTTCCTTACATTTTGCCAAGTAATAACCATTTGATTTTATATTAATGACATCATCAAAATCTAACAAGTATTCCTAACACAACATGCTCGACCGATTTGCGGTCATCACCAATGGTCTAGCTTCGTTCGGTAAACTATTATCAAGTAGTGAGAAAGTCAAGAAAATCTTAAGATCATTACCTGTTGAATGGGACGGCACGGTTACGGCGATAATGGAATCTAAAGATTTAAACAATCTTGATTTTAGTGCTCTCGTTGGTTCACTTATAAACTACGAGATTGTCCTAAAATCTCGGAATGCTAAACCGAAGCCGAAGGAAAGATCAATAGCCTTGAAGACTAAGATGTCAAAAAAAGAATAAATCCCGGTTGATGAAAGCGACGAAGAATCGGTATATTATGCCAAGAATATTAATAAGTTTTAAACTTTATTAAAGCGGAGAAAGAAACACATCTCGGGCGAATCTAAGAAATTCGACAATAATTGTCGATTATGTGGTAAACCAGACCACTTTGCAAAGAATTGCCGAGCAAAACCCAAGAAGGAGGTTCTAATTGCAACATGGAGCGATGAAGATGATGATTTTATCAATCAAAATAATCTCGCTCTTATGGCCCGAAGTTCATTCGACGATAGCGACGTTGAAAGCCAGGTTAGTACATCGTCCCACGATGAATTATTTGAAGCATTTGAATTACTGTATACCGATTTTCAAAATGCTTTATTCGAGATTAAATCCCTTAAATCTAAAAATAAATCATTGGAATATGAAAATTCCAAAATTCTTGAAAAGGGAAAATTTGTCGAGACCAATCATTCTAAATTCATTGAAAACGAAAATATTTTAAAGGATGATCTCTTGAAAGTTCAAGCCGAGCTCAAAAGTTTAACAAAGAAATTTTCGTGTGGAAACGAAAAATTTGAACAAATGCTCTCGGTTCAGAAATTCACTTTGAACAAACAGGGGTTAGGATTCAAATCGTATACTAAAAACGAATCCTTAAATTTCAAAATACCCCGATGCGGAAAATGTTTGAAAATTGGGCACCACATTTCGAATTGCAAAAGCCCAAGACAGACGATAAAAGTTAAAAAGATTTGGATTCCTAAAGGCACCATCATCACAAATATCGTCTACGTTTCGAAACAAAAACCAAATATAGGTTGGATCCTCAAAATTTGATTTGATTAAATTGATATTTTACTCCGGGGGAGTATTAATTTTTAAACGGATATTTTTGTCAGGGGGAGTTATACCCTATCGTGCATTTTTTTATACATCAATTGGTATTTTTATTCATTTATATTATTTACACTTTTTGTTGAATACAAAAAGGAGGAGAAAGGAGTTGAACCGGATAAAAAAGCGTAATGAAAGAATGACGAGAAAAATAAATGTTTGTACGAATCAAAAAGGGGAGAAAAGAATAGTCGAAAAAGAAAACGAAGGAGATGAAAAAGAAGAACAAGTCGAAAAAGAGAAAAATAATAAATCTACAAAAAGGGGGAGAAAGGAAGAAGACAAAAATGACAAGAAAATAAAAGATGGGTGAAACTAACGAAACGGACAAAGTCGAAAACTTTGATCTCTACAAATATATATATTTTTATTTTTGCAGGTTTTATCCAATTCAAGGATTGTTTTGTAATCATCAAAAAGGGGGAGATTGTTGGAATATTTATTCCAAATATTAGTTAATAGAGTTTTGATGATTAAATTGCTAAACAAAGCAAAACAACAAAGAGGCGAAGCAAAACAACGGAGGAGACGAAGACGCAAAAAGCTGAACAAAATGCAAAGCTAGCGCACGCTAGACATATGGGTTAGCGCACGCTAACGGGTTCTGTCTGCATATTAGACGAGTTCGAAACTACCTGAAGTCAAGTCATCTGATGAAGATAGCGCACGCTACGAAGGAAGCATAACGCACGCTATCGAAGGCTTACTACCGTTGTAATGTCATTCAAACACAGAATGAAGTAAGCAATGACGAAATCATAGCGCACGCTAATGATAAGGAATAGCGCACGCTAATTTGTTTGAATTCAAGTAAATTAATTCGTTGGGAGATTCTGAAGCAAAATAAAAAAGTATAAACGGATATATGACGCATGCAATGATGTGTTGTTAGCGCACGCTACAAGGAATGATTAACGCACACAAAAAAAGAGAGACAGTAGCCACTGGACTGAATATGGAAGAAGTTAACGTACGCTACATGCAGTACACAACGTACGTAACAGGCAACAACACGCGATAGCGCACGCTAAGCAAGAAGGCTAGCGCACGCTAATAAAAGCTGGCAGTAACGGCTAGTTTGCGGAAGAAGGCTATAAATACCAAACCACTTGGTATCAAACCACACAACATCATTGAGCAAATCATATACTCTTGAGATATCATTGTAAACATTATAGTTGTTGTTCTTGAGCTTAAATTAAGAGTGATTGAGTGTTATACACTAAATCATACAAGAGAGAAAAAAAAAAGATACGATTGGATTCGGTGTTATTAGGATCAAGGATTCGGCATTGTTAGAATCGCAATCGATATCTAAGTGAGGTTTATCTAGTACCCATAGAAAGCTAGAGTGGTTGATTCCTTGTCCAATAAAAAAGGAAAACGGTTTAACTTGGACCGACACAAAGACAAGAACTCACGGTAATATCTCGACCGATAGAAGAGAGATTGTACGGTTTAACTTGGACCGGTAGAAGACAAGTTTGTGACGGTTATCCCTCGACCGATATAAGAGAGGTGCAAAGGTTGATCTTCATCCTATTGAAAACGATACCGAGAGTGGACGTTGGCACGTTTGGCCGAACCTCTATAAATCCTTGTTTCAATTTATTTTCTGAACTTTATTTAAATCGCTTCCGCAACGCAAAAGAGTTTCACAACTCTATCTCCAAACGGCGATACCGACCAATCTTGTTCCAACAGTTGGTATCGGAGCGGTATCTCCAATAAGCGGCTTAACATCCGAGGAGAAGATCCAAATGGCGTTTCAACTTGCCCCAGTCGAAGGCCTTGCTCTAAATCGACCACCATTTTTTGATGGCTCAAACTTCATGACGTGGAAGAAAAAGATGTCAATATTCATCCGAGCGTATGACATCAAGCTTTGCAAAGTAATATATCTTGGTCCGAAAATTCCTCTCAAATATGACAGTACGCTTAAATCTTTCGAAGAATATAATAATGAGGATTGGAGGAACGACCATCTAAATTGTAAGGCTACTCAATTTCTATATTGTGCCTTAAATCCAGAAGATCAATATGCTTCTCCATGACTACGAGTTATTCATGATGAAGGGTGACGAGTCCATGACCAACATGATCGATCGATTTGCGGTCATCACTAATGGTCTAGCTTCGTTCGGTAAACCATTATCAAGTAGTGAGAAAGTCAAGAAAATCTTAAGATCACTACCTGTTGAATGGGACGGCACGGTTACGGCGATAATAGAATCTAAAGATTTAAACAATCTTGATTTTAGTGCTCTCGTTGGTTCACTTATAAACTAAGAGATTGTCCTAAAATCTCGGAATGCTAAACCGAAGCCGAAGGAAAGATCAATAGCCTTGAAGGCTAAGATGTCAAAAAGAGAAGAAATCTCGGTTGATAAAGCGATGAAGTATCGGCATATTATGCCAAGAATATTAATAAGTTTCAAACTTTATTAAACTGGAGAAAGAAAGACATCTCGGGCGAATCTAAGAAATTCGACAACAATTGTCGATTATGTAGTAAACCAGGCCACTTTGCAAAGAATTGTCGAGCAAAACCCAAGAAGGAGGTTTTAATTGCAACATGGAGCGATGAAGACGAAGATGATGATTTTATCAATCAAAATAATCTCGCTCTTATGGCCCGAAGTTCATTCGACGATAGCGACATTGAAAGCTAGGTTAGTACATCGTCTCACGATGAATTATTTGAAGCATTTGAATTACTGCATACCGATTTTCAAAATCCTTTATCCGAGATTAAATCCCTTAAATCTAAAAATAAGTCATTGAAAATTGAAAATTCCAAAATTATTGAAAAAGGAAAATTTGTCGAGACCAATCATTCTAAATGCGTTGAAAACGAAAATATTTTAAAGGATGATCTCTTGAAAGTTCAAACCGAGCTCAAAAATTTAACAAAGAAATTTTCGTGTGGAAACAAAAAAATTGAACAAATGCTCTCGGTTCAGAAATTCACTTTGAACAAATAGGGGTTAGGATTCAAACCGTATACTAAAAATGAATCCTTAAATTTCAAAATACCCCAATGCGGAAAATGTTTGAAAGTTGGGCACCACATTTGGAATTGCAAAAGCCCAAGACGGACGATAAAAATTAAAAAGATTTGGATTCCTAAAGGAACCACCATCACAAATATCGTCTACGTTTTGAAACAAAAACCAAATATAGGTTGTATCCCCAAAAATTGATTTTATTAAATTGATACTTTACTCAGGGGGAGTATTAATTTTTAAACGGATATTTTTGTCGGGGGAGTTATACCCTATCATGCATATTTTTTTTATACATCAATTGGTATTTTTATTCGTTTATATTATTTACACTTTTTGCTGAATACAAAAAGGGGTAGAAATGAGTTGGATAGGATAAAAAAGCATCTTGAAAGAATGACGAGAAAAATAAATATTTGTACGAATAAAAAAGGGGAGAAAAGAATAGTCGAAAAAGAAAACGAAGGAGTTGAAAAAGAAGAACAGGTCGAAAAAGAGAAAAATAATAAATCTACAGAAAGGGGGAGAAAGGAAGAAGTCGAAAATGACAAGAAAATAAAGGATGGGTGAAACTAATGAAACGGACAAAGTCGAAAACTTTGATCTGTACAACTATATATATTTTTATTTTTGCAGGTTTTATCTAATTTAAGGGTTGTTTTGTAATCATCAAAAAAAGGCAGATTGTTGGAATATCTATTCCAAATATTCATTAATAGAGTTTTGATGATTAAGTTGCTAAACAAAGCAAAACAACAAAGAAGCGAAGCAAACAACGGAGGAGAGGAAGACGCAAAAAACTGAACAAAATGCAAAGCTAGTGTACGCTAGACATATGGGTTAGCGCACGCTAACGGGTCCTGTCTGCAGATCAGACGAGTTCGAAGCTACCTGAAGTCAAGTCATCTGATGAAGATAGCGCACACTACAAAGAAAGCATAACGCACGCTATCGAAGGCTTATTACCGTTGTAAAGTCATTCAAACACAGAATGAAGTAAGCAGTGACGAAATCATAGCACACGCTAATGATAAGGAATAGCGCACGCTGAGGTGCTTGAATTCAAGTAAATTAATCCGTTGGGAGATTCTGAAGCAAAGTCAAAAAGTATAAACGTATATATAACGCATGCAATGATGTGTTGTTAGCGCACGCTACAAGGAATGATTAACGCACGCTAAAAAAAGAGAGACAGTACCCACTGGACTGAATATGGAAGAAGTTAACGTACGCTACATGCAGTACATAACGTACGTAACAGACTACAACACGCGATAGCGCACGCTAATAAAAGTTGGCAGTAACGGTTAGTTTGTGGAAGAAGGCTATAAATACCAAACCATTTGGTATCAAACCACACAACAACATTGAGCAAATCATATACTCTTGAGATATCATTGTAAACATTATAGTTGTTGTTCTTGAGCTTAAATTAAGAGTGATTGAGTGTTATACACTAAATCATACAAGAGAGAGAAAAAGAAAAGATACGATTGGATTCGGTGTTATTAGGATCAAGGATCCGACATTGTTAGAATCGCAATCGATATTTAAGTGAGGTTTATCTAGTACCCATAGAAAGCTATAGTGGTTGATTCCTTGTACAATAGAAAAGGAAAACAGTTTAACTTGGACCGACACAAAGATAAGTACTCACGGTAATATCTCGACCGATAGAAGAGAGATTGTACGGTTTAACTTGGACCGATAGAAGACAAGTTTGTAACGGTTATCCTCGATCGATAGAAGAGAGGTGCAGAGGTTGATCTTTATCCCATTGGAAAAGATACCGATAGAGGACGTAGGCACGTTCGGCCGAACCTCTATAAATCCTTGTGTCGATTTATTTTCTACACTTTATTTAAATCGCTTCCGCAACGCAAAAGAGTTTCACAACTCTATCTCCAAACGGCGATACCGACCAATCTTGTTCCAACATCTTATACGGTGGTTCGAGACGATGGCTGACTGATGGGGTTTGGTTTCAATGCCACGACCTGGAGTTGACCGTTGCGGTTTTTCGGTGACCTTCGGTGACTTGTGGTGTGGGCTGATCTAGATTGTTGATTGATTGAAAATTTAGGGTCTAATTTCCAAAACTGAATTTGGACAGTTTGAAAATTTATTACACTGAAGTCTAAAAGTGTTATATATATATATATATATATATATATATATATATATATTACAATGAGGTCCAACATGTGCCACCCATGTGAAGCCAAAAATAAATGGGTAAAAAAGAAAAGAAAAATAAAAGGAAAAATCCGAAATATCAGTACTCTCTCCTTTGACATCTGAAAATTTGATTTTTGTCCTTCGCTGTAAATATAGTTTCTGGATAGAGCAAAATTTGTCCTTCATTGTAATATCTGAAACAATAGGGATGAAACTGTAATTAGGCCATTTAAAAAGGTAGTCAAATTGAAGTCAGCATCTCAGGTGGTTGTCTAACCACAGGTGCATGATTTTGACAGCGATCACACCTTTTCACATGCTCCTTGGCATCAGCCAACATTTTGGGCCAATAGAAGCCTAGTCGGGTTATCTTATGAGCAAGGGACCCTGCCCCCCCCAAGTGTTGCCCACAGATGCCCTCATAAACTTCCTCGAGCGCTTCTCGTGCCTCCTAGGGCCTCAGGCACTTCAAGTACGGGATCACAAACGAACTTTTATACAACAGGTGTAATACCCGCAATTTCGGACTTCAGTAATTGTCTTTTTTTAGCAAGATCCCGTTTTGATGACTCGTTCGTGATCGTTTCGTCATTCCGATAGTATTTAATTCTGCAGTTTTTGTCATCCGAGTTCGTTTCTGTATCGTTTTGTTGAGTTCCGTGTTCTTAAGCGGTTTTTCCGCACTTGAGTTCGATTCTTGCGAATCTCATCCGAAACTGTTGTTTCGTGTTTCTCGTAAGTTCATTTAATGTTATTATTCATATTGCGAGCTTCGGCTTGGTGTTTCGATCATGTATTTCGGACGTTTTGGGCCATTTTCGTAATTTCCCAAAGTTTGGAGTAATTACTTTCCGTTGTCGAATTTCGAGCTTTCGGGTGGTCGGAATCGTGTGTTCTCTTAGTGCTCGAATTCGTCTTTGCGAGTACTTCTTAACCGTATCTTCGAGTCATATTCAGATTCGGGTTTCGGGGTCGTGCGGGCCGTCGGAGTTGGCCCCGTCCGAGTCATGGCTGGGTATGTTGGGGCCAGGCCACCCTTGGCCGAGTTACGGCCATAAGGGCCCGGCAGTTACGGCTGTAAGGCCGGTTACGTGCGTAAGCCTTGGCCGTTTATGTACGTAACACTGCCGGCATTTTTGGGCAGTGTCTCGGCCATGGCCGGTTACGTACGTAAGCCCTTGGCCGGTTACGTACGTAACTCTGCCGGCAGGCAGCCTATTTAAGGCCCTACAGACGGGTTTTTCACCATTTTTCTCATTCTTTTCCTTCTATTCCGCGGCTAGAGGTGTGGTTATCATGGAGAGATGTTGGAGGACAATCAATCCATGAAGTCTTGGAGTTCATATCATCAATCATCCATCCTATAACATCCCTTGATCGAGCGAATCAGGTCAAATTTTCTAGAAATCTAGTTTTGGGGAATTTGGGTGTTTTGGTTGTTTTCATCCGCTTAATCCGATTTAACTTAGGATTGTGATGGATTGATGATTATTTAGATGTATTATATCATTTCCCTTGTTATTCCATGGTTGGATCGTATCGATTCGTTGTTTTGGTCGAGTTCTTGATCGACACTTTGAAAGTGTCCGGTAGAATGTCTTAGAGGGGTTTTCGGACGTTCTACGATTATTCTTCCTCGTATGATCGTTGATTTATTGATTATATGATGTTAGGGTCGAGTTTCTTGCGAAGAAACCGCTTCGAACCCTTCCGTTCATCGTCGTCTTCCGTTTCGATAGCATCGGGCGTTTTGAAGCTTTCTGGCTGAGCCGTGTCCATTCATGGTTCCGTTGCTCGTGGTTTCGAGGCAGGTACCTTGTCCATACAATTCTTGTTTTGTGAATATGATAATTAGTGATCATCTCTATGTGTTTGTTTGATCGTTTGATTTGAACTTTCAAAAGATTTGGTTTAGTCTCGTTAAGAGCTCACTTTCAAAACGCGTGTGTTTTGTGAATATTGTGCCCCGTGAGTGATTAAGTGAACCCTATGAATTCGCTTGTTGTTGTTGTTGTTGTTGTTATGCTTTGATAATATATATATATACATATATTATCTTTTTTCGGTGCGTTATGGTTTGACGTGGTGTTTTGCTAAGTGTTGGTTGCATTAACTCATGATTTGATGTGTTTGTGATTGTGGCAAATGTAAAACCCTTGTTGTGAACTCGATGCATTGATGATTTGACCACAAGTTTATCAATTCGGTTAGGTCTGGAGAGGGCTCCGAGAATCGTCACTTGCGAGTGCGATGTCACGATAACTTGTGGGTATGTTCGATTGATGTTTGACCGGGTAGGGACTTGTGAGGCCTCTGGCGGCGTGTACTTGTGAGTACAGCCAGTGTGTATGATTTGACCATAAGGTTATCTAATCGGGTAGGTCTGGAGAGGGCTCCGAGAATCTTTACTTGCGAGTGCGATGTCACGATAACTTGTGGGCGTGTTTGAATGATGTTAACCGGGTAGGGACCCATGAGGCCTCCGGCGGCGCGTTACTTGCGAGTACGTCCATTGGATATGATTTGACCATAAGGTTATCTAATCGGGTAGGTCTGGAGAGGGCTCCGAGAATCGTTACTTGCGAGTACGATGTCAAGATAACTTATGGGTGGTTTGAGTTTGTTTCGCTAGCCAGCTCGGGAGGGTCCTTAGAGGCCTCGAGTGGGATTTGTGGCTTCGTCCCGGTCCTAGGCGATGCGTGTGCGTGATTTGTTTTACGATTGTGGCCAGCTCGGGAGGGTCCTTAGAGGCCTCGAGTGGGATTTGTGGCTTCGTCCCGGTCCTAGGCGATGCTTGTATGTGATTATTTTGTGTTGATTTTATGTCCGTCGAGGACACGTGACTTGGGTTTTGGCCCTGTAAATTGTTGTTGGTTTCATTTGTGAAAACAAAACCTTTGGGATGTGACCCCTGTTGATTTTGGAAATAGAAGGATTCGGTAATCCTAAATTGTTTTCTATTAAAACTCTCGATGGCATTTTAAACTGTTTTATAAATTGCTTCCCCTAATTGGTGATCTTTCGGTTTTGGAATGTTTTTCCCAAACTCTTGCCTCGGGAAGTACTTTTCGTTAGATTTGGTTTTTTGAGGATTCCTGGTTATTGTTATTCGTGGAATGTGAATTGTATGACTCGTATTTTGCACTTTGTACTTGCACTAGCAAAACAGTGGAGTTTTGCTAACCTCCGAGTATTCGGAGGGTGGATGTCTGTATTGCGTTCAGGTTTTAGGGAGCGTGGCACAGGGTCGGCATGAAGGATGATGAAATATGATCGATACTAATCACATGTGGAACCGTACGTTGAGAATTGGTTCAGTTGTACTTTATCCGCTGCAGTAATTTTTCCCCGTTGTACGGGAGTTGTTGTAGTTTGACCCCTGCGTGGGCATGTATTGAGTTGTATGTATTTATTGAAAGACCAAATCGGTCTATTGAGTCATTTTTAGCCTTCAAGGCATTGTTGAGATGTTCAATGTTGTCTACCAGCCTGGTAGATCCTTGAGGAAAGGGTCTACGGCGTGTAATATCCCTGAGTGGATTGGGGGTGTTACATAAATGGTATGAGGGCTTAGGTTGTGGAAACCTAGGCTGTCGGGTTTAGTGGTGTCTGTTGAGTTTTGTCTCGTCGGATTTTGTCTGACTGAGTCGTGTCGCGACGCGTCGTCTGAGTTGGTTGGTCGTGATTAGTACCGTGGAGCGATCATCATCTTCGTGTGACCTGTGGATGTAAGTCTCCCTTCTTTGTGTTGTGCCTCGTGTGACATGAGATGCTTGTATGATTATATCTTTGAGTGATTGAATCCTTTTGTGGATTTTGATTCCATGATATGTGGGTATTCGACTCTAATATTTTATTTATATAAGGAGCGGTGTCGCTGCTAATGTATTTTCAAACTGTATTTTATCCGCTGCGTTAGTCCTTTTAAAAATGACTTTCAGTATTTTGCAAACTGAGTTCTAATTCGTAAAACCGATTCCCTTAACCGAGTTTTTGGCATTATGGCCTTGATCGTTTTGGCGAAATTCTTATGACGGTATTTAGTATTCTGTAAATGGCTTTTGTGAGTTTTTGAAATATTACCGTCATCGGCCTTATTGACGTTTTTGTAAATGGTTTTTAGCCTGGTGGGTTCCGACGCGGGACCCACGGCGCTATAATGTTCTGTGTAATTACCTGAAATTTTTGGGCATTCTAGCCCATTGAATTATCTTTGAAAACCTTGAGTATCTTAGAAAATAAATTTCGAGACGTACTTTTAAAATGAATTATTTTCTCATGGTACATCCAAGATGCCACAATATGTTTCAAAATTCTTCTACCTCGAGGACCAAAATGTTTTGAGATATTTTCAATGTTTTAGAAACACTTTTACTTGTCACATCCCGGGACTCCTCCGCCGTAGCATGATATTATCCGCTCTGTGCGTTCTCCTCTGAGCGGGCCCTCGTGGTTTTGTTTCTGGGAACCCAGCGAGCAACTTCCCAGGAGGTCACCCATCCTGAGATTGCTCTCGCGTCGAGCACGCTTAACTTCGGAGTTCTCATCAACCCGAAGCCACTGGGCTCCCAAAAGGCCTCATACTATAAGGAGTTCGGCACGCACATATAAGGCACTTCGCCCGCTCCCTGCTAGTCGGTGTGGGATATCACAATCCGCCCCTCCTCAAAGAACCCGACGTCCTCGTCGGCACACTCGCACGACACGGCAGAGTGGCTCCGATACCAAATTGTCACATCCCGGGACCCCTCCGCCGTAGCATGATATTGTCCGCTCTGGCTGCCCGTCTGTCTGAGGGTGGTAGGATGTACTGAGTCTCAACTCAGTCCCCAAAGCCCGATGAACGGCCTGCCAAAAGTGTGATATGAATCGGCCATGTCGATCTGAAACAATACTCTTGGGAGTACCATGCAACCTCACGATCTCCGCAGTGAATACTCGTGCTAATCTCTCCGGCCCCCAAGTATCCTTAATACTTAGAAAATGAGCTGATTTGGTTAGTCGATCGACAATAACCCAAATCATATTCATTCCCGTCCGAGTCCTAGGCATACTAGTGATGAAATCCATGGAATGTCCTCCCACTTCCACTCCGGAATAGGAAGTGGTCGCAATAATCCCGCTGGTCGCTGATGCTCAATCTTAACCTGCTGACAGGTCAAACACCTCAGTACAAACTCGTTCACGTCCGTCTTCAAATTGCTCCACCAGTAGTTACTCCTTACATCCTTATACATTTTGCTCGTACCAGGATGTATGGAGTAAGGCGTAGTATGTGTAACACCCCAACTAGGCGGATATTACAGTGCCGTGGACCCCGACTGGGACCCACCAGGCAAATGAAAATTAATGAATTAAATAATATAATTGTAGTACCGAACCATAATATATCATAAATCACTCCGATGAGGAGTTTCATTACAACACACCCAAGATAATACCGAATACATGTATATTTTATATGAAAATAAAATATACAATACTGAATGAACTAAATATCCAAATGGAAGTCTGCAGCGGAAATAAAATAAAGAAAACACGAGTGAATGAAAAGGACTGGGGCCCCTACTAGTATCACCGGGACTCCTCGCCGTCAACGTTCTCTTCCCATGCCTTAGCCTTGCCATGACCTGAAAACAACATCTCCCAACGGGGTCAGTTACACAGAACAACAATCCTCAAGAGTTGAAATAAACACAATCATGATATATCTTAATTATGAAATGGCGCTGAAGAGAGGCATCACAGTACACCCGTAATGGTATGTGCACGTGCACAAGACGAGTGTCCGGACACACCCACACTTGTACCTAATTAGTCTCACGGAGGTACATTACCGTGTGCACAGTCCAATGTGTCGGTGAACCCAACACATGACCATCATGTGCCCGACTAAAAATTCCACACATCCCCACTTGGCCGCGCAATATGAACCCATAAGGTCATATGAGCAAGGGATGACCATGAAGAATAATAATGAATAATAATCCGACAAAGTCAAGAATGACTCACCGAGATGAAGTGATAGTGAAACGAATGATAGTTCAATGAAATGATTTGGAACCATCGTTCCTCATGAATGAAGTGATTAATTGACAATTACAAGTATCAATACGGTTAATACATTATGAGTGAATTATGATCATGAATGAACAACAACGAAAGGAATGCATATCCTTTTAACCGAGTAAGAATTAACTTACACAACCGGTGAAGACTGTCCTTCCTCGAACAAAGTCCAAAAAGGGATGTCGGTCGCTCGAATAACCTTGAATGACAATACCAACAATTCTCAATATACGAATCAAACACGATTATAACCGACTCAAACGTCGATACAACAATATCCAAACTCATTGAGGCATTCTAGCGAACACTTAGCAAACACACATCCTTTGATAATATCCAATCCCGAATATATCGAAACCAAATCCAAAATGAGTATTTTAAACCATCAAAACACTTTCAATGATATCAATAAACCCATAGGAATCCATAATTCGAGTTAACGACAACATATAATCGAAAACCCCAAAAATCAAAGTCAACCCCAAAGTGTTCTTGAATCAAACCCCAAACAATTCATGAAATGCGAAATATGCCATTAAATCCGTAGAAATACATTTATCCAAGGTAGATAATCCATATCTGACAGATTCCAACAACAATCCAAGCTCATACGAAGAAATCGGAAAGAAAACCCCAATTATCCGAAATTCTAGATTCAAGAAATCATTACCTTTGATTTGATGTGATGGGGATGATGAAATGATGATTAATCCGAAATGATAAGCTTGAAGGTGATGATTTCACCTCGAAGAACACCCTCCAAATCGTCCAAAATCGCCCGGAATCGTCCAAAAACGAAGTGAGAAATGAAAATAACGAAGAAAGGGCTGAACTGTCCTATATATAGTAATCCCAGTTTAGCGCGCGCTAGCCCCCGTTCTTAGCGTGCGCTAATGGGTGTTTTGGGTAGTCCAGTACCCACTGTCCGAAAATGGTAGCGTGCGCTACGTACCTTTTGTAGCGTCCGCTACGGCTGTATACTTAGCGTGCGCTAACCTTGAAATGTTAGCGTGCGCTAACGAATTATCTGATGTCCAGTACTGGAGTCCAGAACCTTCTGTCCTCTGACCTGATCGCGGTAGCGTGCGCTACATCAATATTTAGTGTGCGCTACTACATCGTTTGCGTACGCTAAAACCATTCATAGCGTACGCTATGAATTAATCCTATTCAGTCCAGTAGCCACTAGACTCAACCTGATCCGACCTTAGTCCGCGCTACACCAACTGTATAGCGTGCGCTACTCCGACCCACTAGCGCGTGCTACTTACCATTCGTAGCGTGCGCTACTTACAACCCAACTGCAGTCCAGTGCCTACTGGACTGCCTGCTTGAACTACACTAGCGTGCGCTAGTGTTGAGAGGTAGCGTGCGCTACCCGTACTCAATTAGCGCACGCTAAAGAGAGTACGTAGCGTGCGCTACTCCTTACACACAGCACACTATGAAGATGACAACGATGATAAACACGGCACGATTCTCCAACTAGATTGATGATGAATGACGATTGATACACGATACAATTACTCTGAACGGTGAATATAATGATTGAATATGAGTGACAAATGATCATTAATGAGTGAAAATTACTGAGTGACAATTACTGAACGATAAATATTGAATGATAATGACTGAATTACAACCGGGTATTACATACACCCCCCTTAAAAGAGTTTCATCCCCGAAACTAAGGGTCGAACAACTCGGGATAACTCTTCCGCATACTATCCTCGGTTTCCCAAGTAGCCTCTTCGACTCCGTGTCTAGACCACTGAATTTTGACCAAAGGAATCGTCTTGTTCCTCAACTGTTTGATTCGCCACTCTAAGACTCGCATAGGACGCTCCTCGTATGAATGATCATCGGCGATCTCAATTTTGTTGAACTGAAGTATGTATCTCGGGTCGGCAACATACTTCCATAACTGAGAGTCGTGAAACACATTATGAATTCGGCTCAACACTGGAGGTAAGGCCAATCGATAAGCTAGCTCGCCTACTCGATCTAAAATCTCAAACGGTCCAATGAATCTCGGACTCAACTTCCCCCTCTTTCCAAAACGGAAGATACCACGACTCGGGGATACCTTGACCAAAACATGGTCACCCATCTCGAACTCTAATGGTCGACGACGATTATCTGCATATGATTTCTGACGACTCTGAGCGGTCAACAAATGACTCCTGATCAAAGCTACCTCTCATGGGCGGCTATAAGCATATCGGGCTCGGTGCCGATTGATTCTGATAAGTCATGCCAACACAAAGGAGATCGACAACGACGACCGTACAAGGCTCGAAAGGTGCCATCCTAATCGAAGCATGCTAACTATTATTATACGTGAACTCGATCAACGGTATTTGGGCTTCCCAATCATCTTTCCAATCGAGAACACATGCCCTCAACATGTCCTCCAAAGTCTGAATAGTCCTCTCTGATTGTCCGTCGGACTGTGGATGAAAAGCTGTACTGAGATTAAGCTGAGTTCCCATAGCACGATGAACTGATTTCCAAAAATGAGACACGAACCATCCGTCACGATCGGAAACGATACTTTTAGGAGTACCGTGTAGTCTCACTATCTCTTTGATAAACAACTGGGCAAGTCTCTCGGGACCCCACATATCCTTAATCTTAAGGAAATGAGCTGATTTAGTTAAGCGGTCCACAATTACCCAGATTGTATTCATGCCATGATGACTCATCGGCAAACTCGTGATGAAGTCCATTGAAATATCCTCCCACTTCCACTCTAGGATAGGGAGAGGTTTCAGCATACCCGCCGGTCGCTGATGTTCTATCTTGACTTGCTGACAGGTTAAGCATCTCGAAACAAATTCCGCGACTTCTCGCTTCATATTACTCCACCAGTAATTTTGTTTCAAGTCTTTGTATATCTTTCTAGACCCCGGATGAACGGAATAAGGGGTAGCATGAGCTTCTCTCAAAATCGAATTTTTCAACTTGTCATTCGCCGGTACGCACAACCAATTTTTAAATCGCAAAAGTCCATCCTCGTGGACCTCAAATCCAGGGGCTTTCCCCTGAGTCACATCATCTCGAATGTGTAACAAGAATGGGTCCGAACCCTGATTCTCCCTAACCGCCTCCTCGAGTGGCGATGAAATCTCTAACGTACAAAGTTGTCCTTGCACTCGCTGTAACCAGACCTCGATCTCGGGTCTCAGAAATTCCTGCTGAAGTTCCTTCTGAACTGTTAATCGAGCAATCATCTGCTCCTGAACGGACTTACGACTCAAGGCGTCGGCGACAACGTTCGCCTTGCCCGGGTGGTAAAGTATCTCAATATCATAATCTTTGATTAGTTCCAACCACCGCCTCTGTCACATATTTAACTCCTTCTGAGTAAATATATACTTTAAACTCTTATGATCGATGAATATCTGACAGGTAACGCCATAGAGATAATGACGCCAAATCTTCAATGCGAATACCACGGTTGCTAGCTCCAGGTCGTGGGTCGGATAATTAACCTCGTAAGGTCTCAACTGTCGTGAAGCATAAGCAATGACTTTACCGTTCTGCATTAGTACACATCCGAGGTCCTGTTCGGACGCATCACTATAAACCACAAATCCTTCCATCCCTTGCGGTAAAGAAAGGACAGGTGCTGAAATTAACCGGATCTTGAGTTCCTCATAACTCTGTTGACACGCGTCGGACCACGTGTATTTCTTATCTTTCCTTAAAAGGTTCGTCATGGGTTGAGCGATTTTAGAAAATCCTTCCACAAATCGCCGATAATAACGAGCTAATCCGAGGAAACTTCGGATTTCCTTAACATTCTTCGGAGGTAGCCAATATCGGATAGCCTCCGTCTTCTGAGGGTCGACACGAACTCCGTCTGATGAAATTACATGTCCGAGGAATGTCACTTCGGACATCCAGAACTCACATTTGGAAAACTTTCCATAGAGTTGCGCTCGTCTCAACACGTCGAGTACTTGATGAAGGTGAAACTCGTGTTCCTCCCGGTTACGAGAATAAATCAAAATGTCATCAATGAAGACAACCACGAACTGATCCAAATAGTCGATGAAAACCCGATTGATTAATTCCATGAATACCGCAGGTCCATTAGTTAACCCAAATGGCATAACCACAAACTCATAATGATCATAGCGTGTTCGGAACGCCGTCCTTGCGATATCCGACTCTCGAATTCGCAACTGATGATATCCAGATCTTAAGTCGATCTTGGAAAATACTGAAGCTCCTCGAAGTTGATTCAAAAGATCATCATTACGGAGTAGAGGATACTTATTCTTGATCGTCACCCAGTTTAATTCCCGGTAATCAATACACAAGCGGAACGAACCATCGTTCTTCTTGACAAATAACACTGGTGCTCTCCACGGGGACGCACTTGGTCGG
The DNA here is from genome assembly GCA_033398695.1 of Orobanche coerulescens. Classification (NCBI taxonomy): domain Eukaryota; kingdom Viridiplantae; phylum Streptophyta; class Magnoliopsida; order Lamiales; family Orobanchaceae; genus Orobanche; species Orobanche coerulescens. The sequence continues at coordinate 109,107,833 of CM065807.1, read as the reverse complement.
ATATAACCCTTCTCGGTCAAATCCTCTAATTGATTCTTGAATTCCTGCATTTCGGTCGGGGCCATCCGGTACGGTGCCTTCGATATTGGGGACGTACCAGGCTCCAACTCAATCGTGAATTCCACATCTCTCTGTGGAGGCAAACCAGGTAACTCGTCTGGAAATACATCGGCATATTCTCTCACTACAGGAATATCCGTCAACATTACTGATGGTTTCTCGGTCTTGGTCATATAGCACCAATAACCGACACACCCCTGATTGAGTAATCTCACTGCTTTCATCAAGTTGATGACCCTCCCGGAACAGCTGGGATTACCTCCCTGAAATACACATTCGACCCCATTGTCTGAAATGATAGTGACCATACGCTTACGGACACTAATGACGGCATCGTGACGATCCATCCAATCAATACTCAGGATGACATCGTCCCTCGGTAAATCTACCACGATTAGATCTGCTAACCAAGCACGGCCATGAAGCTGAATCGGACAATCCTTAATCTCACGATTTCCAGTAATTCTTCTACCATCAGGTAGACCAATGACATAAGGCTCACAACTAGTAGCACTACCCAGACGTAGTTTACTCAAACTTGACTCGGAAATGAATGAATGCGATGCACCAGTATCAAACAGGGTACACATAGGTTGAGATAGAATATCGAGTGTACCTGAGATCATCCGGGCCTCTGGATCATCGGACTTCTTCATCTCATAAATTCAGGGCTTGCCGGCCCCCGAACCGGATACTTCAGTCTGATAGCTCTTGGCTCCGCCTTTATTTGCTCCTGTCGTCTTGAACGACGCGGACTGAGTGGCCTGATTCTGCACCGCTGAATGTCTCGGGGCCTGAGATGACGCCGGAGTAGGTTTAGAGTCTCTTCGGCAAAAATGGGCCTTATGCCCAGCAATTCCACAGTTATGGCACGTGATAGTCTGCCTCGGACACTTGGTGCTGAAATGACCCTGTTATTCACAGTTGAAAGAGGTGATGGCCTAACTGGCCGCTCGTGACTGAGATTTCGCGGGTCTAGGCGCCATAGGAGGTCGCTCAGAAAAAGTAGAGCCCGCACGTGGTTTCTTGAAAGTGGCCTGACTACCGTCAGACTGATTACGATTCTTAGACTTCTTGCCAGCAGATGAAGGTTGTTGCTTAGCAATTTCCTTAGCAGTAAGCTCATAAGTAAGAGCTTTCTCAATGAATTTGGCCAGAGTAGTGCAATTGTGATTAAGCAACTGCATCCGCATACGAGGCTTCAACCTCTTGCTGAAATACTTGATCTTGTCCGCCTCGGAGTGAATAATGGACGAGGCGAAAGGAAGTAACTCCTGAAATTTCTCGGCTATGGCATGAACATCATCGTCCGCTGAGAGGTCGGGAGTGAGTAATTCTGACAACTTGGCCTCCCTGAGTGGGGCCGGATAATACCTCTCCATCATGAGAGTCCTGAATTGATCCCATGTACAAGATCCGTCGGTGGGCTTCAACGATAACCACCATGAATGTGCGGCCTTACCCAGATAGTAAGCCGTAACTGAAACTTTGTGTCCCTCAGGACAGTCCACCATAGCAAACAATTTCTCGAAATGTTCAAGCCAGTGAATGATATCTGCCGGCTCAGATGAGCCCTTGAAGGTAGGTGGCCTCTGGCGAGAGATGTCGTCAATGATACTGCTCACACCCCTCTCTTGCCTCAGAGGTGGCGGCAGAGGAGCCTGCTGATAATTATCAATCACGTTGAGACTTATAATTATCAAACTAATCATTTACTTCACGGGAAACAATGGTTCCAATCATTTCATTTGAGCTATCACTCATTACGTTATCATTTCACCCTGTCGAGTCATTCTTGATCCTTGTTGGATTTCGGTTCATTATCATTCATTGTGATTATTCTTGTTCTTGTGACCTTCCGGGATCATATTGAGCAATGAGTTCAGATTTGAGTCTCCTTAAATCGATGAGATCCAAGAGATCGATTATCTGGAGGATATCGGTGTTGGATACATTTGATATGTAGCCTTAATATTTGTATTTTCCTTTCTCTATTTTTAGATTAATGTGTAACTTAATCCGTATTGATGTATCGTGGTTGAGGATCATTTATTGTTGATTTATTTTATAATGATCGTATTTGAGAATCTAGAGATTTGGGTCATTTGATGCATTCTTTTTGTGTTGTACCCGAGATTTTGTGATGATCCGGGTAATTATTCATTGTGATTCGATACGTCAAGTCATGGGGACTTGGGCGTGTGATTGGTATGGTCCCGAGGACTATATGTGCTTTGTCGCTTTTCTTTTGAGGCGTGAGCCAGTACTTATGGGGGGTTGGCCCAGTTGTGCAGGCGAAGTGTTTCACGTTGAGGAGCATTCCTCGAGATGTGTTTTTCAGATCCTGATGGATAGTTCATATCCCGAGTTTTTTACCCTTAGTTTCAAGGATGAAACTCTTTTTAAGGGGGTAGTATGTAATATCCGCAATTTCAATTTTCCGGTAATTTTATTTTTTCGGCGGAAGTCCATTTTGATGACTCGCTCATGACCGTATCGTCATTATGAGAATGATTAATTCTGCACTTTTTGTCATCCGAGTTCATTTTGGTATCGTTTTGTTGAGATCCGTGTTCTTAAGCGGCTTTTCCGCACTTGAGTTCGATTCTTGCGAATCTCATCCGAAACTGTTGTTTCGAGTTTCTCGTAAGTTCATTTAATGTTATTATTCATGTCGTGAGCTTTGGCTCGGTGTTTCGATCGTGTATCGTGTATTTCGGATGTTTTGGGCCATTTTCGTAATTTCCCAAAGTTTGAGGTAATTACTTTCCGTTGTCGAATTTCGAGCCTTCGGGTGGTCGTAATCGTGTGTTCTCTTAGCGCTTGGATTCGTCTTTGCGAGTACTTTGTAATCGTATCTTCGATTCGTATTCAGGTTCGGGTTTCGGGGTCATCGAGCTGTCAGAGTGGCCACGGCCGGAGCCGGGCCTGGCCTGGCCGAGTTACGGCCGTAAGGTGCCGGTTACGGCCGTACGTGCTCGGCCGGCATGGCCTGATGAATGCCAGTTACATTCGTAAGGGCTGAGAGTTACGACCGTACGGGCGCTGGGGCATTCTTCCGGACGAAGGCCGGTTACGACCGTAATGTGTGCCAGTTACGGCCGTAAGTGTCCGATAGGTGCTGGGCAGATTTTTTGACGAATGCCGGTTACGGCCGTAAGGCCTGCCGAGTACGGCCGTAAGGGCCGAGTTACGGCCGTAAGGCACTGCCGGTTCTGGCCAGTAACCTCGCGGCTATATATAGCACAGGCTAGGCTGCACCTTCAATTTTACTCGTTTTCTCTTTTTTGGTGGCGCGACGGAGGCTCGAAATCGAGTTCTTGGCCGATTCTAATCAATTCCAAGACGTTTTGGAAGATTCTTGTTGATTATATCATCATCCAATCCGTGTTCTTCGTCGAATCAAGGTATATTTCTTGATTTTCCTCCAAGTTGACTTTTTGGGGAATTTGTTCTTGATTTCGATTCTAGTCCGATTTTGATGAATCGGTTGATGTTAGTAAACATTATTAATCGTGTTCTATGGATTGTATATCCATATTTCCAATTCGTTCAACCCGATTGATGATTCTTAGGCTCTTGAGGAACTTTGAACATTTAGTGTTCGATTAAATGCCTCAAAGAGTTTCTTTCGGTCGTTATGTTGATTTCGATTGATATTGTGTTATTGAATGAATTGTATTTCATTCAAGGTTGTTCGAGTACTTGTGTTTATCGGAGGACGCCGTTCGTTGTTCGTGGAAGGGTTTCATCGCCTTCGGTTGAGGCAAGTTTTATACTTGTACTAGTCAATGAGATTAATGTTATCATATATGTGTATGAATGTGTTATATCATTCCGAGACTTAGTCTCTTCATAAGTTCATTGATATTAGGGGATCGTTCGATACGATACTCTCCGGCAATTATGCCAAATATTTATTATCATTCATTAATGGCCAGTAAGGCATTGAGATATTCGTTGTTAATGTTATTATCGATCACCGGTTCGCGGAATCGATGTATCGGTTGTTGTTGTTAATATTGATGTCGATCTAAGACATTGTTTTAATCATTGTTATTAATGTTGGCGTCCTGTCATTCATGTTGTATTGGCCGATTGAAGGCATTGTCATATTCGTTCTCATCTTCGTCGTCGGTAGCCAATTAAAGGTGCCGAGGCATTCATTGTATCATTGTTATCGATTGGCCGTTCTAAGGAAATCGGGGAGTTCAATCATTCATTGTCTCATTGTCATCGATTAGCCGTTCTAAGGAAATCGAGGTGCTCAATCATTCATTGTCTCATTGTCATCGATTAGCCGTTCTAAGGCAATCGAGGTGCTCAATCGTTCATTGTATCATTGTCATCGATTAGACGTTCTAAGGCAATCGAGGTGCTCAATCATTCATTGTATCATTGTCATCGATTAGCCGTTCTAAGGCAATCGATGTGCTCAATCATTCATTGTCTCATTGTGATCGATTAGCCGTTCTAAGGCAATCGAGGTGCTCAACCATTCGTTATATTATTGTTATCGATTGGCCGTTTTAAGGCAATCGAGATATTGAATCATCCGCTGCATCATTGTTATCGATTAGCCGTTCTATGGTAATCGAGGAGTTCAATCATTCATTGTATCATTGTCATCGATTAGCCGTTCTAAGGCAATCGAGGTGCTCAGTCATTCATTGTATCATTGTCATCGATTAGCCGTTCTAAGGCAATCGAGGTGCTCAATCATTCGTTGTATCATTGTTATCGATTGACCGTTATAAGGCAATCGAGATATTGAATCATCCGCTACATCATTTTTATCGGTTGGCCATTCTAAGGCAATCGAGGTATTTAATTGGGGCTGTCGAGGATAGTTCCCATCCGTTGTGTCGTTGTTATCAATTGACCATTCTAAGGTAATCGAGGTATTGAATTTGGATTGTCGAGTACGATGCCCATCCGTGAGTCATCATTATCGTGTTTTCCGACTCAAGGTAGCATACTATCATTCTCGTGAATTCGGTAATCTACTAATTGTTGTCGTTTGTGATTAATTATATTTTGGAGGCTAGTCTCGGCTAGTGCTTATGGGTAAGTTTGGGGCTTGAACCTTCGCGGTTGGCTTCCCAACACCTACAACTCAGTAGGTCACGGTCGTGTTTATGATCTTATGGGTAAGTTTGGGGCTTGAACCTTCGCGGTTGGCTTCCCAACACCTACAACTCAGTAGGCCACGGTCGTGTTTATGATCTTATGGGTAAGATTGGGGCTTGAACCTACGCGGTTGGCTTCCCAACACCTACAGCTTAGTAGGTCACGGTCGTGGTTATGATCTTATTAGCCCTCATTCACTACAAACTTTGGGTCATTAGGTTTGATGTTTATGTTGATTGTGACTTGGTGAGAGACTTTCAGGTCTTTATGATGTTTTGATAATTTCATTGGAGCCTTCGGGCATTGTGATTCATATTTAATTCAGTTATGGTTTGGTTCATCTTCATGTAATTCATTGTGATTCATATTTAATTCAGTTCTGGTTTGGTTCATGTTGTATAATTCATTGTGGTACTCTGTGATTATGATCCGCCGTTGGGCACTTATGTTCTAACCTGTCGAGCAGGTATTAATAGTATGCCGTGGGCATAGTGTTTCACGAATGCTCGGTTCTTACCTTGGTTTGTGAGCATCTCGTATTATTATTATCATTGTACCGTTTGATTCTGCCTTTGGATGCATATCATGTTATACATGTATTTGATGTTCATTATCTGGATGACTGACCCCGTGGGGGCGGAACATGTTTTCATGTTTTAGGTGCTTGCGAGGAGAGAGTTGAGACACAGGGGCATGATGATGGCGACGAGGCATTCAAGCGATACTAGTCCGAGTTGTTCATGTTGGTCAGTCAGTTGGAGTGTTCTCCAGTTTGTCAGTCATTGTCATTATGTATTACCCGAGCAGATGCTCGTGGGTGTTGTTGTACTTTACTTTTGGCCATGTAGGCCATTCGTTGTCGTTGAAATTCCTTATCGGAATATTGTGTCGGATATCATGGTAGGGACTATGATTTTCCCTTGTTGTTTAATTTTAATGTATTTTAGTCATGTTCGCCTGGTGGATCTCCGGGTGTGGGGTCCACGGCACTGTAATAACCCAATGGGATTTGGGGGTGTTACAGAAGATGGTATCAGAGCTTTTGGGTTGTGAGATACCCTGATATGTGAGTTATGTGGCTCTACCGATTCGGTAGTAGTGGGACTGTCAGGTTATGACAATTTGGTCAGTCGGGTTTTGTGAGTCGTAATATTAGTACGACTGCACGAGTCATTCATTCATCGAGTCATCTTCAGTTGAGACTAGTATCGTGAGACCTCGAAGCTTCGTATGACCTGTGTAAGGACTCGATTCTCTTTATGTTCATACATTCATTATGTCATTAATTATTCATGCTTGTTGAAACCTATATGTGATATTATTATTACGATTGATGTGCATGACTAATTGTTTTGGAGCACGTGTGACTTGTGTAAGCGTTAAGGATCATCTTATTCATCAGTTAATAATCCTCAATCATCATTTTGATCTTGTCGATTGTGTTAATTCATTCATCACTCAGTTAATCTCATTGTTCAGTTAATTCATTCATCACTCGGTTAATCTCATTGTTCAGTTAATTCATTCATCACTCAGTCAATCTCATTGTTCAGTTAATTCATTAATAATCCAGTCCATCTCACGGTTCAGTTATTGATCTTATGGATCGAATTTTCAACCTTGTTAACTTGTTCAAGGTAATCATTTCAGGAATTTCATCAGATAATCATGTTACCTCACTTGATCTTTCATGCGATCTTATCATATTCCAGCATCATGTCGACGATCATTTCATTGCATTATTAACGCATTCATTGTGTTAGAGCATGTATGCTCATTGTTATCATTCCGTTTCATAATCATAATGCGATCTTCATACGAGATCTGTAATTATCATGTGACTTTCCTGCCTCGGTATGGGAAGAGCTGTCAGAGGGACATCGGACTCCGACGTCCAAGAGATCGTTTTCTAGTCGTCTTCGTGCTGGGAGAGCATCTTCATCTAAGAAGACGAGTTCGACTGTTTTTTGCTTTAACTGTGATACAATAGGACATTCATCACCGGTTTTGAGCAAGTTAATTCTTTCTCGGTAATAGGATAATCATTCATTTCATCGCCGTTCATTCATTCGCATAAGTCATTCATCATATATCAATCACGTTGAGACTTATAATTATCAAACTAATCATTCATTTCACGGGAAACAATGGTTCCAATCATTTCATTTGAGCTATCACTCATTACGTTATCATTTCACCCTGTCGAGTCATTCTTGATCCTTGTTGGATTTCGGTTCATTATCATTCATTGTGATTATTCTTGTTCTTGTGACCTTCCGGGATCATATTGAGCAATGAGTTCAGATTTGAGTCTCCTTAAATCGATGAGATCCAAGAGATCGATTATCTGGAGGATATTGGTGTTGGGTACATTTGATATGTAGCCTTAATCTTTGTATTTTCCTTTCTCTATTTTCGGATTAATGTGTAACTTAATCCGTATTGATGTATCGTGGTCGAGGATCATTTATTGTTGATCTATTTTATAATGATCGTATTTGAGAATCTTGAGATTTGGGTCATTTAATGCATTCTTTGTTGGGTACCAAATCGGATATTTGCGCCGTTTGCGGAATAAAAAGTGCGGAAAATAAATGACGCAAGGATTTATAGAGGTTCGGCTATAAACGAGCCTACGTCCTCTCTTTATCTTTTTCAATAGGTTAAAGATAGCAACCTCTTCGCCTCTCTTCTATCGGTCGAGGTATAACCGTTTACAATCACGTCTTCTATTGGTCCGTGATAAACCACTCGTACTTGTCTTTACGTCGGTCCAAGTTAAACCGTTTTCCTTTTCTATCGGACAAGGAATCAACCGCTCTAGCTTTCTATGGGTACTAGATAAACCTCACGAAGATAGCGATTGCGATTCTAATAATGCCGGATCCTTGATCCTAATAACACCGAATCCAATCGTATCTTTTCTTTTACCACTCGTGTATGATTTTGTGTATAACACTCAATCACTCAATGTAAGCTCAATATTACAACAACAATATAATGAATATCAATCTCAGAAGAATGTGTAGTATGCTTGAAGTTGTTGTACTCAAACAATACCATAGGGATGGTATTTATAGGCTCCATCTTCAAACTAGCCGTTAGCTGCCAGACTGCTCATTACGTACGTTATATGCTCTCCATTACGTACGTAAGCCTCATTACGTACGTTAACCATGGCTGGTTACGTACGTTAGCATCTTCACAAATCAGTCCAGTGAGTTTCATCATTTGAGTTACGTACGTTAGCCTTTCCTTTGTTACGTACGTTATCATTACGTCACTCATGACGCCATATATCCGTTGTATGCTTTCGACTTTGACTTCTCCAACGCTCACTTGTTTGAACTCCTTTACGACGTTATCTCTCATCCATTACGACGTTAAGTCGCTCCATTACGACGTTAATGATCACATATTACGTTAGCTTTGTGTTTTTCCAGCATTTTGCACTTCGTTTTCTTCGATGCTTGGCTTTGTCTCTTCGTTGTTTTGTTTTGCTTATCAACATTAATCATCAAAACACTTTTAATTTATGTATGGAACTTAATGTTCCAACAATCTCCCCTTTTGATGATTACAAAACAACACTTCGTCAATGGGATTTTCTGCATAAATACAAATATATGTATATCTTTACAGACCAAAGTTTTCGACTTTGTCCGTTTGCTAGAATCTTCTCCCATTTCTTTTCGACTCCTTCTTTTCTTTTCTCATTTTCTTTTCTCACTTTCATTAATTTTTCATCGTCTTTTCGACGTCTCCTCATTTTTCTTTTTCTATCATTTTCGACTTCTCCTTTTCATTTTTCGATTTTCTCCCCCTTTTAGGGTTAATCCCATTTTTCTTATTTTCCTCCTTTCTCTCCCCCTTTTTGTTTTCATCAAAAAGTAAAAAAATAGCAATTGAATTTAATGATACCAAAATGTAAAATATGCATGATACTAATTTATGATAAATAAATGCATAAAGAGTAAAAACTCCCCCTGAAAATATTATCTCCCCTTAAAAAAAAATACTCCCCCTGAGTAAAATACAAAAATCAATTTTTGGGGATCCAACCTATAGTTGGTTTTTGTTTAGAAACGTAGACGATATTTGAAACGATTGTTCCTTTAGGAACCCAAATTTTCTTAATTTTTATCGTCCGGCGAGGGCTTTTGCAATTTGAAACGTGATGCCCGATTTTCAAACACTTTTCGCAATGGGGTATTTTAAAATTAACGGATTCGTTTTTCGAACGTGTTTTGAATCCTAACCCCTCTTTATTCAAAGTAAATTTTTGAACACCAAGCATTTGTTCAAATTTCGTTTCATACGAGAATTTCCTTGTCAAAGATTTTAGTTCATCTTGAACTTTTAAAAGATCATTCTTCAAAATATTCTCGTTTTCAATGCATTTCGAATGATCGAGTTCGACAAATTTTCCCTTCTCGATAATTTTGGAATTTTCAATTTCCAAGGATTTAATTTTAGACTTAAGGGATTTAATTTCCGATAAAGCATTTTGGAAATAATAATGTAATAACTCAAATGCATCAAATAATTCATCACGGGAGGATGTACTAACCTGGCTTTCGACGTCGCTGTCGTCGAACGAACTCCGGGCCATGAGAGCGAGATTATTTTGATTGATGAAATCATCGTCTTCATCTTCATCGCTCCAAGTAGCCACGAGAACCTCCTTCTTGGGTTTGACACGACAATGCTTAGCGAAGTGGCCTGGTTTTCCACATAATCGACAAGAGTTGTCGAATTTCTTAGATTCGCCCGAGATATCCTTCTTCCTCCGGTTTAATAAGGTTTGAAACTTATTAATGTTTTTGGCATAATATGCCGATTCTTCGTCGCTTTCCTCCACCGGAATTTCTTCTTTCTTCCTCGACATCTTAGCCTTCATGGCTAACGATCGTTCCTTCGGCTTCGGCTTGACACTTCGTGATTTTAAAACAATCTCATAATTGATTAGTGAACCAACAAGGGCACTAAAATCGAGCGTGTTGAGATCTTTAGATTCCATAATCGCGGTCACGGTGCCGTCCCATTCGCTAGGTAGTGATCGTAAAATTTTCTTAACTTTTTCACTACTAGATAATGGTTTGCCAAACGAAGCTAGTCCATTGGTGATGACCGAGAATCGGTCGAGCATATTGGTGATGGACTCGTCACCCTTCATCATGAATAACTCGTAGTCATGGAGAAGCATATTTATCTTCGTCTCCTTGACTTGAGTCGTCCCTTTGTGTGTGATTTCTAGAATTTTCCATATTTCTTTCGCACTCTCACACGATGAGATTCGATTGACCTCTTCCGGATTTAAGGCACAAAATAAGAGTTGAGTAGCCTTACAATTTAGATGGTCATTTTTCCAATCGGCATCGTCGTATTCTTCGAAAGATTTGAGCGTACCGTCGGATTTGATTGGAACTTTCGGGCCAAGACAAATAATCTTCCAAATTTCGATGTCGTATGCTCGGATGAATATCGACATCTTCTTCTTCCACGTCAAATAATTTGATCCAACAAAGAATGGTGGTCGGTTGAGAGCAAGGCCTTCGACGGGAGCCATTTGAAACGCCATTTTGGATCTTCTCCTCGGATGTTAAGCCGCGTATTAGAGTACAGCTCCGATACCAATTGTTGGGTACCAAATCGGATATTTGCGCCGTTTGCGGAATAAAAAGTGCGGAAAATAAATGACGCAAGGATTTATAGAGGTTCGGCTATAAACGAGCCTACGTCCTCTCTTTATCTTTTTCAATAGGTTAAAGATAGCAACCTCTTCGCCTCTCTTCTATCGGTCGAGGTATAACCGTTTACAATCACGTCTTCTATTGGTCCGTGATAAACCACTCGTACTTGTCTTTGCGTCGGTCCAAGTTAAACCGTTTTCCTTTTCTATCGGACAAGGAATCAACCGCTCTAGCTTTCTATGGGTACTAGATAAACCTCACGAAGATAGCGATTGCGATTCTAATAATGCCGGATCCTTGATCCTAATAACACCGAATCCAATCGTATCTTTTCTTTTACCACTCGTGTATGATTTTGTGTATAACACTCAATCACTCAATGTAAGCTCAATATTACAACAACAATATAATGAATATCAATCTCAGAAGAATGTGTAGTATGCTTGAAGTTGTTGTACTCAAACAATACCATAGGGATGGTATTTATAGGCTCCATCTTCAAACTAGCCGTTAGCTGCCAGACTGCTCATTACGTACGTTATATGCTCTCCATTACGTACGTAAGCCTCATTACGTACGTTAACCATGGCTGGTTACGTACGTTAGCATCTTCACAAATCAGTCCAGTGAGTTTCATCATTTGAGTTACGTACGTTAGCCTTTCCTTTGTTACGTACGTTAACATTACGTCACTCATGACGTCATATATCCGTTGTATGCTTTGCTGACTTTGACTTCTCCAACGTTCACTTGTTTGAACTCCTTTACGTACGTTATCTCTCATCCATTACGTACGTTAAGCTGCTTCCATTACGTACGTTAATGATCACATATTACGTACGTTAGCTTTGTGTTTTTCCAGCTTTTTGCACTTCGTTTTCTTCGATGCTTGGCTTTGTCTCTTCGTTGTTTTGTTTTGCTTATCAACATTAATCATCAAAACACTTTTAATTTATGTATGGAACTTAATGTTCCAACATTCTTTTTGTGTTGTACCCGAGATTTTGTGATGATCTGGGTAATTATTCATTGTGATTCAAGACGTCAAGTCCTGGGGACTTGGGCGTGTGATTGGTATGGTCCCGAGGACTATATGTGCTTTGTCGCTTTTCTTTTGAGGCGTGAGTCAGTACTTATGGGGGGTTGGCCCAGTTGTGCAGGCGAAGTGTTTCACGTTGAAGAGCATTTCTCGAGATGTGGTTTTCAGATCCTGATGGATAGTTCATATCCCGAGTTGTTTACCCTTAGTTTCGAGGACGAAACTCTTTTTATGGGGGGTAGTATGTAATATCCGCAATTTCGATTTTTCGGTAATTTTCTTTTTTAGGCGGAAGTCCATTTTGATCACTCGCTCGTGACCATATCGTCATTCTAAGAATGATTAATTCTGCACTTTTTGTCATCCGAGTTCGTTTCGGTATCGTTTTGTTGAGATCCGTGTTCTTAAGCGGCTTTTCCGCACTTGAGTTCGATTCTTGCGAATCTCGTCCGAAACTGTTGTTTCGAGTTTCTCGTAAGTTCATTTAATGTTATTATTCATGTTGTGAGCTTTGGCTCGGTGTTTCGATCGTGTATCGTGTATTTCGGACGTTTTGGGCCATTTTCGTAATTTCCCAAAGTTTGGGGTAATTACTTTCCGTTGTCGAATTTGGAGCCTTCGGGTGGTCGGAATCGTGTGTTCTATTAGCGCTTGGATTCGTCTTTGCGAGTAATTCGTAACCGTATCTTCGATTCGTATTCAGGTTTGGGTTTCGGGGTCGTCGGGCCGTCAGAGTGGCCACGGCGGGAGCCAGGCCTGGCCTGGCCGAGTTACGGCCGTAAGGTGCCGGTTACGGCCGTACGTGCTTGGCAGGCATGGCCTGATGAATGCCAGTTACGGCCGTAAGGGCCGAGATTTACGGCCGTACGGGCGCTGGGCATTCTTTCGGACGAAGGCCGGTTACGGCCGTAATGTGTGCCAGTTACGGCCGTAATTGTCCGACAGGTGCTGGGCAGATTTTTTGACGAATGCCGGTTACGTCCGTAAGGCCTACTGAGTACGGATGTAAGGGCCGAGTTATGTCCGTAAGGCACTGCCAGTTACGGCCGTAACCCTGCCGGCTATATATAGCCTGGGCTCGGCCACACCTTCATTTTTACTCGTTTTTCTCTTTTTTTCGGCGGCTGGCGACGGGAGGCTCGGGAAATCGAGTTCTTGGTCGATTCTAATCAATTCCAAGACGTTTTGGAAGATTCTTGTTGATTATATCATCATTCAATCCGTGTTCTTCGTCGAATCAAGGGATATTTCTTGATTTTCCTCCAAGTTGACTTTTTGGGGAATTTGTTCTTAATTTCAATTCTAGTCCGATTTTGATGAATTGGTTGATGTTAGTAAACATTATTAATCGTGTTCTATGGATTGTATATCCATCTTTTCGATTCTTTCAACCCGATTGATGATTCTTAGGCTCTTGAGGAACTTTGAACATTTAGTGTTCGATTAAATGCCTCAAAGAGTTTCTTTCGGTCGTTATGTTGATTTCGATTGATATTGTGTTATTGAATGAATTGTATTTCATTCAAGGTTGTTCGAGTACTTGTGTTTATCGGAGGACTCCGTTCGTTGTTCGTGGAAGGGTTTCATCGCCTTCGGTTGAGGCAAGTTTTATACTTGTACTAGTCAATGAGATTAATGTTATCATATATGTGTATGAATGTGTTGGATCATTCCGAGACTTAGTATCTTCATAAGTTCATTGATATTAGGGGATCGTTCGATACGATACTCTCCGGCAATTATGCCAAATGTTTATTATCATTCATTAATGGCCGGTAAGGCATTGAGATATTCATTGTTAATGTTATTATCGATCACCGGTTCGCGGTATCGATGTATCGGTTGTTAATGTTAATATTGATGTCGATCTAAGACGTTGTAATCATTGTTATTAATGTTGGCATCCTGTCATTCATGTTGTATTGGCCGATTGAAGGCATTGTTGTATTCGTTCTCATCTTCGTCGTCGGTAGCCGATTAAAGGTGCCGAGGCATTCATTGTATCATTGTTATCGATTGGCTGTTCTAAGAAAATCGGGGAGATAAATCATTCATTGTCTCATTGCCATCGATTAGCCGTTCTAAGGCAATCGAGGTGCTCAATCATTCATTGTCTCATTGTCATCGATTAGCCGTTCTAAGGCAATCGAGGTGCTCAATCATTCATTGTATCATTGTCATCGATTAGCCATTCTAAAGCAATCGAGGTGCTCAATCATTCATTGTATCATTGTCATCGATTAGCCGTTCTAAGGCAATCGAGGTGGTCAATCATTCATTGTCTCATTATCATCGATTAGCCGTTCTAAGGCAATCGAGGTGCTTAACAATTCGTTATATCATTGTTATCGATAGGCCGTTTTAAGGCAATCGAGATATTAAATCATCCGCCGCATCATTGTTATCGATTAGCCGTTCTAAGGTAATCAAGGAGTTCAATCATTCATTGTATCATTGTCATCGATTAGCCGTTCTAAGGCAATCGAGGTGCTCAGTCATTCATTGTATCATTGTCATCGATCAGCCGTTCTAAGGCAATCGAGGTGCTCAATCATTCGTTGTATCATTGTTATCGATTGACCGTTATAAGGCAATCGAGATATTGAATCATCTGCTGCATCATTGTTATCAGTTGGCCATTCTAAGGCAATCGAGGTATTTAATTGGGGCTGTCGAGGATAGTTCCCATCCGTTGTGTTGTTGTTATCGATTGACCATTCTAAGGTAATCGAGGTATTGAATTGGGACTGTCGAGTACGATGCCCATCCGTGAGTCATCATTATCGTGTTGGCCGACTCAAGGTAGCACACTATCATTCTCGTGAATTCGGTAATCTACGAATCGTTGTCGTTTGTGATTAATTATATTTTGGAGGCTAGTCTCGGCTAGTGCTTATGGGTAAGTTTGGGGCTTGAACCTTCGCGGTTGGCTTCCCAACACATACAACTCAGTAGGTAACGGCCGTGTTTATGATCTTATGGGTAAGTTTGGGGCTTGAACCTTCGCGGTTGGCTTCCCAACACCTACAACTCAGTAGGTCACGGTCGTGTTTATGATCTTATAGGTAAGTTTGGGGCTTGAACCTTCGCGGTTGGCTTTCCAACACCTATGACTCAGTAGGGCACGGTCGTGTTTATGATCTTATGGGTAAGCTTGGGGCTTGAACCTTCGCGGTTGGCTTCCCAACACCTACAGCTTAGTAGGTCATGGTCGTGGTTATGATCTTATTAGCCCTCATTCACTACAGCTTCAGGCTATTCCAGTTTTAGTGTTTATATTGATTGACAGCTTCGGCTGAGAGACTTTCAGGTCTTTATGATGTCTTGATAATTTCATTGGAGCCTTCGGGCATTGTGATTCATATTTAATTCAGTTATGGTTTGGTTCATCTTCATGTAATTTATTGTGATTCATATTTAATTCAGTTCTGGTTTGGTTCATGTTGTATAATTCATTGTGGTACTCTGTGATTATGATTCGCCGTTGGGCACTTATGTTCTAACCTGTCGAGCAGGTATTAATAGTATGCCGTGGGCATAGTGTTTCACGAATGCTCGGTTCCTACCTTGGTTTGTGAGCATCTCGTATTATTAGTATCATTGTACCGTTTCATTCTGCCTTTGGATGCATATCATGTTATACATATATTTGATGTTCATTATCTGGATGACTGACCCCGTGGGGGCGGAACATGTTTTCATGTTTTAGGTGCTTGCGAGGAGAGAGTTGAGACACAGGGGCATGATGATGGAGACGAGGCATTCAAGCGATACTAGTCCGAGTTGTTCATGTTGGTCAGTCAGTTGGAGTGTTCTCCAGTTTGTCAGTCATTGTCATTATGTATTACCCGAGCAGATGCTCGTAGGTGTTGTTGTACTTTACTTTTGGCCATGTAGGCCATTCGTTGTCGTTGAAATTCCTTATCGGAATATTGTGTCGGATATCATGGTAGGGACTATGATTTTCCCTTGTTGTTTAATTTTAATGTATTTTAGTCATGTTCGCGTGGTGGATCTCCGGGTGTGGGGTCCACGGCACTGTAATAACCCAATGGGATTTGGGGGTGTTACAGAAGATGCTATCAGAGCTTTTGGGTTGTGAGATACCCTGATATGTGAGTTATGTGGCTCTACCTATGCGGTAGTAGTGGGACTGTCAGGTTATGACAATTTGGTGAGTCGGGTTTTGTGAGTCGTAATATTAGTACGACTGCACGAGTCATTCATTCATCGAGTCATCGTCAGTTGAGACTAGTATCGTGAGACCTCGAAGCTTCGTATGACCTGTGTAAGGACTCGATTCTCTTTATGTTCATACATTCATTATGTCATTAATTATTCATGCTTGTTGAAACCTATATGTGATATTATTATTATGATTGATGTGCATGACTAATTGTTTTGGAGCACATGTGACTTGTGTAAGCGTTAAGGATCAACTTATTCATCAGTTAATAATCCTCAATCATCATTTTGATCTTGTCGATTGTGTTAATTCATTCATCACTCAGTTAATCTCATTGTTCAGTTAATTCATTCATCACTCAGTTAATCTCATTGTTCAGTTAATTCATTCATCACTCAGTCAATCTCATTGTTCAGGCAATCGAGGTGCTCAATCATTCGTTGTATCATTGTTATCGATTGACCGTTATAAGGCAATCGAGATATTGAATCATCTGCTGCATCATTGTTATCGGTTGGCCATTCTAAGGCAATCGAGGTATTTAATTGGGGCTGTCGAGGATAGTTCCCATCCGTTGTGTCATTGTTATCGATTGACCATTCTAAGGTAATCGAGGTATTGAATTGGGACTGTCGAGTACGATGCCCATCCGTGAGTCATCATTATCGTGTTGGCCGAATCAAGGTAGCATACTATCATTCTCGTGAATTCGGTAATCTACCAATCATTGTCGTTTGTGATTAATTATATTTTGGAGGCTAGTCTCGGCTAGTGCTTATGGGTAAGTTTGGGGCTTGAACCTTCGCGGTTGGCTTCCCAACACCTACAACTCAGTAGGTCACGGTCGTGTTTATGATCTTATGGGTAAGTTTGGGGCTTGAACCTTGGCGGTTGGCTTCCCAACACCTACAACTCAGTAGGTCACGGTCGTGTTTATGATCTTATGGGTAATCTTGGGGCTTGAACCTTCGCGGTTGGCTTCCGAACACCTACAGCTTAGTAGGTCACGGTCGTGGTTATGATCTTATTAACCCTCATTCACTACAGCTTCGGGCTGTTCCGGTTTTAGTGTTTATGTTGATTGACAGCTTCGGCTGAGAGACTTTCAGGTCTTTATGATGTTTTGATAATTTCATTGGAGCCTTCGGGCATTGTGATTCATATTTAATTCAGTTCTGGTTTGGTTCATCTTCATGTAATTTATTGTGATTCATATTTAATTCAGTTTTGGTTTGGTTCATGTTGTATAATTCATTGTGGTACTCTGTGATTATGATTCGCCGTTGGGCACTTATGTTCTAACCTGTCGAGCAGGTATTAATAGTATGCCGTGGGCATAGTGTTTCACGAATGCTCGGTTCTTACCTTGGTTTGTGAGCATCTCGTATTATTATTATCATTGTACCGTTTCATTCTGCCTTTGGATGCATATCATGTTATACATGTATTTGATGTTCATTATCTGGATGATCGACTCGGTAAAGCGTAACATGTTTTCATGTTTTAGATGCTTGCGAGGAGAGAGTTGAGACACAGGGGCATGATGATGGCGACGAGGCATTCAAGCGATACTAGTCCGAGTTGTTCATGTTGGTCAGTCAGTTGGAGTGTTCTCCAGTTTGTCAGTCATTGTCATTATGTATTACCCGAGCAGATGCTCGTGGGTGTTGTTGTACTTTACTTTTGGCCATGTAGGCCCTTCGTTGTCGTTGAAATTCCTTATCGGAATATTGTGTCGGATATCATGGTAGGGACTATGATTTTCCCTTGTTGTTTAATTTTAATGTATTTTAGTCATGTTCGCCTGGTGGATCTCCGGGTGTGGGGTCCACGACACTGTAATAACCCAATGGGATTTGGGAGTGTTACAAAAATGAGCATACGCGCTCAAACACAATGATTACATGAATGATCAACTGAAGTGACGTGATTATCTGATGAAATTCTTGAAATGATTATCTTGAACAAGTTAACAAGATTAATGATATTATCCTCAAGATCAACAACTGAATAATGAAATGAACTGAGTGGATTAATGAATTAACATGATCGACTTGATCAAAAATGAAAATGATGAAAGAGGATTGTTGACTGTTGAATGATGAGCGAGTGATTCTAGTGCCAGAAATTATACCATGGCGTCAGAAATATTTCTGTTCTTTGGTCTGAGGGGCTCGGCTCTTGCACAGGTCACACGTGACGCGAAAGTCTAGTGATACTAGTCTGCTGAACAATGATTTCAAATGAGACATGACTCGAAAGGTAGTATTCAAAACCACGCTCCAACACCAACTCTGTAACACCCCAACTAGGCGGATATTACAGTGCCGTGGACCCCAACTGGGGCCCACCAGGCAAATGAAAATTAATGAATTAAATAATATAATTGTAGTACCGAACCACAATATATCATAAATCACTCCGATGAGGAGTTTCATTACAACACACCCAAGATAATACCGAATACATGTATATTTTATATGAAGATAAAATATACAATACTGAATGAAATAAATATGCAAATGGAAGTCTGCAGCGGAAATAAAATAAAGAAAACACGAGTGAATGAAAAGAACTAGGGCCCCCTACTAGTATCACTGGGACTCCTCGCCGTTAACGTTCTCTTCCCGTGCCTTAGCCTTGCCATGACCTGAAAACAACATCCCCCAACGGGGTCAGTTACACAGAACAACAATCCTCAAGAGTTGAAATAAACACAATCATGATATATCTTAATTATGAAATGGCGCTGAAGAGAGGCATCACAGTACGCCCATAATGGTATGTGCACGTGCACAAGACGAGTGCCCGGACACACCCGCACTTGTACCTAATTAGTCTCACGGAGGTACATTACCGTGTGCACAGCCCAATGTGTCGGTTAACCCAACACATGACCATCACGTGCCCGACTAAAAATTCCACACATCCCCACCCGGCCGCGCAATATGAATCCAGAAGGTCATATGAGCAAGGGATGACCATGAAGAATAATAATGAATAATAATCCGACAAAGTCAAGAATGACTCACCGAGATGAAGTGATAGTGAAACGAATGATAGTTCAATGAAATGATTTGGAACCGTCGTTCCTCGTGAATGAAGTGATTAATTGACAATTACAAGTCTCAATACGGTTAATACATTATGAGTGAATTATGATTATGATTGAACAACAATGAAAGGAATGAATATCCTTTTAACCGAGTAAGAATTAACTTACACAACCGGTGAAGACTGTCCTTCCTCGAACAAAGTCCAAAAAGGGATGTCGGTCGCTCGAACAACCTTGAATGACAATACCAACAATGCTCAATATACGAATCAAACACGATTATAACCGACTCAAACGTCGATACAACAATATCCAAACTCATTGAGGCATTCTAGCGAACTCTTAGCAAACACACATCCTTTGATAATATCCAATCCCGAATATATCGAAACCAACTCCAAAATGAGTATTTCAAACCATCAAAACACTTTCAATGGTATCAATAAACCCATAGGAATCCATAATTCGAGTTAACGACAATATCTAATTGAAAACCCCAAAAATCAAAGTCAACCCCAAAGTGTTCTTGAATCAAACCCCAAACAATTCATGAAATCCGAAATATGCCATTAAATCCGTAGAAATACATTTATCCAAGGTAGATAATCCAGATCTCACATATTCCAACAATAACCCAAGCTCATACAAAGAAATCGGAAGGAAAACCCCAATTATCCAAAATTCTAGATTCAAGAAATCATTACCTTTGATTTGATGTGATGGGGATGATGAAATGATGATTAATCTGAAATGATAAGCTTGAAGGTGATGATTGATGATTGCACCTCGAAGAACACTCTCCAAATCGTCCAAAATCGCCCGGAATCGTCCAAAAACGAAGTGAGAAATGAAAATGATGAAGAAAGGGCTGAACTGTCCTATATATAGAAATCCCAGTTTAGCGCGCACTAGCCCCAGTTCTTAGCGTGCGATAACTGGTGTTTTGGGTAGTCCAGTACCTACTGTCCGAAAATGTTAGCGTGCGCTACGTACCTTTTGTAGCGTCCGCTACGGCTGTATACTTAGCGTGCGCTAACCCCAAAATGTTAGCGTGCGCTAATGAATTATCTGATGTCCGGTACTGGAGTCCAGAACCTTCTGTCCTCTAACCTGATCGCGGTAGCGTGCACTACATCAATATTTAGCGTGCGCTACTACATCGTATGTGTATGCTAAAACCACTCATAGCGTACGCTATGAATTAATCCCATTCAGTCCAGTAGCCACTCAACTCAACCTGATCCGACCTTAGCGCGCGCTACTGTTAGGAATATGCCCTCGAATGCCACTCAGAGGATGAGAGAGTGAGAGCAATTGTATTGTAATTATGAATATTATATTTAATAAGGCAATTATTATTTCTATATTATTGTATATCACTGGCATTGTGATTTGGTATATAGAATAATAGTCTTAGCATTTGAGAGTGAACATTCTACTCCTTATGGAGATAAGGAGATAGGCATTAGAAGTGTTTAGTGCTCGAATGCTTAACTAGTTCGCAAGTCGATAAAACTTAACAGGACATTAAGTTTTAATAAGACTTGTATAACTGATGCTAGGACGTGTGCACATCTTGATAGCATAGTTATAAGTATATTGGTGGGACCAGTATACTCGAACACGACTCATACTAGATTCAGTCATACGGTATTCACTCTCGGAGAGTCGATGACGAATCGAAAGGTTGTGATAGTATACGTGGACCTTTGACTTGAGGGTTCAGTAGAAGATGTGTTTGTGACGTTTAGTTTGTCATTAGAGTAGTTAGACTCATTTGCTTAATTGCTGAGTCGACCTCGAAGTGCAGACTATACGGGCGAAAGCGATCTTTCAGTACGCCAAGAAAGGATTCTATCTCCTGTTAGTGAGCAGGCGAATGTCCTATACGGTTAATAGCAAATAAGATCATAAGTCTTTGGCCAAAGCATTCTGATATAGTCGTATTAGATACATTATTAATCAGTCGGTCTTGATTTGCATTAACACATGTATAGAGTTTAGTCAACAGTAGGGTTTGACTTTACCGTGACCCGAAGACTTGACCGGGACATCTGATGAAGGGTCTATACATATATAGTATTCACGACATAATGGTTCTGGAATGATTCGTTCATTCGTTCTCAGTCGGGGTTTATAGTGCGGCCCGCTAGGCTGGCTAAGTGCTGCCCGCACTCATTGGTTCCTCCCAATGCCGGCTAAGACGAACCTACAGAGTCGCGCAATAGGATCATTGATGGATAAATGTGAATTAATAATCTCTCTTATAATATTAGATATTAGATATCTAATTTTGATTTATCGGATAAATTAAATAGCGGTCTTATGAATTGTAAGCAAGTTACTGGGTGATTACTTTAATTCATAAATTATATTTCTTAGAGAAATATATATATTTGTGTTTGATATAATTAATTAATTGGATTAATTTATTAGTCCAAACACATTGGAAATAAAACGGATTCGTTTGACGAACATCCGGTACACGAGGGATTCGTTTTGACGAACATCTAATACACGAGCCGAGTAAATTCGACCCGTCTTCTTGGAAATTTCCCTTAGGGCCGCCCCCCTCCCTCTCTTGTCTCTTTTATACTTATTTTTTGTCACTAGGTGACATATGTGAGGTGTATTTGATACCCTCAATCATGTGTTAAAGTGGGACTTTCATTTTTTTATAAATAAAAGTCTTTAGAAAAGAGAGAGTACTTCTTCTTCTTCCTTGAACTCAAAATCACGAATTAGAGAGAGAGAGAGAGAGCAAGGTTGATAACTTAGTCTTGATCTTAGAGACAAGATCTAAGAATAATACATTGAGAGAGAAAATTCCTACAAGCTTCCCTAGCCGCATTCTTGAAGAAAGGAAGCTTGTCGATTTTTCATCAAGTTCCGGCG
Organism: Orobanche coerulescens; assembly: GCA_033398695.1. Lineage (NCBI taxonomy): Eukaryota > Viridiplantae > Streptophyta > Magnoliopsida > Lamiales > Orobanchaceae > Orobanche > Orobanche coerulescens. Next base: position 109,085,775 of record CM065807.1, on the reverse strand, counting down.
TGTGAAATAGAGGCACCTTACTTTTGGTGCTTGGAACGAAGGGATCTTCATCATCATCATCATCATCATCATCATACGAAGGTTTTTCAGAGACATCATAGGTATGGGACTTTGATTCCTTGATCTTCGTATTTTTCTTTTCGTATATACGTTACTTGATCGATCCTCTTAGGGATTCCGTTTATTCTTCCGCTGCGTTTATTTTCTGTGCAATCCCAACAGTGGTATCGGAGCGAGGTCAAATATATTGTATATACGATCATCTTTGCATTTGGAATGTTATTTGATGATGTTTATGATTTAGAATATAATCGAAAAAATTTAATCGTTCATAGTAAGTCAATTTTGGACTATTTTATGTGAATTATAAATCTGAAAATTTTGATTTTTGTTGATTTATAAGTTCTTCATGAAGTTAAGAAACTTTTTCGTATTGGAAGCGAGTCGAAAAAATGAGAAAAACGGGGGTTAAACACGAATACCGCACGAAGACGCAGCTGCCGGCAGCAGCTTTGCTGGCCGGCCGAGAGTGACTCGGTAGGCTACTGTAGCAGACTAGTAAGCTCGGCCAGCCTGCCGGGCAGTGGCCGAGAGTGACTCGGTCCGGGCAGTTCTCGGGTTTTCGGCCCGATTTTGAATCGGGCCGTGGGCTGGGCCTGATACCGGATTTTCCGGGACTCCATTTTTATGTTTATATTTCGTTGTAATAATTTCCAAAATTTAAATTGGATTTAATTGATTTAATAAAATATTTGGAATATTTTTTATTAAGGGAAATTATTAGACGAGAATATTGTTTTGGCCGGATTACTTTGAACGGATTAAAATGACGATTATAAATATTAATTTGATTAATATTGTAGAAATTAAATAGATTAATTTTTATATTAATTGGATTAATATATTAATTGATTATTTAATTTCATTTACTGTTACATATTGTATGGAATGTCTTATGTGATGGTGATATAGCTCATGGACTTAGTTGTTGATTTGTTCGATTCGTATGGTTGTAAAGGCCGTTTTGAGCCTATTTATTTTTACTAGGAAATATGTATAATAGGACGTATTGTTCAATGATGTAATTATTCATATGGCTATGACGAAGACCGAAGACGACCGACTAGAAGACGAAGAATTAATACTGTATTTTTCCTTTCTTTATTTGGCTTGGCCCAATACTTAGGAAAAATTCCATGAGCTATATGTTGGTAGTAACTAGGTTGCTATTTATTGTTTTTCATTTTGAATGATTGACAAACCACAAACCGCGCTTATAAACGGATTAATGTGCAAAGTGTAACATATAATCGCGTTAATACCCCCACTTACAAACAGTAAGTTATAAAGGTTACAAGGTTTCCTACCCTCCGTCAAACTCATGGAAAATTGAAATCTAAACTGGAATATTATTCTTCCGAGTATGTCGGGGTAATATTTTTGGGGTAAGTTGATAAATTCCTAGAGTGCATTAGATGCCTTTGGTTGTGACAAATCAAACCCCTATAAACCGTATGGGTTGCCGGGTAAGATCCAATTGTCAGACTAATATGAGTTGACGGTTTAAACTTAGATAGTTCAGCGAGCCATATAAACCGAATGGGTTGAGGGCAAGTGAACTAGGGGTAAAAGAAAATCGAATCATCCATTAGATGGGTTGGTCTTAGACATCACTTTATAAAGAATAATAGAATAGAAACCTTATGGGTTGCCCTCTATTAAACTTTGTAAAGAAATCGATCACCAGTATGAAGTCACCCAAGACTTCTGGATTTAACATGGGAGTGTGTAAATACCGATAAAATAGTGGGAGCCGAGTTATGAATAAAGAAAGTCCTTAAATTCTTTACTCGGATCATAATTAAACAATCACTAACGAATCTTAAATTATTCTCTGCAGTTAACAAAACTCTCAATATGACAATGAACCCACTCGTTATACTACTTTAAAAGAACGTCCTGACTGGTCAGAACTATGTGGACTGGCTTCGGAACTTGAGGATTGTCCTAACTATGGAAATGCTGGGATACGTCTTGGAGGCGGACATCCCAGCGGCTCCTACAAGAACCCGAGCCAATCAGGAAGATGTCGATGCCCATGAGAAATGGGTAAAAGATGACATAACAGTGCGAGGGTACATGTTAGGATCAATGACCAATGAGCTTCAACGTGCCCATGAAAAGATGACGTCTTCGCGATCCATCTTAGCGCACCTGGCTGAGCTCTATGGTGAGCATAGCCGGACTGCTAGATATGAGATATCGAAGCAATTATTCGACGCCAGGATGAAGGAAGGAGAGAGGGTTGGGGACCATGTCCTCAAGATGATCTCGATGATTGAGAGATTGGAAGCTCTTGATTTTCAGATGTATGTATCTATCCAAACTGACCTTATCCTGCAGTCACTTCCTGACTCATTTTCCCAATTTGTCATGAACTTCAACTGCAATGAGATTGCATGTAACTTAGCTGGGCTAATGAACAAACTGACGATTGCCCAGTCTCAGATGAAGACAAAGGGAAAGGAAGCTGCACTTGTGATTTCTTCTAGGACTTGGAAGTCCAAGAATAAGAAGAAAAAGAACAAGAAGCAATTAGGTCTGATAGCCAAGATCGACAAGGGAAGGGGCAAGGCCCCAATGGTTCAAAAGAGCAAAGGGTCCAAGAAAACGGATGTATGCTTCAACTGCGGTGAGCTAGTCCACTAGAAGAGGTATTGTCCAAAGCTTGACCGTAATGCGCCTTCAGGTACGGAACTACTGGTTTTAGAAACAAATTGTTCTGTAACTGTATATTCTACTTCATGGATACTTGATTCCGGTGCGAGTTCTCACATTTGTACAATGAATCAGGATCTGGAACAAAGTAGGAAGCTGGATTCAGGGGAGGTGATGGTCACCGTCGAAAGTGGGCATAGTGTCGAGGCTTCTGATATCGGATCCCTTATGTTGGATTTAGAATCTGGTTTTATTCTTACTTTAGATGATATACTTGTTTTGCCCAAGGGGCACAAGAATATTGTATCAATTCCGGTCATGGACCGAAAGGGATTTCACTTCTTTATTGGAGATGGGTCCTGTCGTATTTATTTCAGAAATAAATTGGTTGGTACTGCTACATTATTAAATGGTTTATACCATTTAAATTTAAAGAATAAAACAACTGTGAACACTATAACTAGGAAGCGTGGTAGGGATGAAACGAACCAAGCACTTAAGTGGCATCTTAGACTTGGTCATATCGGTCAGACCAAGGTTCATAAAATGGAGAAAGATGGGCTTACGGGTCCATTGGGATCAGATCCCTATCCAACTTGTGAATCTTGCCTTCAAGGCAAAATGACTAAGATACCCTTCGCAGGGACTTTTGAAAAAGCTGCTGAAAAACTTGGATTGATCCATACCGATGTATGTGGCCCTTTTGAAGTAACACGAGACGGCTTTCAGTATTTCATTACATTCACTGATGACCATACCAGGTATGGATTCATGTACTTAATGAAACATAAGTCTGAAGCTTTTGATAAATTCAAGGAATTTAAAGCCCTAGTTGAAAATCAAATAGGTAACCATGTTAAGACTCTTCGGACAGACCGGGGTGGTGAGTACATGAGTACCGAATTTGATGAGTTCTTAAATGAACTAGGAATAGTGTCAAAATTCACTCCTCCAGCTACTCCACAATTAAATGGTGTATCAGAAAGAAGGAACCGAACCTTGTTGGACATAGTTCGCTCCATGCTTAACTATATTGATCTACCGATTTATCTGTGGGGTTACGCGCTCCTTACTATTGTACATATCTTGAACAGATGTCCTTCCAAATCCGTTCCTAAGACTCCCCATGAGATGTGGAGAGGTAGGAAACCAAGTCTTAATCACATTAGGATTTGGGGATGCCCTGCTTATGTCAAGAAGACTAAAGTAGAGAAATTGGAAACTAGGTCTGTGAAAGGTCGTTTCATAGGATATCCAGGGGATTCCATGGGATATCTATTCTACATGCACGAAGATCATAGGATCATCGTTGCTATACAAGTACACTTCCTGGAAGATCAGTTTATTCAGGAAGGAGGGGCAGGTAGAAATATTTCTTTGGAAGAAATAAAAGAAACACCAAATGAGACACCTATGCAAGATATTAGAACCCAACCTTCTGAAATACAAACACAACCTCGCAAGTCTAGTAGAATTTCTCAAATACCTGAGAGGTATGGCTATCTGCATCAAGAGGAACTGGGTGTCCATGAGATGACAGAAAGTAGTCAAGAGAATGATCCTTCTACATACGACCAAGCGATGGTATACGTTGACTCCACCAAGTGGCAAGAAGCTATGGAAGCTCAGATAGACTCAATGCATGCTAATCAGGTCTGGACTTTAGTAGATCGTTCTAAAGGCATAGTGCCTATTAGAAACAAATGGATCTATAAGAGAAAGACTGATGGAGATGGCAGGTTGATACCTATAAGGCCAGGCTTGTGGCAAAGGGTTATTCCCAAAGAGAAGGAATCGATTACTTCGAGACCTTCTCGCTTGTAGCTATGATTAAGTCTATTCGCATGATGCTTGCTATAACAGCCCACTTAGATTATGAAATATGGCAAATGGATGTGAAAACAGCATACCTAAATGGATTCCTCGGGGAGGAGATTTACATGGAACAGCCTAAGAGATTCATATCTCAAACCAATATTTATAAAGTATGCAAACTTCAGCGTGCCATTTATGGACTGAAGCAAGCTTCATGGAGTTGGAATCTTCGTTTTAACGAGACAGTCAAAGAGTTTGATTTTGTCCAAAATGAAGAAGAGCCCAGTATTTACAAGAAGGTTAAGTAGGGTTGATGTAACTTGAAATTTGCCTTTCCAAAATCGACCAATCACATCATAAAATTAAGGTTAAGAGCATTGTTGTGCAAATTCGAAATTTCAGAAAAGAGCAAAATTGCGTTCTTAATACTATATGTAGATGACATTCTACTTATAGGAAACGACGTAGGAATGCTCAGTTATGTGAAAGCTTGGCTTTCTAAAGAGTTCTTAATGAAAGACTTGGGAGAAGCAACCTATATTCAGGGTATTCGTCTCTACCTGGATAGAGCGAAAAGAATATTAGGTCTTTCCCAAGCCCTCTATATAGAAAAAAATCCTGAAGCGATTTAGGATGGAAGATTCTAAAAGAGGGTTCCTTCCTATGCAACATGGTGCAAAACTTTCCCTAGAGATGTGTGCTCGAAGTGAGGAAGACAGAAAGGAAATGAGTAAGGTGCCCTATACTTCGGAAGTAGGTAGCCTCATGTATGATATGATTTGCACTAGACCGGACATTGCATATGCTGTGAGCGTAGTAAGTCGGTTTCAGTCAAATCCAGGGCAGGAACATTGGACTGCTATAAAGAACATTCTTAAGTACCTAAGGAGGACTAAAGACTTGGTTCTTACCTACGGCGGTGGAGAACTAAGAGTGATGAGTTATACAGACTCAGATTTTTCGAGGGACATAGATGCTCAGATGTCCACATCAGGGTATATCTTTACGCTGAATGGTGGGGCAGTTTCTTGGAGAAGTGCCAAGCAAAGTTCGACTGCTATCTCTACATGTCAAGCTGAATATCAGGCAGCCACGGAGGCTATTAAAGAATCTTTTTGGATAAAGAAGTTCACTGAGGAACTTCAAGTGGTTCCTAACGCAGAGAAGCCCGTGACACTGTTTTGTGACAATGACGGAGCTGTTGCACAGGCCAAGGAGCCTAGGGCTCACCACAACACCAAACATATTGCGAGAAAATATCATTTTGTTAGATAAATGGTTCGGGATATGAATGTTACACTGCAGAGAGTAGACACAGCAAATAATGTTGCTGATCCGCTTACCAAGCCACTATCTCAGAAGGTCTTAGAGAGACATTTGGAGAGTATGGGTATTAGATACCATAGTTTGTGGCATTGAGTGCAAGTGGGAGATTGTTAGGAATATGCCCTCGAATGCCACTCAGAGGATGAGAGAGTGAGAGCAATTATATTGTAATTATGAATATTATATTTAATAAGGCAATTATTATTTATATATTATTGTATATCACTGGCATTGTGATTTCGTATATAGAATAATAGTCCTTGCATTTGAGAGTGAACATTCTACTCCTTATGGAGATAAGGAGATAGGCACTAGAAGTGTTTAGAGCTCGAATGCTTAACTAGTTCGCAAGTCGATAAAACTTAACAGGACATTAAGTTTTAATAAGACTTGTATAACTGATGCTAGGAAGTGTGCACGTCTTGATAGCATAGTTATAAGTATATTGGTGGGACCAGTATACTCGAACACAACTCATACTCGATTCAGTCGCACGGTATTCACTCTCGGAGAGTCGATGACGAATCGAAAGGTTGTGATAGTATACGTGGACCTTTGACTTGAGGGTTCAGTAGAAGATGTGCTTGTGATGTTTAGTTTGTCATTAGAGTAGTTAGACTCATTTGCTTAATTGCTGAGTCGACCTCGAAGTGCGGACTATACGGGCAGGTAGCAGTCTTTACTGTACGCCAAGAAAGGATTCTATCTCCTGTTAGTGAGCAGGCGAATGTCCTATACGGTTAATGGCAAATAAGATCATAAGTCTTTGGCCAAAGCATTCTGATATAGTCGTATTAGATACACTATTAATCAGTCGGTTTTGATTTTCATTAACACATGTATAGAGTTTAGTCAACAGTAGGGTTTGACTTTACCATGACCCGAAGACTTGACTGGGACATCTGATGAAGGGTCTATACGTATATAGTATTCACGACATAATGGTTCTGGAATGATTCGTTCATTCGTTCTCAGTCGGGGTTTACAGTGCGGCCCGCTAGGCTGGCTAAGTGCTGCCCGCACTCATTGGTTCCTCCCAATGCCGACTGAGACGAACCTACGGAGTCGCGCAATAGGATCATTGATGGATAAATGTGAATTAATAATCTCTCTTATAATATTAGATATTAGATATCTAATTTTCATTTATCGGATAAATCAAATAGCGGTCTTATGAATTGTAAGTAGGTTACTGGGTGATTACTTTAATTCATAAATTATATTTCTTAGAGAAACATATATTTGTGTTTGATATAATTAATTAATTGGATTAATTTATTAGTCCAAACACATTGGAAATAAAACGGATTCGTTTGACGAACATCCGGTACACGAGGGATTCATTTTGACGAACATCCAATACACGAGCCGAGTAAATTCGACCCGTCTTCTTGGAAATTTCCCTTAGGGCGGCCCCCCTCCCTCTCTTGTCTCTTTTATACTTATTTTATGTCACTAGGTGATATATGTGAGGTGTATTTGATACCCTCAATCATGTGTTAAGGTGGGACTTTCATTTTTTTATAAATAAAAGTCTTTAGAAAAGAGAGAGTACTTCTTCTTCTTCCTTGAACTCAAAATCACGAATTAGAGAGAGAGATAGAGCAAGGTTGATAACTTAATCTTGATCTTAGAGACAAGATATAAGAAGAATACATTGAGAGATAAAATTCCTACAAGCTTCCCTAGCCGCATTCTTGAAGAAAGGAAGCTTGTCGATTTTTCATCAAGTTCCGGCGTGTGAAGTAGAGGCACCTTGCTTTAGGTGCTTGGAATGAAGGGCTCTTCATCATCATCATCATCATATGAAGGTTTTTCAGAGACATCATAGGTATGGGACTTTGATTCCTTGATCTTCGTATTTTTCTTTTCGTATATACGTTACTTGATCGATCATCTTAGGGATTCCATTTATTCTTCCGCTGCGTTAATTTTCTGTGGAATCCCAACAGCTACACCAACTGTATTGCGTGCGCTACTCCGGCCCACTAGCGCGCTACTTACCATTCGTAGCGTGTGCTACTTACAACCCAACTGCAGTCCAGTGCCTACTGGACTGCCTGCTTGAACTACACTAGCGTGCGCTAGTGTTGAGAGGTAGCGTGCGCTACCCGTACTCAATTAGCGCACGCTAAAGATAGTACGTAGAGTGCACTACTCCTCACACACAACACACTATGAAGATGACAATGATGATAAACACGGCACGATTCTCCAACTAGATTGATGATGAATGACGATTGATACACGATACAATTACTCTGAACGATGAATACAATGATTGAATATGAGTGACAAATGATCATTATTGAGTGAAAATTACTGAGTGACAATTACTGAACGATAAATACTGAATGATAATGACTGAATTACAACCGGGTATTATAGTATGAGCCTCACTCAAAATCTTCTGCCTCAACTCAACATCATTCGGTACACATAATTTGCCGCGGAATCTCAAAACTCCGTCATCCTGAATCACAAACCCAGGGGCTTTCCCATTCTTCACATCCTCCCTCAGCTGGACCAAAGACGGATCATCATACTGTTTCGCCTTGATGTCATCGGTCAAGGATGAAGTGATCTCCAATGCACATAACTGATCCTGAACTCTTTGGACCCAAACCTCGATATTCTGACAAATCAAATCCCGCTGGATCCTGCTCTGTGGTGTAAGTACCTCTAACATCTGTAACGCTATCGGCTTCCAGCTCAATGCATCCACCACTACATTAGCCTTACCCGGATGATAAAGTATCTCGAGGTCGTAGTCTTTAATTAGCTCTAACCACCTACGCTGTCTCATATTCAACTCTTTCTGACTGGAGATATACTTCAGGCTCTTGTGATCCGTAAAAATCTTACACGACGACCCATAGAGGTAATGCCTCCAGATCTTTAAGGCAAAAACGACTGCAGCTAACTCCAAATCATGCGTGGGGTAATTTACCTCATAAGGTTTCAACTGGCGGGACGCATAAGCAATAACCCTATCTCTCTGCATCAAAACACATCCGAGCCCGAGGCCCGAATCATCACTATACACCACGAAATCCTCGTTTCCCTGAGGAAATGCTAAAACGGGTGCGGTAGTCAATCGTCTCTTCAACTCATCAAAACTATCCTGTCTGTCTGCGGTCCACTCGAACTTCTGAGTTTTCTGGAGTAACTGAGTTAGCGGTCTAGCGATCTTAGAAAATCCCTCAACAAATCTACGATAATAGCCTGCAAGTCCCAGAAAACTCCTCACTTCTTTCACATTCTTGGGCGGTTCCCATGCCATCACCGCCTCTATCTTCTGTGGATCTACCCGAACTCCCTCCGCTGAAATCACGTGCCCGATGAACATCACTTCCTGGAGCCAAAACTCACACTTAGAGAACTTCGCATACAACTGATCAGTTCTCAAGGTGTCCAACACAATCCGGAGATGTAAGGCATGCTCCTCTCAGCTCCGGGAATAGATAAGAATGTCGTTGATAAAGACGACTACGAACTTGTCCAGATACTCGATAAAAACTTTGTTCATTAACTGCATGAACACTGTTGGGGCATTGGTTAGCCCGAAAAGCATAACCACAAACTCGTAATGTCCATATCTCGTCCGAAAGACATCTTTCGGTATATCGCTATCCCGAATCCTCAACTGGTAGTAACCCGATCGTAAATCAATCTTCGAAAAGACGGTCGCTCCCTAAAGCTGATCAAACAAGTCGTCGATCCTGGGCAAAGGGTACTTGTTTTTAATGGTCAACTTGTTTAATTCTTGGTAGTCGATGCATAAACGAAGCGATCCATCCTTCTTCTTAACAAATAGCATGGGCGCACCCCAAGGCGATGCGCTGGGTCGAATATACCCTTTATCTAACAATTCCCCCAACTGTTTATTTAATTCTAACATCTCCGACGGTTCCATATGGTATGGCGCTCGAGAGGGGGGAGCCGCATTCGTCTCAAGATCAATAGGAAACTCAACCTCTCGCTGTGGTGGTAATCCCGGCAAGTCATCTGGAAATACGTCGGGATACTCGCTGACAACTGGAATCGATGACATGTCGACTCCGCCATCCTCCGCCTGCAGAGCGTAACACCAATAGCTAACACAACCCTGATTCAGAAGTTTCATCGCCTTTAGGGCACTAATCACACTTCCCGATCTACCCTCGGTGCCGTCCTTGGCCACTATCGACATGGTACGAGTCTGATAGTTCATGATAGCACCGTGACGATCTAACCAATCGTCCCCGAGGATCAAATCCTCACCCTTAAGGTCTATAACAATGAGATTCGAGGGCCAATCTCGGCTCCCGATCCTCACTGGACAATCCCTAACTTCCCGTTCCCCAACCATACGATCCCCGCTAGGTGTACCCACTAGAAACAGTTCACACTTGAACAAGCAGTCAATACCAATACGACACACACAATCTGAAGCAATAAAAGAATGAGTAGCACCCGAATCGAAAAGCACCGAAACTGGATGAGAAATGATCTGAGTGGTACCTGACGCCACCGGAACGTCTGCCTCCTCCGTGTGCCTCATCTGATATAACCGAGGGTGGACTGAGTCCGAACTAGATGCAGCTCAGCGGTCCGGCTGACCCCGGCCCCTACCACGGCCCGAACTCTGAGGAACATGAGTAACTGGAGTCTTCTGATCAATACTGTGATCTCTCTGAACGGCGGTGGTAGTCGGAGCTCTGGCAGCCCTGGTGGCTCTCTCACAATGTGCTGCTCAGTGCCCGGTCTGCCCGCAAGTAAAGCAAGTAACTGGAGGAGAAGGACAATCCTTCATCAAATGCTCATATTGGTTGCAGTTAAAACAAACCCTGTCACCAGAAGCAACGGACTGGACTGAATGATTACCCTAAGATTCCCCAGCCTGATGAAACGGTCTCTTCCCAGGTGTAGGAGCAGACTGAGCTCTCGAAAATCGGCCACTCTTGCCGGCTGAAAAACTGCCAGCTGTTTTCTGTTTCTTGGCCTCGGTACCCAACTCTGATTCCGGTGCAGCCATCTCGATCGCTAGAGCGCGATCCTGATATTCCTTCAAAGTGTCACACATGAGCGGTGCCATACTCTGCCTGATATGCGGTTTCATGCACATATTGAAATAACAGATCTTGTCGGCCTCGGTCCTCATCTGATCTTTCACGAATCCTAATTGCTGATTATAAGTGATAATGGCCTGAGAAATAGGCACATCCTGAGGTGTAGCGGTGAAGAAATCCACAATTCTGCACTCCTTGACTGGCGGTGGACAATATTCTGCTTCCATAGCAGCCTTAAATTCCTCCCAAGTGGCCTGGCAGTCTCTGGGCGTCACAGCCTCCCACCATTCCGCAGCTTCCTTATCCAGGAGGTACTGAGCAATATGTACCCTCTTGTCATCGGGACAAGCTACGGCATCAAAAGTCCTGCCTAACTAAAAGAGCTAATTCTCCCAACCGGGGGAGTCAGAAGAACCAGAGAAACGAGGGGGGTGCATCTTAGTTACTTTCTGAAGCCATTTACTAGCTTCATCCTCTGGAGTCGGAGGCGGATTCTGGCGTCCACCCTGGGCTATCTGAGTGAGATGGGCTACCAACTGCTGAAGTACGGCAGTAGCCCCAGCGTCGGCGTTATTACCCGACGGCATTGAATGAGAAGCCGAATCCGCAGAGGACTGAGAAAGTGAGACCTCCTCGTTATTAGCACCACGTCCACGGCCTCGGCCGCGCACCCTAGCTGGTCTACCACGACCTCTCAACATACTGAAGAAAATATGAAAAGGACAAGATCAGAAAGATTCACAACTTACAAGGTTGGTATCACAATTCACAATTCCGAACAATGCAAGAAAACAAATTACAGAAGTATAAGAGTTTGAGGAGACTTACAGCCACGAGTCGCAAGAAAAGACGGCAGCATGATGATATTAAGCTCAACGACTGACTCAAACGACTTAACTGACAGACCCAAAATTAACCGACAGCCTAGGCATTTAAAAACCTAGGTCTCTGATACCATAAATGTAACACCCCAAATCACAAATGGGACATTACACGCCGTAGAACCTCCATGAGGTCTACCAGGCTAACACATAATACACTAACCGAATATGAAATCCCATAAGACACAATCATCAAAGTAAATTAGGGTTGTGGCCTCGGCCAAAACATTTTAATCAAGTAACGAAGAATGTAACCACAATAAATCCATTGCCCACGCAGGGGACTTTAACCAACAAGGAAAAAAAATAAAATAGACTCGAGCCTCATCATCATGCCAGTCCATCCTTTACGTGCGCATCCCGTGCCAGCTCCTTGGCTTGACCAGTACTTGAAATGCATAAGACGCATTTCCCCATTTAAGGGGTTAGCATTCGAATAGCTAGTGCAAGTACACAATTACACAACATTATATACAAATACGATTTTTACACAATCATCCCAACCAGAAATCATTTGCCATAAATATTCCGGAATACTACATTGGAAACTAAATCAGTTATAAATTCATCACGATATCACAAAATCACAACTAGTATCCCGTGGCCGTACCCCTTAGTATCGACCCCCGGCAACCCGTCGAACGCTCCGGGTGGGACACCACTTCCGCAGCCGTACCCCTTAGTATCGGCCCCCAGACATCCCGTCGAACGCTCCGGGTGGAAGTTCAACCACACACGCACCCAAGTCCACTTCTGCGGCCGTACCCCTTAGTATCGACCCCCAGACATCCCGTCGAACGCTCCGGGTGGAAGGAACACAACTCACGCACCCGAAAACCATAATTTATCATTCATTTTTGAAAACGTAACATACATAACGGAATGTAGTACATGTACTTGCCTTGAATAAAATGACGCGAAAGGAAAAGGGTGAGCGACAAGGATTCGGTCCGGGCAATCTTCACGAATACGATCCTACACAACCAGGATATACAATCGATCTCAATAACGCGGAAACGTAATAATTCGCCTTAATTCTACCCGTTGGGATGTTACATCAGACAAAACAATGTCAGAACCAATTCTAAACTATTAACGGGTAAAAACATCGAGTTTAATCCGCAAAACCACAAGAGAAACAAGGGATGGTGATTATGCTATCGAAATCTAACAATCATAAGAGGCAAATCAAACTAGAAGGGTGAAAACCAAAACAAAACCCCAAAATCCCCAAAAGTTAGGGTTCTAAGAAAATATACCTCGGTTCGGACGGAGGAGGATTATGATGATGATAAACCTTGCTTGAAGCCCAATAATCGATCTATGAAGGAATTATATGGAGTATTTTGCATAAATCTCTCCAAATCGCCCGAGGAGTGGAAAAACGGGAGGAAAAAGGAAGAAATGGGGTTAAAACACCCGTATGTCCTATATATACTGGACAGAACACGGCGCAACAAATGGCCCAAATAACGCCGTGTTCATCGCCGTATTGAAGGTCAGCGGGCGACCCCTGTACGACACGGCGCAAAATGCCGCGGGTCTTGCGCCGTTTCGCAAGACAGCGAGCACCACTGGGCAACACGGCGCACAAACACATCGCAAAATGCCGTGGGTCTTGCGCCATTTTGCACAGGTCATCCAGACAGCCTCTGATCTCAAGACGAAGCTACTAAAACTTGGAAAAACAATAAACCACAACACGACATGCCGACCCAACGGTCCGAGAGAAAACCAACAACGAAAAAGATAATATCCAATAAACCGGAACGGTCCGTGGTACACAACCAAAATCAAATAAGGGGCAAATTCCCTAAACTTATAGAAAATTATGAAACGGCCCAAACGTCCGAAAATCACGATACAACGTCGGATTAACAATCCGAAACTCACAACATGCGCAACCCAACCATACGAACTTATGAGAATAGAGAAACAGTGAAATTGAAGGAGTTTTACGAGAATCGAACGTACACGCGATAAAACATAGTTCAAAACGAAAATACGTAAAAACATCACCAAAACTCGTCCAAATGGAAAAACTCAAAGAACAAACTAGATTCAGAATCCCAAAACAGTGACAAGCGAGTTGTCCGAAACGAACATACACCAAAAATAGAAATTACCAAAAATGAAAAGTACGGATATTACATTACTTAGACCCGAGGGTCGAATATTCTGAAAGTTTTTCACTAAGAGAAAGTGTCCTCATTTTTATCAAATGCGAAATGGTTCTTCAAAGTCTCGATAACGATGTTTCACGTTTGTACTTTTTTGAAAGGTGATATTCAAGATCAATCGGTGTTTTTCTAAATTATTTTCAAAAGGAGGTTTTCGTTTTTAAAACCTATCCATTCCTATTTGAGGGCTGGGTATGTATGTATGATGTTCGCGTTGTCGTTATGATGTTTGCTCCCGAGTATGATCGAATTGGTGGCATGAACGTCGTGGCGTTGCCATTCATTTGTTGTACTAGCCCTCTGTGAGAGGTGTGAACTGGTGTTTACTGTTTATCGCCTCGTGGTGATTTACATGTTGTCGCACGAGTGTGAGTTGTTAAAGATTGGATTTTTGTGCGTTTATACACATGGGTGATTGTTTCATGATGTTTGTGATTGTGTGCTGGCTCTCGTTCGGGCCGTTGTAATCGTCGAACGATGCCGTTGTGGTTGTGATTTTTGTATGCGTTGATATGTTATGCTGAGTTGGCATTTCCGGTATGTTGTTTTGCGGTGTTATGTTCTATTGTATCTAGCATCTGTATTTTTGGTATGCCAAGCCGAGGCATTTCAACTGTGATGTGCCGGGGGAATGTACGTGCAATTTGTCCTTCCTTGCCTGTGACACGTTTCAAGTGCGGACTCGAGGGACATCGTGTTCAGTTTTGTGAGTTGATTACCGAGCCTTCCGAGGCACGGATTTGAGCATTTATATCAGGACCGGCTCCGAGGAGTCCCTGAGGGGTGTGGTCTATCAGTTGTATGTTATGTTATTTCCTTACCTTCTTGTTTCGAACTTCGAAAATTAAGTTATTTTATTCGAAGTTGATCGGATTTAGAACTTCTGTGTTTTCGACTCTGACGACTCGTTTATATTCGTTAACATTGTTGTGTCGAGAATTATTCATCTCAATAGGTGATCGCCTCAAAGATCGGGCGACCGAGCCAGAGTCCAGCAGCCAAGGCAGATCTGCCGACCGAAGGTCCCAGGACAAGACCCGGTGCCGAGCGATCGATATCTAAGGCAATCGTCTCTCGGTACTAGGCGATCGACTCCTGGTGACCGACCAAATGACGACCGCCTCATGCCACGCGAAGCCATCGATCGTCCAGTCGGCAAGGGCCGAAGCTCGAAGCAAGAACCCACATGCAGATCCGGAAAAGACGCCGCAGCACATGGATCGTTGACCACATCCTGTCAGCATCTTCCCACCAACCGACAGACCCGCCGAACGTTGTACAGTGGGACCGCCCGTGACAGCAACTCAGGATGCGTGTCGGCTCCTCATTGAACCACATAGCTGGCTGCCAGCAGTAGCCGCAGGCTTTAAGGCAGACAGCCCATGTGACATAAAGACGATCGCCCCTTATTATATTACATGCAAGGCGATCGCCCGTCAGGAAACGGAGCATCTCATCCCCTATAAATAGAAGGCTGCCTGCACTTGGAAAACGCTCTGACACTCTCTGCTTCTGGTTTTTCCCACAACTTGGCTTTCTTACTCTTGGCAACAGCTATCTCTCGGCCTTTCTTCTCTCTCAGCACCTCTCACACGAAAGACGGTCGGCAGAGACGAATCAGGCAAAGCTTCGCTCAAGAGCTAGATAAATAGGATCTTTTACACTCATTGTAATCGCATTCTCACATTAATACTTGTATCCCCGAATATTTGTATTAATAACATCTCGCTAGAGCATTCAAGCCCGGGCCTAACAAACCCGGCAAATCTTGTGTTTTTTCCATTCCCTCGGACGTGCTCTCGCAATTTGTTTGTTGCTCGACCGTTCCAGCAATATCTATCTCCGGATAATATTTCGGGCAACAACAATTGGCGCTAGAAGGAGGGCATCTAGCCCTCATTTTTATTCCTACCGTCTCGAAGAACACTCACTGTTCTCCAGGGCATATACCTGAAGAAACACTCACTGTTCTTCAGAGAAAGCTTCCAGAATCATGACTTCTGCCTCTGCATCGAAGAAAGCCGTTGGCCGATCCGCCAGATGCCTAATTCCGTCTCAATCCGAGCCACAGCCTATGGCGGAGGGTAGCCGCCGCGGTCCGAGACTCCCGATCCCGTCCCTGAGGGATGGCCCAAGCCTCTCGCTCGATCAGTTCCAAACCACGGAACAGATTGAAAAGGCCTTGGCCATCCTACAGGAGCGACGGAGTGCTCTCGACGCGCCTCCCGCTATAACCCCCTCGGCCATCCGCCGCTTCACCAAACGGAAGTTCAAGGCATTACTGACCGAGCGATCGCCAGGAGGCTCCCTTTCGCAAGAAGAGGCGCTCGCTAGCTAGGGCACCTCTATTTTCGATCGCCTGGGCAGTGACCCATCATGGCGACCGGGGCAGTCCGGCCCCAGCCACGAGACGACGGAGATCGAGTCCGTCACCAGGAGTTTGGCGTATCCGACTCCCAGAAGGCAGGCCAGCCATCTGGCGCCTCCTCGCCGAAAAGCCGAGGTCGGCGACAGCGGAGTCAAGAGATCCGTACACGATCGCCTCGGCTCCCGCTCCGAAAGCCGAACCTCGAGCGACCAAATTGCAGCTATGGCCGCGATGCAACGCCAGCTCGACGACATGAAGGCGCTCCTGGAATCTGGGGCAGGCGCCAAGTGAAAGATCACCGGGCCAAGCGAGCCACTTGCGGTCCACATCGAGCTCGCCCCCGTGCAGCGTAAGATCGCTCCTCCGCAAACACCTTTGTACGAGGGGAGATCAGACCCCGAAACTCACCTGAGAAAGTTCCGCATCTACATGACCGGGTGTGGGGCATCAGACGCGACCAGGTGCCGAATGTTCCCACTGACGCTGGACGACCTTGCTCACAGGTGGTACACCTCATTGCCGCCGCGATCTTTCAATTCCTTTGACCAACTGGCGAACAGCTTCACAACTTACTTCGCCGCCAAGGTCGCTCGGCCGGAAGGTCCCCATCTCATGATGCAAATCCGGCAGGGAGAAGAAGAATCCGATGCAGACTACATCGACCGGGTGGACGAGATCATCCTCAACGGCGCGCCCGTAAGCGATGAGATCGCCCTCTACTCAGTCCTAGGGGGATTTCATGGTCTTTCGCCTATGTTCAGGCATCTTACGAAGGACCATCCCCCGACCTATGCGATCTTCCATGCTAAAGCCGCAGACTTTCTGGCCAGGCAAAGGTTTCTTCTTAGCCTATGAGCAGCGCGATCGGCGCCCGAACGACGATCTCCAATCTTCCAACCCGATCACTAAAGTCAAACAACATCACCAAAACTGGAGGACTCGCTCGCCATCTACAGTTCATCATCTAACATGTTGGACTAAGGCACGAGATTGCCTCCCCCGCACAACGTACACCGTCAAAGATCGGCATTTGACATGACGATCTGAGGTGGAAGAGTGTAGCCATGGTCCTGGTGGTCGATGGAACCAACTGCTTAGGCCATGCAAGGTTCCTTTGGGCTGAGATCGCTCGCCTTTCGTTTAAATACGAGGCGGGCGTAGTCGAAGGACCCTCCAAGCTAATCAGTGGACACAATCGCCCGCCCTCAAAGGTTCATCATCTAACATGGTGAACCC
Source organism: Orobanche coerulescens (assembly GCA_033398695.1). Lineage (NCBI taxonomy): Eukaryota > Viridiplantae > Streptophyta > Magnoliopsida > Lamiales > Orobanchaceae > Orobanche > Orobanche coerulescens. Next base: position 109,068,200 of record CM065807.1, on the reverse strand, counting down.
GGACAATGTGACGCGTCACTACCCCCATCTCAATGTATACTTTCGAGGATTGCCATTTAAACATGACGATCCGAGGTAGAAAAGAGCTAACTAGCCGCGGATGTGGAGTCGATTAATCCGACGACGCCCCGCGCAAGGACTTCTCCAGACCAAGACCGCACGCCCTTTGTTTAAATACGAGGCGAGATGCAGCCTAACGGAGAACCCTCACAATAAAATGAGTCACGAGACGGACAATGTCGCTCGCGCACAAGACATGGTCATGGTGTCGGTCCATCGAACTCCGCGACTGTGCACGGTTCCTCAACGATGAGACTATCAAGTTTCTACGAGGGATCGGCCAAAATTGTTTATTGCAGGTACAAGACAGAAGATAGCTAGCCAATCGACTAGATCGCCCAAATTCGAAACCAAAGTCCGCTCAACGGATCGCCCATCTTCATCCTACACGATCGCCAGCAAGAACAACCTCACCCCGTGTCTTCAACATCGGAGCAAGCTGGGGGCAATTGTTGTGTCGAGAATTATTCGTCTCAATAGGCGATCGCCTCAGAGACCGGACGACCGAGCCAGAGTCCAGCAGCCAAGGCATATCTGCCGACCGAAGGTCCTAGGACAAGACCCGGTGCCGAGCGATCGACATCTAAGGCGATCGTCTCTCGGTACTAGGCGATCGACTCCTGGTGACCGACCAAATGACGACCGCCTCATGCCACGCGAAGCCATCGATCGTCCAGTCGGCAAGGGCCGAAGCTCGAAGCAAGAACCCACATGCAGATCCAGAAAAGGCGCCGCAGCACATGGATTGTTGACCACAGCCTGTCAGCATCTTCCCACCAACCGACAGACCCGCCGAAAGTTGTACAGTGGGACCGCCCATGACAGTAACTCAGGACGCGTGCCGGCTCCTCATTGGAACGCACAGCTGGCTTCCAGCAGCAGCCGCAGGCTTTAAGGCAGACAGCCCATGTGACATAAAGACGATCGCCCCTTATTATATTACATGCAAGGCGATCGACCGTCAGGAAACGGAGCATCTCAACCCCTATAAATAGAAGGCTGCCTGCACTTGGAAAACGCTCTGACACTCTCTGCTTCTGGTTTTTCCCACAACTTGGCTTTCTTACTCTTGGCAACAGCTATCTCTCGGCCTTTCTTCTCTCTCAGCACCTCTTACATGAAAGACGGTCGGCAGAGACGAATCAGGCAAAGCTTCGCTCAAGAGCTAGATAAATAGGATCTTTTACACTCATTGTAATCGCATTCTCACATTAATACTTGTATCACCGAATATTTGTATTAATAACATCTCGCGAGAGCATTCAAGCCCGGGCCTAACAAACCCGGCAAATCTTGTGTTTTTTCCATTCCCTCGGATGTGCTCTCGCAATTTGTTTGTTGCTCGACCGTTCCAGCAATATCTATCTCCGAATAATATTTCGGGCAACAACAAACATTTTCTAAGCTTGCCCTGTCCCTTGCTTTTGTTGATCGAAAAAGGGTGGTATTGTTTTGAAATTACTCATTTGTCGTTGTGACTTTTCAATTGCTATTCCCTTTCTTGTGGATCTTATGTGAGTGCACATCTTGTTGTTTTCACCTGATCATGTTTTGTCTCGAGTCGAGATGTGAACCTCGGAGTTGTCGGTTGAACCTTATTATTCTCCGTGATCCGAACGTGATTGTTCGATTTTTGTTGCCTCGATCGTTATGGTTCGATCATTGATTGTTCAGTTTTTGTTGACCCCGTTTCGTGATTGTTGAGCGTTCAGACTCCTTCCTAATTTCTTTAAGTTTGGGAAATTAGTATCGTTTTCGATCTTCCAACCCTTGGGCGGTGGAATTCCGTATTTGTTCAGCGATTGGCTCGCGTGTTGATTGATGTACCGTTAGGTTGGTCAATCGTGTTAATTTTCGTTCGTTGTGTTTTGCGATTGTTCGGATAATCGACTTGATTGTATTATCTGTTCGATGACGCTTGTCACTTGTTGTCTCTACCAGTAGCGTTGTGTTGGTCGTCGTGGAGCGTGTTTTCACGCCGTATATTCCTTTGTGTTGCTTATAACGTTTCGCACTTGGGCACAAGTTTTTCGGTTCTTGTGAATATCGTTGAGTTTTCCTCGCGAGATTTTGCTTCTCCCTACTTGTTTTAAGTTTCGGGACAAAACTTCTTTTAAGGAGGGTAGAATATAATACCCGTAATTTCGGACTTCAGTCATTTTCTTTTTTTCGGTGGGAGCCCATTTTGACGAATCGCTCGTGATCGTTTCGTCATTCCGAGAGTATTTAATTCTACACTTTTTGTCATCCGAGTTCATTTCGGTATCGTTTTGTTGAGTTCCGTGTTCTTAAGCGGTTTTTCCGCACTTGAGTTCGATTCTTGCGAATCTCTTCCGAAACTGTTGTTTCAAGTTTCTCGTAAGTTCATTTAATGTTATTATTCATGTTGCGAGCTTAGGCTTGGTGTTTCGATCATGTATCGTGTATTTCGGACGTTTTGGGCCATTTTCATAACTTCCCAAAGTTTGGAGTAATTACTTTCCGTTGTCGAATTTCGAGCCTTCGGGTGGTCGGAATCGTGTGTTCTCTTAGTGCTCGAATTCGTCTTTGCAATTACTTCTTAACCGTATCTTTGATTCGTACTCAGGTTCGGGTTTCAGGGTCGTTCGGGCCGTCGGAGTTGGCCCCGGCCGAGTCATGGCTGGGCATGTTGGGGCCAGGCCACCCCTGGCCGAGTTACGGCCGTAAGGGCCCGGCAGTTACGGCCGTAAGGCCGCTTACATGCGTAAGCCTTGGCCGGTTACGTACGTAAATCTGCCGGCATTTTTGGGTAGTGTCTCGGCCATGGCCGGTTACGTACGTAAGCCCTTGGCCGGTTACGTACGTAACTCTGCCGGCAGGCAGCCTATTTAAGGCCCTGCAGACGGGTTTTTCACCTTTCTCATTCTTTTCCTTCTCTTCCGCGGCTGGAGGTGTGGTTATCATGGAGAGTTGTTGTTGGAAAATCAATCCATGAAGTCTTGGAGTTCATATAATCAATCATCCATCCTATAACATCCCTTGATCGAGCGAATCAGGTCAGGTTTTCTAGAAATCTAGTTTTGGGAAATTTGGGTGTTTTGGTTGTTTTCATCTGTTTAATCCGATTTAACTTAGGATTGTGATCGATTGACGATTATTTAGATGTATTATGTCATTTCCCTTGTTTTTCCATGGTTGGATCGTATAGATTGGTTGTTTTGGTCGAGTTCTTGATCGACACCTTTAAGGTGTCCGCTAGAATGTCTTAGAGGGGTTTTCGGACATTCTACGATTATTCTTCCTCGTATGATCGTTGATTTATTGATTATATGATGTTAGGGTCGAGTTTCTTGCGAAAAAACCGCTTCGAACCCTTCCGTTCGTCGTCGTCTTCCGTTTCGATAGCATCGGGCGTTTCGAAGCTTTCCGGCTGAGCCGTGTCCATTCGTGGTTCCGTTGCTCGTGGTTTCGAGGCAAGTACCTTGTCCATATAATTCTTGTTTTGTGAATATGATAATTAGTGATCGTCTCTATGTGTTTGTTTGATCGTTTGATTTGAACTTTCAAAATATTCGGATTAGACTTGTTAAGGGCTCACTTTCAAAATGCGTGTGTTTTGTGAATATTGTGCCCCGTGAATGATTAAGTGAACCCCATGAATTCGCTTGTTGTTGTTGTTGTTGTTGTTGTTGTTGTTATGCTATGATAATATATATATACACATATTATCTCTTTTCGGTGCGTTATGGTTTGACGTGGTGTTTTGCTAAGTGTTGGTTGCATTAACTCATGATTTGATGTGTTTGTGATTGTGGCAAATGTGAAACCCTTGTTGTGAACTCGATGCATTGATGATTTGACCACAAGGTTATCAATTCGGGTAGGTCTGGAGAGGGCTCCGAGAATCGTCACTTGCGAGTGCGATGTCACGATAACTTGTGGGTATGTTCGATTGATGTTTGACCGGGTAGGGACCTGTGAGGCCTCCGGCGGCGTGTACTTGCGAGTACAGCCAGTGTATGATTTGACCATATGGTTATCTAATCGGGTAGGTCTGGAGAGGGCTCCGAGAATCGTCACTTGCGAGTGCAATGTCACGATAACTTGTGGGCGTATTTGAATGATGTTAACCGGGTAGGGACCCATGAGGCCTCTGGCGGCGCGTTACTTGCGAGTATGGCCATTTGGTATCATTTGACCATAAAGTTATCTAATCGGGTAGGTCTGGAGAGGGCTCCGAGAATCGTTACTTGCGAGTACGATGTCAAGATAACTTATGGGTGGTTTGAGTTTGTTTCGCTAGCCAGCTCGGGAGGGTCCTTAGAGGCCTCGAGTGGGATTTGTGGCTTCGTCCCGGTCCTACGCGATGCGTGTGCGTGATTTGTTTTATAATTGTGGCCAGCTCGGGAGGGTCCTTAGAGGCCTCGAGTGGGATTTGTGGCTTCGTCCCGGTCCTAGGCGATGCTTGTATGTGATTATGTTGTGTTGATTTTGTAACACCCCCAAAACCGTATGGGAATATTACACGCCGTAGACCCTTTCCACAAGGATCTACCAGGCTAAACATCCATAAACAACTAAATGCTTGCCCGGCTAGGGTCAAACAATATAATAATACAGACCGTTAAGGTCACTTACACATAAACACACGGACCGATGAGGTCACACAACTCTATCAACAGAACTGACTGACAACATTACCCACACAGGGGTCGAAACACAATCCAGCGGAAGACTGAATCAACTCTAACAATACAACCAAACTCTACCAACTCTCGGCCCTTGATTAGTATCGCAGCTCGTCATCCCCTTGTGCCAATCCTGTGACTGCTCCCATGAACCTGCATGTACCTGGACGCAGAACAGACATCCACCCCCCGATTACTCAGGGATTAGTAAAACTCCACTGTTTTACTAGTGCAAGTATAAAACGATACGAAATGCAACAAGTAAATAGCAACCACAAATTTAATACGGAAATCAATTATCAAAATATTCCCGAGAAGTTTTAGAATTTCGAACTCAAGCAAGAGGTATTTGAAAAGGAACACATCATCTCGGGGATTTTTAAAACAGAAATTCTTTTGGACCTCGAGTCCCAATTTACAAAACCTTTTCGTAAACATTAGGGCCTTAGCCCGATTCTCGTTTCAAAGCACACTAGATAATATCATTATGAGTCCGAGACCCATATTTAAAATGTTACCCAAACAATCACTGCTACACGATCATTGTTCGTACACATCATGTACCGAACTCCGGAGGCCTCGACGGACCTTACCCAGACCACACACACTGTTCGTACACATCATGTACCGAACTCCGGAGGCCTCAACGGACCCTACCCGGCCACAAGCATCGTTCGTACACATCATGTACCGAACTCCAGAGGTCTCGTCAGACCCTACCTGGATCACACACCTTGTTCGTACACATCATGTACCGAACTCCAGAGGTCTCGTCAGACCCTACCTGGATCACACACCTTGTTCGTACACATCATGTACCGAACTCCAGAGGCCTCGTCAGACCCTACCTGGAACACACACACACACAACGACACGACACAACTCATAATCATCAAATGTCAAGCCATTCCACATTACACCGAAATGTACAATCAAGTATATAAACCCAAACAACACAAATATCATGATCATCACAACAACTCGACAATGACCAACCACGCCCGGCACAAACTTAGATGATTTGCACATCCAACACAATTCCACGATGTTAATTAAGTGAAGGTATTATCGTTACCGTCAATCGTTCATAATAATCAATTCATACGAAGTGTATTCGCTAAGATAAATCAATTCATCATACCCATCACACAACGTCCCTATTCACAAGACACAATTCGTATAGTAAAATACTTGCCTCGATAGTCGGCACCCGAATATTCCGACGAATACGGCACAACCCGGAAAACCCCGAACACCTACAATCCTCCGTTAAATCCAACGGAAACACGGTTACTATGAGATTAACAATTGAAAACAAAGGAAAACACGGTCAAGAATTGAAGGGAACCCTTTGAGACATTTAATCGGATACTAAATGTTCAAGGTTCCTAAGAAAACCAAAAATCCCGATTGGGTTCCAACGAACTCGAAATACGGATATACAATCCGTAGAACATGTCCAAAACAACGTTTATACAACAATTAATTGATCAAAAATGGATTGGAATCGAAATCAAAAGGAAAGCCCCTAAAATCTTCAAAAACAAGGGTTCAAGCCAAAATACCTCGATTTGGACGAAGAACACGGATTAGATGATGATATAATCAACACAAGCCTTCCACAAATGATGTTCCATGATGTTCCCGATCAAAAACCCTCAAATTCCGTCGAAGGGTCGCGAAAAACGAAGGAAAAATGGAAAATGGCCGAAAGATCCACGTCCAGGCCTTTAAATAGCCGACCCTGGCCGATCACTTACGGCCGTAACCGTCCGGCCTTACGGACGTAACTCGGCACTTACGGACGTACCCGGCAGGTCCTTATGGCCGTAACCGGCATTCGTCCGGAAGTTGCCTGGCACCTTACGGCCGTAACTCTCGGCCCTTACGGCCGTAACAAGCATTCGTCCGGAAGTTACCTCGCACCTTACGGCCGTAACTCTCGGCCCTTACGGCCGTAACCAGCATTCATCAGGCCATGCCTGCCGATCACTTACGTCCGTAACCGGCACCTTACGGCCGTAACTCGGCCAAAGCAAGACTGGCCGTCTCGGCCGTGGCCACTTCCGACGGCCCCGACGACCCCGAAACCCGAACCTGAATATGAATCGAAGATACGGTTACGAAGCACTCGCAAAGACGAATCCAAGCGCTAAGAGAACACACGATTCCGACCACCCGAAGGCTCAAAATTCGACAACGGAAGTAATTACCCCAAACTTTGGGAAATTACCAAAATGGCCCAAAACGTCCGAAAATCACGATACGTGATCGAATAACCAAACCGAAGTTCACAACACGTCTAACAGACTTAAACGGACTTACGGGAAACTCGAAATAGCAGTTTCCAACGAGATTCGCAAGAATCGAACTCAAGTGCGGAAAAGTGTCTAAAAAGCTCGGAACTCAGCAAAACGATACCGAAACGAACTCGGATGACAAAAAGTGCAGAATTAATCATTCTCGAAATGACGAAACGGTCATGAGAGAGCCGTCAAAACGGACTTTCTCCCCAAAAAGAAATTACCGGAAATCAAAATTACGGGTATTACATTCTACCCTCCTTAAAAGAAGTTTCGTCCCCAAACTTAAAACAAGTAGGGAGAAGCAATATCCACTGTCAGGAAGACTCGACGAGATACACAAAAACCGAAAACTCGCGCCCAACAGCGAAACGCTGCAAGAAACGTCAAAAGACATACGGCGTGAAAACACGCTCCACGACGACCAACACAATGCCACCGACTAAGATTCAAAACAATAACGAGCAATTAACGTCACATCACATGCACACATTTAATCAAAGAAACGCACGTGACAACAAGCCGCACCCGACTAAAACGGCTATGCGAAAGAAACAAATAGAATAACACGATAGAAGTCACTCCGATACTCATCAACAATAAAATGTCCGACGTCAGAACACAAATAATTTCAAGATAACAGAAAATGAAAATACCGGATATTACATTCTATCACACAAAAAATAAGTTTCGCCCCGAAACTTAAACTAAGGTTATCACAGTGATACTAAACAAAATATAACGACACATAATAAAATACCATGCTCATGACCTCGTGGTCCACTGACACGCCTCCGTAGGTTCAACAACTAAACGGGAACTTACACAAAACAAAATATCATTCAACAAGTTCCAAATGTAAAAGCGTCACAGAAACATCTCTACACGCGAAACAATCCGTGTAGCGGGTACCAAAAACACCATCACTAGACATCACTGGGCCCTCCGGAAGTAGGAATAGAAATCCGGACCCTAATCATCTCGGCAACAATCTCGCGATCGAACTCGATGCCCCTCGTGTCCACAATTATAACAAGTCACCGCGGTCTCTTACAATGCGCGCGTTCATGGCCTAGAACGTTACAATTGAAACACCTAGGAGCATTACTGTAACTCAAAGACACCGACTTGGGTCTTTTGGGTTCTCTAACCCGAGAAGGTCCCATACTACCGATACGAGGGTTGAGGTGTGGGAATCCCAATTCCCTTACTTCCCGATCGTCATCGGAAATCTTACCTTTTCGCCACCGACACGGACTCGGTAGACATTATAGCCATCTCAAACGCCAAGGCTCGATCCCGATAGTCCTTCAAGGTTGTACACATAAAAGGAGCCATACACCGCCGAATCCGAGGTTTCATACGCATATCGAAATAACGAACCTTATCTCGCCTCACTTTTCACCGATCCCGAACATAACACGCTTGTCGATTATAATCGACTATCGCCGATATCGACACATCTCGGGCGTAGCGAGAAAAACTCGACAATCCTACGCTCTTTAACAGGCGGCGGACAATACTCGGCCTCCATGGCGCTTTGAATTCAGTCAAGTAGCGGACGATCACTAGGCGCTACGGCCTCCCACCATCTGCAGATTCCTGTCGAGTAGGTATTGAGCAATAGGCACTCTTCTCTCATCGGGGCAAGCTACAAGATCAAATGTTCTGTCAATGGAAGAGCTAATTCTCCCACCTAACGAGGCCGAAGAACCTACAAAACGGGCGGGTGCATTCTCATCACATCTCGTAACCACTTACCACTCCGTTATCTTCATCCGAATCCCGTCTCGGTGTGCGGTCCGATTCATAAGCGCCAACCGGTCGATCACTGACGAAGGATGGTGGCGGCGCCAATATCAACATTACCTCGGATGATTGCTGCCGATCACGACCACGACTATGACCACGTCCTCGGCCACGGCCTCTCGGCATCTGGGACGGACGACCAATAAGAATAACACATCCAAACAAATATCACAACGTCAAGATAAGACAATAATTAGCAAAGACGTTAAAACATCAACTCCAAGTCATCACACAAGTGCACGAACTAACACCGTAATTTTAGAACTTCATTAAAAATAATCCACACAATACATCAACAGAGATGTTCGGATTTTACCAAATCAAACACACCAAACCACACACGTATCGCAGGATCAAACACTAACAACAAAAATAAAATGTTTCAGGTATTATTCAAATGATAAAATTTTAAAATTCTCAAGTTTGAAAAAAATTGGTGAAATGAAATTTTTGAAAACACTTATAATACCTCGGTCGTTTAATTAAAACCATGTATCTCATTATCAAAACTGTTTTGATTGAAGCTATTTGCAAAACAACACATTGAGGCTTCAATCTTTTCGCTAGACGATATCGTCAAAATGACCTTATCAATATATCATTATCTTAACTAGCGTTATACGGGGTAACAACATGTTACCACGCCATCCATCACTGATATATCAACAGAGATTAAATAACCATGGGGCACGGGTACAACTGTAATAACAAATTTCTACCGGTCAAAAGTTTACGGCCGTAACAACATGCGATTACGGTCGTAATAACTCTGAGCTTACGGCCGTAATGGAAAACATCTTACGGCCGTAACATCTAGCCGCAGGACTGCAGAATTGTCATGATAGCCCCCAACACACAAACACATAACATTTAAATTAGAAAATTAGGTCGTTTTGCAAAACAAGATTTTTCCAAAAATTTTGATTTCCACAAAATGCTCAAATCAGTAGTCTTTAAGGAAAAACGTTTTCAAAGCTACCCGTAGCGGGTATAATTACAACAATCCAAAATAGTCGATATTAAAACCACATGCCCAAATGGCAAACAGGGTCGCCAATTCAATCACATACATCTCATGGCATCAAGTTTAAACACACAGCAAAATCATTCATCGGAGTTTCTCACAAACTCTACCGTAAAACCCATCAAGGTTCACAACTTTCACACCATACCAACCACGTGGTGGTTCAAGGGCCAAACATCAATACATCCAGTTCTATACACGTACAGCGTATCCAAGTATCGAATACAACTTCATTACACAACACCGTGTAAATAAAATTATGCACCACAAATATCACACATAAATGAAATCATGAACACAGATATTATGCATAAAAGAGGAGACTTACGTCCACAGGCCGCACGGAGACGACGGTCGCCCACGATACTAATCTCATCCGCCAACATATCCAACGTGTTGTGACTACGCACAACTCAACTTGTCACCTGACAACTCGAACGACAAGACAACACATTACTCGACAAATCACGACTCGACTCGACCCGACAGCCTAGGTTTCCGCAACCTAAGCTCCGATACCATAAATGTAACACCCCCAAAACCGTATGGGAATATTACACGCCGTAGACCCTTTCCACAAGAATCTACCAGGCTAAACATCCATAAACAACTAAATGCTTGCCCGGCTAGGGTCAAACAATATAATAATACAGACCGTTAAGGTCACTTACACATAAACACACGGACCGATGAGGTCACACAACTCTATCAACAGAACTGACTGACAACATTACCCACACAGGGGTCGAAACACAATCCAGCGGAAGACTGAATCAACTCTAACAATATAACCAAACTCTACCAACTCTCGACCCTTGATTAGTATCGCAGCTCGTCATCCCCTTGTGCCAATCCTGTGACTGCTCCCATGAACCTGCATGTACCTGGACGCAGAACAGACATCCACCCCCCGATTACTCAGGGGTTAGTAAAACTCCACTGTTTTACTAGTGCAAGTATAAAACGATACGAAATGCAACAAGTAAATAGCAACCACGAATTTAATACGGAAATCAATTATCAAAATGTTCCCGAGAAGTTTTAGAATTTCGAACTCAAGCAAGAGGTATTTGAAAAGGAACACATCATCTCGGGGATTTTTAAAACAGAAATTCTTTTGGACCTCGAGTCCCAATTTACAAAACCTTTTCGTAAACATTAGGGCCTTAGCCCGATTCTCGTTTCAAAGCACACTAGATAATATCATTATGAGTCCGAGACCCATATTTAAAATGTTACCCAAACAATTCGTACACATCATGTACCGAACTCCGGAGGCCTCGACGGACCTTACCCAGACCACACACACTGTTCGTACACATCATGTACCGAACTCCGGAGGCCTCAACGGACCCTACCCGGCCACAAGCATCGTTCGTACACATCATGTACCGAACTCCAGAGGTCTCATCAGACCCTACCAGGATCACACACCTTGTTCGTACACATCATGTACCGAACTCCAGAGGTCTCGTCAGACCCTACCTGGATCACACACCTTGTTCGTACACATCATGTACCGAACTCCAGAGGCCTCGTCAGACCCTACCTGGAACACACACACACACACAACGACACGACACAACTCATAATCATCAAATGTCAAGCCATTCCACATTACACCGAAATGTACAATCAAGTATGTAAACCCAAACAACACAAATATCATGATCATCACAACAACTCGACAATGACCAACCACGCCCGGCACAAACTTAGATGATTTGCACATCCAACACAATTCCACGATGTTAATTAAGTGAAGGTATTATCATTACCGTCAATCGTTCATAATAATCAATTCATACGAAGTATATTCGCTAATATAAATCAATTCATCATACCCATCACACAGCGTCCCTATTCACAAGACACAATTCGTATAGTAAAATACTTGCCTCGATAGTCGGCACCCGAATATTCCGACGAATACGGCACAACCCGGAAAACCCCGAACACCTACAATCCTCCGTGAAATCCAATGGAAACACGGTTACTATGAGATTAACAATTGAAAACAAAGGAAAACACGGTCAAGAATTGAAGGGAACCCTTTGAGACATTTAATCGGATACTAAATGTTCAAGGTTCCTAAGAAAACCAAAAATCCCGATTGGGTTCCAACGAACTCGAAATACGGATATACAATCCGTAGAACATGTCCAAAACAACTTTTATACAACAATTAATTGATCAAAAACGGATTTGTATCTAAATCAAAAGCAAAACCCTAAAATCTTCAAAAACAAGGGTTCAAGCCAAAATACCTCGATTCGACGAAGAACACGGATTAGATGATGATATAATCAACACAAGCCTTCCACAAATGATGTTCCATGATGTTCCCGATCAAAAACCCTCAAATTCCGCCGAAGGGTCGCGAAAAACGAAGGAAAATGGAAAATGGCCGAAAGATCCACGCCCGTGCCTTTAAATAGCCGACTGCCGATCACTTACGGCCAGAATCGCCGCCTTACGGCCGTAACTCGGCACTTACGGCCGCATTCGGCAGTCCTTACGGCAGAATCGCATTCGTTCGAAGTTGCCCGGCACCTTACGGCCAGTAACTCTCGGCCCTTACGGCCGTAACCAAGATTCGTCCTAAGTTGCACGCACCTTACGGCCAGAATTTCGCCCTTACGGCCGTAACCGGATTCGCCGTGCCATGCTCGCCGATCACTTACGTCCGTAACCGGCACCTTACGGCCGTAACTCGGCCAGGCCAGTACCTGCTGCGGTCGTATCGGCCGTGGCCACTTCCGACGGCCCCGACGACCACGAAACCCGAACCTGAATATGAATCGAAGATACGGTTACGAAGCACTCGCAAAGACGAATCCAAGCGCTAAGAGAACACATGATTCCGACCACCCGAAGGCTCAAAATTCGACAACGGAAGTAATTACCCCAAACTTTGGGAAATTACAAAAATGGCCCAAAACGTCCGAAAATCACGATACGTGATCGAATAACCAAACCGAAGTTCACAACACGTCTAACAGAGTTAAACGGACTTACGGGAAACTCGAAATAGCAGTTTCCAACGAGATTCGCAAGAATCGAACTCAAGTGCGAAAAGCGCCTAAAAGCTCTAACTCAAGAAACGATACCGAAACGAACTCGGATGACAAAAAGTGCAGAATTAATCATTCTCGAAATGACGAAACGGTCATGAGCGAGTCGTCAAAACGGACTTTCTCCCCAAAAAGAAATTACCGGAAATCGAAATTACGGGTATTACAGATTTTATGTCCGTCGAGGACACGTGACTTGGGTTTTGGCCCTGTAAATTGTTGTTGGTTTCATTTGTGAAAACAAAACCTTTAGGATGTGACCCCTGTTGATTTTGGAAAGAGAAGGACTCGGTAATCCTAAATTGTTTTCTATTAAAACTTTCGATGGCATTTTAAACTGTTTTATAAATTGTTTCCCCTGATTGGTGATCTTTCGGTTTTGGAATTTTTTTCCCAAACTCTTGCCTTGGGAAGTACTTTTCGTTACGCTTGGCTTTTTGAGGATTCCTGGTTATTGTTATTCATGGAATGTGAATTGTATGACTCGTATTTTGCATTTTGTACATGCACTAGCAAAACAGTGGAGTTTTGCTAACCCCTGAGTATTCGGGTGGTGGATGTCTGTATTGCATTCTGGTTTCAGGGAGCGTGGCACAGGGTCGGCATGAAGGATGATGAAAGATGATCGATACTAATCACATGTGGAACCGGACGTTGAGAATTGGTTCAGTTGTACTTTATTTTTTGCTGCACTAATTTTTCCCCGTTGTACGGGAGTTATTATATTTTGACCCCTGTGTGGGCATGTATTGAGTTGTGTGTATTTATTGAAAGACCAAATCGGTCTACTGAGTCATTTTTAGCCTTAAAGGCATTGTTGAGATGTTCGACGTTGTCTACAGCCTGGTAGATCCTTGAGGAAAGGGTCTACGGCGTGTAATATCCCTGAGTGGATTGGGGGTGTTACAACAGGCCATCGATCAAGGTGTATCTCAAGGCCCTAACTGATAGCTTATGTGCCTCCGAGGCATTATCAGGGAGCCATCCGTTTTCAAGGTGTGCCTTGATTGGATCTATCCAACAGCTTCCTATGTCGATAGGAGCCACGAGCTTGGAATCAATGGTAGGGGCCTTCAAGACCTGGAAGTAAACACTTCCTGAATAGTTCTCAATCTCAGAGGAAGCGAACTTAGATAAGGTGTCGACCTTCACATTCTCCTCTCGAGGGATGTGTTCCACATAGCATTCATCGAACTGAGTCATAACAGCCTTCACAACTCGTCGATATTTAGCCATAGTTTCGTCCTTGGTTTCAAACTCACCATTAACTTGTGAGACAACCAACCTTGAATCTCCGCATACCCTCAGGTTCCTGACACTTAGGATTCTAGCCAAGCTTAGACCAGCTATCAAGGCTTCATATTCAGCTTCGTTGTTAGCTGTTGGGAAGTCCAGCTTCAAAGCGTACTCAACGCTGAACCCATCGGAGCTTTGCAAGACCAGGCCTGCACCACTTGAATTTGTTTTTGATGCTCCATCAAAATAGAGCACCCAATACTCCTTTCGATCACGCTCTTCTTCCTTATCTTCATGACCCTCCTGGGGTACTATCTCTTGCCCCCCGACTTCTTGGTTGGCAATGGTACATTCAACCACAAAGTCAGCCAATGCCTGAGCCTTAATGGTTGTTCGAAGCTTATACTTGATATCAAACTCTCCTAGCTCAATTGCCCATTTGATCAGCCTTCATGAGGCCTTTGGGCTGTGTAGAATATTCCTCAATGGTTGATCAGTCAAGACTTCAATTTTATGTGCCTGAAAATAAGGGCGTATCTTCCTTGAAGCTGTGACTAACACCAAGGCAAACTTCTCAATGACAGAGTAATTCAACTCTGCTCTATGCAATATCTTACTCACATAGTAGATGGGTTTCTGAACCTTACGTTCCTCCTTGATTAGAACACCACTCAGGGCATGTTCTGATGCTGCCAAGTAGAGATAAAGAGTCTCTCCTGGACTTGGTTTGGCCAACAACAGGACTTCACACATGTACTTCTTGAGTTTTTCAAAGGCCTCTTGGCTTTCTACTGTCCACTCGAAGTCCTTGACCTTTTTCAAGGCCTTGAAGAATGATAAGCATTTGTCGCCAGACTTTGTGATAAAGCGCCCTAGGGCTGCAATCCTTCCGGTCAATCTCTGGACATCCTTAATGGAATGAGGTGGTTCCATGTCGAGGATAGCTTTGATCTTGTCGGGGTTAGCTTCAATGCCTCTTTTCGAGACCATGAGACCCAAGGACTTTCCCAACCCTACACCAAAGGCACACTTTGCGGGGTTTAACATCATCTTATGGTGCCTTAGCACTTCAAACGCCTCCCTGAGGTGTATAACATGGTCGCTTTAAACAAGATTTTGACTAGCATGTCATCAACATAGACCTCCATAGTTTTCCTAATGAGATGGGCAAATATCTTGTTTACCAGTTGTTGGTAAGTAGCTCCTGCATTCTTGAGACCAAAAGCCATAACAAGGTAACAATAAACACCAAAGTTGGTTATGAATGATACCTTGGATATGTCATCCTTATGCATCTTCATTTTGATTATAGCCACTGAAGCCATCCATGAAGCTCAGCATCTCATGTCCAGCAGTAGCGTCGATCAAGGTGTCAATCCTTGTCAAAAGAAAGCAATCCTTGGGGCACGCATCGTTCAGATCCGTGAAATCAATACACATTCTCCACTTGCCATTGGCCTTTTTAACCATGACCAGGTTTGCTAACCACTCAGGGAAATGAATCTCCTCTATAACCCAGCCTCAAAGAGCTTGTCAACCTCCTGTTTAATGGCTTCCTGTCTTTCAGGGGCGAAATTTCTATTCTTTTGCTTTATTGTCTTCCGCTTGGGATCGACATTCAGCTTATGTGTTATAAGTTGGGGATCAATCCCTGGCATGTCAGCTGCCATCCATGCAAACACGTCACCCGTTTTTAATCAACCCATATTTGATTAATACTAAAATGTACTCCACATTCTAAGTGCAACAATGTTTGCCAGTGAAAGAGGTGGGCGTTAGATAGATGGCAAAGAAAACATTGTTCAATTCTAGAATAGACAAAATCTGAGAAGCGTTATTATAGATTCCGGGTCGAATGCTCACGGATAGAATGAAGTGCTGTTGTGTTAATATCTGGTGCCATATTGTTGCTTTAAACCTAAGCTTTACGGAACGCACAAGCAAGGTGATGCTGCTTGAGTAGACAGATGCAGCGGGGATCAAAGCAAGCAGTAGTAAAAATTTCCTGAAGTTAATGTTTTTTTTTGTTGTTGCTCAAGCTAAGTCTTTATAATGGTTTATATAAGTGGTAATAGAATTTTGTTAAAGACTTCGATAAATAGTCTAATAGGACATGCAACCCCAAAATCTTAAAAGGTCTAATTCGAAGATGATCTATACCCTTTAATGTAACTCTCTCCCACCATCAATAGAGCCAATAAAATATACTGACTTTCAAGCAAAGAAACAAACTACATTTGTAAGTGGACAAATATATGAATTGAGATGATCTTTCATTTAGTCACCTCACTTTCACAACAAAATCAAATGATGAATGAGGTAGAGATAACCTTCTCATTCAGAACCCTCTACCATGTTCAACACAAGATTGAGTTGGTTCCAGAAGATTTGGTCTCTACCAAAAATCTAGTGAGCAAAAAGTATGCCAACTTGGGCTAATCCCAGAAGAACGGAACGAGAAAGGCCACACTGTGTGGCGGATGATTAAAATTGCAGGGATCGTCATGTTCTGTCGGTGGTAGTTTTGCAGTTTTAAAGAGAATAGAAATAGGCTAGGAATATTTGAATGAAGAGAGAGGGCGATGATGAAGAAGAAGAGTATCATTTCTGTGGTGCACGCTGCACCTGCACACTGAGAAGTGTTATGGACTTCTAGGTTCTTCCTATTCGCCAGCTTTTAGTATAGGCTACAAGCAAATGTAGGATAGTACGACAGAAATGATATTCATATGAATATGCCTATTTCTAATAATTGACTGCAATTAGTTATCCCCGATTTCATTCCTGACACCTATACTAGCCACAAACAGAGAAACCCTAATGTCACATGATTAGACCTGGCAAAAGTGGCCCAGGCCCACGGGCCGGCCCATCCCACCCATGAATAAATGGGCTTTGGGCTTTACTTTTTTAGTCCATAGAAACTTGGGCCTTTTTGGCCCGCCCAGATTTTGGCCCAGCCCAGGAAGGCCCAGCCCACGGGCGCCCAGAGGCCCATGAAAAATTTAATAACTAATCAATATTAATTAATTAGGCTAAGGCTAATGGGTATAACCTTACACCGTAACTTATTTCAATTTAAAGTTGATTTTGTTTAGATTTTTGTATTGATATTTTGCTATCGAATACAGATAATGGACCAAGTGATGAGCTACTTTCCGTACCGCTGGTTGTAGTGCAAGAATCTAACAGTTTTAATAGTATTGAAATGGTTGTTTGAACATTTTAAAATAGTTGAAAATATATTTCTATCATATTATTGATATTTTTAATATATTTTGGTTAATTAAGTTGGAAGCAAGAAAAAATCTGTAGCCCATGGGCTGGGCTAGGCCCGCCCAGCATGGGCCACGAGCCTCAATATTTAGGCCCAAAAAATTCTGGGCCTTTTTGGCCCAGCCTAAAATTTGACCCACCCGTTGGCATTGAAATTGCTTTGGCCTCACCATTTGCTGTATACACATGATCATCTTTTCATAAATTTCTGGTTTAATGCAGATAGATGTTTCATAATGAGAAAAAGCCAACGGAAAAATTATCTACTTCTTTGCTGTGGTAGTAGAAGCAGCTGGTGACTTGCAGGGCCGGCCCTGGGGGTAGGCGTGGGGTGCGCCGGCCCAGGGCCCATAGTGTAAAGGGGCCCAATTTTTTTTTAATACTAGTTATAGGCAACGGGCAGCCCAAGCGAAAGAAAGAAAAAGTAAAGAAAAAGTCTGAGCCGCAACCTAATAAGTAATAACCCTAACTCTAAGCAGCCTCTTCTTCTTCTTACTGCTGCGACGCTGCGCGAGCTGGGATTCTGGGAAGACGAAGTGCGTGCGACTGTCCGAGCGATTTGTTCTGCGAGTCCGACTGCCAAGCCCGACCCGAGGTGCCCCAACTCCAATTCTCCTCTCCAAGCCTCCATCTGTTCTGCCCTCCGCCATCCGCCGCCGCGCCGTCGCGAGACCGAGGTGTTTTTGTTCTGATTTTTAATTCCTAGCTTGTTTTGTTTGGTTTGCTAATTGCTACCTGTTGTTTTGATTTTTAATTCCTATCTCGTATTGTTTGGTTTGTTGCTAATTGTTATTTGCTAATTTGCTAGTGTTAGTGTTGTACTTTGATCAAGATGTATCCTAAAAAATACAAATCTGGTGCTGAAAAACGAAAAAAAAAAAAAAAAGAAAACTAGATATAGAGCTTACAAAATCACAATACGGAGCTCTTGATAAATTTGTTTTCAAAAATATAGATATGCCAAATGCTAATGATATGTCAAATATCAATGATGTGGAAAATGCTAATGATATGTCAAATGATCAATTAAGTGATGTGCAAAATGATAATGATGTGTCAAATGCTAAAGAACAAGAAGAAATTATTCGGTTTGATATTTATGACCCAAGAAATTGGGAGAATCTTGATAACACATCGAGGGATATTCTAGTTGAAAAGGGCCCTACTAGAGATAGTAGAGAAATAGATCCTAAATTTAAATATCCCTTAGACAAATATAAGAGGCATTTTGCATATTCTTATTATTTCCGAAAATTAAGTAATGATGAGATACATGATCGGAAATGGTTAGTTTATTGCAAATATATTGATAAGATATATTGTTTTTGTTGTAAGTTGTTTAAGTCTTCTAGTAGTAGTAACTTGAGTTTGCTAGCAACTGAGGGTTTAGGTGATTGGAAGCATATTAGTCAAAGACTCCAAAATCATGAAAATTGTGTTGAGCATATGACTAATATGAATACTTGGAATGATTTGCGAAAAAGATTGGACAAAAATTTGACAATTGATAAGCACGTGCAGGAAGAAATTATGAAAGAGAAAGAACGTTGGAGACAAGTTTTACATAGAATATTTGCAACTGTAAAATGTCTTGCTAAGAAAAGTCTTCCTTTTCGAGGATCCAACGAAAAATTATATCAAGATAATAATGGGAATTTTCTTGGATTGATTGAAATGATTGTGGAATTCGATTTGATAATGCAAGATCATGTGAGACGCATTTAGGATCGTGAAATTCATTACCACTATCTTGGACATAAAATTCAGAATGAATTTATTTCTCTTTTGGCTCAAAGTGTTAGATGTTCAATCATTAAGATCATTAAAGAGGCAAAATACTTTTCGATAATTCTTGATTGTACCCCAGATGTGAGCCATCAAGAACAAATGACACTTATAATTCGTTGTGTGAATATGTCAAATACTAAAATAAAAATTGAGGAGTTTTTTTTAGAATTTTTAAGAGTTGATGATACATCAGGATTAGGACTTTTGAATGAATTATTAGATGTTTTAAAGGCTCTTGATCTTGATGTTGGTGATGTGAGGGGGCAAGGTTATGACAATGGTTCGAATATGAAAGGAAAACATCAAGGTGTTCAAAAGAGATTTCTTGAGATTAATCCTAGAGCATTGTACATGCCATGTGCTTGTCATAGTCTTAATCTTACTCTTGGCGATATGGCACATTCTTGTGTTAAGGCTATTTCCTTCTTTGGAGTTATTCAACGCTTATATTCATTATTTTCGGGATCTACAAAAAGATGGAAGATTTTGCTTGATAACGTTCCTGGTTTAACTATGAAATATTTGTCTAATACTCGTTGGGAAAGTCGAATCAAGAGTGTTAAAGCCATTAGATTTCAATGTCCCCAAATAAGATTGGCCTTGATGGAATTATATGAATCTTCTGATAATGACCCGAAGACAAACAGTGAAGCAGAGAGTTTGATTAATGCACTAGAAAATTTTGAATTTTTGCTTGGCATGGTTATTTGGTATGATATTTTATTTGCTATTAATATGGTTAGCAAAACGTTGCAATCTAAATCTATGTGCATAGACATAACCATAAATCAATTGGAACATGTGTCTTCATATTTTGAAAAATATCGAGAAGAAGGTTTTATACAAAGTATGAATATTGCAAAAAGTGTTGCACTTGAGATGGATGTTGAGCCTATCTTCCAAACAAAACGTCGTGTGATTAGAAAAAAACAGTTTGGAGAGAACAATGAGGAACATGAAAGCCCGTCACCTGAAGAATCATTTAAAGCCAACTATTTTCTTGTTGTTGTTGACATGGCAATTAGTTCTTTGAGAAACAGGTTTGAGGAACTGAAGACATTTGAAAATATCTTTGGATTTTTATATGATTCAAAAAAGCTAAAGTCATTGGATGATAATGAGCTAAAAGAATGTTGTGTTAAGTTTCATTCAGTTTTTTCTCATGGCAACTTATCAGATGTTGATGTAGATGATCTATTCTCTGAATTAAAAGTGTTACAGTTCACTTTGCTAACTGAAACAATATCTGCCATCGATATTCTTGAATTTGTCAAACTTGCAGATTGTTATCCGAATGTAGCAATTGCTTATAGAGTTTTACTGACGGTGCCAGTGACTGTAGCATCAGCGGAAAGAAGTTTTTCAAAACTGAAGTTGATTAAAACCTACTTGAGGTCATCAATGTCACAAGAGAGACTGACTGGTTTGGCAATTTTATCAATTGAGAAGGATATGTTGGAGAAAATTGATACTGATGTGATTATATGTGATTTTGCATCTCAAAATGCTCGAAGAAACCGCTTTTTAGGATGTTAGGAATCTTTGTTATATTTCCACTTGGGTTTGATTTTATGTGCCCTAACTTTTTGTACACTTTGTTATTTCTTTCAATGAATTGGGGTGGAGTACTCTTTCCTTAATGGTGTTTTCCCAAATTGGGTTTCGCGCCATAAGGTTTTAATGAGGCTCATTGCACATTCCCATTTTGCTTCAAAAATTTTTTGACGTTTATTAATGTTAGATAATGGGGCCTATTTATCATAGTTCGCCTAGGGCCAACAAAATATCAGGACCGGCCCTGGTGACTTGGAATGTTTTTCAGCCTCGCTAGGATCCAACCATTTGAGAGGGTGGTTGTTGAAGAACGGCACCGTGATAAGAGTAGTCAGAACAACTCCACCAGCTGCTTATAAGTAACATCATCTGAAAGGTGCCCAAAACATAGCCTGTAAGAAATGCCACTACTGCAAAAGCTACCAGAATTGTCTGCTCTGCGAGTTTTTGCCCTTGCCAATCCATCTAAAAGGAAAAACAGCACAACAGTATTAATAGATAGGGGAAGATAATCATGCATAAATAAATATCACTCCTCCATTTTGATGGTCAAGTCACCTCATATAATCGTCCGTATTGATGGGCCTCAACCTGCCTCGGTGGCAGATTGCTACGCGACGCAGTGCTCAGTCCCTGCACCGCAAATGGTAGCTTTATCCTCCAATGTGGTGGATAGTTCAAAAGCACTGCAAGACTGTTCCTCCCATCTAATGAATCGTTGAGTCACCATGATTTAATTCCTCCACCAATCCCTGTCGGGCCAGGAGGTGGGGGCCTTGGGGGGAGAAATTTCGCCTTTTGCTACATGCTACAAGTCACCTCATATAATAAGTTCAGATCTACATTTTAGGCATAAAAAGGCGTAAACCAAACTTTATCTTGTAATATATTTCATCTGCCTATAAAGATTTTTGTAAATTAAACTGATGATGACTCCAAAACACATATATACAAATATCAACCGAATGAGAGAGCCCAATAGTTCACAGTCACTAATTCCCCCCTCCCAAGAAAAAAAAAAGAAAATTGTAATAAGATACATATACTATTTTGCTTTAATTTAATAGCACATTATAGATTGTGGGAATCAATTTTTTAATACCAAAACATAAAATTGATAAGTTCTATATCCTCATTCATAAAACTATAAGTTTTTGGTACCATTTTGATTGAAAAGACTAAAATGTCCTCTCTTTTTGTTGTATTGTTGACTTCTCTCTTTTTTTTTTATTTATTTAATTTAAACTACTTTTCTTCTCTTCTTTCTTTTTTACTTTCCTCCTCCGATCGATATTAATGTCCAAGAACCAAAATTTAACTACAAACATATACATCAAAACAACACAACCATTTTATTTTTTACGAAGGGTCTCTCAAAAAATCTTATAGAAATCACAAGATTGTTCGAAAATAAAAGTTGACGTTGAAATAGGACTTCATTTGTCGTGCTTCTGAGTTCATAAAGAAGGTATGTATCATTATTTGAACGATGAAAAAAATTCCAGACTGTTTACGACATTTATCGCCGCACACCTGGGAAGCCACCGCGGTGCAACGATCGTGTGCAACGATCGCGGCGCAACGACCTTAACATCGCGCGCAACACTAACGCGGTACACGATCGCTTAACACGATCGTATAAAATCGTGTGCAGCGATCGTGTTCATGGACGTAAACTTGCACACGATCACCGCACACCTGAGTATACGATCGCGGTGCACGGCCGTGTCCAAGGCACCGTAATATTGTTTGCTCATTTTTCGAATAGTTATTCATCTTTTTGTAATCGATGTCGTAGGCGTATTTTGATACATCACGGTGGTCATTGGGAGCGATCGACATATGTAGACGGGACTCCTTTTTGTCTATATCGACACGAGCAAAGTTAGTCGTGCAAACCTCGTGGGGTTATCAGAGAGGGTTTGGGTGGTCCAAATGAGTCCGATTACAAATTATGGTACTTGACACACATGGCCAAAGGAAACAAAGTAAAAGTCCTATTAAGGGGCGATACCGAGATACTTCGATTACTAGTAGAATACAAGGAGGATCCTGAGGTCTATGTTGAGAACAGCAGCTCCTCCACTCCCGAGGTTAATATGGGATGTAGCAGCTCGAGAGTAGAGCCCGGCAACATAAATTATGACATGCCTTCCAAAGAGTATCAATACGAGGAAGATGAGGAAGACGAGGAAGATGAGGAAGATGAAGAGGTGCATACATCCGAAGATGAAGATTGTTGTAAAGACTTGCTTGAGTCACTATCTGCGGAATTTCTTGCTTGGGTTCGCCAACCGGCCCAAATGGATAGGATTATGAGTCGTCGGAACTTCTCATCCGACCATCAATTTGCGAGCGAGCATGAGCATCTACAATCAATGCATAACTGGATCATTCCATTTCCGGACCCCGGTAGTGCCGGGACTTTGGGTTGGGTCGAGCAGCCTCCACCTGCACGGCCGCCTAGAGGTGGGGTCCACCTTTCGTTCGAAGACAGAGTTGAGGATAACTGTAGGAATGTATCATTTGGAAAACATGCTACAGTGTATCACTGATCGTTCCGCCGATAAACGTATAGTGTTTGTCTGTAAGAGTGGGCGAAGAAATTGTCAGTTTAGGTTGTGTGCTATTGAGGGTGCAACTATTTGGAGAATTACTAAGTTGACATTGGTGGACAGCTGTTACCCTGATTTGAACCGTGCTGCCGCACGATCGGTCACTTCTGAGGTTGCCACCCATTATTTTGCTAAAAGATTGACCGGTGAGGGGGTCACTTTGAGGCCAAAGGAGATGATTGCAGAGATGTGTAGGGAGTATGGCATTGACATGCTATACAGTTTTGCTCTCCGGACGAGGAATATAGCGATAGAGAATACATATGGCGGCTTCGATGAGTCGTATCAGAGGCTCCCATCTTATCTGTATTTGTTAAAACAGCGTAATCCAGGGACAATTTATGATTTGCAGACGACTCGTGAGGGAGTGTTTCGCCACATGTTCGTTGCACTCGGACAGAGTATTAGGGCATTTGATACGTGCCTTCGACCGGTGATTATAGTTGATGGGACCCACCTAAAGGGAAGGAATAAAGGAACTCTATTTGCGGCCGTCACATTTGACGGGAACGAGCAAGTTTTTCCTCTTGCTGTTGGTCTCGGTCCGATAGAGAACGACGAGTCATGGACTTATTTTCTGTATAACCTGCGCAGATGCTACAATCCGACTAAGATTTACCGATTGTGAGTGACCAACATAAGAGCATTCGAATGCCGTCGAGCCGCCTATCCGAATGCATTCCACGGGTTTTGCTATCACCATCTTGCAAAAATCTGACCTCCTATGGTGCGCATGCTATAGACTCTTTAGAATCACGCCTACACGCATCGAGAAGAAGTTTTTGAAAACTACTTTTCAAACTACATATCGAAAGCCTAATGGGCGCATGCGCCTTTCTCGAAATCGGGCCGAGAGGTGGGCTAGGTCGAAGTGTCGACGACGCTATAACTTCTTGACATCCAATGTCGTTGAATGCTTTAATAATCGTATGTTGTGGGCTAGACGTTTACCCGTTTGCTCGTTACTTGAGATAATTCGCCTAATTTTAGAGAATTGGTTTGATGAGAAGCGGAGAAGCTACGCCAAGAGACCATGAGTTGACAATGCACACTTTTGAAAAGCTTTCTAACTCGTGCAAGCCGCCTGACTCTTACCGTTCGAGCTACCACCCCACTTGTTTATAAAGTCGAATAAAACAAAGTTTCTTATGAGGTCGACCTTCGAACATGGACATGTTGTTGTCGTGAGTTTGATTTGGATCAGATTCCATGTCGTCATGCCGCTGCCGCTATAAGGTACATGTCTATGCTGTTGTGTGCACGATCGTTACCCACGATGGGCACGATCGTTACCCACGATGGGCACGATCGTAACTCACGATGGTCACGATCGAAACCCACGATGGGCACGATCGTAACCCACGATGGGCACGATCGTAACCCACGATGGGCACGAACGTAACCAATGATGGGCACGATCGTAACCCCACGGTCGCCATGACCGTAACCCACGATCGCCCTTATCATAACCTACGATGGGACACACGATGTGCACGATCGTAACACAATGGGCACGATCGTAACCCACGATGGGCACGATCGTAACCCACGATGGGCACGAACGTAACCAATAATGGGCACGATCGTAACCCCACGGTCGCCATGACCGTAACCCACGATCGCCCTTATCGTAACCTACGATGGGACACACGATCGTGTGCACGATCGTAACACAATGGGCACAATCGTAACCCCACGATCCCCGTGATCGTAACACACGATCGACGCGATCGTGTTTTCCCATCGTTTGCAAAACAGGGATGGTCTGGATTTATCACCTCATCAATATAAAAAATACATTATCCTATACAACATCCTTGACATAATTGCTTATTGTAACAGGCGCGCCGGCAATGGTTTGTCCGTGTATGATTTTGTTAGTCGTTATTTCAAGCAACAAGGCCTTAGAGAGACTTATAAGGAGCATATTAGTCTCATCCCACATCCTGATGAGTGGAATGTCCCACCGGAGATCTCATCCATCGCTTTGCGTACCTCCGCAGGGGGTACGACAAGCCGGCCGACCAAGGATGAGTCGCGCACGGTCCATTGTTGAAAATTTGCACGCAGTGGACGGCCTGTGTGTGCGGTAGGTGTAAAGGAACCGCCACAATAGAAAATCTTGCAAATCATTCATTCCCATAGGGGGTGTGGATTTGAATATCCCCAAGAAACTCAAGAAATCGATGAACAACCGAGGCAAAGGCGCCTGTAAGAAGAGGTGTAGCATTTGCCGTAATGATGACCATGACATAAGGGGATGTCCATACCGTGAAACTTAAATTGCTTATGTATTTTTATATTTTGTGACTTACTAGCAACAATCATGTGTTGATATTTTGATCCTCGATGGACCATGTATTGATTCAGTATTCTGATTATTAGTTGAAATGCATAATTTTGTGTTTATTTTCTTTACCTTTGAATTGAAATTTAAGTGTTCAGTAATGTAAAGCAAATAAAGGTGATTATGGAGCCAAACATTAACCATAACAAAGTAGCTCACTTCAAAGAGCAATAGTTTACAGTTCCAAAGCATATAACTTTACAAAACAAAATTTAATCACCATCACACAAAATATCTAATAATAACATAAAAACAATCAATCGGATCCCTTTTCCCCAATCTTCGTATCTTTAGTCTTGTATCACCGTCTTCATGAACTTCCTCTTCCAAAATAAATTTTTTGCATTTATTCTCAGAAATCTCCAAATCATTATCATCATCACCATCTAGTATGACCGGAGTGCTCGCAGTGTTTTTAAATAGGCCCTGTTTCATGGAACACATTAATTTGCAATGATAGTCACTACACATACAACAAAATCAAAAAACTTACTCTGAGCATTGAGTATCTTCCTCTCGGCCTAGTTCTGTATGGTGGGTTGGGAGTAGGTATCCTCCTTCTTCTTTTTGGTGGTGGTGCTTCGCTTCCTCCTAAATCGGTTTCTCGTAATCGGCCGCTCATTTCGCGTATTTGATTTTAATGAATTTTAACTGATGTTAATTGATTAGGGTTTGAAGTGAAAAAGGGGTGGAGACCGACCGACGATGGGATTTTAAAGTAAAGGGGGGGGACCTGGGATTTTATAATAAAGGGGGGGACCGACTTATAATAAAGGGGGGGGACCGACCCACGATGGGATTTTATAATAAAATAATTTGACCTTTGAAGTACACACGATCGTGTACACGATCGCCGCGATCGCGTGTTCCAATCGTGTGACACGTTGGCAACCAGGTGTCAAATTGGCGCTGTATCCACGTATGCACACGACCGTGTACACGATCGCCGCGATCGCGTGTTCCAATCGTGTGACACGTTGGCAACCAGGTGTCAAATTGGCGCTGTATCCACGTATGCACACGATCGTGTACACGGTCGTGTCCATTGAACACACGATCGTGCAAAAGAACGTCAAGAATTTTCACCAATTTGTCAAATTACTCGTCAATTTAGGTGTTGTTACTTATATATTAACAATTATTTGTTAATGATACACTTATATAAAAAGTTATTGATTGAATTACCATAATATATTGCATATCATGTGTCGTCCCAACTGCTCTATTAGTACGTACGGATAAGTTCAATCATCTGGATGAATTACCTCATATACTAATGAATTACAACGAAATGACAAATAGGAGTTCGTATAAGAAGCCATATTGTAATTAATGTTTGAACAAGCGATGTTTGAATCACAAAACATCATTCTAGATAACACAATAGTTCAAATTTGCAAAAATACCAAAAGTTCATATGCACACGATCGTGTACACGGTCGTACACGATTGAACACACAATCGTGTGCACAAGAACGTCAAGAATTTTCACCAATTTGTCAAATTACTCGTCAATTTAGGTGTTGTTACTTATATATTAACAATTATTTGTTAATGATACACTTATATAAAAAGTTATTGATTGAATTACCATAATATATTGCATATCATGTGTCGTCCAATTGTTCTATTAGTACGTACGGATAAGTTCAATCATCCGGATGAATTACCTCATATACTAATGAATTACAACGAAATGACAAATAGGAGTTCGTATAAGAAGCCATATTGTAATTAATGTTTGAACAAGCGATGTTTGAATCACAAAACATCATTCTAGATAACACAATAGTTCAAATTTGCAAAAATACCAAAAGTTCATATGCACACGATCGTGTACACGGTCGTGTCCACGATTGAACACACGATCGTGTGCACAAGAACGCCAAGAATTTTCACCAATTTGTCAAATTACTCGTCAATTTAGGTGTTGTTACTTATATATTAACAATTATTTGTTAATGATACACTTATATAAAAAGTTATTGATCAATTGAATTACCATAATATATTGCATATCATGTGTCGTCCAATTGTTCTATTAGTACGTACGGATAAGTTCAATCATCTGGATGAATTACCTCATATACTAATGAATTACAACGAAATGACAAATAGGAGTTCGTATAAGAAGCCATATTGTAATTAATGTTTGAACAAGCGATGTTTGAATCACAAAACATCATTCTAGATAACACAATAGTTCAAATTTGCAAAAATACCAAAAGTTCATATGCACACGATCGTGTACACGGTCGTGGCCACGATTGAACACACGATCGTGTGCACAAGAACGTCAAGAATTTTCACCAATTTGTCAAATTACTCGTCAATTTAGGTGTTGTTACTTATATATTAACAATTATTTGTTAATGATAGACTTATATAAAAAGTTATTGATTGAATTACCATAATATATTGCATATCATGTGTCGTCCAATTGTTCTATTAGTACGTACGGATAAGTTCAATCATCTGGATGAATTACCTCATATACTAATGAATTACAACGAAATGACAAATAGGAGTTCGTATAAGAAGCCATATTGTAATTAATGTTTGAACAAGCGATGTTTGAATCACAAAACATCATTCTAGATAACACAATAGTTCAAATTTGCAAAAATACCAAAAGTTCATATGCACACGATCGTGTACACGGTCGTGTCCACGATTGAACACACGATCGTGTGCACAAGAACGTCAAGAATTTTCACCAATTTGTCAAATTACTCGTCAATTTAGGTGTTGTTACTTATATATTAACAATTATTTGTTAATGATACACTTATATAAAAAGTTATTGATTGAATTACCATAATATATTGCATATCATGTGTCGTCCAATTGTTCTATTAGTACGTACGGATAAGTTCAATCATCTGGATGAATTACCTCATATACTAATGAATTACAACGAAATGACAAATAGGAGTTCGTATAAGAAGCCATATTGTAATTAATGTTTGAACAAGCGATGTTTGAATCACAAAACATCATTCTAGATAACACAATAGTTCAAATTTGCAAAAATACCAAAAGTTCATATGCACACGATCGTGTACACGGTCGTGTCCACGATTGAACACACGATCGTGTGCACGGCCGTTCCGACGATTGAACACACGGTCGTGTGCACACGGTCATGCCAGCCATCGTGCGCACACGACAGCATCAGACGCATGATCGTGGGTAGGTTGCACACGATCGTAACACACGATGGCCACGATCGTGTGCATCCATCGTGTGTAACACAGAGCCAACACATTCAGATTTAACAACACTGACACATTCATCCAAAAATGTCTAAATACAACATAAATATTGTACAACACAACATAAACCATTCTACATGTCTAAAGACAACATAAAGATTTTAGCAGCTAGACCATATCGATATTTCTTAATATATTTTTCATTAAGTTCCTTGATTTGGTGCCTTGCTCCTGGGTTTGCAGAGACGAGTCGATCCAAGTACATGCACGCGAAGGGGCCACAACTGTGATTGTCGTTTTGTATGAACTGTAGCTCTCGTGGCATAATTTTGAAACTCATCTCCGTGTCATACTTCGTTTAGATTGGTTGTTCATCCAATACCCGGATTGAGCTAGCACACGAGGCATCGACGCATAATCGGTCGCAGCTTGGTTGAATCGAACGACCATCTTCGTGGTGGTGTGACAAGGAATCGCATAACTCCACGGTCCATGCTATGATGTCAATCTTGATAGTCACCCTGGCTTTGGTCGAGGCAACAAATGGCAATGATCTCGTTAAAACACAATATGTAATCATATAAGATCATCACATCAAACATAGCGAATCATTTATAAATATAAATTTCAAATGGCAACAAATCGTCAATTATTTATAAATATAAATTTCAAACTTACGTTGCAATTTAACCATGGAACCGCATGTGGTGTATCAAGACTGTCATGTAGTCCTCGATGCATTTAGGAATTTTCCACTTGTAAACCGCTTCCCGTCACCTTGATGCCAAGTGGATCATCCGGATGGAGTCTTGCAAACTCGTTGGCCAAAACTAACTACAAAAAGCCAAACCACAAAATTAAAAATATCGATATCAAACCAATGATATACAAGTGAGTAGGTTATAGAACTTACGTAAAATAGGGAGCCGGCAAGTACAAAGGCCAACTCTACCGACACCAACACTACGGACTCCCCTCGAAGCCTCGCCGAGTCGCAAGCACATAACGTCTATCACCTCGGCATCAAAGTCTTCACGGCTAGACTCTATCCGGTCAAATAACGCCCGGGTGAGAGCATGCCCGCCTCCAAACACCGGACAATAGCATCACGTGGTCGCTCCCTCCTAAAATGTAGGTACAACTTCTTGAGCCTCGCTATCTCCGGGAGGCGCAACCACAAAAGGCTCTCGAAGAGCAGCGGATGGTCGACTCACTCGCGGTGGAAGACTACGCTCACCCAAATGCCGCGTCCGGCACTCTCACCATCTTCGTCCACCCTCGGCATCCCTCTCACAACTATAACGATCGAGAGTCAGACAATGGATGCTCGATCTCAAAACTCGGCCGCTCGATCGAAATGGAGGTTGCCGCCAGACCACCACCCTCATCGCGAAACATCGCACCGTAATGATGCTCGCCCCGAAACCACGAACATCGTCCCATATCAGCCAAACGGCGCCTCAAATGGCTCATACCGATGCTCGTAATCAAGGGGCCGCCGAGTCCGCTCAATGTAATGATGAATCCGAGAATGGTGACCGTGGCCGACCTCGTAATGGTGGGTAGGCGGATGCCGAGAATGGTGACTACCGACGCCGAGAATGGTGACTGGCCGACGCCGAGAATGATGACTAGCCGACGATGAGAATGGTGACCGTGGCCGCGCCGAGACCGAGTGACGTGGAGGGTCGGGAATCCTCCGCCGGCGCCGCTAATGATGCGTAATGACGAGGCCTATCATGGCTCCCACCGAGTAGTGTACGGGCTCCTAGAACGTCTATGCATAGGTCCGAAGAAATCCACGATCCGAAAGCACCGGCAAGAAACTCGAGCAATAACCGACTCGAATCGTTGCATAAGATCGCCTTCAAACGGCGATCGAAGTACTCATCCTCGCTCGTGTCACCGGTGTGGTCCGACAAGGAAGTCCGTGGACACAACACACCCTCTCTGTTGCCTCTCCCGGTCCGATGTCTCGCACCATCTACCGGTGGGGTACTGCCGCGTCGCTTCGACACTTTATGTGCCGACTCATATGTGATCAATTTTCCAGACCTTCTTCAACCTATCCATAACTTTCTTCCTGGGATCGGCGCAGCTCATCCTCCTTATTCCTCACAGCCTATTCTTACAGCTTAATGAACTTAACGTCATAAGGCGAGCCATTCTCAAAGCTCGGGTAGTAGTACTCACCTCATCCTCCTCCAGGATGCGGTAAAGAGGGAAGTACTTTGTCCGCAACAATAGTCATTAAAGCATACCATTAGATGGGCAATCACATAATGTTGAAGAGATGAGTGAAGTTAGGAGAAAATACGTTTACAAATTTATGTACCTTATCGTCGAAGAAATGAGTGAAATCACAAAACATCTTCCTCGTAGTCCACATCAAACACCGTGGACTTGGACAGCTTTATCTCGACTACCACACAATGCTCCCAATGCAGAATCATCCCATACGACCATATTTGTAAAGCCCAAACAGACCATAGAAGTGATAGTCCTTGTGCTCTTGTCCCTCCTTCATGGCAACGTTGCCTATGTAGTAAGATAAAACCCCAAAGGCATAAGAACCCCAAGGAAACATATCCCATCGCTCGAAATCCTCCACTAATGCCCATGCCCATGTCTCGACCATCATGTCGTCACGGCATAGATAAAGTAGTAGTATATAAGCAAATTGGCAACCTTGAGATAATCTCTTATGTCTCTACCAAAATCTCGAGCATTGAACCTCTTCCGCAGAACACTAACCTTAATGTTTTTGCCATGGAGTATTCTATGGAAAATACCGTCTGACGGAAGGAGATGGTCGCCCTAGGGATGGAAGGTAGAGTTTCCAAAATGGAGTCCCGTGATCAAGGCGAAATCACGGGCCGTAAACGAATGGTCCTCCCGCAAACTGGAACCACGACTCATCCGGGGGATTTGATCACCCTCCAATCGACGAGCAATCAAGTGATGTAGGCGGTATTTGAACTCCCATTCCTCCTAACTTTAATCAAGCGCCCCAGACCTCGGTCAAGCTCTCGATAGCTCGATCAGCAACAATGAATTGCGGCCCATACTCCTTAATGTCTCAATGATCTCTTTAAATACCGCCTCCCGTATGTAAAGATTCACTTGACGTGTAACAAAATGCAATGTAGGTCTCTTCCATACGCAACCACCGCAATATGGACATACAACTCATAAGAATATGATAAAATGCTTAAGAGAACGGAAAAAAAAATTACGCCTTGCACACGATCGCATGCACACGATCGATGCCCGTCGTGTGAAGACCATCGTGTGCCACACGACGGTTCACACGACGGAAACGATCGTGTGCTCGCGATCGTGCAAGGCAGAGCTTTTGCACTTCTAGACACGACGGCACACACGATCGACGACCGCCGTGTGTAGCCATCGTGCCCACGAAAGACCATCGTGTACACGATGGTCTCATCTTCTTCAAAGACGATCGTGGGAAGATGAACAACCGCCGTGGCACGATCGTGTGTGAATGAAAATACACTAACCGCGGCTCATTGTAATTGCTCTTCGAGATGGAGTGTCACTAGCGGAACTTCTGGCGTCTTCAGATTCTCTGTAGTAGTCGGAGGTCGACATTTTCTGGCCGGCGAAGGGTTTCACGACGGGAGACTTTTTTTGCAGAGAGGAGGAGAGTTTTTTGGCAGAGGAAAATATTGAGTTGTGGGACCTTTTTTATTGTTGTTTCGTTTTAATAATCTTCCTTTTTCTTTTTTTCTTTTTTTTCTCTTATTGGTAGACTTTAAGGGTAATAAAATCTTTTAACACATTTTGGTATCAAAAACTTATAGTTTTATGAATGGGGATATATAACTTGTTACTTTTATGTTTTGGTACTAAAAAAGAGAGATCCCTTATAAATTTTTGTTCTATAAAATGTGGATTTGGCCTAAAAAAAGGTAGTCAAACCTCAAATTGGCGTAAATTTACTGAATCATTTGGTACACAATTTTGGAATATGTTATTATGTTTTATTTTAATTAATTAATAATATTATACAAGTGCCAAAACAAACCATTATGAATACATATAACTTTAAGCATATTTTCTTTTAATAACTGCAGACTCAAGAATTTGGAAAACAAAATCAATATTTTACTTCAACTCTTATTCTAAAATATTTTATTGTTGATGAAGGAATAAGAAAAGCCTCAGCAAAATTTATTTTACTTTACAACAAAAGCAAAAAAGAAAATTCAAATCCCTTGTTATCAATTTTAATTTCAAATCTCTTATTTTAATTTTAATCTGTGAGCAACTCCAATGGGTTACTTAAAATCCTTCCCTAAAATATTATAAAATAATAATTCCCTAAAATATAGATAATCAAAAAGTACTTTACTCCAATGACGTTACCTATATTCGTTCACTATATCTTCTATTATAATATTTAATTATTTTTTTAATCAATTATTTTTTTAATTTCACTTCAATCAAATAGTAAAATTTATTAATTGTTATTGTATACTCATCTGTTTAATGATAAAATTAAATTTATAATTTTTTATTATTTATTTATTTAAATTATATAGTTAATAACAAATAATTATTTAAATAATTTAGCAATATATATATATAATTTGCGAATGTATTTGTTCGTTTTCATATCAAAATTATGAATAAATTCGATCCAAAACAATACTTGAAAGGTAAGTCATCAATATAGGGAAGTGTGGAACAATTAAATATTGAGGGCTTCAAGCGGCAGTAAGGCCAGATCTCGGTGGGAATCTGCGGTTGGATTTGGAAGAATCACTCAGGGCGACTCCTTGTGCGCGGTAGTTGAGGATATTTAAGAACTCGAGAATGGATACACATCTCGCGATTTAATCGTTAGTAATCTTGTGGTGCAACATTATCCCAAGACTAGTCAGGTGTAAGCTTGGAACCTCGATATCAAAAAAAAAAAAAAAATTTGATCACCATATGTACGGAACCATTTTCTCTCACCTAGAATTTTTAGGTAAGGAGTGTGTCAATTTTATCAAACAATAACCTCAATCAACCACAAAAAATCCACCACATATGAGCATCGGAATTTTTCATTCTCCGGCTAGCGTTTGTGTAACGACTTGAAATTTTACTTTCTAATATAAATAGAATTTTCTGTGAATTTTGTGAAATTTAGAGGAATATTATTAGTTGGGTATTTTAACTTCGAAATTTAACTGTATATTGTGTGTATAAAGTCTTGAGCTTGGTTGATTATTAATTTTATAATTTTAGTTGTGGTGGAATTGGAATAATAGAAATTTATATGTTTTAAATTTTAATGCATAAATTATTTTAATTATTTAAAATCCAATGTGAGAACATTATTAAAGTTTATTATTATGTTCTTTAAGTTTCTATCAATTTTTTTCTATATGGAGTTACGAAATAGCCATCTTTCAAAACATTTATTATATATTTTATTTTGGAATAATAAATTTTACCTTTATTTTTAAAAATATGTTTTGATTAATTGTGTGAAATAAAGATTTATGATTAGTTAGTTAATAAATGTTACCACTGGAAAATGTGGTAGAAAATATAAATTTGCGGAATTTTTGGGATTTTATTTAAGCTATCATAAGTGAGTGGTGATTAAAAAAAAAAAAAAAATCATAAGTGAGTGGTGATAATTAAAATATTTTGCAAATTAAAATATATGTGTGTGTACCTCAAAATTGAGTATAATAATTCTTGTGATAAATTTATTTATTGTTCCTTTCGTATTGGTGTCTTCCCTAATACTGGTTGTAGGAAGATACATAGATGAAAGGTTCTAGATCCTTCTAGAGGTAGTAGGATCTTATTAGATGTCTTACCTTATCTAGAAATCCTATGTATGGAATGACTCGCTGTAATGCCTATATAAAGGTCCCTCTATCAGTGTTATGAATACAATTGATTGACTCATATTTACAGTCTTTTACTTTCTCCTGAAACACGTTATCAGCACGTCGCTCTCGAAATTTTTACAAATTCCAAAAAAAAATTATGGACCCTTAACCCAAGCCGAACCGCCGCTAACCATTGCCGAACGCCTGCCGGTTCACCGTCGACCCCTGCCGGACCTCAGATCCACACATATCGATCACCGTCACACCTTTCCGGACACCTGCAGACCTCCGATTGACCCAGATCGATCACCGTCGCACCTTGTCGGACACCTGCCAAACCGTGATCGACCGTAATCGGTACCAGCCTTAGTCGCGACCGCAACTCGCCCGTGCCGACCAGATCCCGTACGGTGCCTGTCGATCCAGCCCTAGCAGCGACCGCAACTCGCCCGTGCCGACTAGATCTTGTTCGGTGCCTGCCGATCCAGCCTAGCCGCGACCACATTCTGTCCGTGCCGACCCAGCCGCGATGGACCCTGCTCGACATCAGCCGAACACTGCCACCACACTCCGCCCGTGCCGACCCAACCGTGATCGACCTTGCTCGATCGCTACCGAACCCTGCCTCCCGATCCAACCCACTCGCGACCCGACCAGCTCCAGCTCAATCGCCCACTGCCGAAAGTCGCGACTCGATCTAGCCCAGTCGGTCCGACTCGGTTCAAAGTCTCGATCCAAAACAATAATTTAATTTATTTTATGAAACTACAAAAATTGCGCCCCCGATTTTACGTTGTCGCATCGAGTACCAATCGATAGATCGGAGCACACCACCAATTGCTCCATATCACATGTTTAATTTTATAATCGAGACAATTATCTAAACTTGTCCCTATTTCAATTCTCTCCTTTTGGGAATTTTTTTATAGGGACATAGGTCATTGGGTTCTTTATCTCCCACGCTACTTTGCAATGGATGAGACCGCGAGAGAAGTCGGTATCTCTGCGTGTCGAAGAAAATTATGTGACGGTCCTGGGGGAGTCACGGAATTGCTGAAAGTCGATACTTGTGGTTGTTGCATACACCACGTATCTGGGTGTGATTTGATATCGCCGTTTTTGTCGACTTTACTAACAACAATTAAGGGAAGTACGTTGAGTTACTGTTATGTTACACGCTTTTAAAAGCATCGATTGTGACCGTTTACATTGTCACTGAAAATCCAACAAGACTAACTTCCTCTTGTTTATATCTTGTAGATGGCAAAAAAATCCAATGTTCACCCGTAGTTCGACATCCTTAACCATGCTGGTAAGGTGTACCATAGGTGGGTCTCAGACGTTCGTTTGCATTCGTCGGTAAGAGATTTACTACTACCATCTTTCCCTCTAATGAGCCTACCGCTCAAGAACCGAGCGAGGAAACCAAGGCTCATGCACTGATG
This sequence comes from Orobanche coerulescens, assembly GCA_033398695.1. NCBI lineage: Eukaryota > Viridiplantae > Streptophyta > Magnoliopsida > Lamiales > Orobanchaceae > Orobanche > Orobanche coerulescens. The sequence continues at coordinate 109,031,947 of CM065807.1, read as the reverse complement.
TACTTGCGTAGACATATACATCAGTTGTTGAAAAAGTGTTACATGAATTTGCAAACCCCCAAGAACTATGGGACACACTCGGACAACGTTTTAATAATGTCCATGATCAGCGCTTCCCCGAATTGCAACTTCAGTGGGAGCAAATCTGGTTTTTGGATTATGCGAATGTGGAGGCCTATAATCAAGCCATCCTCGATCTTCGCGCTGATCTTGGTTTTTGTGGTGTCAAGAACTCTGATCAAGACTTGATCGAGAAGACTCTAAACACGTTTCCCGTGGGAGCAAGTGTGATTGCTTATCAGCTGCGCGTTGCCTATGAGGAAGAGAGAATTAAAAATTTTAGCGACCTTATCTCCCACCTCGCGAAAAAAGAAAGGCACCATGAGATCATTCCCAACAACAATGCGCGTCCAGCTAGTACGAAGCCGATTTCGGAAGTGAATTAGGCTACCCACAGGAAGGCACCACAAAAAATAGAAAAGGCAACGCTACTCAATTTTTGCAAGCACCACGGGTGCATGACTCGATCAAGCGAGGGAAAGAATGAGGTCGTCGTTCTAATGTGTGGAAGAGGCAAGGTAGCTCGGCCACGGGTCCTAGTGGAGCCCAACCACGTGGACCACCTCCTGCCGCCGGGAATCGATCCACTCCAAAGGAAGGCCGGAATTGCTATACTTGTGGTTCAAAGAAGCATACTTACAGCAATTGCAAGGCGCCAAAGAACATCCAAGCCTACTACAAGCACTATAAATAGTACTTGACTCAAGAGTCAAATTACATGGAGGAAGATAATGAGAATATGGAGGTGAACCATGTTGAGATCCCTCCTCTCACCATTGAGGACAAAGAACAGCATTTGGCTGTTGCTGACTTTGACTAGATCATTGTAGTTTGACTAGTTTCTACGCTTTGGTTATGTTTTGTCTTGTTTCTAGTCTCCCTTCGAGAACTACTTTGGGATTTTCAATGAATGTAATAAAGTTGGCCGATGAATAAAATTCTTTCAATTGCTGTGATTGTGCAAAAACGAATTTTAGTTTTTTTCCTTCAAAAGCATGTTTGGTTTATTACAAAATAATTGCTCAGTAAGAATTGCTTGGCTAAATTGATGCATTGGTGGATTTTATCAAAACTATTGATCAATACTAGGCGCATCCTCCTTGGTATTTGTTTACGCTTTGAAGGTTCAAATAGAATCAGTGGTTTTTAAACAGCCTTAGCTGTACCAACATTCCTACTTTCTCTGCAAGTCTACCAAGTTGGAGTTACCGAAAGGATCAATAGTTGAGATATAAATTGAACACCTCGATGCATTTTGATGTGTTTAAAAGCTCCTAGTGCCATCATTGCCATAGTATTGTATCAACAATAACACCTTTGAAAAAGGCTTCAACCTTGCTCTATCACTCAACAATAGGGAAATACCAAAACAGCAACTTGAAACGAGAACTACGATCTGAGTTTAATGATCCAGAAAGTAAACGACCTATGGATTTGAAAGAGTCGGAAGTCTAGTTACCAGAACAACTGACCGTTCATCCATAGACTTCTTAACGAAGGAGTTATTGTTGTTTTAGTGAATAAAGGTCAAGCTGCACGGAAATTATTTCCAGCGATTGTGCTAACTTTGATCCTAACCAACTTGGTCGAGTTTCCCTAAACTTGAAGTTATTGAGTTTTCGCTATGTCTTTCATCACAAGACTAATCGGGTTTCATGTCTTATTGTAGATATCTCGTGGTGAAATTGAGTGCCTTGCTGCTAGTGGAACAACCCACACTATTCTTCGGAATAGGCAATTATTTAAGGATATTGTGCCATATATATCCTCAGTGACAAAAATGATTGGTTCCTCCCAAGTAATTCAAGGGAGGGGACCTGCTCATTTCTTGCTACCTAATGGTATGTATATTAATGTCACAAATGCTCTCTATGCCCCAAGAGCAAACCAAACCTTGCAAAGTTTTAGGGACATCCGTGCCAACAGTTACCACCTTGATACACATTGTGAGAATGGGATAGAATTTTTGTGTATTACTCTGGCAGAATGCGGAATACGCCGCGTTCTCGAGAAATTTATGAGTCTAAGTAGTGGTTTATACCAAACTACAATAATGGTTATCGAATCTTATGCTGTGGGTCACAAACTTTGTGATTCCGAAGCATACCAACTATGGCATGACCGACTCGGTCACCCTGGACGTGATATGATTATTCACATTTTGAAAAACTCACACAGCCATCCGTTTTTCAAGTCCAGAAAACGATTGGAAGCACCACTCGATATCGGCATTGATGTGAGTGAGTCTGATACCGTATTACCGGGATTGAAGATCGCATGACCTGACGAGGTTGACGGTGCATATTCCATAAATCCCAAGGCTTCCGTGGCAATTTCCAATGCCCATAAATCTTTTTGTAAAGCCTGTTCACTAGCAAAGTTGATACCTTCTTCATCCTTTGCTAAAGACTCAACACAAAATATTCGCTTCTTACAAAGGATTCAAGGGGACATTTGTGGACCTATTCAACCAGAGTGCGGACCATTCAGATACTTTATGGTTCTGGTTGATGCATCAACGCGATGGTCACACGGCGCTCTGCTATCCACAAGAAACGCTTCATTTGCTAAACTCCTAGCACAAATTATCAAGTTACGGGCTAACCACCCCGACTTCACAATCGCGTCATTAAGATTGGACAATGCTGGTGAGTTTACGTCAAAGTCCTTTGAAGATAATTGCATGTCGATTGGGATTGAAGTTGAACATCCCATCTCCCATGTTCACTCGCAGAATGGCCTTGTTGAGGCTATGATTAAGCGGCTACAGCTTATCGCCCGAGCATTGGTATTGCGCACCAACTTGCCGATTTCTGCCTGGGGTTATGCAATTTTGCATGCATCTATACTTATTCGCTTTCGACCCACTGCCAATCAACCGTTTAGTGCGTACCAGTTGGTAACTAGATATGAGCCTGATATTTCACACTTATGCATTTTTGGTTGTGCAGTCTATGTGCCAATTACGCTCATTTTGATGAGACAAACTTCCTGTTGTTTGGGGGAGAGAGGAATCTGTTTGTCCCTTCTAAAGTATACTGGATACAGTTTGGGAAATAGTTTAAACAATAAACTGTACTGATTTTAAATCTGAGTGCGTAGTGGAAGTCTTAAATACAGTAAGTTGCTGTGGATACAGCAACTCGATGTAATCTCTTGTTAGCTTGGTGCGTACAGGGTTTTGCAGTGTATACTTATATAAATCACAGTTTATGAAAACAGTAACGGCGAAAGGTAAATAACACAGTATTTAAGTGGTTCGAGGTAAACCCCTCTACGTCCACTGGTCCTCCACACAGGAGTAAAATGTTTATTATAAATACTGCGTACACAACTATGTATTTATAATCAAACCTATCCTTGTATCGTTCACACAGATAGATACAAAGACTGTCGCTTTCAACCGTTCACACAGATTGGTTAAAGCTTCCTCTCGACTTGGTTCTTCACACACAGTTCTAAAGCTTCGTCCTTATTCGTCCCACACAGGTCAGAATAACTTGTTGAGTTCACACAGAGCTAAGTTTTTACACAAAGGTAAAAGGTAGGTAACCAGGTAAGAACAGCAGCTTTGAATATGGAGTTCTTGAGCTGATGATGGCTATTCTTGATGACTGAGTATATTTCTTCTTTCTCAGATATGGATTGATGCTAGAATTAAATATACTTGCTCTTGTAAGCTTGATCTGATGATAATGAATATTCAGTCTTTCTGTAGGTTCGTAGATGCCATTGATCTTCAAATTCTGGGGATATATATAGCCTCCTTGGATATGTCCGTTGGGATAGATCCGTTGAACAAGACTCTGTGACAACTAAATAGTTGACTTGAATAGACCAGGATCCGGATATTGCGGTATTTGAAGATCTCTGACAGCTTCAGTATTTAAATATTTTATCCTTTCAGTATTTAAATACTTCTTTATCAAACGGGACTTGACTTTACTGAATTCCAAAGATTCCTTTCCAAACGGTCTTCAGTCCTATTTCGATGTGAATGTTGTATCGAATTATGTTGTAGGCATATTGAAGTAGTCCGGTGCTGTATGGAAGGGTGATGTGTTGAGAGGAAGCTTCCATACTTGGCGTTTACTTAGACTTAGTTACTGTATCTAGGTAGCGCGAGAGCTCGCTGTATGCTGGCGCTATGAGAAGGTTTTCGATACAGGATTGACAACTTCGATCGGATTTTCAATACAGCGGCTTGCTGTATGCTGGCTTGCTGTATCAAGCTTTGTTGTTTGATAATTTATCAAAACACCATTATTTTTCCCAACAATTTCCCCCTTTTTGATAATTTCCAAACCTTCTTGACGATGCCAAAACCTCTTTAAGCTAAAACAATTTCTCCTTCTTTTTCAATAACCACTTGTTGGAAATTTGAGAGGGCTTCGATACAGGAGATGATTTTCCCAATAGTTTCCCTTTCTTTTTGATAATGTCAAGAACAATTTTCCCCCTTTTTTTTCGATAACATCTTGAGCAGACTTCTTGATCTTCTGTTCGAATGATCTGGTCTTCAGCACTTAGTCTAAAAGAAATGTGAACTGCTCGCAGGCAAGTTCTAAAAATGATAACATCAAACAGGTAAGTGTATTTACATCTTAAACCTATGATTGGCGCGCAGGCACAATCTTTCATTGTGATCTAGTTGAGTACAACTGAAACTATGAACTGTTCGCAGACAAGTTCTTACAGCAATACACAATAAAATAAAATTATCAATCATAATTGATGTCCTGTAGTGTAAGTACTGTATCCGTGAATAATACAGCGTTCCCCCTTAAAAGGTACATACAGGTTTCAATTCTTACATTAATGTTCAGATTTAACACTGTATTCATGGGTCGTACTGTATTCCCCCTTAATTAATGCACACGCCAGCTGTAGGGAGGTTTCATGCCTTCTTTGTTCTAAGATCTTTGTCTTGGTATTACGAGTGTACGATTAATTAATGGCGAATCTTGTATTCTTGGGTCTTCTGACATTCCCCCTTAATTAATGAGTAAAAGCATAAGAACTTACAGGGAGTCTGGCTGTAGCGTTTCCCGATTCATGTCGAAGCATAGAAATCAAGTAAATTTGGGTCCTGGTGTGATAGTGCCTTTTGGTACCCAAATTTGCCGAACAACAATTGGTTTGTTGTAGGCTACTTTTGGTCCATTATTTCTATATCTACGTGGGGCAGGCACGTAGTCGTTGTAATGATGATAATTGTAATGCATGAAAAATCGAGAATTATAGTTGTTATTCCAGTACGATTGTCGTCTCGGAGGTGGAGCCAGTTTCTTTGGCCTAACAGCTTGCCTTCTGGGTCTCCAGTTGGATTCCCAACGCTGTTGTTGATACTGCGCTGCGACCTGTTTTCTTGATGGATAACGGGGCTCATGTATCCAATATCTAGGCGCGCTGTACTGAGAGTACTGCCGTGCGGGCTTTTGATATTTGGATACAGCCTTCTTTCTGAATGGTTGTTGGTGATGTTGATATGGTCGGGGAGCATGCTGTTGCGTGCGTCTTACAGGTCTGAGTAGCTGAGGATTCCGCTGTCTGGAATATGACTGTGGTGGCGGAATAGCAGCCTTTGCAGTTCGCGGTGCAACTCGTTCCTTCACAGAACTTGGAATTTCCTTCGATACAGGAATAGGTTCCTCACTCCTGACGAATACCGTACTAGATTTTTCTTTGTTGGAGAACGAGTTGTACCCTAAGCCACGTTTATCATGAGCATATTGCCCAGTGCTTAGGATCTCTTCCATTCTATTAGAGGATTTCTCGAAAGATTTCAAGATTGTCTCTAATTCTCCTTCACGTTTCTCGAGAGATTTTACTTTGGCTTCGAGTAGAGCTAAATCGTTTGTCTTCATTTCAAGATGAGACTTGGTCTCATTTAGATCGTGATCAAGTTGATGATTTCTCTCCATGAGTTTTTCTAAATTGACTTTGCTGTTTTCGCAATCAACTGACATATTTTCGTAATTATCCTTCAGCAAGTCGTTTTCTTCCTTCAGCTCTAAGTTAGAGATTTCAAGCTGTATGTTTTCACTTTTCAATATCTCATGGGCCTTTTGAATGTTATTAAATTCATTCAACATGTTTTCAAAGGTATGAGATGCATTTACAGGAATAGTTGAGGTAGAACTTACCTCATCATCATCGCCGTCTTCATTTTCCTCTTTAACTTCGGCCATAGAGCACATATAGGCTCTATCTTCTAGCTCATTATCTGAAGAGTCACTGTCAGTGACCACCTGAAGACATTCAGTCCTTGTTGATGCGGGAGAAGCTTTTGATTCTCCAATGAAGGCCTTGAGTTTGTTCTTCATCCTGTTTCTCCAGTCATCAAACTCATTAATGTGAAACATAGATATCTTATTTGACATAAAAGGTATCCATATTAGAAGATGGGAAATACAAAGACTTTTTTCAAAAATAAGTGTTTTTAAGGATCTGATTCAGTTAAAAATGCGACTGATTCTTTTTAGAATCAACCGCTCCGATACCAATTGTTTGTCCCTTCTAAAGTATACTGGATACAGTTTGGGAAATAGTTTAAACAACAAACTATACTGATTTTAAATCTGAGTGCGTAGCGGAAGTCTTAAATACAGTAAGTTGCTGTGGATACAGCAACTCGATGTAATCTCCTGTTAGCTTGGTGCATACAGGGTTTTGCAGTGTATACTTATATAAATCACAGTTTATGAAAACAGTAACGGCGAAAGGTAAATAACACAGTATTTAAGTGGTTCGAGGTAAACCCCTCTACGTCCACTGGTCCTCCACACAGGAGTAAAATATTTATTATAAATACTGCGTACACAACTATGTATTTATAATCAAACCTATCCTTGTATCGTTCACACAGATAGATACAAAGATTGTCGCTTTCAACCGTTCACACAGATTGGTTAAAGCTTCCTCTCGACTTGCTTCTTCACACACAGTTCCAAAGCTTCGTCCTTATTCGTCCCACACAGGTCAGAATAACTTGTTGAGTTCACACAGAGCTCAGTTTTTACACAAAGGTAAAAGGTAGGTAACCAGGTAAGAACAACAGCTTTGAATATGGAGTTCTTGAGCTGATGATGGCTGTTCTTGATGACTGAGTATATTTCTTCTTTCTCAGATATGGATTGATGCTAGAATTAAATATACTTGCTCTTGTAAGCTTGATCTGATGATAATGAATATTCAGTCTTTCTGTAGGTTCGTAGATGCCATTGATCTATAGCCTCCTTGGATATGTCCGTTGGGATAGATCCGTTGAACAAGATTCTGTGACAACTAGATAGTTGACTTAAATAGACCAGGATCCGGATATTGCAGAATTTGAAGATCTCTGACAGCTTCAGTGTTTAAATACTTTATCCTTTCAGTATTTAAATACTTCTTTATCAAACGGGACTTGACTTTACTGAATTCCAAAGATTCCTTTCCAAATGGTCTTCAGTCCTGTTTCGATGTGAATGTTGTATCCAATTATGTTGTAGGCATATTGAAGTAGTCCGGTGCTGTATGGAAGGGTGATGTGTTGAGAGGCAGCTTCCATACTTGGCGTTTACTTAGACTTAGTTGCTGTATCTAGGTTGCGCGAGAGCTCGCTGTATGCTGGCGCTATAAGAAGGTTTTCGATACAGGATTGACAACTTCGATCGGATTTTCAATACAGTGGCTTGCTGTATGCTGGCTTGCTGTATCAAGCTTTGTTGTTTGGTAATTTATCAAAACACCATTATTTTTTCCAACAGAATCGAATGATTTCGGTCGAATGCCAGGAAATTGTCTGGTGTGCTCCGTTTTTGCCTCAACAAAATCCCTGCATGGCTCAATCCAAGCTGGAAGTGCAACGTACTCTCAGTCTTCAGAAAGATGTGGATTCAGTGCCCGAAAGCTTTACTGATACTGTGAAAGTGACAAGATCTACCATTCCTGCTGCGAATGTTCCTGCAAGGTTGAAAGTCCCAGTTATAGGGCAAGGTTCAGCCTCCCAAATGAATGATGCCCCCGACGTCGACCTTAGTGGTGGGACGGCTGCTTCGGCTGCTCTTATCACTGCTCGAAAGAGGGGGAGGCCAGTGGGTAGAAAGGATATCGAACCTTGAAAGAGAAGAGGAATGGAGGCACAAAATCCTCTCATTATCGACACAGTGACTCCGTCACATGAGATTATCTCTGACTACGGATATGTCCTCATCAACAATGGAATAATCGACGGACGCATCAGAAACTTTGTTGATGTCAGAGAATAAAGAAATCCCAATGCAATGTATGCGTGAATGCGTACTATTGGACAGGTCGTCCATGCTAGTCGATGATTCTTTTGCCTACTCCGTCGCTCAAGAAATTATTGAAGACGTCAATGCTGAGCCTCGCTCGATTGCTGAATGTCAACGACGAGCCAATTGGCCAAAACGAAAAGATGCAATGCAAGCTGAACTGGACTCAATGGCTAAACGTGAGGTATTTGGCCATATCGAGCCAGTACACGTGGGCGTTAAACCAGTTGGACATAAGTGGCTCATTGTTCGTAAACGCAATGTTAAGAATAAGGTCATGTGTTACAAAGCGAGACTAGTTGCCCAAGGCTTCTCGCAGCGCCCTGGCATTGATTACGAGGAGACGTATTATCCCGTTATGGACATCATCACTTTCTGCTACTTAGTCAGTTTAGTAGTGTCCGAAAAACTGAATATGCAACTTATGGATGTGGTTACATCGCATCTTTATGGGGATCTAGATACGGATATTTATATGAAAGTCCCCAAAGGGATTTCGTTGCCTAGATCAAGTAGCTCTAAGCCACAGAGCGCTTACACTGTGAAATTGCGTCGTTCACTGTACGGGTTGAAACAATCCGGAAGGGTGTGGTACAACTGCCTACGTGAATACTTGATTGGGAAGGGATACGAGAATAGTGACATATGTCCATGAATTTTTGTGAAAAGAACAAATACATGATTCGTGATTGTAGCCGTCTATGTAGATGACATGAATGTTATCGGTACCATAGATGAGGTCAATGAAACAGCCTGCTTCCTTAAATCCAAATTCGAGATGAAAGACCTGGGCAGGACTCGATTTTGCTTGGGCTTAGAGCTAGAACATCGAGATGATGGTATACTCATTCATCTATCTGCCTATGTCCAGAAGATGCTCAGGTGATTTAGTATGGACAAGGCGCATCCTCTTGCTATCCCCATGGTTGGTCGAAGTCTGGGAATGAACAAGGATCCGTTTCGTCCTAACGAGGAGGATGAAGATATCCTTGAAGCAGAAGCACCGTACCTTAGCGCAATCGGTGCATTGTTGTATCTGGCTCATTGTACTCACCCAGACATCGCATTCTCTGTAAATCTGTTAGCAATATTTAGCTCCGCTCCCACGATAAGGCATTGGAATGGAGTAAAACACATCTTTCGACACTTGAAAGGCTCTAGTGATCTTGGATTGTTCTTTCCCTATGCAAGAGAGAGCGATATTCCGAAAAGAATTGTTGAGGTTAAGACGATGGATACCGACCGTCGATCTTCCTCTAATATTGCAGCTAAGCATGGTAGCTTGACTACCATAAGTGCTAATGCAAGCAAGCTTACCCCCTATGCAGAGAATCCTAACAATAAGTTAGTTGGATTTGCGGATGCCAGTTATCTCTCTGACCCGTATAAAGGACGTTCCCAAACTGGTTACATATACACCATTGGGAATACAGGGATATGTTGGTGATCTACCAAGTAGACCATGGTTGCTACTTCCTCGAGCCATGCAGAGATAATTGCATTGCACGAATCCGTAAGGGAGTGCATTTGGCTTCGGTCAGTCATTGACCATATACGAGGAACTTGTGGATTAGAGTCCACTACAGCAATCCCTACTTGCATCTTTGAGGACAATGCGGCATGCATTGAGCAGATGAAGTTAGGTTTCATTTAGGGTGACAATACCAAACATATCGCGCCGAAGTTCTTCTACAATCAACAACAGCAGAAATTGCTGAATATCAAAGTGAAACAAGTGAGTTCCGATGAGAATATCACAGACTTGTTCACTAAGTCTCTGCCAAAATCTACATTTGAGAAACATGTGAGGAGCATCAGCATGCGTTGATTATTCGAGATCAACTAATGATAGCTCGTTGGAATGAGCTGTTATGTATACTTCAGGGGGAGTATATTTCACATGATTCTGGCATTTGTAGTTGGTGCGTTGTGCACTTTTTCCTCACCAAGTTTTTATTTTTCCCATGGGGTTTTGTTTGACTTGGTAAGGTTTTTTACCGAGGCAACATCTTATGCACCATGATAGTACAGGGGGAGTGTTCTGGGATATCCTTCTGTATTTGTGTCTTTCCTAATACTGGTTGTAGGAAGATACATAGATAAAAGGTTCTATATCCTTCTAGAGGTAGTAGGATCCTATTATATGTCTTACCTTATCTAGGAATCCTATGTATGGAAGGACTCTCATTGTAATGACTATATAAAGGCCCTCTATCAGTGTTATGACTACAATTGATTGACTGGTATTTACAATCTTTTACTTTCTCCTGAAATATTTACTTATTTATATTGTTAAATTAAAGTTTAAGGATCTTGAATTTACTTCTAAGGGCCTGTTCTCTTCGGCATAAAATAACTGAACTGGACTGAACTGAACTGAAGATGGGAGTATGATGCAGCGAAAATTACAAGAAATATTTGAAAAACAATATTTCACTAATATTATTAATAAAACTAATTAAATAAAAATATTAATTTCAATATTATTTTTAAAATATTTATGATATTATAATTTTACTTTTTAAGTTCTAATACTTTCTTACAGGCAAAATATATCAAATTTATCTTTGTAAAAAAAAAAATCCAGCATATATATATTGCTTACATATGTCAGTGCTTTTTTTTCTCTTTTGTTTGACTAATTTTGGTTTTGTGAGGGCTCTCTTTCCCTTGTAGCAATAAATGTGAAATTCCTCGCCCCCAGGCCCGACAGGAATTGGTGGAGGAATTAAATCATGGTGACTCAACGGCCCATTAAGTGGAGGAACAGTGCCTGGTACCCACAAGGAGCTATCCCCCACATTGGAGGGATAAAACTCCACAGAGTGATCTCTTTCCCTAAGCTACTTGTTACCTAATCGTAAAAGGATCAAACAAACCTGAAACCCCTAACAAAATCAGGCTCATAAATAAGGTACTTGTTACCTAATAAAAAATCCTCGCTTCCCCTAACAAAAATCCGAATGATAATTGATACCAGACCGAGACGAAAAGACCGAAGAATCTGAAGAAGCGAAGCTGTGCGACGAGAAAAAAGGGAAGCGAGGGAGAGCCGAGAAGAAGAGACCGAAGAATCTGAAGAAGCGAAGCTGTGCACCTTGGATGTTGTTACCATACTTCTGGGAATCCTGCCCGAACATGTCTCCCCCGCGGGTGGGAAAACTGATGGGGAACGTGTTGCTACAACATTAAACTCTCGAACTGGAAAGTATTATACATCAACTTCTGCTAAGAATTGGTTCACCAATATGAAAGAAAGACACAAGGCTTAGAATGAACTAAAGAAATGGACTGGTATCAGATGAAGCGAAAATGGTTGTCCTGTTGTTGATGTAGAAGGTGAAAAATGGAAGGGTTTTGTTAAGGTACCTGTTAACTAATCGTAACACTCAATAGTAACTTATTTATTTTCATTCATGCTCTTTCTTTTTATTTTGTATAATATATACATTTAAGGTATATCAAAGTTTGTATGGAAACTTATTACAGGAGCTTTTAATATTTTCAAAGCATGAATTAGTAAAATACCTCCTGTGTATCAATTAATAATATTAGTAAAATTAGTTAGGGTTGCAAAGTTAGTTTATGAAAACTTATTACAGGAGCTTTAAATATTTTATGAAAACTTATTTTTTTTTAATTTTCAAAGTTATCAAAGTTAGTTTTATGAAAACTTATTTTATGAAAACATTATCAAAGTTAGTTTTAATTTTATGAAACTTATTTGTTTTTGCAACATTATCTTATTGCAGCGCTACAAATCCGTAGCAACCGTGTTTCTTAAGACTCCATTACAGAATGAGGCTGAATGGGATAAAATTTTGCGTAGTGGTTATGCAAAGGGTGATAGATCTTATACCCCAGCATCTGCCGCCAAACAGAAGGAAGTTGAAACTATTCATGTTGAAGGTTCTGGTGACTCTGAAGACGCTCCACTTGATGGTATTCATGATATTGAAACCCACAATAATGAAAGCAAGTCTTCACAGTCTCCCACTGTCGCTATTGATACTAAAAAGCGTAAAAGCGGTGATATTCGTAGCATGCCCTCTAAAAAAAAGTACAAGGGATCGGGATATCGATACATGTCTTGATATTCTGAGGAAATCCTCTATGAGTCAATCTTCTAAACCTATAAATAAATTTGATGAAGTTTATGAGATCTTGGACTCCATGGGGATTGCCCCAAAGTATAGGGATGAATTCGTTGTGGATATTCTTGATAGCTTTCGCAATACTCAGGGTGCCATCGATCTTTTCATCTCTTTGCATAATGACAAGGGCAGACGTCATTTCTTGAAGAAGCATTGTGTACTTTCAGATGATGATAAAATTGTGCGACGTTATGGTGAATTTCTTTTTAGCTAGAACTTTTAATTATTTTATGTTGATGAGAATTTTATATGTGGAACTTATTATGAAACTTATGTGGTTTGTTGTTGTAATATGATTGGATTAAGTATTTTTGTATTTTATATGTTTGTCTAAATCAAATATCATTAAATGTATATGTGCCTATGTAGAATGGATGAAGATTTGGTGCAACAAAGTTTGAGACATAGCATTGCATGAGCTGAGGAGATTGACAACCCAAGTGGAACGGATGCTTTTGCATTCAGGGGGAGAACTGGGGCATCATTTCATACATAGGATGTTGACAGGCCATCATAACTTGTGTAAAGAACAACTTCGGCTAAGTAGAGAAATATTTATAAGTTTGGCTAATTTGCTTAGAGCACAACAACTGTTAGTAGATGGTAGATACGCATTGAAGAGCAATTTGGGTTAGGGTTGTACTTGTTGGCCAAACCTGCTTTTGTTCGTGATACTGCTGAAAGCTTTCAACACTCCATATCAACTATTTCGAAGTATTTCAAAAAGGTATTACAAGCATTGGAGACATTGTCGACTCAAATAATTTGACCATATCAAAGTTTGTACGAAACACCTCCTGAAATTCAAAGCAACATCAAATACTGGCCTTTCTTTAAGGTACTTATCCTGCAATTTAATGACGATATACTTTTGTTTTTAGGATGGTGTTGGTGCCATAGATGGTACCCTTATACAATCAGTTGTTGCAGATGATGTAGGGCAGAGCATTTAGAGATCGGCACGGGGACAAAACATGGAATGTTATGGTCGTGTGTTCACTCAACATGTTGGTTACTCATATCAATGTGGGCTATGAAGGGAGTGCACATGATACAAACGTATGGAGGCGAAGCTTAGGAGATGCTAGAATGGGATTCCCTCATCCACCATCTGGTACTAGCTAACTTACATTGCCATGAATAATATGGGAAAATATATTACTTTAGTAAACTAACATTATGGTTGTTGTACAGGAAAATACTATGTAGTTGATTCAGCGTATCCTAATACACTCGGGTACTTGAGTCCATATCTAGGACCTGGGATGAGGTACCATTTGCTTGACTTCAGAAGAGGGACTCCACCACAAGGAATGTATGAGCAATTCAATTACTGACATTCTTCTTGTCGAAATGTAATTGAGAGAGTTTTTGCGGTTCTCAAAAATAGGTGGAAGGTTCTAAAATCGATGCCGCAAATGGACGAGGCTAATCAGTTGAAAATTATCGTCGCTTGTTTTACTCTACACAATTTTATTCGTTTACATGATCTATGGGTTCATTTCACGCACCAAATTGAAGTCATGGAATCAAGAGTTGATCATAATATGTACGATGATAACAGGAAAAAAACTATGGATAGTGTACGAAAAAAAATAACTGAAGAAATATGAGAGTCAATGCAGAATAATCCCGAGGTGATGGAGCAACTTTATGGACGAGAAGAATATGAAGAATTAACCGATTATGAAGATTAGTTAATGTTCAATAGTACTATTATCAAAACGTGTATTACAAAATATGATCATTTCAACAATGACAAGTATTACTATTATTAGTATTATTGTTGTCATCTATTAAAAAGTATGTACTTTGGACAATGACAAATATTATTGAAATGTGTACTTATAGAAAAAAGGAAATTGGCAAAATAATATTTAGCAATATTAACACAATAATAATAATGATATTAATATTAATAGTAAAACCAATAGTAATTGTAATAATAATAATTATTATCATCGTTTTATTATCAGATAAATAAATTAGGAACTGAACTGAACTAAACTAATTAAATGGAGCAAAAACCATATTGTACCTGACCAAAGAAATAATTATAACATGACAGCTACAATAGCCATATTGTAAAATATTGTACGATAAAATCACCACTTTTCAAATAAAAATACTAAATATTAAAAAACTTAGAAGTATGAAAACTAAAAATAATACACAAACCAGTAAATGATCTTACTTGTTTGTATTAAATGTTGGATCGAAAGAAACCGCATCACCACCATAAATTCATTTAAGATGATTTGAGGACCAAACTTTTTTTTACATACTAAGGGATTAATCTCCACTTTTCATTTTTCTTCCATCTTTATTTGATCTAATGGATGAGATTAATCCCAACAATTTAAAAAACTCACTTTCATCATTTTTTTTCAAATATCAATATCTTTCAAACCGTTAATCGTTAAGTCAAAAAAAATATACTGTTACGACGAGCATTTAATTATCTTTCTATAGATAGGCACTTTAATATATTTTCGACAAAAATTTTTTTTTCGCTTTTTTCACGTTTTTTTTCGGCCAATTTTTAGTATTTAATATAACTCTATTCATATTTCAGTGATTATTTGCATATCACACTTATTTGTATGATTTAGTTCTTTAGATTCTATTCAAGTTTATGTGTATTTTATATTATTTGTTGCAGCTGTAAGTTGTGTTGATAATACTTCCGATGTTGGTAATAGTTTTTGCTTGAACGAGAATGAGGAAGGAATAGAGTTATATTAAATACCAAACATTTTTTACATATCAAGTGACTCATCCCCACCATCCATCTAAAAAGAAATCAATGGTTGAGATTAAAAATATTTAATATTTCACACATTTTTTATAATTTAAATATCTCTTAAACCGTTAATCTTTAAGCGAAAATAATTACACCATCGCGACGAGCATTTAATTATCTTTCTATAGACGGGCACTTTGATATACTTTCGACAAAAAAAAAATTTCTGTTTCTTTCACGTTTTTTTCGTGGCCGAAAAAAAACGTGAAAAAAGCGAAAAAAAAAAAAAATTTTGTCGAAAATATATCAAAGTGCCTATCTATAGAAAGATAATTAAATGCTCGTCGTAACGGTATATTTTTTTTGACTTAACGATTAACGGTTTGAAAGATATTGATATTTAAAAAAAATGATGAAAGTGAGTTTTTTAAATTGTTGTGATTAATCTCATCCATTAGATCAAATAAAGATGGAAGAAAAATGAAAGGTGGAGATTAATCCCTTAGTATGTAAAAAAAGTTTGGTCCTCAAATCATCTTAAATGAAACAAAATTTATAAAACTGATGTAATTTGTTTTGTGGTGATTTTTTGTTATATTTCAGCATTTAAGATGATTTGAGGACCAAACTTTTTTTTACATACTAAGGGATTAATCTCCACCTTTCATTTTTCTTCCATCTTTATTTGATCTAATAGATGAGATTAATCCCAACAATTTAAAAAACCCACTTTCATCATTTTTTTTCAAATATCAATATCTTTCAAACCGTTAATCGTTAAGTCAAAAAAAATATATCGTTACGACGAGCATTTAATTATCTTTCTATAGATAGAAACGGAATTTTTTTTTTGTCGAAAGTATATCAAAGTGCCCGTCTATAGAAAGATAATTAAATGCTCGTCGCGATGGTGTAATTATTTTCGCTTAACGATTAACGGTTTAAGAGATATTTAAATTATAAAAAATGTGTGAAATATTAAATATTTTTAATCTCAACCATTGATTTCTTTTTGGATGGATGGTGGGGATGAGTCCATTGATATGTAAAAAATGTTTGGTATTTAATATAACTCTATTCATTTTGTTTCGCTCAAAACGTCGAATCTCCAATATTGAACTAAGCGCATAATAAAAAGAATGTAATAGTGCAGAAATTCGATTTATCAACAACATAATAAAACCTAAATCATATAAATAAGTGTGATACACGAGTAATCACTAAAATAAAACAAAAATTCACTGAAAGTAAAACAAAAAATCACCACATAACAAATTAGATAAGCTTAACAAATTTTGTTTCGATAAAAACATCGAATCTCCAATAGTGAACAGAATATCCTCACAAATAATGAACAAAATCGGATATAAAAGTATTGTTTACTTTGATTTGAGCTAATCTTCAGTATGTCCTCACAAATCATGATAAAAACCGTGGTTTCGAATATGAACTACAGTTTTAAAACTCGTCGTGAAAACTCCGGTGAAATATCCGGTGAAAAAGCGGTTAAATTGAGATTAGAGATGAGAGAGATCGGAAAAAGTTAGAGAGAGATAGAGAGAGAAACGTTAAAGTGAGATATGGTGAGGAAAGAGGGATATGGATCCTCTGTGGCAATAAACACAGCAACATATGCTGTGCCATTATACTGGGTCATTTTGATAATTAACAAAATTAGACCTATTTCTAATTATTATTTTCGTTTCCCGCTTTTTCTCAAGAATGAGAATTTATGGTGGTAAATAAAATACACTAAATTATATCATGCGTAAATCATAGGCGCAACTACTTCTTGCAGAATTATCATTGCAGAGGTTTCAATCCACTTAATCTATTAATTCCATTGAAACTATTAACTAATATTACTATTTCAAAAACCATAAACAAAAATTAAAAGATAAAGCAAATGATCTAATAACATTAATAATGAAGTAGACTTAACTCGAAAATAAAAAAATAAAAAATCATCCACTGTATTGCAAATGTTAGACTCAATTAGGAAAAATAGTTGCTGAATTTGCATTACAATAACTCAAAATTAATTATCTTGATCTTGATTCTTGACAGCAAATGTATCTCCACTGAATTACATCTCATCACTAGAAAATAAAGATCCATCAATGGGTGCCTATATGAGAAACAAAGACCAGTTATAACTAAGTACACATGTTAAAGAAATTTGCTACTGTATCGAAAATTCATACCGTCAATAATTCAGTGAAGTTGAATTGGTTTGTAGTTCTTTGGAGGTAAGTACGAAGTTCTGGAGGTGCCGAACAAGAAACGGGTAGTGCACTTTGTGCTTTATGCTCCTATAGTAATCGTAAAATGTCAATCACATAAGCATTCAATAAATCATTACAGAAAACATAAAGCTAAACAATTGAATTGTACATACCTTGACTCTATTATTAGTTTTTCGCTTTGACTGAAGTTCCACCCAACTCTTCATTTGTTTTGATTCCTTCACACCATTTTTTTTAATCCTTTTGATAGTATCATAGGAGTTGGTGAGATATTCACATTGTTACTACTTTCTTTACCCTCTCCTGTTAGACCCATGGTCATTACCTTCTTACTTAGATCACTCACTGCTTCTTGCACCAAAGAAAACATTGATGGATGAACAGAAGCTTCAGTTGCTAATCTTATAAGCATGAGACATAGTTTTCGATATCGATCCATACTTTGTAATTTAGGATCTTCTTCAACTTCATTACCTATGTAGTCTTGCACTGCACTACCTTTAGCTTCTCTTGTCCACCTTTTTAAAATATAATGCTCTGGAAGTATTTTTACATTCATTACATCATACACTTCCACAGCATGACAACATAACAATCCAATCCTCCCAAACTTTCGGCAACTACATGCAATCATCTTTGTATTAGAATCATATGTCACCCTCCATTCTTTATCCTGATCAACTAGTCCAATAACATATTCAAAAAGGGACTCAGTTTCAAATTTATACTTAATGTATGCAGCCGCGAACATAACAAACTCCTTTTGAAGCATGTCAAAAATGGTTGGAGTATAAATCTTTGAAACTTGTTGCAACATAGGAGAGGTCTCCAACCTCAATCTCGGTATTTTTTGACGCGCCTCGAATTCACACTTCAGCTCATTATACTGCTTCTCCTCCAAAACTCTTTCAAAATTCTTGAAAAATTGTGCAACATTTAAGTTGGGGCTCATACAACTCTTGATATCAGAATTGATACTCTCACTAAGTTGTGTGCTTCTCATACTAAGCGTGAAAGCATTCATGTAGCAAATCGCCCATTTTTCCTTTACATTGTACATATATTTCAGCCATGTGTTGTCATGCACATTGAATTGCGTTAACAAGATACTCCAAGCCTCTTCAAAGTGAGTCTTGTCATCCAAGCTATACATAAACCTCTTAAAATTAGTTAGGAAACATGAACCATCCTTCATCAAGTTCCCCAAGTGTTTAATCCTGTTTTGCATTAAGTGCCAAGTGCATAACCCGTGAAATATGTCGGGCATTACCTCATGCATGGCCTTTGCCATAGCTTGGTCTTGATTGGTAAAAATAGTGAGAGGTCTTTTTTGCTTGTGTGCCTCCAAAAATCTTTCGAACAACCATTTAAACGACACAGCAGTCTCGTCATACAAAAGTGATGCGCCAAAAGTCACAGCCCCTCTATGGTGATTGAAACCTAAGAAGATAGCAAGTGGTCTATTGGCACGGTTTGTACAATGCATGGTGTCCAATGACACAACATCACCAAAGTACTCATAGTCAATCAACATTCTTGCATCTGCCCAAAACACATTTGTTATCTATTCTTTACATCCATTTGACTAGCATGATAAAATGATAGGTTTTTGGACAAGTGTTGCTGAAAATATCCCATTAGACAACCGACTTCACCATATATCATGCTTCTTTGTCTCTTCGATCGAAGATAATTTTTAGCATCCAACGTGGTCTAACCAAGACCATCTCTCCCCCCATCTTGTATACTCATCAAATTAAAAGCTGATTTCTGTTTGAGCCCGGCAACCTTTGCCAAATCGATCTCATGCGCTTGAACTTCTGTTACTTTTCGCTGTGAAGATAACATGTGAACGGTCTCTGAAAGATGGAGAGGATGATTATGTTCTTCGACAAATTCATTCAATTTATATTTACCATCCACAAGTAACCTCCAATCTTACTTTACAATCTGTCCGAGTCTCTAATCGAGGATTGAGAGTCAAAGAATCTCTTTTGTCTGCTTTACGGACTCCCTCCTTACAACAAACATATTTACCTGATGTTGTATGACCCGTTTTTTATTTTTGTTACAATAATGTTTCCTAACACCAAATCCAGATTCCCCTCCATATTGAATCCAAAACGTCCAAGCCTCATCTAAGCTATTAAATTCCATCCCAATTTTAGGCTTTAACTCAAGCTCTAAACTAGAATCCATTGAAAATAAATTCACAATAAATCTTGTCTATGAAATGGTATTTAAAAATAAAAAAACTAGCATGTTATACATGATATAGAATTAATTGAAGTCATTCCATATGAATAATGTTAAGAGGATTACCTTAAAGTAACGTCACTGCTAGTCGTCTTTCACTCCACAAATTTTCAGAATTTTATCAACTAAAAAAAACAGATAACTAGCAGATTTTGTGCGCACTGACGAATCTCCTTCAAATCATCCCAAAGCTTATGATAATCTTCATATTTTTCATGAAATTGGTTCACTATTGGAGAAAAGAAAGTAACAGCGGCGTAGGAGATTTTACGCCATAAATTCTCATTCTTGAGAAAAAGCGAGAAACGAAAATAATAATAAAAAATAGGTCTCACTTTGTTAATTATCAAAACGACGCAGTATAATGGCACAACACACGCTGCTGTGTTTATTGCCATAGCAGAGGATCCATATCCTAGGAAAGAGAGGTAGAGTTAATGACGTGATCTGTCTCAATCATTATTTTATTTAAAATTATATAATATTAATTTGTATGCCTGAGATTAAATGGAAGGAATAAAATTTGGAGGGTGGAAATTAGATCTCATATCTCATATAACTAAGGGTTCTCATTTGAGAAAAAGAGTTCTAGGGATAACCTCCCTATCATACATATATAGTGGTGATAATGAGTCCAAAAATCTCGTTTGAGAATGCTTTATACTCCTTCTGTCCCACCGATCTTGGTTCATATTTTTTTTGGGCCATCCCAAAATACCTCACAACTTTAAATAATATATATTCATACCATCACTTTACACACTACTTTTCAGCTTTTCTTAAATTCCATGCCGAAAAGCAAATGCTCAAGATGGATGGGACGGAGGGAGTATCTTGTCCCCAATTGGTTACCTCCTCAAGACAATGATATATCCATAGATATCTCACCACTATATATTTATCTGCAAATGAAGGTAACGGGGAGTTACGCTTCAAGATAAATATATAGTGGTTAAAGGGTTTGCTATTTTATTTTGAGGAGGTAACGGGGAGTTATGCTCCAAGATAAATATTGTAGTGGTTTTTGTAAAGGTTTCTCCACCTACCATAAGGAGCGTCTTTATAGTAGAGAAAATCTCGAGTCCGGGGAGGAGCTCGGGGACTGGAGTAGGGGTGTTATAATCCTTTAGGGGGTTGTAGCATCGCAAACTAGGATAAAACCGATCGTGTCTATCTCTTTTACTTTCTCTCTTTTATATTCCACATTTTATATTACTTATTTAAAAGCAAGTGATTTTAAAAGAGAGATAAAATTTAAAAACGCCAAGCTCCGATATTAAAAAGGTCATAAGCTATTCACCCTCCCCCTTCGAGCTTATTTTACCCACTTACGGGACTTATCAATTGGTATCAGAGCAGTTGCTTTTAATCTTGTTATTGAATGTATATAAAGTTCAAAAATCTAACCAAAACTAGATCTTAAATATGGCGTATTTAAGTACGATCGGTTGTGGTGAAGGTCTCTCTAGTTCGAGACCTCCACTATTCGATGGCACAAATTTTGCAACATGGAAAACACGACTTAGAATATATGCTAGATCCCAATGTGTAAAAGTTTGGATGGCTATCGAAGACGGCGTAGTAATTCCTACCAAAAGAGTCGACGATATAGATGTCGAAAATAAGGTAAGCGAATATACTCCCGAGGAGGAAATAAGGATTAATATAGCCGTGAAAGTGGAAATATTTTAACTAGTGCGCTTGCGGAAAAAGAATATAAAAGAGTCAATAATTGAAAGTCGGCACATGAAATGTGGAACAAATTAGTTATCACTTACGAGGGTACTAAAGATATTAAGGAATCTCGAATGGATACCTTAATTCACGAGTACGAGAATTTTAAACTCATCGAAGGTGAAACTATCATCGATATGAAAACGAGGTTTACTCGAATAATCGATGAACTTTTTCAACTCGGTAAGGTATATACTACTAATGAGAAAAATCGAAGGATTTTAAAAGCCTTGCATCCGAGTTATAAAGTTAAGGTTACCACGATAAAAGAAATGCATAGTCTTAACGACTATCCCATCGATAGTTTATTCGGAAATCTTCGTGCCTACAAAGAAGATAATCTTTCGGATAAAGTTGTCCCTAAAACGAATGACAAACGTAAAAATATGGCTTTAAAAGCTATATTAATCGATGAGGAATAAAATGACGACGAGTTGAATGAAGAGTTGGAGAATCTCGATGAACATGAGTATTGAGTAACCATCCGAATCAGATATAATATTACAATAATTATAACGAATATGAGTATTATACAAATACATACGGGATAGGGATTAGGGTTTACATAACTTCTAATAAATGAATTAAAATGAATTAAAAGACTGAAAAATTAAATAGGAGCAGAAATCACAAACCAATGAACCAACAAGATTCGGAAGTGGAGTCACAAGTTGTAGCACAACCCGGCTCAGTCCTCTGTCTCAAGAAAGCCCACGTCCAGGACCCAACTGACCGCGGCCAGCACCAAAATGTGAAACCCAACCCGGACCGGAAGCTGCTCCGCAGGAAGGAACCGAAGCACACAGCTTAGATTCAACCCACCGAAACCACCCATAAAACAACTTCAGATCAACGCCTCAAACCCCGTCACCAAGATCTCCGATTTCATTTCACAGGAAGAAGAGAAAATCGAAGTGAGTAAATAGATTATTTTTGCTTGTTTCTTTCGTATTTCTCAACTCTCCCAAAAAGGGTATATATAGATGTATCGGAGTAGGGTTTGGGGAAACCGGAACTGCAACCGGGGTTTCCATGGCGGAAGGCCAGGGACGGTTGCATCAAACAGGAGAGAAAGACGGGAGAGAGAATCGGGCAGAGAGGGGAAAAGGAGGCGGGGGTAAAATGTAACACCCTCG
Organism: Orobanche coerulescens; assembly: GCA_033398695.1. Taxonomy (NCBI): domain Eukaryota; kingdom Viridiplantae; phylum Streptophyta; class Magnoliopsida; order Lamiales; family Orobanchaceae; genus Orobanche; species Orobanche coerulescens. The sequence goes on along the minus strand of CM065807.1, from coordinate 109,009,339 downwards.
CTATTTACAGGGATATCACAGCGCCGTAGATTCTTTTTGGAGAACCTACCAGGCTGGACCAACATAAAAGACAATGACCATCAATAGAAATGAGACATTCACACGCTTAAAACCAACGTCAACTTTCAAGACGACATACATCACCAAAACATACCAATACATGATCCTGTTGGATCACAACAAAACAACAGCTCCTAACTGATCCAACGCATCAACCATAATCAACATCAACACATTAAACCACAAGTATCCTTAGTCGAGAAGCTAACTGAAGCAGCTCTCTTGGTCACCGAGAGACCGGCGTTCACTCCCTGTCAGAAGCCGTCCCTTGAACATGCCCACCACGCACCCGTGCGTGAATGACGGCATCGGACGTGCACTTCCCGACAGAAGCCGCACATTACAGCGTAACACGGACCAGCAACACTCATGCCCTCATCGACTTCGGACACTACCACAAAAGCACATACGACAGTACCCGCGCGAGTACAAAACCAACACACGACTCTGACCATGCCAAAACAACCACTCACCCACAATAACACGTGATATCAGTGTTGCTCGTCATCCTCGTGCCCTTGTTGCACTAGCTGTTTGCTGACCCCTTTCGGGGTGGATATACTTGTTGTGTATTCAGGTACAGATCTTAGTGGCACCTCCGTGATTTACATAAAATGTGGGCTAGGGTTTCTGTGGGGTTGGTTTTATAAGGGGGTACACAAATCCAAGGGCTAGGATTAAATGGGGCCAACAGATGGCTGAGATTAATCCAGCCTTGGATGATGGGTTTGGGCTGCTTCTATGGATCCAGGTTGGGTCAACTTAAGGTGGGCTGCAGGAGAATAATTTTGGGCCTTCACATTTTAATCATTTGGGCCCAAAAAACCCAACATTTCTCCACCTGGGCCAAAGTCATCGGGGCAGTTTATAAAGATAGAGGTCATCATCGCCGTAGGACACCACCTGCACTCAAAACACAAAGTAAGTACAAGTAATCACAAAGAACAATAACAACAATCACTAAGAGAGCAAGACCATCACAAAGATAGCAAGCCAATCACAAAGAAAGCAAGACAATCACAAAGAAAACAAAGACTAAGGGTTAGTCTTGAGTTTCCCAGTGTAGTATGTCTGTGCAGGACATGAACTTCTCCTTCGGTAGGCATTTGGTCCCCATATCTGCAGGGTTAAATTGAGATGGAATTTTCTCAAGTTCAATTTCACCTTTCTCAACAATATCACATATAAAGTGAAATTTAACATCAATATGTTTAGTACGATCATGAAACACAGGATTTTTGCACAATTGAATTCCAGATTGACTATCGAAAATACCACGACCTTTTCCTTAAACCAATTTCAGATAAGAGACCCTTTAACCATAAGGCTTCTTTTGCCGCCTCAGTTGCAGCAACATATTCAGATTCAGTTGTAGATAAGGCAACAACATTCTGTAACTAGGATTTCCAACAAATGCAAGAGCCACAAAGGGTAAACACATAAGAGGTGGTAGATTTTCAAATGTCACGATCATTCACAAAGTTAGAATCAATATATCCAACAAGTTTAACTCCATTAGCAGATTTAAAAAAATTAATACCAACATCCACAGAGGATTTCAAATAACGGAGAAGCCATTTCAAAGCTTCCCAATGAGGGATACCAGGATTAGACATATATCTACTCAAGCAACTAACAGAATAAGCTATGTCGGGCCTAGTTCTAACCATGAGATACATGACTGATCCTATAGCATTAGAATAGGGAACATTTTCCATTGATTTTTCTTCTTCACGAGTTTTAGGAGATTGATCTTTACTTAACATAAAATGGGCAGCAAGAGGCACATAAGCAGGTTTTGCAGCAGTCATAGAAAATTTTTCAAGTATTTTCTCAATGTAGGAAGACTGGTTTAGAAATAAGAAATAGTTTTTCCTATCTCTAATAATGTTCATGCCTAAGATTTTCTGAGCATCTTCTAGGTACTTCATGTTGAATTGTTCACTAAGACACGATCTAACATGATCAAACAACTTCATGCACGGACTCACAAGTAAATGTCATCCACATAAATAAGCAAGAAGATTGGAACAGGTGAGTTTTCTTTAAAATATAGACAAGGGTCATACGAACTACGTTTGAATTTTAAATAAAGCATATAAGAATCAAATTTCTTGTTCCATAGCCTGGGAGACTGTTTCAAACCATAAAAAGCCTTTTTAAGAAGGCAAATATGTTCAGGTCTATTAGAGTCAACAAAGCCTTCCGGCTGCTTCATATAAATTTTCTCATTCAATTCACCATGCAGAAAAGCAGTTTTAACATCCATTTGTTTTAATTCCCAATCAAAGTGAGCAACTAAAGCAAGCATGACACGCACAATGGTGAATTTCACAACAGGAGCAAATATTTTTGTGTAATCAATTCCCTCCTTTTGAGTAAAGCCTTTAGCAACTAACCTATCTTTAAATCTGATATTTTCTACTTCATTCTTGACCTTGAATAACCACTTACAGTCCACAAGAGAACAATGATCAGGTTTAGGGACAAGCGTCCAAGTTTGGTTAACATGCAAAGAGTTCATTTCATCATTCATAGCATTTAACCAGTCAGTAGTATTTTTAGATTTTAAATCTTCTTTGTAGCTTTTAGGTTCGTTATTATCCAATGATTCAAATACATTGCAAGCATGAGACATCATATGAAAATCATTAAAGTGATGAGGCCTCCTAACGTTCTCTCTCCTAGGCCTATCTCTAGTTAATTGATAATTAGACAGATCAGCACTTTCATCTACATTCTCAATAATTTCATCACTTGAATTTTCAGATGGTACTTCAGCGAAATTTTCATTTCCAGCATGCAAAATTTCATCATTTTTAGGCTCCACCTCGCTCAAAGTAGGGTAGTTAGAAATATATTCTGGATTAGGTATGTATGCGGGTGCAGGTGCAGGATGTTCAAGACAAGGAAATTCATATTCATTAAATATAACATCCCTACTAATTACTACCTTAAAACCCGATTCGCCTTTAAGCCATAACCTAAAACCTTTAACTCCATCCGGATAACCTAAGAACACACATCTAATCGATCTAGGTTCTAGTTTATCCTGTTTATGATTAACATATGCAGCACACCCAAATACACGAAGATTTGAGAAATCAATATTATTAGCAGTCCACACAGATTCTGGATAGTTTCCATTCAAAGGGACAAATGGAGATCTGTTAATTATATAGGCAGCAGTAGATAAAGTCTCACCCCAAAAACGTTTTGTCAATCTGGAACTGGCCAGCATGAACCTTACCCTTTCAAGGAGGATTCGGTTCATGCGCTCAATGATTCCATTTTGTTGGGGGGTGTAGGGTGCTGTCCTATGCCTCTGAATACCACTTTCCGCACATAAAGATTCAAACAAATTGTTCCAGCATTCCAAACCGTTATCAATTCTTAAAATTTTAATTTTCTTACCAGTTTGATTTTCAATTAAAATTTTTCACGTTTTGAAGGTGTCAAAAACATCAGATTTATTCTTAAGAAGAAACACAAAGACTTTCCTAGATAATCATCAATCACAGATAGAAAATATCGGTTCCCACCATGTGTTGAAACACTGACAGGCCCCCACACATCAGCATGTAAGTATTCAAACACATTTGAACTTCTCGGGGGGTTTGGGGAAGGTGTATGAGGAAAATTTGCACGATGTTGTTTACCATACACACAGTTATCATAGAATGGCATGTCAGATATTTTATCATTCCCAAAACAATCATTTTTATGCATTATTTCAAGGCCTTTACCACTGATGTGACCTAATCGTTTATGGCAGATTTCAGTTTTGTCCTCTTGGACTATATTTACGGAAGCGTTACTATCAGTAGTGCAAATATATAAGTTCTGTTTCCGAATAACATTAAAAATTGTTATGGGACCTTTCATAATTTCCATTACACCCTTACCCCAATTACCTACAAATCCATCATCATCAAGACAAGCACAAGATATTAAATTATGAGCTAAATGAGGAACGCGTCTAACATCATTTAAGGTTATCGAATTCCTTGATTTAAATTTAAGGCGCACAGTTCCTATTCCAACAACATCTCATTTTACTTTATCAGCCATAGAAACGTATCGGTTTTTCAAATCGCGATAACTAGAAAAAAGGTGTTTATATGGTGTCATGTGAAACGTGCACGCAGAATCAACCAGCCAATCATTTTCACCTAGGTCAGCTAACACAGAATTCATAGAAGCATACATTTCCTCAGAAATCATAAACACATCCCCAAAGTTTTTACACAAAGTTAAATTTCCCTGTTCAGGTGGCTGGTTCTTTTTTGGTTTACTGCAGTCTTGAATGTAGTGACCATATTCACCGCAGTTGTAACATTTATGATTAGTCGGTCTAGGTTTAAACCAATTTTTTCCTTTGCCCTTTTTCTTGGTGGCTTGGTTATTCTGATTATTGGAAGACTTATTGTTTTGAAAACGGTTTTGAGGTCTTCCTTTGACAAAATTAACTTCGCCAAGATTTTTAAGAGCGACACCCTTATTATTTTTCAAATCTAATTCTTTACTTTTCAAACCGTTAACAACAATATCTAAAGTCACTTGATCTCTACCATATTTAATGGCAGATTTCACATCACTGTAAGAATCAGGAATAGCATTTAGAAGCACAATAGGAGTGTAATCATCGATGTTTTTCTCCTGTTAACTTTATATCTTGAGCCAATTTTGTAAACACGTCTAAATTAGCATCGATGTCTTTGTTCAAATCGAGTTTGTAGCGGAAATTTTTTTCAAGAAGAAATAGTTTGTTGGGCAGGGAAGTTTCTGTATACATCTCTTCTAATTTTTCCCATAATTCTTTAGCTGAACCGTGCTTACCTATTTTTTCAATCACATAGTCAGATAGGTTCAAGATAATTGCAGAGTATGCAAACTCATCAAATTCAGCCTTTTTATCCGCAGTCACATTAGATGCGAAAGAGTTGTCGATAGCTTTGAAATATTTTTGTTGAATGAGTATGCCTTTCATTTTCTGTTGCCAAATGGCAAAATCACCTTTTCCATCAAACGGGGCCACAGAGAAGGCAAAGATAGTTCCCATTTTAATTTTCAAAATAAATAAAGTTTTTGAAAAAATATGGAAAAATAGATTAAAAAAAGACCTCTGGTTTTATCAAATCGCAGAAACACAAAGTAACGAGAACTAATAAAATCACACAGATAAATAAAATTGAAGGAATCCAAAGAATTCAACCCCAGGCCCCTACAAGATCCGATGACGCTTAAGTGGTCCAGGCAGGAAAGTTTCAATGCCGCTTTATGAAGATTTTCAGATTCAAAATAAACACGAAGTAATATCGTAGTAATAAACACACCGAATATTACCAACAATGCGTCAAACAACATACGCATCAGAAGCAATAACACTAAGACGAATTTCAATAGTATCACGAAGAACAGCAAACGAGCCAGCAAACAGAAAATAGTAAATAGAGAGGGTAAAGCCGTTATACCTGAGCGAAACCCCTAGTAGGGTTTCGGAACTCCCAAGTTGAACCGATTCAGACAGACCCGATTCAGACGGATCCGAACCAGGCTCCGATGCCAATGTTGAGTAACCGTCCGAATCAGATATAATATTACAATACTTATAACGAATATAACTATTACACAAACACGTATGATATAGGGATTATGGTTTACACAACTTCTAATAAATGAATTATAATGAATTAAATGATTGAAAAATTAAATAGGAGCAAAAATCACAAACCAACATAGCAACAAGATAGGAAGTGGAGTCACTAGTTGTAGTACAACCCGGCTCAGTCCTCTGTCTCAAGAAAGCCCACGTCCAGGACCCAACTAACCGCGGCCAGCACCAAAATGTGAAACCCAACCCGGACGGAAGCTACTCCGCAGGAATGAACTGAAGCACATAGCTCAGATTCGACCCACTGAAACCACCGAGAAAACAGACTCAGATCAACGCCTCAAACCCCGTCAGAAAGATCTCCGATTTCAGTTCACAAGAAGAAGAGAAAATCGAAGTGAGTAAACAAATTATTTTTGCTCGTTTCTTTCGTATTTTCTCAACTCTCCCGAAAAGGGTATATATAGATGTATCGGAGTAGGGTTTGCAGAGGGAAAACCCGAACTGCAACCGGGGTTTCCATGGCGAAAGACCAGGAAAGGTTGCAACAAACAGGAGAGAAAGACGGGAGAGAGAATCGGGCAGAGAGGGGAAAAGGAGGCGGGGTAAAATGAGGGCTAGGGTTTCTGGGGGGTTGGTTTTATAAGGGGGTACACAAATCCAAGGGCCATGATTAAAGGGGGCCAACAGATGGCTGAGATTAATCCAGCCTTGAATGATGGGTTTGAGCTGCTTCCATGGATCCTGGCTGAGTCAACTTAAAGTGGGCTGCAGGAGAATAATTTTGGGCCTTCATATTTTAATTATTTGGGCCCAAAAAAACCCAACAATGAGATTTAACTCAGTTAATGATTGGATATGTCATTCTCTCAAACGAGTTCCCAAACTTTCTTGTCTCTGTCACTTCATTAATGTGGTGCTATGAAAATGACTTAGACCTAAATCATTTGACGCTTATTTGACAAATCTTGAGCTAGTTGATGTTACTTGTAATTTCGGAGATAGCATCTTCAATTTCCCTGTGCTTGAGAAGTTTTTTTTTTTTTTTTTTTCACGCACGCACACGAGGATTGTCACTGTCCCGAAATCCCAAAGAGCCATTCACCCGTCTAGAGGTAAGTTCTTTGGCCGATCGTCTCATTGTCACATGCAGGTTACCGCACTTACTGGGCCCGGACAGAGTTAATGGTTTCATCCCCCATAAAAAAAATATTCTGCAAGATTTTTTAGTCCAACCCCGAAGTTATGCAACATTCTACTACTAGAAATGCAGACAGAAACATCCAATCTGGTCGAGGTTCTCAGCGGTTTACATACAACTGAGAAGATTTCTTTAGGATGAGGTAATATTCAGATTTCTTTACATTGTCCACTGCTACTTTCCTCAAGTGTTAATTGTTTGTGCTCTTCGTTTCAAAATACTGCAAGAGGTTCTCCAAATCGACTTCCTAAACCATTAACTTACCTAAAGACTCTTTATATCTGAGGTTTCTTGTTTGATTCGGAGTGCTCCCAACTTGTATATCTCTGTGAGTCATTTACATAATACACTTCAAATATGTGTATCACTATATATAGGTCTACTGTCTACAGCTATTGTCTGACAGTTCTTAATTATCTTCTCTATCACCGTTACCTTTACAGATTATTGGGGAGAATATTCTGAAGATTGTACTATATATCATCTATCTTCTAATTATAACGTTCAAAGGTGTTAGAGCTGGTTAAGTTTCTACTTGCCCTCTCTCAGTTGCTAAAAACAATGTCAATCCCCAATAAGAAATGATGTAGCATTAACAATGGTAGAAGAGATGTTGCAATATTCCAGAGCTTCATCAAGAGCAGAAATCAGACACCTGCTGTAAAGAGCTATTGTTACCGATGATTTTAATATTGACCTCTGGGCCGATTTTGATATAGATTAATCTTCTTGCAGCACATGTTTCGTTTTGTTTTGTTGAGTACTGGTAAGAACATGAAAACGTCTACACATTTAACTTATTTACTGTCACCATTTGCAGCAATCTTATGTGCTTTGATTCCATTTCACCAGATTTTCTGAAACCGAAGGATTGAGCTCTCGAAAAATATTGATTGTCCAGAAACTGAAGTTTGCACAATTAGCAGTTTAGCATCATTTCCTTTTCCTTTTGACAGTGGTGAGAGAGAGCGAGAGTCCCTATCCTGGCATTACAAGGATCACTTCACGCAATCTGAAGAAGTTTCACTCAAGTCCTTAGCCGAGGAACGCATGTATGGGATCTTGTAGCCTCATGGTTACCAACTTCAAGGTCTTTTTCATTAACAATCTCAATAGCAGTTGATGTATCAACATATGAACTTCCTTAAAGAGGTCATTCATGCATGTTTCTTTTCCCTGAGGGTGACTTAACTACTTGGATCCTCATCTCTTGAGTCTTGAACATTATTCTACATCGACAAGATCAAGTGACCAGTTGCTAGGATCTTTTTTATATGAAATTAAAGACAGAGTGCAGGTATGTAAATATAGATGCAGAATATGAGATGTTGAGATGTTATGATTTAAATGAAAAAGACCTACATTATCAATATATACATTAAAACTAGTCGAGTAGGGCTGCAGAAGTGGCAAAACAGATTTGTGCAGTTTGACTAGTTTTGCAAGGACTAAATAATTTCTGGTTGCAAGCCTGTGTAATAACCGCATTTTTCATTCCTCTATTTTTTCGATTCTAGCGACTCGCTTGTGTTCATCGACACATTTTGGACATGTTTTGTTCTGTATTTTTTGTTATTCAAGCGAGTTTTGATATTGTTTCGGGTTAATCGGCATATGGTTGCGACTTTTCCGCATTCGGGTCCGATTCTCGCGAATCTTGCTCGGAACTGTTATTTTTGTCGTTCCTACTAGTTCGATTATCATTTGTGGTCGTGTTGTAAACTTTGGAATTGTTGTTCGATCTCGTATCTGTAATACCCAAGATTTTTCAATTTTGGTCGCCTCGAATTAATTGTCGTTTGCCGCCGGTTATTTGCTTCGTGTAAACTATTGGATTTCGTGTTTTGTAATATGCCCGTTATTATTTTGAATCATAGCTAGTGTATTGGTGTAACCGAGTTGTCGAACGTCTAAACCGGGCTGTCGGAGTTGGCCACGGCTGAGTCACGACCGCACGTTTTGGGGCAGAGACTCGCCTGGCCGAGTTACGGCCGTAAGGGACCTGCCGGTTACGGCCACAACGGGTGCTCGGTTACGGCTGCAATGAGGTGGTCGGTTACGGCCGCAATGGGTTGGCCGGTTACGGCCGTAAGGATGCAACACATATTGGGCAGACGGTTCGGGAAGGCCGATTACGACCGTAATGCACTACCGGTTACGGTCGTAATGGCTCGGCAAAATGGGTATATAAGGCCTAGGCACGGGTGCAGTCGGCATTTTTCCTCATTTCTTCATTTCTTTCGCGATCCTTCGACAAGATTCGAGGGTTTTGACTGCCACATCTTTGAGGATCATTTGGGAAGCTTGCTTGGTGTCTATTATCATCATCATCCAATTTCTTGTCGTCTGGATCGAAGGTAATCCCTTATAATTTCCTAGAATTGATTTTCGGAAGTTCTTTCTCGATTTTGTTGTTTCATCCGATTCTGATGGAAAGGATGATGTTGCTGGGCATCGTGGATCATGATATACGGATTGTATATCCGTATCTTGAATTCGTTTGAGTCTAACCTTGATTTTTATGTTCGTAGGGAGCCTTGAGCATTTAGTGTCCGGTTAAATGCCTCTAAGGGTTTCCCTTGGTTCTTGGGTGTGTCTCTCGTCGTTGTTAATCGCTATACTTGTAGTGATCATGTTTTTGTTGTTTTCGCCAGAGGATTTTAGGTGTTCGAGGTTTCTCGGTTGATCCGTGTTCGTCGGAGGTTTCGCTAACGATCACCGAAGCAAGTATTATTGTCTATACGATTTATATTGTGTGAATTGAGGTTGCTTATGTAATCGTGTTGGTTTGTGCATTTTTATTGATTGTGCCTTATGTGAATTATCGTAGTTGTTATGTGTTTATGTGAAGTTAATGTTGGTTCATTGCTCGTCATAGAGATATGTCAATAGAGACGTAGTGCCGGGTAGATAGTACACTTAGACATGTGCTATAATGTTTTGGTGATCACGGGGTTGTGTGGATTAAGTTGTGTGTTATGAGTTGGGTTAGTCGTAATGGTTGATTGGTCTTTATGCCGTTGAGGTGTAGTGAAGCGTCGAAGATTGTTAGATTGTTGTGAAGTCATGTCGGTTGTGTCGTGGGTGCTGTTTGTGGTAATTGTTGTGTGTTGTCGTATACTAGGGATAGTTGTCGTGTCAAATCCTTGGTTGTAGTTACGTGTCAGTATGAGGTCATTCTAGCAGGTGCCATAACTATGCATATTGTATTCAACATTGGAATTTGTGAAAGATGTGAACGCAAGTGTGCGTGAGTTGTTCTTCCACTTGGGGACGGTTCGACGGGACCTCGGGGGGTCGATGCTAAGGGGCGCGGTCAGGAAGTGGTTTCTGTAATACCCGAGATTTCTGATGTGTTTTTGAACCTTGTGATATTGTAATTGTTGTATTTTGATCTGAGTATTATTTTCCGTATTTCATGATCTGGTGTTGTTGAGCGCATGATTGCATGATTTCGTTCAATATTGTGATTTTGCACGTGTAGCGCACGCTATCGACTAGGCGTAGCGTACGCTAATTTGAGTTTAGTAGCGCACGCTATATATGAACCTTAGCGCGCGCTATACGTAGTCAGCATGATTGAGACGTGTTGGTAGGTGAGATCAGGCCGCGGATCTTGGTCGGATTGTGTCGGGATGAACCTGGACGGCTTTCTGGAAAAGCCAAGTCAACGCGGTAGCGCACGCTAAACGCTGAGTACAGTGAAGTCAGTAAGCCGTTAGTGTAATATCCGTAATTTTCTATTTTTAGTAGTTTCCATTTTTGGTGTATGTCTGTTTTTTTTATCGACTCGCTTGTAACCGTTTCGACATTTTGAATCTACTTTGTTCTTGGAGTTTTTCCATTTGGATGAGTTTTGATGATGTTTTCACGTAATTTCGTTTTATGGCATGTTTTGCCGTATGAACATTCGATTCTTGTAAAACTCATTCGTTTTCGTTGTTTCTTGGTTTGTACAAGTTCGTATGGTTGAGTTGGTCATGTGGAGACTTTCGGTTTGTAAATCCGACGTCGTTCGTGATTTTGGGCACTTGGGCCATTTTTGTAATTTCCTAATAGTTTAGGGAATCTTATTTTCGTTGTCGCATTACGGACCCTCCGGTGGTCGGAATTGCATTTTCTTTCAGCGCTTAGCTCCGTCGTCTTGTATGCTTCGCGTCTATGTTCCTGGATTCTGGTCTCATCGTGCGTTTCGTGTTTTATACCCTCGGCAGACTTCACTGGCGATGTGACATCAGCGATCTTTGAATCACTTGTGTAGGTAGCGACGCTACTCCTGTTACCTTGCGTGCGCTACCGATGTGCGATTAGCGACGCTAACTCCCTATTGTTAGCGACGCTAGCGAATGGTGGCGGTAGCCACTTTGGACTGTCGCGGCCCGTTAGCGCGCGCTATATGGCGATTAGCGTGCGCTAACTCCACGAATATATAAGTCGGCGGACGATTTGAGCAATGATTTAATTCTTTTCTCTTCGTTTCTTCGACGTGCGACCTCAGAGGCGATTTCCACCGGTTCTATTCGGAGTTCTCTTCAAATTCCATCACGGTAGAATCGAGCCATTGACACGCTTTTAGTGTAACTATCGCAAGTGTACGATATCGTATCAAGTAGTAAAGTGGACTTTTTGAGTCCGGTTTATCGATCCCACAAGGAAGTTTGGTTATAATTTGAATGATACACTATTAGTCTATTTTTATAGATACTAAAGATGAGTGAAACACACAATTAAAAAGTTTGGTTTAATAATTGCAAAGAAATTGCAATAATAGTTCTAATATTATAAGGAAATAAAAATATAGTAATAATAATAGATTTATTAAACGATAAATTGAAATAGTTGGGATTACAAACTTAGTTCGTCATTAGTTATAAAAGATGTATAGGAGATCATAAGATGAATTTACTTATTATGTTGTGTAGATTCGATTTTCCTTAAAAAGACGGTTTTTCTTTCGAACTATAAAACGCCCCTTACATATTGAATCAATCCACTATATTTCTATGTTGATTGGCTTCAATACATAGCATTAGGATTTATGAAAATAACTCAAAGAATCATCTAAGGACTAGGGGTATATTTCTATCCCCTAGAACAACTTAGAGTGAAGTTCATTTGATCTAATCAAACATATTTTCTTTCGAAACATATGAAGACCATAAATATCTTCATTTATTGGCCAAATAAATAAAGATTGTTAAAACAATGAAAATCACACACAATAATAAGTAATTCACAATAGATCTTTTATACAAACATAAATAACATGACTAACCTTGTTTATAATCCCAACTTAAGGAACTTAGCCCATAAAGGGTTTATTACACATATTACAAGCTTTGGTGGTCATTTTTAGTTGAATCAAGAGAAAGAATTGATCCTAACTCCCTTAGTAGATAAAGGAGATAGAAGCAATAAACTCTCTGAACAACATATACTATACCACACTTACAAAGATCACTCAAGAACACAAGTGTGTTCTTCACACAAAAAGAAAAGTTTACAAAAAATGGAAAATTATAAGATGAATGGTGAATGATGAATGATCTAAGGGGTCTATTTATACACCTAAAGTCATCTAATAGCTCCAAAACTCCAGCATTATTACATTAGATCGGATCAATGCCAGCCATCCCCTCAATAATACACAAAAAGTATAAAAAATTAGACAAATCATAGTAATCTGTCAAGAGTTACGGCCGTAACATTCAGGAATTACGGTCGTAACAAGGGTGACTTACGGACGTAACTCCTAAATGTTACGGCCGTAACGTGGCTTCGTAAATTTGCTCATTTGAAGCTTGGATAGTTACGTCTTCGGACCAGAATTTCTCAGACTTTGCGTTTTTGCCCCAGATCTTCTTCGGATGATAACTTTTGATATATAACTCTGATTTTGAATCCGGAAAGACTGCCGAATTCTTCTCGGAAAGCCCTACAACATGAATATATCAAAATTCAATAAAGAGAATATTTATTAAACATGTTGTTTCTTGAGTAATTCAGTTATTTAATCCGATCATCATCCGATAAAAATAAAATTATTAAAACTAATAAATTAAAAGCAAAAAACGAGTAGACTAGCACAATTATGGGTGAATTTTATCGATACAAACCATGGATAAGTGTACAAAACTGACACTTATCACACCCCCAAACTTGAATTCTTGCTAGTCCCGAGCAAGACTCTTTATTATTCATGCTCTAAAAATAAAAATAAGAAAAATTAATACACACATAAATTAAAATATAAAAAGAGAAAAGGAGATCAAAATGCCATTAATAAACAACAACCAGCTTTATACAGTAGATAGAAATGAATCAAGATTCAAAATAAATCTACAAATGTTTTTGAAGTTAAAACACGGTTTTTATTTTGTAATTCCAAAATGTAAGGTTTCCCCCCAATAGGTTGATTATTTCTTTCCCACTCGTGATACACACGACTCCCTTCAATGGTTTCTCTCGATCACTCGTTTATTTTTCGACTCAATATGAAGAAGAATTTTATTGGCGTCATCAAATATTGTGATTTTCACAAAATTGAGTGTATTGAAATTCAGCTGCTAATTAATTCAAATCTGCTCATAAACTACATCCCTTTTAGTGATAGCTTTCACACCGTTATTTGCTAACGTGTAGCTCTTTTCACTAACACAATTTCTATCTCATTATTTTTTTTTTCGTAAAAAAAAGTGATAGCTTTCACACCGTTATTTGCTAACGTGTAGCTCTTTTCACCAATTTTTCTGAGACGGCAGCTACGCACCAACAATGGTTAGTCCTTTATTTTTCGCAAAATTTAAGACTTCCAAAATTAGGCAGCTGTTGCTGCTCAACACTTCTCCTTTTCGTCATTTATTTTTTAAGGTGATAGCTTTCACACCGTTATTTGCTAACGTGTAGCTCTTTTCACCAATGACTCCTTTTTTTTTTTTTTTAGGGAATAGAATTTTTGCAGAAAATTATTTTTTAGTTAAGCATGAAAAATCAAAAACTCCACAAATTAAGTAAATTTCAGTTTTATTTTTCATCAACCAATTGATTCTTCTTTTCTCAAGGTAACGAATGACTCGATTTTATATGATAATTACAAGGCTCGGAAAGAGAGATTAAGGCACAAAAATTTTTGGAATATACAATTTTTTTACCGGATAAAACGATTTTAGAAGCTTGTATATAGCTAATTTATTGGTGTTATGGCCAGATCTAGAAATCTCAAAAATCAAAATACTATAAATATATATATCTATATATAATAAAAAAAAATTAAGGCAAATAACCAAATCAATCAAAACACACCAAAATACTAAAACAAACCACCCCCAAACTTGAAAATAAAACTGTCCTCAGTTTTTTTAAAAATAAAAATAAATAAAATAAAAATCAATGCAGAAAAACAGAATACTCCCTGTTAAGAAAGTTGATGTCTGAGCTAACGCCTTTTAGAATCTGCAAGAGAATAAATATACGAGGCACACAACAAAAGAAAATAAAATATACTCGTAAGTATAACACAATTTTTAAGATGCGCATCAAGAAAGTCCGAAGGGTCGCCTTACACTGCCATCAAAGTTTTTATAAAAGCAAAACACGAAATAAAAATTACAGCAATACATAAATCGCGAATAGATGCGCGTCAAGAGATCAAGATGAAACTCCTTAAGCTGCCATCATTTAGCACGATTATTACACACGACAGAAAGTAAAAATACAAGAGGTCCGACATGGGTTATCAAAGGGAGAGGAATGAATCCACTTTTCGTTTTCTCACGGTAAAATCTTCTACCCAGACAATTTTAGCTAGAGCTGGATCTGGTTGAGGAACAAATTCATTGAGTTTTTTGATTAGTTCATCTGGTGTTGTTGCAACGACTATGATTCGTTTAACACGCTCGGAAATAAAGCCCTTTTCAGCAGAGTAGTCGATGAAAGACAGTAAACCATCAAAGAAACCATTGACATTAAGCACACCTATTGGTTTTTGATGAACATTTAGCTGGGCTCTGGTAACCACATGAAAAAGTTCCTCAAGGGTGCCAAAACCACCGGGAAGGGCGATAAAGGCGCCAGAATTATTTATCATGTGAGTTATGCGATCTTGCATATTCACAGATCTAAACTCATCTCCAATAGTTGACACGGTGATTTTACTTTCAGCCAGAGGTTTTGGGATTATTCCCAACACTCTTACTCCTTCCATATAGGCAGAAGCAGCAGCTCGTCCCATTAATCCTAGACTTCCTCCTCCGTAAACTACATGAATGCATTTTTCTCCTAAGGTACGACCCAAGTTGTGGGCTGCTTCAGTAAAGCATGCCTCTTTTCCAGAACTAGCTCCATCAAAAATGCATACTGTGTTAAATTTTTTTGTTGAAGATGATGACTCCATTTTTGAAAACAAGGAAAAAAAAATTATTAGAGAGAAACAGAGAAAAGTGCAAGTTTGAGGGATGAATGAAAGAAACCAGTAGAAAGTTTATTTATAGAAGAAAAAGAAGGTAAAAATTATTTAACAAGTTTGTGATTGCGTTTGATTGTGCTTCAACTACTCAATAGAATAATGAAAGCTTTTATCGCGTATCACATTTTTTATTCAGAAAATCTCACCACACGACAAAAATAAAAGATACTTACGCGTATGTACAGTAGTTGTGATTGTGGCTCACATCTTCCTCTGATTTTACGTTCAGAAACGGCCTAAACGCCTTCTATGAGTGGAGAAGCTTCCCATCCAATTTTCTTACAAATTGGCAAACAGGTCTTTTAACGTCGATTCCCAAGACGTTGTTCATATTCTGGTTTGAATTTATTCCACAAACATTGAATTCCGTAATATACAAGTCCACTAGGATGCGTGTCAAGAGAAATTTCGATATTATCTAAATTCTCCTTATTCAGACCATCATTAATGAACTGAATTTTATCTTCTCTGTTTGTAGATGGAATTCCTAAAGATCGACATTTTGCATTACAGTTCCATCTAGCACATTTATAGCAAACGGCTAGCATCTTTGCTCGTCGTTTCTTGGCATATGAACTTTTTCCAAGCCCTGGTAAAAATCTAGTTGGTGTTTCTGTGAATTCACCTTCTATTCTTACTTTAGCTTCGATAATGAATCTTATGTCAAAAGGTATGCTTTTATTCGTAAGCAACCTCATCCTTTCAAGCCTTGTCTTGTAAATTTTTAAAATTGTATTTTTGCTTAGAAAGGGAAATCTTTTTTCAATTTTAAACAATGTTTCGTCCATGATAAAAAATAAATAAAAAGACAATGAAAATAATTGAATAAAATATTTACAAATATCAGTTGTTGTGGGAAACTGAAAAATCCGACTTTAATAGTCACGGAGTACCGTTATCCGCCACTTGACCGGACAAACACAATTTAGTACTAAGTTACAACGTCGAGAAATTTGTACCTATAAAAATAGTTTACAATGTAAGATTTCAAATATAACTTATACTTCAAGAACGGCGCCAAAAACTTGACACGCTTTTAGTGTAACTATCGCATGTGCACGATATCATATCAAGTAGTAAAGTGGACTTTTTGAGTCCGGTTTATCGATCCCACAAGGAAGTTTGGTTATAATTTGAATGATACACTATTAGTCTATTTTTATAGATACTAAAGATGAGTGAAACACACAATTAAAAAGTTTGGTTTAATAATTGCAATGAAATTGCAATAATAGTTCTAATATTATAAGGAAATAAAAATATAGTAATAATAATAGATTTATTAAACGATAAAACGAAATAGTTGGGATTACAAACTTAGTTCGTCATTAGTTATAAAAGATGTATAGGAGATCATAAGATGAATTTACTTATTATGTTGTGTAGATTCGATTTTCCTTAAAAAGACGGTTTCTCTTCGAATCAAAACACCCCTTACATATTGAATCAATCCACTATATTTCTATGTTGATTGGCTTCAATACATAGCATTAGGATTTATGAAAATAACTCAAAGAATCATCTAAGGACTAGGGGTATATATCTATCCCCTAGAACAACTTAGAGTGAAGATCATTTGATCTAATCAAACATATTTTCTTTCGAAACATATGAAGACCATAAATATCTTCATTTATTGGCCAAATAAATAAAGATTGTTAAAATAATGAAAATCACACACAATAATAAGTAATTCACAATAGATCTTTTATACAAACATAAATAACATGACTAACCTTGTTTATAATCCCAACTTAAGGAACTTAGCCCATAAAGGGTTTATTACACATATTACAAGCTTTGGTGGTCATTTTTAGTTGAATCAAGAGAAAGAATTGATCCTAACTCACTTAGTAGATAAAGGAGATAGAAGCAATAAACTCTCTGAACAACATATACTATACCACACTTACAAAGATCACTCAAGAACACAAGTGTGTTCTTCACACAAAAAGAAAAGTTTACAAAAAATGGAAAATTATAAGATGAATGGTGAATGATGAATGATCTAAGGGGTCTATTTTGTAACACCCCAAACTAGGCGGATATTACAGTGCCGTGGACCCCCGACTGGGACCCACCAGGCGAATGAGAATGTATGAATTACACAGGTAAATGTAGTACCGAACCACATTACAACATCAATTACTCCGATGAGGAGTTTTATACAACACCCAGGATAAAATAGAATACATGTGTATTTTATGTGACGATAAAATACACAACACTGAATGAAATGAGCATTCAAACGGAATGTCTGCAGCGGAATAAATAAAGGAAACATAAATGACTGAATGAATGATCGACAGAGGGCCCCTACTAGTATCACTGACTCTCGCCGTCATCGTGCTCTCCCCGTGCCTTAGCCTTGCCATGACACGAAAAACAACATCCCCAACGGGTCGCCATACGTAACAACAATCCTCAAGGGTTGAAAATACACAATCATGATATATCTGAAATTATGAATTATCACACCGAAAGATACGCAATCAAACATGCTATATGAATCGACTAATCGATGCGGCTCAAAGGAATGGCGCCACACTACGTCCGGATGGAAATGTGTCCGTGCACAAGCCACCAACGATCAAACACGCGTGGTCTTGTACCTAATCGGTCTCACGAGCAATCGACTCGTGTGCACGATCAATGTGAGGCCACCAACCAACACACGACTATAATGTGCCCGACATGAAAATCCTACACATACCAACCGGCACGCCAAGATGACCCTAATGCCACAATATGACAAAAGTGACAATGAAAATGAATAATGACTCACCAAGATTGAATGATGGTGAAATGAATGATAGCTCAATGAAATGATCGGAAGTCGTTCCTTATGACCGAGGTGATTAATTGATAATGACGAGTTTTGATACGATTAATACAATGATGAATGAGTTATGATTATGAATGAACAACGACAAAAGGAATGAATATCCTTTTAACCGAGTAAGAATTAACTTACACAATACCGATGATGAATGTCCGTCCACGAACAACGCCCTAAATGAAATATCGGTCGCTTGAACAACCTTGAATAACACAATTACCAATAATCCGATCATTACGCAAATCAAAACGATCATAATCGACTCAAATGTCGACAATAACGATATCCGAGCTCGAATGAATCGAAACCAACTCCAAGATGAGTATTTCAAACCATCAAAACACTTTCAAGGATATCAATAATCCATTAGGAATCCATAACTCATGATTACAACAACATCAATCGGAAAATCCCCAATTAATCAAGTCAACCCCAAGGGTTCTTGAAATAATTCGAAAATAACCATTAAATCCGTAGGAATATGTTTATACAAGTTAGATAATCCATAACTAACATATTCCAATGATAATCCAAGCTTACACGAAGAAATCGGAAGGAAAACCCCAAAATCCGAAATTCTAGATCCAAGAGATTAATACCTTTGATTCGATGTGATGAAGATGATGAAATGATGATCAATCCGAAAGATGAGCTTGAAGATGATGATTGATGATTACACCTCGAGGAATCCTCTCGAATCGCTCGAAATCGCCCAAAACTACCGAAGGAATGAAATGAGATGAAAATGACGAACTCGACTAAACTGTCCAATTTATACTCGGTCCGAGTTAGCGTCGCTAGCCTGTGCATAGCGTGCGCTAATAAGTAATTTGGGTAGTCCGGTACCCCTTTGTCCGAACACGGTAGCGCGCGCTACGTACCTATTTGTAGTGTGCGCTACGGCCATACTACTAGCGTGCGCTAATATCCATTGTTAGCGTGCGCTAGCGAAATATTTGACGCCTTGATACTAGAGTCCGTAAAAGCGTCGACCTCCGATTCGACCCGATAGCGTGCGCTACAATTGTTTAGCGTGCGCTAATATATCGGTTGACGCTAACAACAATGCATAGCGTACGCTATGAATTAACCGGTGCGATCCAAAGAGCCACCGGACTCAACTCGATCCGTCCCTAGCGCGCTACTCACACATATAGCGTGCGCTACTACAACCGTTAGCGCGCGCTACTTACCACTCGTAGCGTGCGCTACAAATATTCGACTGCGGTCGGTACCTTCCGGGCTGCGGCCAAAGGTAGCCTTAGCGTGCGCTAAAGCCGAGCGGTAGCGTGCGCTACCTATACCCAATTAGCGTACGCTAAAAGGAGTATGTAGCGTGCGCTACTCCTCAAGCACAGCTTGCAACGAAAATGACAATGATGATAAACACGGCACGAAACTCCAATCAGATTAGTGATGAATGACGATTGATACACGATACAATTACTCTGAATGATAAATACCATGACTGAATATGAGTGACAAATGATCAATGATGAATGAGATTACTGAGTATCAATTACTGAATGATAATTACTGAGTGATGATTACTGAATGATAATTACTGAGTGATAATTACTGAATGATAATTACTGAGTTACAACCGGGTATTATATACACCCCCCTTAAAAGAGTTTCGTCCCCGAAACTAAGGGTCAAACAACTCGGGATAACTCTCTCGCATACTATCCTCGGTTTCCCAAGTAGCCTCTTCGACTCCGTGTCTAGACCACTGAATTTTAACCAAAGGAATCGTCTTATTCCTCAACTGTTTGATTCGCTGCTCTAAAACTCGTATAGGACGTTCCTCATATGAATGATCATCGGCGATCTCGATTTCGTCGAACTGAAGTATGTGACTCGGGTCGGCAACATACTTCCGCAACTGAGAGACATGAAACACATTATGAATTCGGCTCAACGCCGGAGGTAAAGCCAATCGATAAGCTAACTCGCCCACTCGATCCAAAATCTCGAACGGTCCAATGAATCTCGGACTCAATTTTCCCCTCTTCCCAAAACGGAAGATACCACGACTCGGGGATACCTTGACCAACACGTGGTCACCTGCCTCGAACTCTAATGGTCGACGACGGTTATCTGCATATGATTTCTGTCGACTCTGAGCTGTCAACAAACGGCTCCTGATCAAAGCTACCTTCTCACGGGCGGCTATAAGCATATCGGGCTCGGTGCCCAATGATTCTGATAAGTCGTCCCAACACAACGGAGATCGACAACGACGACCATACAAGGCCTCGTAAGGTGCCATCTTGATCGAAGCATGCCAACTATTATTATACGTGAACTCGATCAATGGTAGTTGGGCTTCCCAATCGTCTTTCCAATCGAGGACGCATGCCCTCAACATGTCCTCTAAGGTCTGAATCGTCCTCTCCGATTGTCCGTCGGACTGAGGTGAAAAGCGGTACTGAGATTAAGCCGGGTTCCCATAGCACGATGAACTGATTTCCAAAGTGCGACACAAACCGTCCGTCACGATCGGAACGATACTTTTAGGAGTACCGTGAGTCGACTATCTCTTTGATGAACGATTGAGCAAGTCTCTCGGGACCCCACGTTTCCTTGATCTCAAGGAAATGAGCTGATTTGGTTAAGCGGTCCACGATCACCCGGATCGTGTTCATGCCGACGACTGCGTCGGCAAACTCGTGATGAAATCCATAGAAATGTCTTCCCACTTCCATTCGGGAATAGGAAGGGGTTTCAGATACCCGCCGGTTGCCGATGTTCAATCTTAACTTGTTGACAGGTTAAGCATCTCGAAACAAATTCGGCGACTTCACGCTTCATATTACTCCACCAGTAATTTTGTTTCAAGTCCTTGTACATCTTGCTAGACCCCCGGATGAACAGAATAAGGGGTAGCATGAGCTTCTTTCAAAATCGAGTTTTTCAACTCGTCATTCGCGGTACGCACAACCGATTCTTAAAACGCAAAAGTCCATCCTCGTGGACCACAAATCCAGGGGCTTTCCCGCGCCACATCCTCTCGGATGCGCAACAATGATGGATCCAAACCCGATTCTCTCGGATTTCCTCCTCGAGTGACGATGAAATCTCTAACATACAAAGCCGCCCGAACTCGCCAAGCGGACCTCGATCTCGGGTCTAAGGAATTCCTTGAAGCTCCTTCGAACTGTTAAACGGTCAAGCATCCGCTCTGACGGACTTACGACTCAAGGCGTCGGCGACAACATTCGCCTTGCCCGGTGGTAAAGGATCTCGATATCATAATCTTTGATTAATTCCAACCACCGCCTCGGCGCATATTTAACTCCTTCGAGTAAATATGTACTTTAAGCTCTTATGATCGGTGAATATCGGTGTAACGCCATAAAGATAATGACGCCAAATTTTCAAAGCGAACACCACATTTGCTAGCTCCGTGTCGTGGGTCGGATAATTAATCTCGTAAGGTCTCAATTGCCGTGAAGCATAGGCAATAACATTCCCGTCTGCATGAGTACACATCCGAGACCCCGTCCGACGCATCACTATAGACCACAAATCCTTCCGTCCCTGCGGCAAGGAAAGTACAGTGCCGACATTAACCGGCTCTTGAGTTCCTCAAAACTCCGTTGACACGCGTCGGACCACGTGTATTTCTTATCCTTCCGCAAAAGGTTCGTTAAGGGTTGAGCGATTCGAGAAAATCCCTCTACAAATCGCCGATAATAACCCGCTAATCCGAGGAAACTTCGGATTTCCTTAACGTTCTTCGGAGGTGGCCAATCTCGAATAGCCTCCGTCTTCTGAGGATCGACACGAACTCCGTCTGATGAAATTACATGTCCGAGAAAAGTCACTTCGGACATCCAGAACTCACATTTAGAAAATTTCCCATAAAGTTGTTCTCGTCTCAACACGTCGAGCACTTGATGAAGGTGAAACTCGTGTTCCTCCAGGTCACGAGAATAAATCAAAATGTCATCGATGAAGACAACAACAAACCGATCCAAAAAGTCGATGAAGACCCGATTCATTAACTCTATGAATACCGCAGGTGCATTAGTCAATCCGAACGGCATAACCACAAACTCATAATGACCATAGCGCGTGCGAAATGCTGATCTCGCGATATCCGACTCTCGAATCCGCAACTGATGATATCCAGATCTTAAGTCGATCTTGGAAAATACTGAAGCTCCCTGAAGTTGATCTAAGAGATCGTCAATACGGGGTAAGGGATACTTATTCTTGATCGTCACCCTGTTCAACTCCCGATAATCAATACATAAGCGGAATGAACCATCCTTCTTCTTGACAAACAACACTGGTGCTCCCCACGGGGACGCACTCGGTCGGATATAACCTTTCTCGAACAACTCCTCAAGTTGGTTCTTTAATTCCTGCATTTCGGTCGGGGCCATCCGGTACGGTGCCTTCGATATCGGGGACGTACCAGGCTCCAACTCAATCGTGAATTCCACATCCCTCTGTGGAGGCAAGCCAGGTAACTCGTCTGGAAAAACATCGGCATATTCCCTCACCACCGGGATATCCGTCAATATTACTGATGATTTCTCGGTTTTGGCCATATAGCACCAATAACCGACACATCCCAGATTGAGTAATCTTACTGCTTTCATCAAATTAATGACTTTTCCGCAATGTAGGGATTACCTCCCGAAACACACATTCAACTCCATCGTTCAAATGATAGTGACCAAACGCTCGGACACTAATGATGGCATCATGACGATCCATCCAATCAATACCCAAGATGATGTCGTCCCTCGGTAAATCTACTACGATTAGGTCCGCTGGCCATACACGACCATGAAGCTGAATCGGACAATTCTGAATCTCACGACTTCCGATAATTCGTCTACCATCAGGTAGGCCAATGACATATGGCTCACAACTAGTAGCACTACCCAGACGTAGTCTACTCAAACATGACTCGGAAATGAATGAATGAGATGCACCAAAGATCAAAAAGGGTACACACAGGTTGAGATAGAATATCAAGTGTACCGAGATCATTCGGGCCTCAGGATCATCGGTCTTCTTCATCTCATAAATTCGGGGCTTGCTGGCCCCCGAACCGGACGCTCCGTCTCGATAGCTCTGCTCGCCTTTAGCTCTGTCGTCTTGAACGACGCTGACCGAGTGGCTCGATTACGCACCTGAATGACACAGGGCTTGAGATGACGCCGGAGTGGGTTTAAAGACCTACGGCAAAACGGGCCTATGCCCAGCAATCCACGATTGTGGCACGTGATGCATCGCCGGACACTTGGTGCTGAAATGACCATGTTCCTCACAGTTGAAACAGTGATGGCCGAATCGGCCGCTCGCGACCGAGATTCCGCGGGTTTAGACACTAGGGAGGTCGCTCAAAAAGTAGAGCCCGCCGCGGTTTCTTGAAAGTGGCACGACTCCGCCGACCGATTACGGTTCTTGGACTTCTTGCTAGCAGACGAAGGTTGCCGCTTAGCAATTTCCTTAGCCGTAAGCTCGTAAGTAAGAGCCTTCTCAATGAACTCGCCAACGTGGTGCAATTATGATTAAGTAATCAAGTCTCATACGGGGTTTCACCTCTTCTTGAAATACTTGATCTTGTCCGCTTCGAGTGAATGATAGATGAGGCGAATGAAGAAGTTCTGAAATTTTTCGGCGATGGCGAGAACATCATCATCCGCCGAAAGGTCGGGAGTGAGTAATTCCGACAACTTGGCCTCCCCGAGTGGGGCCGGATAGTACCTCTCCATCATGAGAGTCTTGAATCGATCCCAAGTACATGTTCCGTCTGTGGGCTTCAACGATAACCACCATGAATGAGCGCTCTTACCGAGATAGTAAGCCACAATCGAAACTTTATGCCCTTGGGGCAATCCACCATAGCAAATAACTTCTCAAAATGCTCAAGCCAATGAACAATATCCGCGGCTCGGATGAACCCTCAAAGGTAGGTGGTCGGCGTAGAGATATCGCTAATGATATTGCTTACACCCCTCTCTTGCCTCTGAGGTGGCGGCGGAGGAGCCTGCTGATTTTGATTGACGGAGTTATGCATCGTCTCCATCAACTGAGCCATCTGGGTCATTTGGGCCATCATGCCCTGCATAAATGCGAGTGGGTCAACCCGGACACCCTCTGACTGAGCCGTGTCCCGGGTACGACTCCCCGACAGTGAATGATCGCGTCCAGGTGAGTGAGTGGCAGCGTCGCTGCTCGATGAGTTAGCATTATTCCTGGCATTTGCACGGGTATTCGCACGAGTTCTCGGGATTCGGCCCGCTCCACGGCCTCGTCCTCCACGTCCTCTGCCAGCCCTTTCCATACTGAAGTGGAAAGTCATATGAGGGTTATACATCTCGCATGAGTATCACATTATGATTATATTATGAAATGATGAAAATGAGCATACGCGCTCAAATACAGCGATTACATGAATGATTGATTGACGTGACATGATTATCTGATGAAGTTACTGAAATGATTATCTTGGATGAGTTAACAAGATTAATGATCCGATCTTCCTGATCAACAACTGAACAATGAAATGAATTGGTGATTAATGAGTTAACTGGCCGTCCGGCCAAAATGACAATGATGATTGAGGATTGTTAATCGATGAATTATGAATGAATGATTAATGACAGAAATTATACCATGGCATTAGAAATCTTACAGTTCTTGGTCTGATTGGCTCGGCATTTGCACAGGTCACACGTGACGCGAAAGTCCAATGATACTAGTCCGATGACGATGATTTCAAATGAGACATGACTTGGAGGGTAGTATTCAAAACCACGCTCCGATACCAACTCTGTAACACCCCAAACTAGGCGGATATTACAGTGCCGTGGACCCCCGACTGGGACCCACCAGGCGAATGAGAATGTATGAATTACACAGGTAAATGTAGTACCGAACCACATTACAACATCAATTACTCCGATGAGGAGTTTTATACAACACCCAGGATAAAATAGAATACATGTGTATTTTATGTGACGATAAAATACACAACACTGAATGAAATGAGCATTCAAACGGAATGTCTGCAATGAATGAATAAAGGAAACATAAATGACCGAATGAATGATCGAGCATCGGGGCCCCCTACTAGTATCACTGGACTCCTCGCCGTCACCGTGCTCTCCCGTGCCTTAGCCTTGCCATGACACGAAAAACAACATCCCCAACGGGTCGATTACCATAACAACAATCCTCAAGGGTTGAAAATACACAATCATGATATATCCGAAATTATGAATTATCCAGCCGAAACATACGCAATCAAACATGCTATATGAATCGACTAATCAAGACGGCTCAAAGGAATGGCGCCACACTACGTCCGGGATGGAAATGTGTCCGTGCACAAGCCACCAACGATCAAACACGCGTGGTCTTGTACCTAATCGGTCTCACGAGCAATCGACTCGTGTGCACGATCCAATGTGAGGCCACCAACCAACACACGACTATAATGTGCCCGACATGAAAATCCTACACATACCAACCGCACGCCAAGATGACCGGAATGCCACAATATGACAAAAGTGACAATGAAAATGAATAATGACTCACCAAGATTGAATGATGGTGAAATGAATGATAGCTCAATGAAATGATCGGAACCGTCGCTCCTTATGATCGAGGTGATTAATTGATAATGACGAGTTTTGATACGATTAATACAATGATGAATGAGTTATGATTATGAATGAACAACGACAAAAGGAATGAATATCCTTTTAACCGAGTAAGAATTAACTTACACAATACCGATGATGAATGTCCGTCCACGAACAACGTCCTAAATGAAATATCGGTCGCTCGAACAACCTTGAATAACACAATTACCAATAATCCGATCATTACGCAAATCAAAAACGATCATAATCGACTCAAATGTCGACACAACGATATCCGAGCTCGAATGAATCGAAACCAACTCCAAGATGAGTATTTCAAACCATCAAAACACTTTCAAGGATATCAATAATCCATTAGGAATCCATAACTCATGATTACAACAACATCAATCGGAAAATCCCCAATTAACCGAAGTCAACCCCAAGGGTTCTTGAAATAATTCCGAAAATAACCATTAAATCCGTAGGAATATGTTTATACAAGTTAGATAATCCATAACTAACATATTCCAATGATAATCCAAGCTTACACGAAGAAATCGGAAGGAAAACCCCAAAAATCCGAAATTCTAGATCCAAGAGATTAATACATTTGATTCGATGTGATGAAGATGATGAAATGATGATCAATCCGAAAGATGAGCTTGAAGATGATGATTGATGATTACACCTCGAGGAATCCTCTCTGAATAGCTCGAAATCGCCCAAAACTACCGAAGGAATGAAATGAGATGAAAAATGACGAACTCTGACTAAACTGTCCAATTTATACTCAGTCCAGGTTAGCGTGCGCTAGCCCTTGTGCATAGCGTGCGCTAACGAGTAATTTGGGTAGTCCAGTACCCACTGTCCGAATACGGTAGCGCGCGCTACGTACCTATTTGTAGCGTGCGCTACGGCCATACTACTAGCGTGCGCTAATATCCATTGTTAGCGTGCGTTAGCGAAATATTTGACGCCCGAGATCGAGTCCGAAAACTGTCGACCTCCGATTCGACCCCGATAGCGTGCGCTACAACAATTGTTTACAGTGCTCTAATATATCGGTTGCGTACGCTAACAACAATGCATAGCGACGCTATGAATTAACCCGTGCGATCCAAAGAGCCACTGGACTCAACCTGATCCATCCCTAGCGCGCGCTACTCCACACATATAGCGTGCGCTACTACAACCCGTTAGCGCGCGCTACTTACGACTCGTAGCGTGCGCTACAAATATTCTCACCTGCAGTCCAGTACCTTCTGGACTGCAGCCAAGGTAGCCTTAGCGTGCGCTAAAGCTGAGCGGTAGCGTGCGCTACCTATACCCAATTAGCGTACGCTAAAAGGAGTATGTAGCGTGCGCTACTCCTCAAGCACAGCTTGCAACGAAAATGACAATGATGATAAACACGGCACGAAACTCCAATCAGATTAGTGATGAATGACGATTGATACACGATACAATTACTCTGAATGATAAATACCATGACTGAATATGAGTGACAAATGATCAATGATGAATGAGATTACTGAGTATCAATTACTGAATGATAATTACTGAGTGATAATTACTGAATGATAATTACTGAGTGATAATTACTGAATGATAATTACTGAGTTACAACCGGGTATTACATATTTATACACCTAAAGTCATCTAATATCTCCAAAACTCCAGAATTATTACATTAGATTGGATCAATGCCAGCCATCCCCTCAATAATACACAAAAAGTATAAAAAATTAGACAAATCATAGTAATCTGTCAAGAGTTACGGCCGTAACATTCAGGAGTTACGGCCGTAACAAGGGTGACTTACGGACGTAACTCCTGAATGTTACGGCCGTAACGTGGCTTCGTAAATTTGCTCATTTGAAGCTTGGATAGTTACGTCTTGACCCCGCAATTTCTCGGACTTTGCGTTTTTGCCCCAGATCTTCTTCGGATGATAACTTTTGATATATAACTCTGATTTTGAATCCGGAAAGACTGCCGAATTCGTCTCGGAAAGCCCTACAACATGAATATATCAAAATTCAACAAAGAGAATATTTATTAAACATGTTGTTTCTTGAGTAATTCAGTTATTTAATCCGATCATCATCCGATAAAAATAAGATTATTAAAACTAATAAATTAAAAGCAAAAAACGAGTAGACTAGCTCAATTATGGGTAAATTTTATCGATACAAACCATGGATAAGTGTACAAAACTGACACTTATCAGCCATCATATCATAATCAGCATAATCACCCTTCATCAGCCGAATTAAAGGTAATTCCTCAGGAACCCTAATTTTGACGAATTTGGGGGTTTTTCGGGATTTTGGTGATTAGTTCCGAATTGTTCAATTATGTTACGATATTATTCACTGATTGTGATTATTGAGTGATTCCAAATCCAATTTCCTTGATTTTAATCCGCGAATTATCAATACGGGGAGATTTTGCGTAAACCCTCGCCCGTATCAATTGATCGTTCATTGTCGTAGCATGTAATCGGGGTCATGGGTGTATTCCATTAGAGTATTGTTGTCCGTTGGGACTGAACTGTGTTGGTCATTCGTTTAGGAACCGTCGTTTTCCACCCGGACCGTTCGTAGTCGTGTTTCAACTCCGTTTCTTCAAGAATGTCTCAAAGGCAAGTACTTTACATTTGTTTACATATTATAGTATTTGAATTATGACTGTATCGTGGTTGTTGTGGATGGTTATGTGTATGTTCACCTAGGGACGGTCCGACGGGGCCTCTAGGGATACGTATTGCCGTGAGTGTGCGTATCGCGAACTGTGGTAAGCCACCCAGGGATGTCCGACGGGGCTCTGCGGGGTACGGTGGCCGTGAGTCTCGTACCAACGGTTAACTTTGAATTGTGATTTGTTGGAGATAATGTGTTTTATTATTGTACAATGTATATATTCCGGAATATAAAATGTTTTTTAAAATGACGTTTTGGCGCATATATTCATCTGATTAGAATGTAGTTCAAATGGATTATACTTGCACTAGCAGTTGTCGCTAACCCCTTAAATGGGGGAAATACTTTTTGTATTTCAGGTATCGATCGTGGGGACAAACGAGCACTTGAGCCGTATGAGGATGAAGGGCAAGCGTGATACTGATCAGTGGTCATTTGTTGGTGTTCAGTTCAGTCTATTACTTTTGATGTCTTGTTTTGGGACCTTTGTGTTATAAAATTGGTTTAAGTACTCGAGTACTTCTTATTTCAAAATTGTTAATGTTGTGTTCCTGTTTTGGGAAATGGATTCATGTCGGATTTTATTGTCGGATTGTAATCTTATTTGAATTGTCGTATTATTGATGATTGTTTGTCGTTGTCAAATGTCTTGTTGGTACGTTAGCCTGGTGGATTCCATAGTGTGGAGTCCACGGCGCTGTAATATGCCCTGAACGTCTTGGGGGTGTTACAGAATATGGTATCAGAGCTTAGGTTTATGGATACCTAGGCTGTCGGTTATTTGGGTCTAGTTAAGTGTCGTTTTTGGGACAGTATCACTGCTATGCCATTATCTCAGTACGCCGGTGCTCGTAAATTTTCCTAACTTGACTCGTTTCCCCGTTATGTTCTATTCCTGTCTTAGTATCTGGTTGCGTTTTGCGTTTGAATTGTACTTACCTGTTGCTTCTTCAGAATTCCTGCTGGTAGAGGACGCGCCTTGATCGCGACGCGCAGTAGGGACGTGGCGCGGCCGGTGGGGCGGCCATGTCCGATCACTCGGGAACCGATCGGCGATGCCTTCTTTGTCGAACAGTGTTCCCTAGTTCCGGAGGTCACAGACCACCGCTAGCTCGTAATGCACATGAGAATGTTGGAGTGGCTAACATTTTGCAGCAGTAGCGAACCGGATGACGCCATCGACTCAGGCCGTTCTAGTCGGCCAAGCTAATGCCAACCTGGTTCCGCCTACTGGATCCGGCAATGATAAGCTACTTCAGGACGTGATTCGTATGCGTCCTCCGCAGTTTGATGGTGCTTCCGACCCTTCTGGTTGGGAGAATTGGCTATTCGAGATGGAGAAAGTATTTGAGGCTGCTAATTGTTCCGAGGAGAGGAAAGTACCCATTGCTCAGTACTTCCTCGCCAAGGAGGCAGCAACGTGGTGGCAAGCGGTGAAACCGCGTGACCGGGCAGCTACGTGGGCAGAGTTTCGGGATCTGATGAAAGACGAATTCTGTCCTTGGCCAGTGAAAGAGGGGAGGATCCGAGCCTTCTTTGAGGCTAAGCCCCAATATGTTCCTATATCTCAAGCTATCAAAGACTACAATCAACAGTTGCATTATGTGATAAACCAAGTCCGAGATGAGCTTGATAAGATCCGCCACTTTGATATGCGGATGAAACCGAGAGTGCGCCACTACATGTCTGGTCTGGGGTGCACGACTTTGAAAGATTATCAGAATAAAGCGATGGCTTACGATATGTCGTTCTCTGCGACAGAGACGGCAACTGAAGGAAAGAAGCAGAAGACCTCCGAGCAGTTCTCGGGAGGCAAGTCAGGAGGGTATCCGAAGGCTCAGTCTGGTCCGCGAGTCTTCGGGAGTCAGTCGCCATCAGTTGGTCGAGGAAACGGTTCTAGGTCTGCTCCTGCTGGTTCCGTTCGTGGTCCTACGTGCTTCAACTACAGTCGTCCGGGCCACATGATGAGTGAGTGTGATAGGCCTCCGATTCAGTGTCTTGCTTGTGGTCGGATGGGTCATCGTGCTAAGTTTTGTACGGATGCATCTCGGGCTCCAGTTACTCAGATATCAGCCCCAGCCGTGGGAGAGCCGAGTGTGAATGAGGCACCGACAGTTCCTCAGCCGCAGCAGAGTTTTGGTAGAGGTCGAGGGCGTGGTCAGCCTTCTAGAGGGGGAGATTCTAGTGCGGGGTCTGTTCCGCCCCGAGTGTACGAGATGAGACGAGCAGGGGATCCTGACGCGACGGTGGCTACAGGTACCGTCCACATCCTTGATCATCCTGTTTCCGTATTGTTCGATTCTGGTGCTACGCATTCTTTTATATCTATGGATTGTGTGCGTCGTCTGCATATTGATTGCTTGGTTGCATGTGAACCATTTGTTGTTAAACTGCCTAGTGGGGATAGCATCGTGGGGGATCGTGAGATTAGAGATTTTTCTGTGAGTATCGCGGGGAGGGATTTGCCTTCTAATCTGATTGTGGTAGATATTAGAGATGAGAATTTGATTCTTGGTGAGGATTGGCTGGACCGTCATGGGGCGATCATGAATTATAGAACGAGAACCGTTTCGATGTTAGCTTCTGACGGTACCGAGCATTCCTTTGTGGGACGTAAGCGGAGTAGCCAGAGACTCTTGATCAGCGCCTTGAAGGTGTTGAGGCTTCTTCGGGGAGGTTGCACGGGTTATTGGTGTTACGCCTTGAGATCGGAAGAAGGGAGAGTCGAGCTCTCGTCTATTCCGGTAGTGTGTGAGTATCCTGATGTTTTTCCAGACGAGTTGCCGGGTTTGCCGCCGGACCGAGAAGTTGAGTTTACCGTCGATTTAGAGCCGGGTGCAGCACCGATTTCTAAGACGCCATACCGTATGGCGCCTGCCGAGATGCTTGAGTTTAAGAAACAGTTGGGAGAGTTGCTAGACATGGGGTATATTCGACCGAGTGCTTCACCTTGGGGCGCACCAGTCCTGTTTGTGAAGAAGAAAGATGGGTCACTTCGTTTGTGTATCGACTACCGAGAGTTGAACAAAGTGACCATCAAAAACAAGTATCCGCTCCCGAGGATTGATGACTTGTTTGACCAGTTGCAAGGGGCAACCGTATTTTCGAAGATTGATTTGAGATCGGGGTATTATCAGCTCCGAGTGAAGGATACCGATATTCCGAAGACGGCCTTTCGGACGAGATACGGACACTACGAGTTTGTGGTTATGCCTTTTGGGCTAACCAACGCACCAGCCGTGTTCATGCAACTTATGAACAAAGTCTTTATCGAGTACCTCGATAAGTGTGTAGTCGTTTTTATCGACGACATCCTGATTTACTCGAGGAGCGAGGAGGAGCACGCCCGTCATTTGCATATCATTCTAGATATTTTGAGAACTCAGCATCTTTTTGCGAAGTTCTCAAAGTGCGAGTTTTGGTTACGGGAGGTTATGTGTAATACCCGGTTGTAATTCAGTAATTATCATTCAGTATTTATCATTCAGTAATTGATACTCAGTAATTCTCACTCAATATTGATCATTTGTCACTCATATTCAATCATGGTATTCATCATTCAGAGTAATTGTATCGTGTATCATACGACATTCATCACTAATCTGATTGGAGTTTCGTGCCGTGTTTATTATCATTGTCATTTCCGTTGCGAGCTGTGCGTGAGGAGTAGCGCACGCTACGTATTCCTTTAGCGTACGCTAATTGGGTATAGGTAGCGCACGCTACCACTCAGCTTTAGCGCACGCTAAGGTTACCCTGGCTGCAGTCCAGAAGGTACTGGACTGCAGGTGAGTTATAAGTAGCGCACGCTACGAATGGTAAGTAGCGCGCGCTAGTGGGTTGTAGTAGCGCACGCTAATATGTGGTGTAGCGCGCGCTAAGGACAGATCAGATTGAGTCCAGTGGCTACTGGACTGCACTGGATTAATTCATAGCGCACGCTATGCGTGATATTTAGCGTACGCAATCGATGTTATAGCGCACGCTAAACAATGGTTGTAGCGCACGCTATCGAGGTCAGATCAGAGAACAGGCAGTTTCTGGACTCCAGTACTGGGCATCAAATTATTCGTTAGCGCACGCTAACTATGAGCAATTACGTATGCTAGTAGTATGGTCGTAGCGCACGCTACAAAAAGTACGTAGCGCGCGCTACCGTGTTCGGACAGTGGGTACTGGAATACCCAAATTTCCCGTTAGCGCACGCTACGCATTAGGGCTAGCGCACGCTAACACGGATCGACTATAAATTGGACAGTTTAGTCAGAGTTCGTCATTTATCATTCTAATCTCTTTCTCTCGTCGGTTCTTGGTGATTTGGGCGATTTTGAGAGTATCCTTTAAGGTGTAATCATCAATCATCATCTTCAAGTCTTTGAGTTGGATTAATCATCACTTCATCATCTCCAATCCATCGAATCAAAGGTATTAATTTCTTGGATCTAGAATTTCGGATTTTTGGGTTTTCCTTCCGATTTCTTCGTGTAAGCTTGGATTATCATTGGAATATGTTAGATATGAATTATCTACCTTGGATAAATATATTCCTACGGATTTAATGGTTATTTTTCGGAATTATTACAAGAACCCTTGGGGTTGACTTCGGTTAATTGGGGATTTTCCGATTGAGGTTGTTGTAATCATGATTTATGGATTCCTAATGGATTATTGATATCATTGAAGTGTTTTGTTAGTTCGAAATACTCATTTTAGTGTTGGTTTCGACATATTCGGATCGATATTTTGAGTCGTGTGGTTGGTTACGTATTCGTTAGAATGCCCCAATGAGTTCGATTATCGTTGTTTCGACCTTTGGGTTAGTCGTGTTTTGTTGTTTGATGCGTGTATTGAACGGTTGTTGGTAATTATTGTTATTCAAGGTTGTTCGAGCGACCGGTATTTCACTTAGGACGTTGTTCGTGGACGGACATTCTTCATCGGTATTGAGTAAGTTGATTCTTACTCGGTTAAAAGGATATTCATTCCTTTTGTTGTTGATCATTCATAATCATAACTCATTCATCATTGTATTAATCATTTTGAGACTTGTAATTGTCGGATAATCATTTCATTAGCGAGGAACGGCGGTTCCAATCATTTCATTGAAAACTATCAATCACTTCATTATCACTTCCGTATCGGTGAGTCATTCTTGACTTTGTCGGATTATTATTATTCATTGATATTCATTATGGTCATTCTTGTTCATATGACCTTCCGGTTCATATTGCGTGGCGGAGTGCGGATGTGTGGAATTTTTAGTCGGGCACGTGATGGCCATGTATCGGGAGTGATACATCGACCGTGCACACGGTAACGATTACCTCCGTGAGACTAATTAGGTACAAGGACGGGTGTGTCCGGTCATCCGTCTTGTACACTTGCACGTAACACTACGGGCGTACTATGATGCTCCTCTTCGGCGTAATTCATAACTAAGGATATTTCATAACTTGATTAAATCATGTTTGTGTATTTTCAACCCTTGAGGATTGTTGTTACGTATGGCGGCCGTTGGGGATTTTGTTTTCAGTCACGGCAAGGCAAAAGCACGGAAGAGCATGTTGGCGGCGAGTCCTGATGATACTAGTAGGGGGCCTAGTCATTCCGTTTATTTCATCATTTCATCATTTCCGTCATTTGTATTTTCCGCTGCAAATTCCGTTTGAGAAGCTTATTTGTTCAGGGTGGTGTATTTTATCTCCATATAAAATATACTAGTATTCTGTTTTGTCCTGGTGTAATGTACTTAAACTCCTCATCGGAGTACTTGGTAATATAATGTGGTTCGGTACTACAATTATATTATTTAATTCATCATTTTCATTTGCCTGGTGGGTCCTAAATCGGGGATTCACAAGACCGTAATATCCGCCTAGTTTGGGGTGTTACAGAGTTGGTATCGGAGCGTGGTTTTGAATACTACCCTCCAAGTCATGTCTCATTTGAAATCATCGTCATCGGACTAGTATCATTGGACTTTCGCATCACGTGTGACCTGTGCAAATGCCGAGCCAATCGGATCAAGAACCGTAAGATTTCTAATGCCATGGTATAATTTCGGCAATAGTCATTCATTCATAATTCATCGCTTAACAATCCTCAATCATCATTGTCATTTTGACCAGACGGTCGAGTTAACTCATTAATCACCAATTCATTTCATTGTTCATTGTTGATCAGGAAGATCGAATCATTAATCTTGTTAACTCATTCAAGATAATCATTTCAATAATTTCATCAGATAATCATGTCACCTCAGTTAATCATTCATGTAATCACCGTGTTAGAGCGCGTATGCTAATTTTCATCATCTCATGTCATAATCATAACGTATATTTCATGCGGTGAATATAATCATCATGTGACTTTCCTACTTCAGTATGGAGAGGGCAAGAAGAGGACGTGGAGGACGAGGCCGTGGAGCGGGCCGAATCCCGAGAGCTCATGTGAATACACGTGCAAACGCGAGGAATAATGCTAATTCATCGAGCAGCGACGCAGCCACTCAATCACCAGGAAGCGATCATTCACTATCGGGAGTCGTGCAGGACACGGCTCGATCGAGAGGGTGTCCGGTTGACCCACTCGCTTTATGCAGGGCATGATGGCCCAAATGACCCAGATGGCTCAGTTGATGGAGACAATGCATAACTCCGTCAATCAAAATCAGCAGGCTCCTCCGCCGCCACCTCAGAGGCAAGAGAGGAATGTGAGTAATATCATCGGCGATATCTCTCGCCAGAGGCCACCTACTTTTGAGGGCTCGTCTGAGCCGGCAGATATCATTCATTGGCTCGAGCATTTCGAGAAGTTGTTTGCTATGGTAGAGTGTCCCAAGGACACAAAGTTTCTGTTGCGGCTTACTACCTGGGTAAGAGCGCACATTCTTGGTGGTTATCGTTGAAGCCCACCGAAGGATCTTGTACTTGGGATCAGTTCAAGACTCTCATGATGGAGAGGTATTATCCGGCCCCACTCAAAGAGGCCAAGCTGTCGGAATTGCTCACCCCCGACCCCTCAGCAGACGAGGATGTTCTCGCCATTGCCGAGAAATTTCAGGAACTTCTTCCTTTCGCCTCATCCATCATTCATTCGGAGGCGGATAAGATCAAGTATTTCACCAAGAGGCTGATACCCCGTATGAGACTTGATTACTTAATCATAATTGCACCACGTTGGCCGAATTCATTGAGAAAGCTCTCACCTACGAGCTTACGCTAAGGAAATTGCTAAGCGGCAACCTTCGTCTGCTAGCAAGAAATCGAAGAATCGTAATCACCAAGGCGGTGACAACCTTCAAGAAACCCCGTGCGGGCTCGCTTTTCGAGCGACCTCGGTGTCGTCTAAACCGCGGAATCTCGATCCACGAGCGGCGATTCGGCCATCACTGCTATAACCGTGGGGATCTTGGTCATGTCGGCACTAAGTGTCCGAGACGATCATCACGTGTCATAATCGTGGAATTGTGGGACATAAGGCCCGTTTTTGCCGTAGGGACTCCAAACCTACTCGAGCGTCATCTCGTGCACCTAAGCAACACTGCTCGTAATCAAAGCCACTCAATCGGCGTCGCTTAAAACGACGGGAGCGACTAAAGGTGGAGCTTTTAGCCATCGACAGGAGCGTCGGTGCGGGACTAGCAAGCCCGGATTTATGAGATGAAGAAGACCGATGATCCCGAGGCCGAATGATCTCGGTACACTCGATATTCTATCTCAACCTTTGTGTGTACCCTTTTTGATACCGGTGCATCGCATTCATTCATTTCCGAGTCATGTTTGAGTAGACTACGTCCGGGTAGTGCTACTAGTTGTGAGCCTTATGTCATCGGCCTACGATGGTAGACGAATTATCGGCAATCGTGAGATTCGTAATTGTCCGATCTGTTTCATGGTCGTGTATGGCGGCGGACCTAATCGTGGTAGATTTGCCGAGAGACGACGTCATCTTGGGTATTGATTGGATGGATCGTCATGATGCCATCATTAGTGTCCGTAAACGTATGGTCACTATCATTTCGGCGATGGGGTTGAATGTGTGTTTCAGGAGGTAATCCCACTGCTCGTAAGGTCATTAATTTGATGAAAGCAGAAGATTACTCAATCGGGATGTGTCGGGTATTGGTGATATATTGAAAAAAACGAGAAGTCATCAGTAATGTTGACGGATATTCCGGTGGTGAGGGAATATGCCGATGTTTTTCCAGACGAGTTACCTGGTTTGCCTCCACAGAGGGATGTGGAATTCACGATTGAGTTGGAGCCTGGTACGTCCCCGATATCGAAGCCACCGTACCGGATGGCCCCGACCGAAATGCAGGAGTTAATAAACCAACTTGAGGAGCTGTTCGAGAAAGGTTACATCCGACCGAGTGTGTCCCCGTGGGGAGCACTAGTATTGTTTGTCAAGAAGAATGATGGTTCATTTCGCTTATGTATTGATTGTCGGGAGTTGAACAGGGTGACAATCAAGAATAAGTATCCCTTACCCCGTATTGATGATCTCTTAGATCAACTGCAGGGAGCTTCAGTATTTTCCAAGATCGACTTAAGGTCTGGATATCATCAGTTGCGGATCCGAGAGTCGGACATCGCGAGGACAGCGTTTCGAACACGCTATGGTCATTATGAGTTTGTGGTTATGCCGTTCGGATTGACTAATGCACCTGCGGTATTCATGGAGTTAATGAATCGGGTTTTCATCGACTTTTTGGATCGGTTTGTTGTTGTCATCGATGACATTTTGATTTATTCTCGTGACCGGGAGGAACACGAGTCTCGCCTTCATCGAGTGCTCGACGTGTTGAGACGAGAACAACTTTATGGGAAGTTCTCCAAATGTGAGTTCTGGATGTCCGAAGTGACGTTTCTCGGACACGTAATTTCATCAGACGGAGTTCGTGTCGATCCTCAGAAGACGGAGGCTATTCGAGATTGGCTACCTCCGAAAAGCGTTAAGGAAATCCGAAGTTTCCTCGGATTAGCGGGTTATTATCGGCGATTTGTGGAAGGATTTTCTAAAATCGCTCAACCCTTGACGAACTTATTGCGGAAGGATAAGAAATACACGTGGTCCGACGCGTGTCGTGAGTTTTGAGGAACTCAAGAGCCGGTTAATGTCGGCACTGTACTTTCCTTGCCGCAGGAACGGAAGGATTTGTGGTTTATAGTGATGCGTCGGACAGGTCTCGGATGTGTACTCATGCGAGCAGGGAAAGTTATTGCCTATGCTTCACGGCAATTGAGACCTTACGAGGTTAATTATCCGACCCACGACACGGAGCTAGCGGTAGTGGTGTTCGCTTTGAAGATTTGGCGTCATTACCTTTATGGCGTCACCTGTCAGATATTCACCGATCATAAGAGTTTAAAGTATATATTTACTCAGAATGAGTTAAATATGCGTCAGAGACGGTGGTTGGAATTAATCAAAGATTATGATATCGAGATCCTCTATCACCCGGGCAAGGCGAACGTCGTCGCCGACGCCTTGAGTCGTAAGTCCGTTCAGGAGCAGATGCTTGCCCGTTTAACAGTTCAGAAGGAGCTTCAGCAGGAATTCCTTAGACCCGAGATCGAGGTCTGGCTTCAGCGAGTTCAGGGGCAGCTTTGTATGTTAGAGATTTCATCGTCACTAGAGGAGACAATTCGAGAGAATCAGGGTTCGGACCCATCATTGTTACGCATCCGTGAGGATGTGGCTCAGGGGAAAGCCCCTGGATTTGTGGTCCACGAGGATGGACTTTTGAGGTTTAAGAATCGGTTGTGTGTACCGGCGAATGACGAGTTGAAAAACTCGATTTTGAAAGAAGCTCATGCTACCCCTTATTCGGTGCATCCGGGGTCTAGCAAGATGTACAAGGACTTGAAACAAAATTACTGGTGGAGTAATATGAAGCGAGAAGTCGCAGAATTTGTTTCGAGATGCTTAACCTGTCAACAAGTTAAGATTGAACATCAGCGACCGGCGGGTATGCTGAAACCTCTTCCTATTCCCGAATGGAAGTGGGAAGACATTTCTATGGATCTCATCACGAGTTTGCCGACGAGTCGTCGTGGCATGAATACGATCTGGGTGATCGTGGACCGCTTAACTAAATCATCTCATTTCCTTGAGATCAAGGATACGTGGGGTCCCGAGAGACTTGCCCAACTTTTCATCAAAGAGATAGTGAGACTGCACGGTACTCCTAAGAGTATCGTTTCCGATCGTGACGGACGGTTTGTGTCGCATTTTTGGAAATCAGTTCATCGTGCTATGGGAACCCAGCTTAATCTCAGTACCGCTTTTCATCCTCAGTCCGATGGACAATCAGAGAGGACCATTCAGACATTAGAGGACATGTTGAGGGCATGCGTCCTCGATTGGAAAGACGATTGGGAAGCCCAACTACTTTTGATCGAGTTCACATATAATAATAGCTGGCATGCTTCGATCAAGATGGCACCTTACGAGGCCTTGTATGGTCGTCGTTGTCGATCTCCATTGTGTTGGGACGACTTATCAGAATCAATCGGCACCGAGCCCGATATGCTTATAGCCGCCCGTGAGAAGGTAACTTTGATCAGGAATCATTTGTTGACCGCTCGAGTCGGCGTAAATCATATGCAGATAACCGTCGTCGACCATTAGAGTTCGAGACAGGTGACCACGTGTTGGTCAAGGTATCCCCGAGTCGTGGTATCTTCCGTTTCGGGAAGAGGGGGAAGTTGAGTCCGAGATTCATTGGACCGTTTGAGATTTTGGATCGAGTGGGCGAGTTAGCTTATCGTTTGGCTTTACCTCCGGCGTTGAGCCGAATTCATAATGTGTTTCATGTCTCTCAGTTGCGGAAGTATGTTGCCGACCCGAGTCACATACTTCAGTTCGATGAGATCGAGATCGCCGACGATCATTCATATGAGGAGCGTCCTGTGCGAGTTTTAGAGCGGCGAATCAAACAGTTGAGGAATAAGACGATTCATTTGGTTAAAATTCAGTGGTCTAGACACGGAGTCGAAGAGGCTACTTGGGAAACCGAGGATAGTATGCGGGAGAGTTATCCCGAGTTGTTTGACCCTTAGTTTCGGGGACGAAACTCTTTTAAGGGGGGGTGTATGTAATACCCGGTTGTAATTCAGTAATTATCATTCAGTATTTATCATTCAGTAATTGATACTCAGTAATTCTCACTCAATATTGATCATTTGTCACTCATATTCAATCATGGTATTCATCATTCAGAGTAATTGTATCGTGTATCATACGACATTCATCACTAATCTGATTGGAGTTTCGTGCCGTGTTTATTATCATTGTCATTTCCGTTGCGAGCTGTGCGTGAGGAGTAGCGCACGCTACGTATTCCTTTAGCGTACGCTAATTGGGTATAGGTAGCGCACGCTACCACTCGCCTTTAGCGCACGCTAAGGTTAGCTGACCGCGATCCAGAAGGTACTGGACTGCAGGTGAGTTATAAGTAGCGCACGCTACGAATGGTAAGTAGCGCGCGCTAGTGGGTTGTAGTAGCGCATGCTAATATGTGGTGTAGCGCGCGCTAAGGACAGATCAGATTGAGTCCAGTGGCTACCGGATCGCACCGATTAATTCATAGCGCACGCTATGCGTGATATTTAGCGTACGCAATCGATGTTATAGCGCACGCTAAACAATGGTTGTAGCGCACGCTATCGAGGTCAGATCAGAGAACAGGCAGTTTCTGGACTCCAGTACTGGGCATCAAATTATTCGTTAGCGCACGCTAACTATGAGCAATTACGTACGCTAGTAGTATGGTCGTAGCGCACGCTACAAAAAGTACGTAGCGTGCGCTACCGTGTTCGGACAGTGGGTACTGGAATACCCAAATTTCCCGTTAGCGCACGCTACGCATTAGGGCTAGCGCACGCTAACCTGGACTGACTATAAATTGGACAGTTTAGTCAGAGTTCGTCATTTATCATTCTAATCTCTTTCTCTCGTCGGTTCTTGGTGATTTGGGCGATTTTGAGAGTATCCTTTAAGGTGTAATCATCAATCATCATCTTCAAGTCTTTGAGTTGGATTAATCATCACTTCATCATCTCCAATCCATCGAATCAAAGGTATTAATTTCTTGGATCTAGAATTTCGGATTTTTGGGTTTTCCTTCCGATTTCTTCGTGTAAGCTTGGATTATCATTGGAATATGTTAGATATGAATTATCTACCTTGGATAAATATATTCCTACGGATTTAATGGTTATTTTTCGGAATTATTACAAGAACCCTTGGGGTTGACTTCGGTTAATTGGGGATTTTCCGATTGAGGTTGTTGTAATCATGATTTATGGATTCCTAATGAATTATTGATATCATTGAAGTGTTTTGTTAGTTCGAAATACTCATTTTAGTGTTGGTTTCGACATATTCGGGATTGGATATTTTCGGAGTCGTGTGGTTGGTTACGTATTCGTTAGAATGCCCCAATGAGTTCGATTATCGTTGTTTCGACCTTTGGGTTAGTCGTGTTTTGTTGTTTGATGCGTGTATTGAACGGTTGTTGGTAATTATTGTTATTCAAGGTTGTTCGAGCGACCGGTATTTCACTTAGGACGTTGTTCGTGGACGGACATTCTTCATCGGTATTGAGTAAGTTGATTCTTACTCGGTTAAAAGGATATTCATTCCTTTTGTTGTTGATCATTCATAATCATAACTCATTCATCATTGTATTAATCATTTTGAGACTTGTAATTGTCGGATAATCATTTCATTAGCGAGGAACGGCGGTTCCAATCATTTCATTGAAAACTATCAATCACTT
This sequence comes from Orobanche coerulescens, assembly GCA_033398695.1. Classification (NCBI taxonomy): domain Eukaryota; kingdom Viridiplantae; phylum Streptophyta; class Magnoliopsida; order Lamiales; family Orobanchaceae; genus Orobanche; species Orobanche coerulescens. The sequence goes on along the minus strand of CM065807.1, from coordinate 108,968,056 downwards.
CATTATCACTTCCGTATCGGTGAGTCATTCTTGACTTTGTCGGATTATTATTATTCATTGATATTCATTATGGTCATTCTTGTTCATATGACCTTCCGGTTCATATTGCGTGGCCGGGTGCGGATGTGTGGAATTTTTAGTCGGGCACGTGATGGCCATGTATTGGGAGTGATACATTGGACTGTGCACACGGTAACGATTACCTCCGTGAGACTAATTAGGTACAAGGACGGGTGTGTCCGGTCATCCGTCTTGTACACTTGCACAGAACACTACGGGCGTACTATGATGCTCCTCTTCAGCGTAATTCATAACTAAGGATATTTCATAACATAATTTAATCATGTTTGTTTATATTCAACCCTTGAGGATTGTTGTTACGTATGGCCCGGCCGTTGGGGGATTTTGTTTTCAGGTCACGGCAAGGCAAAAGCACGGGAAGAGCATGTTGACGGCGACGAGTCCCAGTGATACTAGTAGGGGCCCCCAGTCATTCCGTTTATTTCAGTCATTTCAGTCATTTCCGTCATTTGTATTTTCCGCTGCAAATTCCGTTTGAGATGCTTATTTGTTCAGGGTGGTGTATTTTATCTCCATATAAAATATACTAGTATTCTGTTTTGTCCTGGTGTAATGTACTTAAACTCCTCATCGGAGTACTTGGTAATATAATGTGGTTCGGTACTACAATTATATTATTTATTCATCATTTTCATTTGCCTGGTGGGTCCCAGTCGGGGATTCACGGCACTGTAATATCCGCCTAGTTTGGGGTGTTACATTATGTTTCTCGGTCATGTGATCTCGGCCGAGGGTGTTCGTGTGGACCCACATAAGGTAGAGGCAGTGTTAGATTGGGCACCGCCCAAGAATGTGAAGGAGGTCCGCAGTTTTATGGGATTAGCCGGGTATTACCGTAGATTCGTCGAGGGGTTCTCTAAGCTCGCTCGACCGCTGACTCAGTTATTACAGAAGTCAGAGAAGTTTGTGTGGACCTATGAGAGCCAGAATAGTTATGAGGAGTTGAAGAAGCGGTTGACGACCGCTCCCGTTTTGGCTTTACCGAGTGGTAATGATGGTTTCTCAGTTTATAGTGATGCTTCGGGCCAAGGGCTCGGATGCGTACTTATGTAGCACGGGAGGACGATTGCCTATGCTTCCCGTCAGTTGAAACCGTATGAATTGAATTACCCTATGCACGATCTTGAGCTGGCCGCAGTCGTATTTGCGTTGAAGATCTGGCGTCATTACTTGTATGGCTCGTCGTGTCAGATTTTCACCGATCACAAGAGCCTGAAGTACATTTTCACCCTGAAAGAGCTTAATATGAGACAGAGGAGGTGGTTGGAATTGATTAAGGATTACGACCTCGAGATCCTCTATCATCCGGGCAAGGCTAATCTGGTAGCAGATGCCTTGAGCCGAAAATCGGTATCGCTTCGGGCGCTTGAGCTACTTACGGCCCAGTCGGGACTTCAGCAAGAGTTTACGAGGTTGAGCATTGAGGTTGTGCTGCCAGAGAGTTCCGGGCAGTTGGGTACTCTTGAGATTTCTTCATCTCTGGTCGATGACATAAAAGCGGGACAGTTGGAGGACCAGATGTTTATTCAGCTTCGAGAGAGTGTAGGGAAGTGGAAAGCCCCGGGATTTGTTATTCATGAGGACGGAGTGTTGAGATTCCGAGGTCGGTTGTGTGTTCCGAACGACTCGGAATTGAGACACAGTATTATGCGAGAGGCTCATGCGTCACCTTACTCAGTCCATCCGGGCTCGAGTAAAATGTATAAGGATTTAAGGAAGAATTTCTGGTGGAACGACATGAAGAAGGAGGTAGTTCAGTTTGTGGCTAAGTGTTTGACTTGTCAGCAAGTCAAGTTTGAGCATCAGCGGCCAGCCGGGTTGTTGAAACCACTTCCCGTCCCGGAGTGGAAGTGGGAGGATATCTCTATGGATTTTGTCACGGGTTTGCCGAGGACGAAGACTGGTGTGAATATGGTGTGGGTGATTGTAGACCGACTGACTAAGTCGGCACATTTTCTGGGCATCAAGGATACTTGGGGTACAGAAAAGTTGGCTCGTATTTTTATTGCACAGATAGTGAGGCTTCATGGTACGCCGAGGACCATTATTTCAGATAGAGATGGCCGGTTTGTATCGCACTTTTTACAGGCGGTGCATAAGGCATTGGGGACACAATTACGTTTGAGCACTTCGTTCCATCCCCAGACCGATGGGCAGTCCGAACGTACCATTCAGACGTTCGAGGATTTGTTGCGCGCGTGTGCGTTAGACTGGAGTAGTAACTGGGAGGAGCATTTGGCCTTAATTGAGTTTACTTATAATAATAGCTGGCACGCGTCGATTAAGATGGCACCGTATGAGGCAATTTATGGCCGACGTTGTCGATCACGGATATGTTGGGATGAGCCGTCCGATTTGGTTGGCACCGAGCCGGACCTTGTGTTGGAGACGAGGGAGAAAGTTAAATTGATTAGAAAGAGAATGTTGGCTGATCAGAGTCGACAAATGTCTTATGCGGATGTTAGGCGTCGACCTTTGGAGTTCGAGGTGGGAGATCATGTTCTGTTGAGGGTATCCCCGACAAAGGGAGTTTTCCGTTTTGGGAAAAAGGGGAAGCTTAGTCCGAGGTATATTGGGCCCTTCGAGATATTGGAGAGAGTCGGTGAGTTGGCATATCGTTTAGCTTTGCCTCCGTCGTTGAGTCACGTTCATAGCGTATCTCACGTCTCCCAGCTGAGGAAGTATGTTCCCCCATCCCACATTATTGATTTTGGAGACGTGGAGATCGAGAAGGATGTTACGTTTGAGGAGAGGCCCGTTAAGATTTTGGAGCGTCGTGACAAGCAGTTAAGGCACAAAACCATTTCCTTGGTTAAGGTGCAATGGTCGAGGCACGGAGTAGAAGAAGCGACGTGGGAGTTATAGGAGGATGTGCGTTCGAGGCATCCCGAACTTTTTGATTCTTAAGTTTCGGGACGAAACTTTATTTTAGAGGGGGAGAATGTAATATCCGTAATTTTCCATTTTTAGCAGTTTCCATTTTTGGTGTATGTCTATTTTTTTATTGACTCGCTTGTAACCGTTTCGACATTTTGAATCTACTTTGTTCGTGGAGTTTTTCCATTTGGACGAGTTTTGATGATGTTTTCACGTAATTTCGTTTTATGCCATGTTTTGCCGTATGAACGATCGATTCTTGTAAAACTCATTCGTTTTCGTTGTTTCTTGGTTTGTACAAGTTCGTATGGTTGAGTTGGTCATGTGGAGACTTTCGGTTTGTAAATCCGACGTCGTTCGTGATTTTGGGCACTTGGGCCATTTTTGTAATTTCCTAATAGTTTAGGGAATCTTATTTTCGTTGTCGCATTACGGACCCTCCGGTGGTCGGAATTGCATTTTCTTTCAGCGCTTAGCTCCGTCGTCTTGTATGCTTCGCGTCTATGTTCCTGGATTCTGGTCTCGTCGTGCGTTTCATGTTTTATACCCTCGACAGCGGTTTGATAAGTGGTAATTTTAGCACATTTTTCTAGGATTTTATACTAGGTTTTTATCTCGTTTCGTGATTAATGTGCTCGTATTTGGCTTATTTATGATTAATCGAGCCGTATTACGCGTTTGGGTTGGTTTTAGTGTGTTTGCAGGTTTTTAGAGCCAAAAGGACCCAAAACGAGACAAAGGACCGAGAGTCGAGTCAAACGGACGGAAGAAACGGATTTTTGCAAGAGACAGACGAACCTATCGGGCCAGCCTATCGGCCGATAGGTGCGTCCGAAAGGTGTCCAGGCCCTATCGAGTGAAGTCGACCGACGAACCAACTATCGGGCCAGCCTATCGGCCGATAGGGGCGTCCGATAGGCTGCTACGCGGGATCTCGTGTTTTGACAGATTGTGACTCTTTTGGATAGATTTTGTTTCCTAGATTAGTTCCAATCGGGATTTTAACTCCCATAGGCTATATACACCTCCCCCTAGACCTAGTTTGATATCTTCCACCATCTTTTATCAGTTTTTTTGATCTTTTATCATCTCTAGCAGATTTTTACATTTTTTGGCAAGATTAATTCTTTGGAGACTAGAATGATTTGAAGGCAGAATTATTATTGTTTTTCGGAGATTGAAGACTCAGAGTTCATCCGTAAGGGTTGTAATCTCTCTTTTCATATTAATAATATGCATTCTCCATCTATTTCTTGTTTAATTTCAATTATGTCTGGCTAAATTCATTGATTGATTCTAGGGTTAGTAAATTTAATTGATGTTCACATGATGTTCCTTTGATTACCTTTTTACCTTTCATCCTAGGCTTGTGATCAAGATGTGTTAAATCTCATGCTCGATTAAAGGGCCCTTAATCGATGCATGTTAGCTAATTAATTTTGCCCGGAAGGATTAATTAATTAGTGGAAATACTTGATGCACAATTTGATTTGATCTTAAGACCTAAGTGGAGTAAGATAAATCATAGATAAATAAGTTGGCTCTTTTTAAGTGATTTAAATTCTTTGAGCCCTTGCGGGAAAAGGGTTTAAATTAACTGTCTTTCTAGGTTGCCTTGATCGGAATTCTAGATCGACTGAGTGTTTATTTCTAGGATTGAATTAAAATTTGGGGAAAAGGAATCAAGTGAATGGATTGTGTGAACTCAATTAGATGATACTACCCTAGGATCAATTAGCTTTCACTTGTGATTTTATCTTGCTAATTTGCTTTATTTGCTTGATTTAGATCATTCATCTTTTATTTAATTTTTATATTTCAATTTTATAATTAGAAACAAACCAAATTTTCGGATTCCTAAATAGCAGTCAAATTTTGAGTAGAGTTATTTCCTTTATTTTCGACATATCAATTCCCTTGGGTTCGACACCTTGGAAATACTCCGAGGTTTTACAAATTTTAAAATTGATCGGATTTGAAAACCATACTACGCGAATTCTAGCGATCAATTTTTGGCGCCGTTGCCGGGGAATTGATAGAAAACTTAAGGGGATAATTCGAAAAAGAAGAGATTGTTACTTTAGGTTGTTTACTATTATTATTAATTTTCGATCTCGTTTCCTCACATCTTGTTTTCTCTTCCTTGTAGGCGGTGCATGATCACAAGATCCCAAGGAAAGGACTTATTTCCTTTGGATCCGGAAATCGAGAAGTCTTTGAGGAGGAAGAAGCAAGAAGCGAGAACCGAGACTATTTCTATACCTTTCGTTGATACCATGGCCGGCATTGTTGACCCACCACGAGAACTCGCTCGTCCCGAGAAGATCCCTTTGAATGCCCGCTTTCGACCTAAGCTGGACGATTATCAAGAAGGAGGTTGGGGGAAGATTGATGCCAACAACTTCGAGCTTAAGCCGTCCCTCATCGCTACGGTGAAGTCTCAAACATACGGAGGAGGAGTTAATGAAGATCCAAACGCTCATCTTGAGTCGTTTTTGGACATATGTGCCACCATCAAGCAAAACGGAGTGCCTCCGGATGTCATTAAACTCCGCCTATTCCGGTTTTCCTTAGAAGACGATGCGCTAGATTGGTACAAGAGCCTAGATCGGAAGGAAATTGGTACTTGGAGAGAGATGACTCAGTTGTTCTTAGCACAGTTCTATCCTCCCTCGAAGGTGCAAAAACAAATCAACGATATCTTGCAATTCGAGCAATATGAGGATGAATACTTATACGAGGCATGGATCCGATTTAAGAAGCTACTTCGCAAATGCCCACAGCATGGAATTGACAAAGAGGAGATCTACATTCGGTTTTATCGGGGTTTGACGAGGAAGGCTAGAAGAGAGTTGGACTATTCCTCGAAAGGGGGATTTCTTGCAAACGATTATGAAGAGGCCAAGAATCTCATCGAGCTAGCGGTCAACAATGATTACGAGGAGGTGACCGATAGGAAGATGACGAGAATAAAGGTCCCATCCGGTGACGAGGACGCCTACGGTGATTTGAAGGCGAAATTTGAAAGACAACAAAAAGAGCTTGAGATACTAAGAAAGAAGACTTTGGGAGTCAATGCAGTTTTTGAAGAGCTAAACGAGCCTATTGCAATTGAGGAGGATGTAAATTACGTGCAAGGAGGAAACTTCCTAAAGGGGAAATAGGGGAACTATTATCCGAACAATCGAAACCACCCTAATTTCTCCTATGCCAACCCGAACAATGCTCTTCAGCCACCACCGGGATTTAACGTGAAAAACGGGGTTATTCAAGAGCCGATTGCTAAGACACCGATGGAAGAGATGTTGGAACGGTTGGAGGCGAGTCAAAAGATTTTATTTATAAAGGCATAAGAGGTTCGGGGCTCTCGAGCATAGTGTGACATCTATTGGAAACTCAGTGATAGCCTTGACAAAGCAGATGTCGATGGTGGAGACCCAAATGGGTCAAATGGCGAACGCCCAAGCCGGAATTCATAAGCCGGGTCATTTTCCGAGCAGTACCGAGACCAACCCGAAGACGCAACAATGCAACGCAATCGAGCTTCGGAGTGGGACAAGGTACAGTAATCATGGGGCTAAAATTGAGGAATCTGGAAACAAGGATGTACTAGAAACGGGAGCCGAGAACGAGAAGGAAGATGAAACGCAGCAGGCCTCTCTGCCAAGACTATCGGCCGATAGGCCCACCCGATACCCAGACAGAATGCCAGCAGTTGAGCCTATCGACCCCCCTATCGGTCGAAAGGCTCCTGTAGGTTCGAATGTGAAGGATTTTGAGGTAAAAGCTCCATTTCCAGAGCAATTGGCCAAGTCGAGACATGATGAAAAGCTTCAACGATTTATCGACATGTTTCAAAAGGTGAATATCAACATTCCACTTCTAGACGCTTTGAGAGACATGCCGGGGTACGTTAAATTCTTGAAAGACGATGTGGCAAGCAAGAGAAAGTTGGCGAAGTTTGAAACAATAAATTTGACAGAGGAGTGCAGCGCTATCATTCAAAACAAGCTCCCGCTCAAGCAGAAGGATCCGGGACGTTTTACTTTTACATGCATGATTGGCGACCAAACGTTCCGTAATGTGTTGTGTGATCTCGGGGCAAGCATCAATCTTATGCCTCTACCCATCTTTAAGAGGTTGAAGATTGGGGAGATGAAGCCGACTACCATTTCTCTACTCATGGCGGACCGGTCGATCTCTTATCCGAGGGGAGTTGTGGAGGATGTGTTCGTTAGAGTCCAACACTTAGTCTTCCCGGCCGATTTTGTAGTTCTTGATATGCCCGAAGATGAGAATCAACCATTGATCTTTGGGAGACCGTTTCTAGCGACGGGGAGAGCACTTATCGACGTCCAAGAGGGTGATCTTACCTTCTGGGTTAATGATCAAAATCTGAAAATTTCCATCTATGACGCGATGAAGAAGCCCGAGGATGCGCCCGAGGAATGTTATGTAATTGAGTCTATTATGCCGCCCCCGACCGACTTGTTGGAGCATTGCATTTCACAATCCATTTACTCACATTCCGATGTTGAAGAAATTTACGAGGATTTGCCAATGTATGTTCGAATGTTGGAGGCGAACAAGTTTCGATCTAATGAGAGGGACGTATGTTATCTTGATGTCAACAAACCCGTTCAAGGGGGAGTTGTCGCTGAGGACCGATCGATCGAGGTGCCGAAGTTAGAACTTAAGCCGTTGCCGGGTCACTTACAATATTGCTTCTTGGGCGAGAACGAGTCCTATCCCGTGATAGTTTCTTCTTCTCTCGGACCTACTAACTTGGAGAAGCTATTACGGGTGCTGCGAAAACACAAAGGGGCGATTGGATGGACGATTTCGGACATTAAGGGAATAAGCCCTTCTATTTGTATGCACCGGATTTTGCTAGAAGACGATCATAAGCCGAGGGTGCAACCGCAACGAAGATTAAATCCGGCAATGCAAGAGGTTGTGAGAAAAGAGGTGCTCAAATTGTTAGATGCCGGGATGATATATGCGATTTCCGATAGTGAGTGGGTGAGTCCTACTCAAGTCGTCTCTAAGAAAGGGGGTATGACCGTGATCAAGGACGATAAAGATGAATTAATCGCGACAAGGCTAGTCACGGGATGGAGAGTTTGTATCGACTACCGGCTACTTAATGCGGCGACGAGGAAGGATCATTTTCCACTTCCATTTATTGATCAAATGCTAGATCGTTTGGCCGGATACGAGTATTATTGCTTTTTGGACGGGTATTCGGGGTACAATCAAATTGCTATCGCTCCGGAAGACCAACACAAGACCGCTTTCACGTGCCCTTATGGGGTATTCGCTTACCAGAGGATGCCGTTTGGCTTGTGCAACACACCCGCAACTTTTCAAAGGTGCATGATGGCCATCTTTCACGGATTAGTCGAGAAAATAATGGAGGTATTTATGGATGATTTTTCAGTTTTTGGTTCATCTTTCGACCATTGCTTGAAAAATTTATCTTTGGTACTTGCCCGGTGTGAGGAGACGAACCTTGTTCTAAATTGGGAGAAATGTCACTTCATGGTGCAAGAGGGAGTAGTGCTGGGGCATAAAGTATCTTCGGAAGGATTGGAGGTTGATCGAGCGAAGGTGGTTGCTATCGAGAAATTACCGCCTCCAACCAATGTTAAATCGATCTGAAGCTTCCTAGGCCATGCGGGGTTCTATAGACGGTTCATTAAGGATTTCTCAAAAATCACGAAGCCGTTATGTTCCTTGCTCGAGAAAGACGTGAAATTTCAGTTTGATGATGATTGCTTAAGGGCGTTTGAGACATTGAAACAAGCCTTAATTTCGACGCCGGTCTTGATCACTCCGGATTGGGGTGCACCATTCGAGTTGATGTGCGACGCGAGCGATTGGGCCGTTGGGGCCGTTTTGGGCCAAAAACGGGATAAGCTTTTCCGGGTAATTTATTATGCGAGTAAGACGATGGATTCGGCCCAAATGAACTACACCACGACGGAAAAAGAGTTTCTCGCTGTGGTCTATGCATTCGACAAATTCCGACCTTACCTAGTGGGCACTCACACTATTGTTCATACCGATCACGCAGCGATTCGCTATCTATTTTCCAAGAAGGATTCGAAGCCGAGATTAGTGAGATGGATACTCCTTCTACAAGAGTTCGACATGGAGATCCGGGATAGGAAGGGGTGAGAGAATGTTGTTGCCGATCACCTTTCCCGTCTCGAGAAGCCGGTTGAGGGAGAAGATTTGAGGGTCGAAATAAAGGAGAACTTTCCGGACGAGCATATCCTAGCCTTGGCCGACGATACACCATGGTACGCGGACTATGTTAATTTCCTTGCTATCAAGCATGTTCCAACGGGTCTTTCTTCTCATCAAAGAAAGAAATTCTTCCATGACGTTAAATTCTCCTATTGGGAAGACCCTATTCTTTATCGGAGGTGCGCGGACGGGATTATTCGCATGTGTGTTCGACAAAGCGAATGGCAAAGGATAATTGAAGAATGCCATAGTGCACCGAGTGGGGGTCATTTTGCAAATGAATCGAACGACCATGAAGGTGTACCAATGTGGCTTCTATTGGCCTTCTATTCATAAAGATTGCCAAGCTTTTGTGAAACATTGCGATAGATGCCAACGATTGGGGAACATAGCAAAAAGAGACGAGATGCCGCAGCACGCTATTATGGAAGTAGAGTTGTTTGATGTATGGGGTATCGATTTTATGGGTCCGTTTGCAAAATCACGAGGCTATTCGTATATTTTACTTGCGGTCGACTACGTGTCGAGATGGGTTGAGGCGATGCCGACGATCACGAACGATTCGAAAGTGGTGATTAAATTCCTTAATAAGAACATTTTGACTCGTTTCGGGACTCCACGAGCTTTGTTGAGTGACGGGGGGAGCCACTTTAATAATAGGTGGTTAGGAACCCTTCTTGCAAAATATGGAGTTAAACATAAGATTACGTCCGCCTATCATCCACAAGCTAATGGACAAGCCAAGCTCGCCAATCGGGAGATCAAACAAATTTTAGAGAAGACGGTCACGAACAAGAAGGACTGGGCAAAATATCTAGATGATGCACTTTGGGCTTATCGGACCGCGTATAAGACTCCAATTGGAATGTCTCCATACCAGCTCGTCTTTGGGAAATCCTGTCATTTACCGGTGGAGCTGGAAGTTAAAGCGTATTGGGCCACTAGACGGATTAATTTCGAATTTCTTGAGGCTAGTGGATCGAGAAGAGAGAAGCTGCTGGAAATCGACGAGTGGAGAAACGAGGCTTTCGAAAATGCAAGGATTTACAAGGAAAGAGCAAAAAAGTTTCACGATGATCGCATTCGGAAGAAGGACTTCGTCCCGGGAGACGAAGTGCTCGTTTTCAATTCTCGACTTCGTCTATTTCCGGGGAAGTTGATGTCAAAGTGGACTGGTCCATACACCGTCTTTCAAGTAAATCAAAACGGATCATGTGTCGTGATGAAAGAAGATGGGAATAAGTTTATTGTGAACGGACATCGGATGAAGCACTATTTCAAGCCGTTGAACCATGAAGAGAAGTATGTTACTTACCTCGAAGACCCGGAATGAATGAGGTATCGTCTAGCTAAAGACGTTAAACGTAGCACTTGTTGGGAGGTAACCCAACGTATGTATATTAGTTCGTTTTATTCGTTTGTTTTCGATTTTTCGTTTGCGTGATTTTTGTAGTTTCTAGTTTCGTAGTAGCTTTGTTAGTTTTGTTAAGTTCTAATCCATGCACGCCGAGTTTTGGATACTTGCAGGTCTTTAATCGCCATATCCAAGCAAAAACGGGACCAAGTATGCGAAATAGAAAAAGTTGGAAATTTTTTTTTGAGACAGACGAACCTATAGGTCGAGCCTATCGGCCGATAGGCCCGACCGATAGGCTGAGGAAAATTAAAAAAATTAAGTGTTGCAAGCAGTGGTCGATAGGCAGACCCTATCGACCGATATCATGACCCGATATGAGGTACGTAAGTTTCAGTAGTTCCTATCGGCTCAGCCTATCGGCCGATAGGCCTGCCCGATAGGACATACCCGGCCCAGTATCCGCTTCGACCCGGTTGATTAATAACCCCTTTTATACACTTCTCCCACCCGTTTTTTCACACACACACACACCTATCGGACGATAGAACGAAAGGGGCGATTTTTTTTACTTTTCTTCCTTCAAAACTCGATCAAGGTACTTAATTTCGACACTTAATCCTCTTGTTTTTCAATTCTATACATGTTTTGAAGCACTTTGACGGATTCTTTTTGGAGTTTTGATGAATTTCGAATTGGGGATCCACTTTTTGGGGGCTTTTGTTAGACTTGGATGTTCTTTGAATTTTATGCCCGATTGTTGATAGAATCTTGATGGAAACATGTTATCTATGCTTGATTGTTCATGGGGTACTTCGAATTGGGGGATTATTTGATGAAATTGAACGAATTTTGAAAAAAAAACCCCAAATTGGAAGAACCCTAATTTCGAATTTGTTGAAATTGGGTGAATTTGTTGAATTGAATTGTTAATTGGGATTGATATGAGTTGAATTGTTGATGATGATTCGAATTTTGAATGAATTAGATTGGATTGGAGAGAATTTGTCCTAATATGATCGAAGTATGTAGTTTGTTATTGTGGGTTGTGATTTTGATCCTTTGAATATGAAATGGGGGAGTCGAAGTTTGGGGGAGGTTGTGTGATTTGTTGATCGTAGTATATGGCTGTCGGGTCTATGATTTTGATGTTTATTGGACATTATAGGGCTCTTAGTTGATATTGTGGGATTATTGGATTATGTCGACGCTTGTTGAATGTTTGCATTATGAGTTGCTTATTGGATATTGATTGGATGGTTGTTTTGTAGGAACTTTGAAATGGCTGGAAAGCAAAGCAAGAAGTCGAAGCCGAGTAAGGCCGGAAAGTCTAAGGCAACCACAGAGAAGGAAAGGGCTCCGACGAAGGTAGTGCGGCTATTCCGATCCATTGCGCTCGACAGAAGAAAGCTAAGATTGACTGGATCTGAGTCTAAAAGAAGGTGGTCGCACCTTATCGGAATGTCACACAAGCATTGCCGATTTTTGCATGAGGAGACGGCTCGGGGTATGGGGATATACGATGATATTATGTTACTAGCGAGGCAGTGCGGGTTTGAGCAAATTTTTCGGGCAAACTATCTCGCTTACCACGTGCTCACCGTGGAGTTTCTGTCCACACTTGAGGTTTTTAGGGAGAATGGGACTCCGGCATCTATTCGCTTCAACCTCGACAACACAGAAAGGGAGCTCTCGGCCGACGAAGTTAATGCCATTATCAACGGGGCCGAGGACGGGTCATTCCATCAGGGCGATCATGCCAAAGAAAACTTAGAGCTGTGGTCCAAGATGATTTACCGCAGGGAGGAGACGCTTCTCATTTATAATCCGACGTATGCCAAGGCCTCCTCGATCAGGAACCCAGTTCTCCGTTATGTCCACCGTCTGTTCACCTCGACGATTTTGAGCCGTACCGACTCGGGGATGTGCTTGTCCACTGATCTTCACCTTTTATGGGCGGCCTTGAATGGTAGGCGGAAGCACGCTGGATGTTTTCTTATTGAGCACATGGAGAAACAAGCCCGGCTGACCGGGAAGCAGAGGATTGGGATTGGGGCGTTCGTGACCCCTATCGCGGAGCATCTCGGGGTGCGCATTAGAGGAGAGCCGGTGTCCCGAGACATCTATTTGGATAAACCAACACTGCAGAGGCAAGAGATGCTTGCCTTCACCGAGGGGTTCGACTCGAAATTGCACGGTCGGAACAAAACCGTGTCCCTCTTCCGACTCCCCTCTCCGACCTTGACCTCTGTGATGGGCGACGCGCCCGATGTATATGCGAGGTGGAGTATGAGCTCCGAGGCTCATTTGGCACTTATCTGACCGTTGGATGCGTCTCGTAAGAGGCAATGCCGGGAGGTGACCATTGATGAGCCGTTCTTGGAGGGAGCCGAGGATGAGCTGGATGATATACCCGAGGGGGGTAGCCGTGACGAGATTCCCACCGGTGGAGGTAGTAGTTTTCAGATGAGAGCTCCGGATTTTGAGGCTTTTGAGTCGAGATTTTTTGAGAGAGAGAGAGAGATGCACGAGGAGAGTATGCAGGCGCAAGACAATTATCATTTGGCGAGTATGCGTTCTTTGACAACCGAGTTTGGTTCTTTGGGAACTCGGCTGGGCGAGGTTGAGACTCGGGTGGGTGATGTTGCCACTCGGGTCAATCAGTTGTACGAGCTCGTGGAGAAACGAGCCGAAGAGGACAGAGTGTGGCGACAAGAGGAGATTGCTTGGAGGGAGCAAGAGAGGAAGAGGCAGGAAGATAGGTGGGCCCAGGAGGACCACTACAACCGAATGGTACACGAGATGTACCACTTTGCTCCTTTCCCCGATTCACATGCCCGCTATGATCCGAGCTCGCCGACAAACCCGCCATTTCCGCCGCAGTGATCAGGTACTCCGTTAACAAAGCCACTCCTTTCTCTTTTCAAACTTATTCCTCCTTTGGGATGCGAAATAAGTTTGGGGGGGGGGAAGTGCGGCTTTGTTAATTTCTTTACGTGTGAGTACCTTGTATGCCTTGCCTTGTATCATTATTTGCTTGTGTTGGTGCCCGTTGTTTTTATTTGTGCTTCTCATATTGGTGTCATGTGGATTTGGCTTTTGGTTGCTTAGTTTTTAGATTTTTATGTTCATTTTCGTTTGGTGTGTTTGCGAGTTTCTATTATTTTTTAGGTCGTAGTAGTTTTTTTTTGCTTTCGTGTTTGCTTTTATTTGCTTTTCGTTGTTTGCTTGGGTAAATTTTTATTTTTTTTAGATAGCCTTGCTTGTCTTAGTTTTTCTTTATTCGTGAATTTTTCGTGCTTCTATTTGTGTGATACCGATGTTACGACACTGTTTTTCTCTCTGAAGAAACGGTCGAGTTTTAGTCGAGTTGTAGTCAGTTATTTCTGTTTTGCATAGTATTCATTTAGGTCCAAAATTTTTCGTGATTGTAGAGGTCTTGGCAGATAAGAGACGATACATACTTGTTTTAAAATCACCGTCAATACGTTTGGTTACATCTTCCGGATAGTGAGTCGTACTGTTTCTTTAGTCGTGTTGGCACTTAGACTGAGTTTAGAGTCGGCCGCTTTTCCCAAAAGTCGAGATAATGTTGTTCTATGAAGGGAAGTCTAGTAACCAGGGGCATTCGCGTGACCCATTGTTTACCCTCGCGTAAAGCAGCGACCACTGATTAGACTAGTGATTTAGATATTTCACATGTGCCAATGATAGGGAGCCTAGTAATGGGGGTATTCGCGTGACCATTGTTTACTCTCGCAAAACGGCGACCTTGATTCGGACATGCGGAAATTATATATTCGAGTTGTTTCTCCATTGTAGACGGAACTTAGTAACTAGAAGCATCCATGTGCCCCATGAGTGTCTTTTACGTCAAACGGTTTCCTAATACATGAGAATGGAAGTTCCACCCTAGGATTACCCCGATGAAACATCCCGAGATCCTAACCTAGTGGTCAACTCGAATCAAATTCTTGAACATATATATAAGGGAATAATGTCCGAGGTTTATTTGTTATGAAACTCGTGAAAATTGTGCCACTAGACTGTGGAACGGGACGAACTAGCTTGTTTATTTTAGCCTTTCATATTGACGGTCGATTTGACTCACGTTTTGTTAATCTTTGAGCTAGATTTTCTTCATGAACGAATGATTAGGACTGAACTTGACCACTTTGCGGAATCATTATTCTGAGTGCAGCTCGCTTTTACGACACTCGGATTATTTAGAGAGAATTACAGGATAGTATTGATTAGGTTGAACACTATGAGTTGCACGATGATTCACGACTTTCTTTTTCTTTTCTTTTTGTTGTTCGGGATGAACACGGCTTAAGTTTGGGGGGGTTTGATAAGTGGTAATTTTACCACATTTTTCTAGGATTTTATACTAGGTTTTTATCTCGTTTCGTGATTAATGTGCTCGTATTTGGCTTATTTATGATTAGTCGAGCCGTATTACGCGTTTGGGTTGGTTTTAGTGTGTTTGCAGGTTTTTAGAGCCAAAAGGACCCAAAACGAGACAAAGGTTCACATGATCAAGATTAATTGATGTTTGCAGGTGTTTGCAGGTTCATTAATTGATTCTAGGGTTAGTAAATTTAATTGATGTTCACATGATGTTCCTTTGATTACCTTTTTACCTTTCATCCTAGGCTTGTGATCAAGATGTGTTAAATCTCATGCTAGATTAAAGGGCCCTTAATCGATGCATGTTAGCTAATTAATTTTGCCCGGGAGGATTAATTAATTAGTGGAAATACTTGATGCACAATTTGATTTGATCTTAAGACCTAAGTGGAGTAAGATAAATCATAGATAAATAAGTTGATGCTTTTTAAGTGATTTAAATTCTTTGAGCCCTTGCGGGAAAAGGGTTTAAATTAACTGTCTTTCTAGGTTGCCTTGATCGGAATTCTAGATCGGCTGAGTGTTTATTTCTAGGATTGAATTAAAATTTAGGGAAAAGGAATCAAGTGAATGGATTGTGTGAACTCAATTAGATGATACTACCCTAGGATAAATTAGCTTTCACTTGTGATTTTATCTTGCTAATTTGCTTTATTTGCTTGATTTAGATAATTCATCTTTTATTTAATTTTTATATTTCGATTTTATAATTAGAAACAAACCAAATTTTCGGATTCCTAAATAGCAGTCAAATTTTGAGTAGAGTTATTTCCTTTATTTTCGACATATCAATTCCCTTGGGTTCGACACCTTGGAAATACTCCGAGGTTTTACAAATTTTAAAATTGATCGGATTTGAAAACCATACTACGCGAATTTTAGCGATCACAGCTTACTGCTGATGTGACATCAGCAGTGCTGAACTGCTGTGTAGGTAGCGAACGCTACTCCTGTTACCTTGCGTGCGCTACCGATGTACAGTTAGCGTACGCTAACTCCCTATTGTTAGCGTACGCTAGCGAATGGTGGCAGTAGCCACTGGACCTGTCGCGGCCACGTTAGCGCGCGCTATATATGACAGTTAGCGTGCGCTAACTCCACAGAATATATAAGTCAGCGGACAGTTTCAGAACAGCAGTTTTATTCTTTTCTCTTCGTTTCTTCGACGTGCGACCTCAGAGGCGATTTCCACCAGTTCTATTCGGAGTTCTCTTCAAATTCCATCACGGTAGAATCGAGCCATCATATCATAATCAGCATAATCACCCTTCATCAGCCGAATTAAAGGTAATTCCTCAGGAACCCTAATTTTGACGAATTTGGGGGTTTTTCGGGATTTTAGTGATTAGTTCCGAATTGTTCAATTATGTTACGGTATTCTTCACCGATTGTGATTATTGAGTGATTCCAAATCCAATTTCCTTGATTTTAATCCGCGAATTATCAATACGGGGAGATTTTGCGTAAACCCTCGTCCGTATCAATTGATCGTTCATTGTCGTAGCATGTAATCGGGGTTATGGGTGTATTCAATTAGAGTGTTATTGTCCGTTGGGACTGAACTGTGTTGGTCCTTCGTTTAGGAACCGTCGTTTTCCACCCGGACCGTTCGTAGTCGTGTTTCAACTCCGTTTCTTCAAGAATGTCTCAAAGGCAAGTACTTTACATTTGTTTATATGTTCTAGTATTTGAATTATGGCTGTATCGTGGTTGTTGTGGATGGTTATGTGTATATTCACCTAGGGACGGTCCGACGGGGCCTCTAGGGATACGTATTGCCGTGAGTGTGCGTATCGCGAACTGTGGTTAGCCACCCAGGATGTCCGACGGGGCTCTGCGGGGTACGGTGGCCGTGAGTCTCGTACCAACGGTTAACTTTGAATTGTGATTTGTTGGAGATAATGTGTTTTTATTATTGTACAATGTATATATTCCGGAATATAAAATGTTTTCTAAAATGACGTTTTGGCGCATATATTCATCTGATTAGAATGTAGTTCAAATGGATTGTACTTGCACTAGCAGTTGTCGCTAACCCCTTAAATGGGGGAAATACTTTTTGTATTTCAGGTATCGATCGTGGGGACAAACGAGCACTTGAGCCGTATGAGGATGAAGGGCAAGCGTGATACTGATCAGTGGTCATTTGTTGGTGTTCAGTTCAGTCTATTACTTTTGATGTCTTGTTTTGGGACCTTTGTGTTATAAAATTGGTTTAAGTACTCGAGTACTTCTTATTTCAAAATTGTTAATGTTGTGTTCCTGTTTTGGGAAATGGATTGATGTCGGATTTTATTGTCGGATTGTAATCTTATTTGAATTGTCGTATTATTGATGATTGTTTGTCGTTGTCAAATGTCTTGTTGGTACGTTAGCCTGGTGGATTCCATAGTGTGGAGTCCACGGCGCTGTAATATGCCCTGAATGTCTTGGGGGTGTTACAGTTAGCGCACGCTATGGATATGGACTAGCGCGCGCTAATAACCACTTTCTATAAATAGGACAGTATCCTTTTTCATATTTTCAGCCTTTTCACTCCCACATCCGAATTCTTGGACTTAGAGAGTCACTCTCTTCATCCTAAACCCTTCATATCAGCATCCTAGCTCGAGTTGAAGATTGTAGATCATTGGATATTGGTGTTCAAGCCTTCGGCGTTGGATTGCTTCGAGTTCCTCCTTGTGCTTCACTACTTTGAGGTAGGTGATTCTTCACCAATATTAAGTACTAGTATGAAGGACGTTTTGATCTTGATTATCTAGTCAGTTAAATTCGTTAGTAGTCGAACATCATGTGTTAGAAGGATATTTTTGACGTTTCGGCACTTATTCATCGTATAATCCATTAAACCTTTTTAGTATGTGGACTCCTAAGCATATTCATGTATCTTCAAAACCGATTATGACCAGTATATGGAGATTACCAAGTTTTTATGTCTTTACCTAAAGGAATCATACGTTTTGGGACATGAAATGGATTGGACTTAGGATATTTCTTGAAAATCAAAGATGAATTATGGTGTTGTAATGATTATACGTATCCTTGTATCTCATAGTCATTTAATACGTAAAGATATTTCACAAACCGTATGAGCATGATATGCACGGAGATGGCATGTATTAACACTGAGGATTTCATGAGTTTCATCACATTTAGCTCAAGTTTTCTGCCCAGTAGTAAACTGCCATGCACAGTTAGCGCACGCTAAGATAGGCATATTAACGTGCGCTATCGGAAATGAATAACGTACGCTACGTTTGGTACGTAACGTACGTTATGTCATCAGGCAGGACAGTCAGCTGATCAGAGAGGACTGTCATTACACAGCTAGCGTACGCTAGACTTGGTCATTTGCATACGTTAACAGGCAGGCTTAGCGCACGTTACGTAGAGTACGTAGCGCACGATAAGTAGTTCATGCAGAATTCATTTTTTTAGAACTTGCAGCCGTAAACTGGATTGTTAGACGTTCGTACGACGTGTGAGGAATTCTTTATTATTTCTTAGGTCCGAGCCTTGCATAGGTGACGATCGAGGGCCGGTGACTTACGGACGCGTGTCATTTGTTGGAGTATTTCCATTCTTTCCATTTTCGAGGCAAGTATCATATGTTGAGTTTGATTTATATTGGAACTTTGATCATGCTTATGGTTTTGTTCATGTTGTCGAATATGAGATGTATTTCTTTAATTTCTCGTGGTATTCGTTGTTAATTGTTCGTATTGATGAACATATTGAAATGTATATATGTATGCATAATTGATTAGTTTATGGTATAAGTGATCCGAGGGGATCATGAGGATCTATGCTGAGGGCGCTGGATCGAATGTCCACCATGCGTTAGTCCGACGGGATCATCATGGGGATCTATGCTGAGGGCGCTGGATCGCTGGACGGGTTTTCCACCATGCGTTGGTCCGACGGGATCATCATGGGGATCTATACCAAGGGCGCTGGATCGTTGGATTACCCTGTATTGTGTTGATGGAACCGTGAGGATTCACATCGTTGGATTCCGATGACGGAAGTCCGTTTTGCATGATTTATGATGCACTGATGATTTATGTATTATGATACTTGTACTAGCATTGTTTTGCTTACCCCTTCGGGGGTGGACATTGTTTTGATGTTCAGGTGGGAAGCAACCACAGTACCGACAGGACGATGAAATGGCTCAGTGATGTGGTTCATGTTTATTGTTATTATGATTTGTCTTCTTGGTTCACTTTAGTACTCGAGTACGTGTGTTTTAATAATGTCATTTTCGATATGGTTGTATAAGTTAACTCTTTGGATCAGTTGAACCAGTTCTGTATTTTGAACTTCAGTTGTAAGGTTGAATTATATTTGCATTTCTTTTATTTAGCCTTGTAAATCCTTACTTAAAGGGTTTACGGCGCTATAATTATTCCGAATATCTCGGGGTGTTACAGAATATGGTATCAGAGCTAAGATTCATGGATATCTTGGCAGTCGGGTCAGTTGGGCTATTTACGTTATTTGATTATTGGTCGTTTGTAACATCACTACTGAGCCAGCATCGTCGTGTGGACCGTGGTTGTAAGTTTCCTAATCTCAAATACTACCGTTTTATTTAATTCATGTTTTGTAAACATTGATGGACTTCCTTTTAGAAAGTTTGCACCTAAATATTGAGTATTTGTGTTTACAGTATGTTGAGAGGAGGTCGTGGACGCGGACGTGGTCGTGGACGCGGACGTGGAAATATGAGACAGGAGGATTCGGCGTCTACCCCGGAGATATCTGCTAGTCGAACCGATTCCCATTCTGGAGGACAGCAGGGATCAGCAAATAATAATGCAGATCCTAATGTGCCGGGAGTGCTTCAGCAGGTGGTTGCTCAGATAAACCAGTTTGCTCAAGTTGTTGATCGCATGCGGACGGCGATGGGACAACAGCATAACGTGGATAACAAATGGCTTACTGAGGTGGTCAAATTTCACCCTTCGAAATTTGATGGTTCTGCTGAGACGCTTTCTTGGGATCACTGGCTGAAGGAGTTAGAGAAGATTTTTGCGGGGATTAACTGTCCCAACGACAGAAAGGTTCCGGTCGCCCAGTATCTTCTGACGGGGGAGGCTTTCGATTGGTGGGAGGCCATTCGACCTGAGGAGCATAATGTTGACTGGACGGAGTTCAAATTAATGATGGAAGCGCAATATTGTCCTCGCCCAGTTAGAGAGGCCCGAGTCCGGGAGTTTTTCTCACCACAAAATTCAGAAGCATCTGTGACAGACGTGATTAAGACTTTTAATCACCAGCTGACTTATGTGCGCCACTTGGTCAGAACCGAGGCGGAGAGGATTTTTCATTTCAACATGCAAATGAAGCCGGAAATTCAGCAGTATATGTCTGGATTTGAATGTACCACCTTGCGAAAGTATCAGGACAAAGCACTAGCCTATGATATGAAAGAGGCGGCAGTAGAGAAATCAACGAAAGCAAAGAAACAGAAGGTGTCTGGTAACTTCACGGAGAATAAGAGTAGTGGGCCTCGCAGGGGCCAATCCTCTTTTCATTCATCCAGGAGGCCTCCACATCCTTCTCGAGGCGGAAAGAAGTTCCGGGCAGCACCAACCGTTTCAGACGCAGGGAAGAAATGTTATAAATGTGGCAAAGTGGGGCATGTTCGACGTGACTGTTTCGCGCCTGCTGTGACCTGTTTCGAGTGTGGACAGGAAGGGCATCGCGCAACATTTTGTGGGAATGCGACTCGATCTTTTGGCACTCACACTCCTGCACCGGTCCCGAAGGACACTAGTGTAAACCAGACGCAGCAAAGTGGTTTCCAGCAGCAGAATGTTGGGAAAGAGAAGCATCTAGCGCTAGGTCCGTTCCTCCGCGTATTTACGAGATAAAGAAGTCAGACGATCAGAACACAGCTGTTGCATCAGGTACGATTCAGATCCTTTTGCAACCAGTTAGTGTCTTATTCGATTCAGGAGCTACTCATTCTTTTATATCTTTGAACTGTGTTAATCGTTTGAAATTCTCGTGCTTGTATGATTGTGAACCTTATGTTGTGGGAT
Organism: Orobanche coerulescens; assembly: GCA_033398695.1. Lineage (NCBI taxonomy): Eukaryota > Viridiplantae > Streptophyta > Magnoliopsida > Lamiales > Orobanchaceae > Orobanche > Orobanche coerulescens. The sequence goes on along the minus strand of CM065807.1, from coordinate 108,947,032 downwards.
TACCGAGCGGAGAGAAAATTGTGGGAACCCTAGAAGCTAGAGATTTTCCAGTTTCTATAGGGGGGAGAGATTGGCCATCAAATCTTATTGTAATTGACATACATGGTGACGACTTAATTCTCGGAGATGATTGGCTCAACCGTTATGGAGCTATTCTGAATTACCGAAAGAGAGTCATTTCTATCATTGCTGATGACGGATCTGGACACTTATTCCGAGGATGGAGACCGGGAAGCTCGGGAAAATTGATCAAAGCAATGAAAGTCGTGAAATTACTGAAGCAGGGATGTCATGGACTTTGGTGCTATGCCATGAGGAAAGAGGAAGGAGTAGAGCTCTCATCTATTCCAGTTGTGAATGAATTCTCAGATGTATTTCCTGACGAACTACAGGTTACCTCATGAGAGAAGTGGATTTCACCATCGAATTAGAGCCTGGAGCCGCTCCTATTTCCAGAGCACCATACCGCATGGCGCCAACCGAGATGTATGAACTAAAGAAGCAACTGGAGGAATTATTACAGAAGGGTTATACTCAACCTAGCGTTTCTCCTTGGGGAGCGCCCGTTCTCTTTGTCCGGAAGAAAGACGGATCCCTCCGATTATGTATTGATTACAGGGAGCTCAACAAAGTGACAATCAAGAATAAGTATCCTATACCTCGGATTGACGACTTGTTTGATCAACTGCAAGGGGCAAGGGTATTCTCGAAGATTGACTTGCGATCGGGATACCATCAGTTGAGAATTAAGGAATCGGATATACCAAAGTCTACTTTCATATCCCGGTGCAGGCATTATGAATTTGTAGTGATGTCATTTGGACTTACCAATGCTCCTGCGGTATTCATGCAATTGATGAATCGGGTATTCTTAGAATACTTGGATAAATTTGTGGTCGTCTTCATTGATGACATCTTGATATATTCGAAGGACACAGAGGAGCATGCCGAGCATTTGCGTGTGGTTTTGAGCACCTTGAGGAAGGAACAGCTGTATGCAAAGCTTTCCAAATGCGAGTTTTGGCTTAGGGAAGTAACTTTCCTTGGGCATGTGATATCAGCTGACGGAGTTCAGGTGGACCCGAAGAAAGTCGAAGCAATCTTGGAATGGGAAGCTCCTAATAGCGTGAAAGAAGTCCGGAGTTTCTTAGGACTTGATGGATATTATCGCCGATTTGTAGAGGGATTTTCCAAAATTGCTCGTCCGCTCACTCAGCTGTTACAGAAAACTCAAAAGTTCACGTGGGATGAGAAATGCCAGGCTGGTTTTGATGAACTTAAGAAGAGACTGACGACAGCACCTATATTAGCGTTACCAGATGGGACTGATGGATTCATGGTATACAGCGACGCTTCAAATCAGGGTCTGGGATGTGTGTTAATGCAAAAGGATAAGGTGATTGCCTATGCTTCTCGGCGCTTGAAACCGCATTTAAGTTAATTACCTGACTCACGATCTGGAGCTAGCAGCTGTGGTCTTTGCCTTGAAAATTTGGCGACATTATTTGTACGGCACTCATTGTCAGATCTTTACAGATCATAAGAGCCTCAAGTACATTTTCAGTCAGAAAGAACTAAACATGAGGCAGAGAAGGTGGCTGGAATTGATCAAGGATTACGACTTGGAAATTCTCTATCATCCAGGTAAAGCAAACGTAGTAGCCGATGCATTGAGCCGTAAACCTGTTTCTCTTCGAGTGTTGGAAGCACTTACATCCCAAACCAGCATTCAACGAAAACTGATCCACGAAGGGATTGAAGTATGGGCACCAGGAATCCAAGGGCAACTATATGTGATGGAACTGACTTCATCACTAGTCGAGGAGATCAAATCTAAGCAGTTGAACGATTCTCTGATCCTTCGGTTATGTGACGAAGTAAAGAAAGGAAAGGCCCCAAGATTCGTGATACAAGATGATGGAGTTTTGAGATTTCAGAGTCGACTTTGCGTTCCCGATGCTGATGATTTGAGACGGACAATTCTGAAGGAAGCTCATAGCGCGCCTTATTCTATTCACCCAGGCAGCAGTAAGATGTATAAGGATCTTAAACAAAACTTCTGGTGGGGGAATATGAAGAAGGACATAGCAGAATACCTTTCAAAGTGTTTGACTTGTCAACAGGTTAAGATTGAACATCAGCGACCTGCCGGAATGTTAAAACCGCTTCCGATTCCTGAGTGGAAGTGGGAGGATATCTCGATGGATTTCATCACCAGTATGCCAAGGACCAAGACGGGAATGAACATGATTTGGGTTGTAGTTGATCGACTAACCAAGTCGGCTCATTTCCTTGGAATTAAAGATACTTGGGGACCCGAGAGATTAGCGCGAGTATTTATTGCAAAGATAGTCAAATTACATGGGACACCGAAGACCATTATTTCAGATCGAGATGGTCGTTTTGTGTCGCACTTCTGGAAGGCAGTTCACAGGGCTTTGGGGACCGAACTAAACTTTAGCACGGCGTATCATCCTCAGACGGACGGTCAGTCCGAAAGGACTATACAAACAGTAGAAGACATGCTTAGAGCTTGTGCTTTGGATTGGTCAACTGATTGGGAAGTCCATTTGCCGTTGATTGAATTCACCTACAATAATAGTTGGCATGCTTCTATTAAGATGGCACCATTTGAAGCTTTGTACGGGAGAAGATGCCGATCACCCCTATGCTGGGATGATTCTTCGGATTTGACCGGGACGGAATCGGAATTGATAGTTCAGACTCACGAGAAGATAGCTTTGATTCGAGAAAGACTGTTGACTGCCCAGAGTCGACAGAAGTCTTATGCAGACATACGTCGTCGCCCTCTAGAGTTCGACATTAGGGACCACGTACTATTAAAGGTGTCTCCTACACGAGGAATTTTCCGTTTTGGGAGGAAAGGCAAGCTAAGTCCGAGATATATCGGACCATTCGAGATTCTCGAGAGAGTTGGAGATTTAGCATACAGGTTGGCCTTACCGCCATCGCTGAGTCACGTTCACAGTGTGTTTCACGTATCCCAACTACAGAAGTATGTACCAGACCCCAGTCACGTCATTGATTTCGACGAGATCGAGATAGCTAATGACGGTACCTTCGAAGAGAGACCAATCAAGATACTTGAGAGTCGGATCAAACAATTGAGGAATAAACCAATACACTTGGTTTAAAGTACAATGGTCACGGCATGGAGCTGAAGAGGCCACTTGGGAAACAGAGGACAGTATGAAGGCTAGATATCCAGAGTTGTTTTCATCTTAAGTTTCGGGACGAAACTTCTTTTTAGGGAGGAAGGATGTAATACCTGAGATTTCGGATGTGTTTTTGAACCTTGTGATATTGTATTTGTTGTATTTTGATCTGAGTATTATTTTCCGTATTTCATGATCCGGTGTTGTTGAGCGCATGATTGCATGATTTCGTTCAATATTGTGATTTTGCACGTGTAGCGCACGCTATCGACTAGGCATAACGTACGCTAATTTGAGTTTAGTAGCGCACGCTATATATGAACCTTAGCGCGCGCTATACGTAGTCAGCATGATTGAGACGTGTTGGTAGGTGAGATCAGGCCGCGGATCTTGGTCGGATTGTGTCGGGATGAACCTGGATGACTTTCGGGAAAAGCCAAGTCAACGCGGTAGCGCACGCTAACAATATGAGGATAGCGCACGCTAAACGCTGAGTACAGTGAAGTCAGTAAGCCGTTAGCGCACGCTATGAATATGGACTAGCGCGCGCTAATAACCACTTTCTATAAATAGGACAATATCCTTTTTCATATTTTCAGCCTTTTCACTCCCAAATCCGAATTCTTGGACTTAGAGAGTCACTCTCTTCATCCTAAACCCTTCGTATCAGCATCCTAGCTCGAGTTGAAGATTGTAGATCATTGGAGATTGGTGTTCAAGCCTTCGGCATTGGATTGCTTCGAGTTCCTCCTTGTTCTTCACTACTTTGAGGTAGGTGATTCTTCACCAATATTAAGTACTATTATGAAGGACGTTTTGATCTTTATTATCTAGTCAGTTAAATTCGTTAGTAGTCGAACATCATGTGTTAGAAGGATATTTTTTACGTTTCGGCACTTATTCATCGTATAATCCATTGAACCTTTTTAGTATGTGGATTCCTAAGCATATTCATGTATCTTCAAAACCGATTATGACCAGTATATGGAGATTACCAAGTTTTTATGTCTTTACCTAAAGGAATCATACGTTTTGGGACATGAAATGGATTGGACTTAGGATATTTCTTGAAGATCAAAGATGAATTATGGTGTTGTAATGATTATACGTATCCTTGTATCTCATAGTCATTTAATACGTAAAGATCTTTCACAAACCGTATGAGCATGATATGCACGGAGATGGCATGTATTAACACTGAAGATTTCATGAGTTTCATCACATTTAGCTCAAGTTTTCTGCCTAGTAGTAAACTGCCATGCACAGTTAGCGCACGCTAAGATAGGCGTATTAACGTGCGCTATCGGGAATGAATAATGTACGCTATGTTTGGTACGTAACGTACGTTATGTCATGAGGCAGGACAGTCGGATGATCAGAGAGGACTGTCAGTACACAGCTAGCGTACGCTAGACTTGGTCATTTGCGTACGTTAACAGGCAGGCTTCGCGCACGTTACGTAGAGTACGTAGCGCACGCTAAGTAGTTCATGCAGAATTCATTTTTTTAGAACTTGCGGCCGTAAACCGGATTGTTAGATGTTCGTACGACGTGTGAGGAATTCTTTATTATTTCTTAGGTCCGAGCCTTGCATAGGGGACGATCGAGGGGCGGTGACTTACGGACGCGTGTCATTTGTTGGAGTATTTCCGTTCTTGCCATTTTCGAGGCAAGTATCATATGTTGAGTTTGATTTATATTGGAACTTTGATCATACTTATGGTTTTGTTCATGTTGTCGAATATGAGATGTATTTCTTTAATTTCTCGTGGTATTCGTTGTTAATTGTTCGTATTGATGAACATATTGAAATGTATATATGTATGCATAATTGATTGATTTATGGTATAAGTGATCCGAGGGGATCATGAGGATCTATGCTGAGGGCGCTGGATCGAATGTCCACCATGCGTTGGTCCGACGGGATCATCATTGGGATCTATGCTGAGGGCGCTGGATCGCTGGATGGGTTTTCCACCATGCGTTGGTTCGACGGGATCATCATGGGGATCTATACCAAGGGCGCTGGATCGTTGGATTACCCTGTATTGTGTTGATGGAATCGTGAGGATTCACATCGTTGGATTCCGATGACGGAAGTCCATTTTGCATGATTTATGATGCACTGATGATTTATGTATTATGATACTTATACTAGCATTGTTTTGCTAACCCCTTCGGGGGTGGACATTGTTTTGATGTTCAGGTAGCCGAGGAGCGGGGAAGCAACCACAGTACCGACAAGACGATGAAATGGCTCAGTGATGTGGTTGATGTTTATTGTTATTATGATTTGTCTTCTTGGTTCACTTTAGTACTCGAGTACGTGTGTTTTAATAATGTCATTTTCGATATGGTTGTATAAGTTAACTCTTTGGATCAGTTGAACCAGTTCTGTATTTTGAACTTCAGTTGTAAGGTTGAATTATATTTGCATTTATTTTATTTAGCCTTGTAAATCCTTACTTAAAGGGTTTACGTCGCTGTAATTATTCCGAATATCTCGGGGTGTTACAGTTTCCCACCTGGAGAGGGTCCGACGGGGCCTCTGGGGTCGATGTTAAGGGGCACGACCAGGGTTACCAAGTGTGTTGTGTATTTTGGTGATATTGTTTTTGGCGATAAATTGTGATATATCTAGAATATCACAACGTTTATTCTCGATGTTGAGTTACATTATATATAGGGTGTTGGTACTTGACTAGAATGGCAGTAGAACATGTGTCATATGTGTTTAGTTCCTTGATTGTGAGGTTTTGGTGTTGTACAATGGAACTTGCTATTGTTTTCGTGTACTGTGGTATGAAGAGATTTTGGGTGGCGATCCCAACGGTTGTGTAAAGATTGTTCTGCGGAAAATAACTTTGGGCCGAGACACTCTTGTTTTCGGAAAGGTTTTATAATCTCGAACTTGAAGTCCCAAAAGAGTTTCTGTTGTTTTTCTAAAACTCCCGAGTGATATATATTATTTTCAAAGACTTGAGTTGTACCTTAAATATTGAAAACCTCTCGGGAATTTCTCTCACGACTATTGTTATTGTAGTATAACTGATATTGGCATGATATATTTCATATAGACTGAATACTTGTACTAGCCCTTCAAATGCTAACCCTTAAATGGGGGAAATGCGTATCATGCATTTCAGGTGTGCTGAATTCGTTAGAGCAACCACATGGACGGCATGGAAGAAGACGAGCCGCGATACTAATCAAGAGTTAATAGTCCAATTTGATGTTGTTGTATTGTTGAGTTATATTCAGTCTTCCGCTGTATTGTAGTTTGACCCCTGCGTGGGTATGTACAATAATGAGTTTATTTTTGGGTTGATTTAATTGTGAGACCTCATTGGTCAGTGTAATTAGTATTTGACCTCATCGGTCTGTGTTAGTAAGTTGTTTGACCATGGCCAGTCAAACGTTGTTCGTATCATGGTTGTTTGCCTGGTAGATCCTTGTAAGAAAAAGGGTCTACGGCGTGTAACATTCCTGAATTTTTAGGGGTGTTACAGCCTGAACCAAAAATTAAAAGGAATACATTATGTGTGATGGTGTATTATGTATGCCCTTTGGAATAACATTCAGCATGAACGAATTCGATTTTTTTTAGTTATAAAAAGATTTTATATGTAATTTGTTGGCATGTATCTGATTACATTTCTTCCATGCTACTGTCTGAATGTGATACTCTCCATTCGGTAGAACTATTCAAATGGAGTAGAACCATTCTTTGCCATGATGATAATTACAAAGGCAAAATATATAAGTACACTTCAGACCACTATGCTATCACGGAATGGCACTTACGTAGGCTGTTTCAGATTTTCAAGATGGATTTTCCAGTCTCGAATAAGCTCAGTTAGCTCTATTGTCAATATTGTTTTGTGCCATAAATGGAAGTGTACCGATCCTAATATATCAATTAAACATATAAATATTGGGTTATAGCACATTCGGCCATCCAATGGACAGAAACAGGAACAGAAACAGATTATTTCAAGAATCAGGATGAAATGGACAGACCCGGTTCGGTTAAGTCACCATGTATCAGCATTGACTGGAACTTTATGCAGCCCTATGATCGAGTAGCTATCTAATGAGATACTGGTTTGTCTATATACAATCAATTTTGCATCATCAAAATATATGAAAACATATTTTGATGCCCGTCCAATAGCAGCTTGGCTATCACAGTGTATCAACACAGACGGCACATGTCTCGTCCAACATGGAATATCCTCGAGGAAATTTTTAAGCCATTAAGCTTCTTCACCAGCTTTATCCAAAGCTATGAATTCAGACTCCATGGTAGACCTAGCAATACAAGTTTGTTTCTTGGACTTCCAAGATAGAGCACCACCTCCAATAGTGAACACATATCCACTCGTAGAAAATGAGTCTTTCGATTCAGATATCCAATTAGCATCACAATACCCTTCAAGTACAGCAGGCTCTCTTGAATAATGAATCGCAAAGTTCTGAGTATATTTTAAATAACTCAGTACTCGTTCTAGAGCCCTCCAATGTTCTTTACTTGGATTAGCTGTGTAGCTACTCAACTTGTGAACCGAACATGCTATATCAGGATGGGTACAATTTGACAGATATATCAAACTCCCAATGATCTTAGCATATTCATCTTGACCCACAGGTTCACCCTTATGATAATTCAGATGAACATTCGGTTCTCAAGGAGTCTTAGCAATAGGTTTATCAAAAGCGTTGAATTTCCTTAATACTTTCTCAACATAATGAGATTGCGTCAAAGCAATTCCGTTAGGCGTTTTCAGAATCTTAATTCCAAGAATAGTATCAGCCAAACCCATGTCTTTCATGCTAAAATTCTTACTTAGCATTCGTTTCGTTTCACCAATCACACGAGAGTTGCTACCCATTATCAAAATGTCATCTACATATAGACAAATAATGACGTAATTGTCACCCGTTTTCTTAACATAGACACATTTGTCACTCTCATTGATATTGAAACCATTTGACAACATCACTTCGTCAAATTTCAAATGCCACCGCAGAGGTGCTTGTTTCAAACCATATAAAGACCGTTGTAGTTTGCATACTATGTGCTCTTTCCCAGGTACTGCAAACCCTTCCGGTTGTTTCATATAGATTTCATCTTCTAGCTCCCCATACAAGAATGCAGTCTTAACATCCATTTGATGAATCTCGAGATTGCGTAAAGCAAAGAATAGCGAGTAGCACCGTAATAGAAGTAAGTCTTGTCACGGGTAGTAGGTATCAAAGAAATCATAACCACCTTTTGCCTACAGCCTTGACCTACAAGTCGGGCCTTATATTTGTCAATAGTACCGTCAGACTTGTACTTCTTCTTTAGGATCCATTTGCATCCTAAAGCCTTACAACCCCGTGGTAGTTCAACTAACACCCAAGTATGATTCAAAGATAATAGACTCAATCTCAATGTCTATTGCCTCTTTCCGTAAAGCCGCATCCGGACCTGGATAAAGCTTCTTTTACGAATCTTTGGTTCACCGTCTAACATCAAAACGACGTAGTCGGGTCCGTATATCTTTACTTTCCGTATTCTAGTACCTCGCCTAGGTTCTACGTTGGTAGCGTAGACCTAGGTCGCTTCTGTCTGGTCGCTCGGATAACACCGGATTTGGGCTAGAGGCTTCATCTATGGTTTCATAACACATAGGCTCATCTACAAGTTTAGAACTTGTAGCTTCATCATCAACTCCTTTGCTAGAGTTAGGATCAACCTTATTCTTATAAGGATAGATATTTTCAAAGAATACAACATTCCTTGATTCAATCGTTGTATTTACATGAATGTCGGGTATCTCGAATTTGTGTACAACAAACCTGTAGGTGCTGCTGTTAAGTGCATAACCAATAAAGATACAATCGATCGTCTTAGGATCAATTTTAACTTGTTTAGGTAGAGGCACTTCAACTTTCGCCAAACACCCCCACACTTTGAGATATTTGTATGATGGTTTTCTTCCTTTCCACAACTCATAAGGAGTAACATCCTTACCTTTGCGTGGAATTTTGTTCAATATGTAGTCATCGTCAAGACAGCCTTCCCCACATGTTCTCGGGGCAACCTGAACTAATTAATAACGCATTCATCATATCTTTAAGTGTTCGATTCTTACGTTCGGCAACGCCATTAGATTGTGGAGCATATGGAGCCGTGGTTTGATGAATTATACCACTTTCGTTGCATAATTCCTCAAATGGAGCTACATATTCACCTCCTCTATCACTTCGAACTATCTTAATACGACAGCCTAATTGATTCTCGGCTTCATTCTTGAAGTTCTTATAGGCTTCAATAGCCTCATCTTTACTTCTCAAAAGATAAAGATAACAATATCTTGTGCAATCATCGATGAAAGTGATAAAGTACTTCTTACCACCTCTAGTTTGCACAAATTTTAAATCACACACGTCTGTGTGAATTAATTCAAGGGGTTTTGTGTCCCGTTTTACCGAATGAAACGGTAGTTTCGTCATTTTTGCCTCAACACAAATCTCGCATTTGTTTTGATTTTTGATTTCATTTAATTTTAGTAAATCTAAGTTTACTAATATTTTTATAGCATTTAGATTCACATGACCTAATCTACAATGCCATAAATTTGAGCACTCAAGCAAGTAAGCAGAAGTAGTAGCATTATTATTAGCAACTGCCTTTGGAGGCTTACAAGTACGAACGCTAAGTTTGAACATGTCCTCGACAATATGACCTTTCCCGAGAGTCTTACCAAACTTGCGTATTATCATAAAATCGCTAAGGTCTACATCAAATTTAGCTCTAACTAATTTGACACTGGACACCAAATTCTTGCGGATTGCCTGAGCATGCAAAGACATCCTTCGTAGTTATCTCCACACCGGAGGTGAATTGAAGCACAACAGTTCCAATTCCAAGAAAAGGAGAGGAACTATCACTTGCCTCTGTGAAGAAGCGGTCTAGAATCTCCTAGAAAGAGAAAAACAAGACTCGCTTCACATGATGTGAACATGCACTTTGTATCAAGAAACCAAGTAATTGGGTTAGGTTCCGAGACATGATTTACCTCAGTGATCATGGCAGCAAGATCATCTTTGTCCCAAGAGTCAAAGTCCTTCTCGACATGGTTGACTTTGCCTTTTCCCTTGTTCTTCTTCGGCTTTCGGCAGTTTTTCGCCATATGGCCGGGCTTGTCATAGTTGTAGCATGTTCTGGTAAACTTCGTCGGAGGTGCCACATCCTTTCCCTTGCCTTTGGTAGGAAGTGGACGCTTTTTGGAAGGTCTGCCCCTACCTTCAGTCAGATTAGCCTTAGCATCCATAGGAGCTTTGGTTCTCAAGTCTTGATCACGGACTTGAGCTTCAGTTTGGAGCTTAGCAACCAAAATTTCTAGAGTCATTTCCTTTCGCTTATGCTTAAGGTATCCCTTGAACTCCTTCCAACTAGGCGACAACTTGTCGACCAAGAGCGCCACAGTATACGCCTCAGGTAGAGGCATCCCCTCAGAATGAACATCATGTATAAGAGTTTGGAACTCTTGTACTTGGGGCATCATTGGATGAGAATCCACCATTTGGAATTCGGAGAGCCTCGTCACAACAAACTTCTTCGTGCTAGCAGGATTAACACGGTATTTCAACTCAAGAGCATCCGAAATTTCTTTGGCAGTCTCCTTGATGTTGAACACATTGAATAGGCCATCATCAAGCCCGTTCAGCAACATATTCCGACACAGATAGTCGGAATGAACCCAGGTATCATAGTCAGTACGCACTTGAACATTTGCCTCGTTCTCAGCAGGGACAGGAGGCTTTTCTTCACGAAGGAAGCTCGCAAGCCCCATTGTGGTAATGTAAAACAGCATCTTTTGAGATCAACGTTTGAAGTCGGAGCCCGAGAAAACAGGAGGTTTCTCGGCGATAGGCATTAGCCGAGCAGCATTATGAATGGGAGCCATTGAAGAGCTTGAAGATCCAATAGTTCCAGAACCGGTGGATTGATTAGTGGATGCGCCGGTGCTTGCATTGAATGCCATTTTTCTCCAGCCAAAGTTTTTGGATGACACGAAGAAGTATGGTCGATTATTCTCGTCTTGCGATTGTAGGAATAATTCGGTACTTGCACGTGTATTACAATTAAAATTCTGAACTTAAGTATAACAAAGAACAGAAATAAAATATTACACTTGAAACTAACGAAGAAGTTTAAGTAAACTACAGAAGATCGTCCGAAGCTAGTGCTTCTGCCCGCAAGACGAGAGTACGCCCCAGTAGTGCTCACGGTGAAGCGGCACCGCAAACTGACCGAGCACCTGCGAACTGGACTGGAACGAAGACTGAACTGTATATGATATGCTAAATATGCACTGATTTTCGTGTGTTCTGCAATGACCAGAATGCTTATGTATATATAGCATTCCTTGATCAGGTAAAGGGACTCGTCGCCATTTACTACTGCCATGAAGGCTGGCGGTTTCAGATGCCCAAAGGGCTGGTCGTATGAAGAGTCTTGCCAACTCAAGAGTCTTGTCCATGCCAAAAGGCTAGTGGACTTACGGATTTGGGCCAAAAAGATAAGCCCAAACACCAGCCCAAAGCACCAATTGCCAAGATCCAAGTCCTGGGCCTGGACTGAGCCCAAGCCCGTGCCTGACCCGACCCGACCCGGACGGACGGACGGACGGATGGTTGGTCGGTCGGTCGGCGGCGGCGGCGCGCGCGCGCGTGTGTGTGTGTGTGTGTGCGAGGACACCCATACACACCAACCCACTTGTTATTAAGCCCATAAAGACAAAGACTTTAAATACAAGTCAAAACATCCATCCACAATCAATGTGGGATAACTAACATCATGTTAGTTCCTACTCCAACATCCAACTTTAACATATAATATCTCACTCACCGGAAATCGGTTTAGAAATATTAAAATACCACGTTCATCTACTCATGACGTAGATTAACATTCAATAAATATTTTAATTAAATAATAATTATTTAATTAACAATATTTATTCTTAATAAATGGTTAATTACTAAACCATTTCCAACAATCCCCCACATGAGTGAGAATACCAATGCAAAATGAATGCAAATGCATAGTTCAGTCCTCAAGAGACAATATTGCATTTGGCTAGGTGGCTTGTGACCTTGAACCTATCCATTGTCAACATCATCGAGTATACTAGCGGCATAGTGGTCATGAAAACCTTGAACTAGTCCTCCATGGTGTATATTGAGACAATAATATAGACACAATATCATCTCAATTCCTTCCGTTCTAACGTTTTGTGTCCTTTTCGGCCTTGGACACCCCTTTGGATTCATAAGTGTATCAACTGAAGCGGCCCTCACTTCACACTTATATAGGTGATTCTTATTCCCAAGTATCCTACTATACTTGACCTCTCCGAGGTAATCAAGAATCATTAAAAATCATAAGACTTAACCTCACCACATGTAGGTAAACAATCACTCACTGTTCTGAGAGAATAGGTATGTTTGAGTGTCTTAACACACGGATTATTATAACTTCGTTATCCCATTGAACCAAGCTCTTGGGATCCTCCAATCTACAAGGTTGGGTTTCCGCTATAATCATCCATAAGATGTGGATTTAACACCCATCCCCTCTAACAATTTATACATTTGATCTCGATTAATACTCTTCGTCAGCGGATCCGCCAGATTATCTATCGACCTTACATAGTCAATTAAGATAATCCCACTCAAGATCAAATGTCTCACGGCATTATGTCGTCGACGAATATTATGTCGTCGTCGAAGGAAAGTTCCATAGCTTTGAAAGCTAAGATGTCTCGAAAAGAAGAAATCTCGGTGGACGAAGATGACAAAGAATCGGCATATTATGCCAAAAATATAAATAAGTTTCCAAACTTATTAAACCGGAGAAGGAAGAACATCAAATCGGGCGAATCTAAGAAATTCGACAACAACTGTCGAATCTGTGGTAAACCAACCCACTTTGCTTAATACCAAGGCTCAAATCCTAAGAAGGAAGTTCTTATAGCCACGTGGAGTGACGAAGACGATGACGATGAATATATCCAGAATAACCTCGCACTCATGGCAAGGAATTCATTCGACGAAAGCGACGTTGAAAGCCAGGTCAGTACATCATCTCATGACGAACTTTTTGAAGCATTTGAACTTTTACATACCGATTTTCAAAATGCTTTAATTAAAATTAAATCCCTCCAATTGAAAAATAAATTATTGGAAATCGAAAATTTTAAAATTAAATGAAAAAGAAAAATTTATTGAAATCGATTATTCTCTGTGTATTGAGAAAGAGAATAAATTGAAAGATGATTTTTTGAAAGTTCAAGACGAACTCAAAATTTTAACAAATAAATTTTCTTGCGGAAATGACAAGTTTGAACAAATGCTTTCCGTTCAAAAATATTCTTTAAACAAACAGGGGTTAGGATTCAAACCGCATAATAAAACCGAATTCTTAAATTTAAAAGTACCCTGTTGCGATAAATGTTTAAAAATTGGGCATCATATTTCGATTTGCAAAAGCCCACGTCGGACGATAAAAATTAAAAAATTTTGGATTGCAAAAGGAACCTTTATTTTAAATATCGTCTATGTTTCAAATGTAAAACCAACTATCGGTTGGATCCCCAAAAATCAAAATTAATTTTATTCATATTAGTATTTAACTTAGGGGAGTTTTATATTTTTTAACAAGGGGAGATTTTTGTGAGGGGGAGTCTACCAATTTATGCATACTTTTTATCATAATTTTATTATCGATTTTATAATCATATATACACTTTTTGCTGATAAAAAAAATGGGGAGAATACTAGAATGGAAGAAAAGAGTCATGGAAGAATGATGAGAAAAATAATAATATTCCGATCAAGAAAAAATGAAGAAGAAGTTGAAAAGGAGAAAAGAAAAGATGGGAGAAGAAAACTAACGATACGGACAAAGCCGAAAACTTTGATTCGTATATATTTTTATATTTTTGCAGGTTTATCCAATTGAAGAGGGTTGTTTTGTAATCATCAAAAATAGGGAGATTGTTGAAATATTTTATTCCATATTTTGATGATTAGTTGTTAATCAAAGAAAAACAACAAGGAAGCAAAACCAAAACAACAAAGAAGTCGAAAGCGCTCGAATCGGACTGAAAAGCAAAGAAGTGAAGAAATAACAAGTATAACGTACGTAACATGGAATACATAACATACGTAATGCGTATCTAACTGAAGGCAGACGAGTATGACAAAGCAGTTAACGTACGCAACACATGATGAATAACGTACGCAATGAAGAACAAGATAACGTACGTAACGCAATGTATGTAACGTACGTAATGAAGTGTTATGAATTCAAATATTGGAGCCGTTGAACGGACAGATGATGTCATGGAATACGTCAGCATGCAACAGACATTTTGACTGAAGATAACGTATGTAAAGGGAGATATGATAACGTACGTAACGGAAGAAACGAAGCTACTGGACTGATCAGAATGAAGGATAACGTACGTAACGATTAAGAGATAACATACGTAACAAATCTAACATACGTAATGGACTACAGCTAATGTACGTAATGCTTGATGCAGAGGCTAACGGCTAGTTGAGCCTTTGAGCCTATAAATACCAAACCTTTGGTATCATTCAATACAACTTTAAGGAAATCTGATATTCGTCATATATTGTTATATACATTACCGTTGTTGTAATCGAGCTTATATTGTCAAGAGTTTGAGTGTTTATACATGATAACTCATACACGAGAGGAAAAATACAGATTGTAGATTGATTCGGTGTTATTAGGATCGTTGATCCGGCATTGTTAAAATCATATCTAAATCTGAGTGAGGTTTGTTTAGTACCCATAGAAAGCTAGATAGGTTGATTCCTTGTCCGATAGAAAAAGAAAAACGGTTTAACTTGGACAGACAAAAAGACAAGTGTTTTACGGTTTATCTCGGACCGATAGAAAATGAGATTGTAACGGTAATCCCTCGACCGATAGAAGAGAGGATCAGAAGTTGGTCTTTAACCTATAGAAAAAGATACGGAGAGAGGACGTAGGCACATTTGGCCGAACCTCGATAAATCTTGTGTATCTTTCCGCACTTTAAATACGCTTCCGCAACGCAAAAGAGTTTAATAACTCTATTTCAAAACGGCGATACCGATAATCTGCTCCAACAAAGGTTTCATCAAAGTCAATTCCCTCCTGCTGTGAGTACCCTTTAGCAACCAGTTTTGCTTTATTCCTTGTGACTATGCCATTTTCATCTCTCTTGTTCTTCAAAACCCATTTTGTGCCAATTACTGACTTCCCTTCAGGTCTTGGAACAAAATATAGAGACACACACACACACAATGTTGGTTCCGATCCACTAAACCCGTCTATACCACTCCGGCCGCTATGCGCATTGCGGTAATCTCAATTTCTTTTTTTTCGTACACACATGCATGTTTATATTATTAGTATTCAAAAGTTTAATTTTCTAATTAAACTTGAAAATTGTGTAGGAACGATATGCCTCAATTCTTGATCGTATGCCGGTGGAAGTGACGCAAACGGGTGAGAGAGATGAGCCATGGGATTGGTGGATGCAAGCAACGGGGGTTCCCGAGGGTGAAAAACCTAAAAAGAATTATGTTGTTGGATTCCCCGATCTTACTGGTAGCAACACCATGATCAACAATACGTTAAGAATTATGGTATACCAATATTTATCTCACTATTATGAAGGAACAACTCTTATTTGTTTGTTTGAAAACTGAAAACCAACCGTTCTAACTGCCTAAGAGAGCCCACTCTTAACCTGGCACACGTTAAACAAATCGTATATAAATTATTAGTTAACACATTATTCAGGTTCGGTATTCATATTTAAGGTCAGATAAGATTTTAAATTTTATTTTTGATTCATAAATTATCTATTTTCAAATTTTGTATCCATATTTAAGTTCGTAGTGGATAGCTTAAAGCATGAACGTAGAAATTCGAGGAAATAAAAGTGCACAATTTCGAGTCTGCAACGCCTTTTGCACTTGGCACTTGAAGCAAATGCAGCTTGTGTATTATAAATCTGCAAAATAAATGCAGCAAAAAATTATATATAAGAAGTTCCAAATGTTACGTAAATACTACAAGAAATGGCACAATCAACAACAGAAATTCCATTTGGCAAAAATAGAATTCCGTATAATACATGTTATCTGACAATTATCAAGGAACAACTCTTATTTGTTTGTTTGAAAACAGAAAACCAACCGTTTTAATTGCCTCTTAGTCCACTCTTAACCTGGCACATATTAAACAAATCGTATTATAAATTATTGGATAACTTATTATTCAGGTTCAGTATTCATATTTAAGGTCAGATAAGATTTTAAATTTTATTTTGATTCATAAATTATCTATTTTCAAATTGTGTATCCATATTTAAGTTCGTAGTGGATAGCTTAAAACATGAACGTAGAAATTCGAGAAAATAAAAGTGCACAATTTCGAGTCTGCAACGCCTTTTGCACTTGGCACTTGAAGCAAATGCAACTTGTGTATTATCAATCTGCAAAATAAATGCAGCAAAAATTATATATAAGAAGTTCCAAATGTTACGTAAATACTACAAGAAATGGCACAATCAACAACAGAAATTCCATTGGGCAAAACTAGAATTCCGTATAATACATGTTATCTGACAATTATCAAGGAACAACTCTTATTTGCTTGTTTGAAAACTGAAAACCAACCGTTTTAATTGCCTCTTAGTCCACTCTTAACCTGGCACAGATTAAACAAATCGTATTATAAATTATTGGATAACCTATTATTCAGGTTCAGTATTCATTTAAGGTCAGATAAGATTTTAAATTTTATTTTGATTCATAAATTATCTATTTTCAAATTGTGTATCCATATTTAAGTTCGTAGTGGATAGCTTAAAGCATGAACGTAGAAATTCGAGAAAATAAAAGTGCACAATTTCGAGTCTACAACGCCTTTTGCACTTGGCACTTGAAGCAAATGCAGCTTGTGTATTATCAATCTGCAAAATAAATGCAGCAAAAATTATATATAAGAAGTTCCAAATGTTACGTAAATACTACAAGAAATGGCACAATCAACAACAGAAATTCCATTGGGCAAAACTAGAATTCTGTATAATACATGTTATCTGACAATTATCAAGGAACAACTCTTATTTGTTTGTTTGAAAACTGAAAACCAACCGTTTTAATTACCTCTTAGTCCACTCTTAACCTGGCACAGATTAAACAAATCGTATTATAAATTATTGGATAACCTATTATTCAGGTTCAGTATTCATATTTAAGGTCAGATAAGATTTTAAATTTTATTTTGATTCATAAATTATCTATTTTCAAATTTTGTATTCATATTTAAGTTCGTATAAAATTAATATTAAAAATTTTAAATATCATTTAGTGTCTCCAATATATTTATGATATGGTTGTTGATAAAAATTTGAGTGACTGTTGGTAAAATTATAATGCAAAGATCACATAATTATATATAGTTTGTTTCAGGAGAAAGTAAAAAGACTGTAAATAGAGTCAATCAATTGCATTCATAACATTGATAGAGGGGCCTTTATATAGGCATTACAATGAGAGTCCTTCCATACATAGGATTCCTAGATAAGGTAAGACATCTAATAGGATCCTACTACCTCTAGAAGGATCTAGAACCTTCCATCTATGTATCTACAATCAGTATTAGGTAAGACACATCACGAGAATAATAATTCCCGGAACACTCCCCCTGTGTCGAGCACTAATACAACAATGGTGCAGAAGATGTTGCCTTCGTAAAAACTTATTCCAAGCCAAAACAAAACCCCATGGGAAAAATAAAGGCTTGATGAGGAAAAAATTGCAACGCACCAATATAACATGTCATGTATACTCCCCCTGATGTATACATAATGACTCACCCTGATGAGTACCTCAAATCATAGGAGTCAGATGCCAAGTTGCCCTCACAACTATACCAAGGAAAAACCCAGTGGAAAAAATACCTCTTGGTCTAAGTTGAACAGAAGTACAACGCATCATTGTATGTATGTTCTCAAAGGTCGCCTCGTTAAAAACCTTACCAAGTGAAAACCCAATGGGAAAAACAAGCCTTGGTCTAAGGACAAAAAGAGCGCGACACATCCAAAGTGCAGAGTCGCTAAAGACTTATCCAGTTTTCTAAAGTCTTGACCTCCATGTACTAAATTAGTCATAACTTCTTCGATTCAATAAGTATCAACGAAACTGTAAGAACGTATGAAAACTAGACACCCATAGCTTTTCATTCACATACAGTACGTAACCTAGATCGACCTGAGCAGATCACAAGGCTCTATCGAAGTTGACTCAGCAAATTACCGGACATATCCTGTCCTACTTTGCAACAATAGTCATATGTAACACCCCCAATCCACTCAGGGATATTAGACGCCGTAGACCCTCTCCTCGAGGATCTACCAGGCTGGTAACTAAAATCAAACATCTAAACATCGCCTTTGAGGCTAAAATGACCCAGTAGATCGATTTGGTCTTTCAATAATAACATACAACTCAATTCCAAACACATACCCACGCAGGGGTCAAAATACAATAAACTCCCGTACAATGGGGAAAAGATACTGCAGCGGAAAAGAAAATGCAACTAGACCAATACGACATCAACGGATCCTCGTGTGATTAGTATCGTTCATCTTTCATTATCCTTCGTGCCAACCCTGTGCTATGCTCCAAAACCTGAATGTAAAAATAGACATCCACCCCCCGAATACTCGGGGGTTAGCAAAACTCCACTATTTTGCTAGTGCAAGAACAAAGTGCAAATACGAGCCATACAATTCACATTTCACGAATAACAATAACCAGGAATCCTTAAAAATCCAAACGTGATGAAAAGTACTTCCCGAGGCAAGAGTTTGGTAAAACATTCTAAACCGAAAGGTCTCAAATCAAGGGAAAACAATTTATAAAACAGTTTGAATTGCCATCGAGAGTTTTAATAGGAAACAATTTAGGATTACCGAATCCTTCGCTTTCCAAAAATCAACAGGGTCACAACCCAAAGGTTTTGCTTTCGCAAATAAAATCAACCATAATATACAAGGTTAAAAACCCACGTCATGCGTCCTCGACGGACATAAAATACACACGCACCCGTGAAGTTTCACTCGTGAATCCAGGTCGAAGCCAATGGAATTCCCTCCGTGGCCCCGTCGAACCCTCCCGAGGTGAGCAAACACATTCACAAAACATAAGCAACCGCACTCGTGAATCCAGGTCGAAGCCAATGGAATTCCCTCCGTGATCCCAGCGGACCCTCCCGAGGTGAGCGAAAAACAATCACAAAATATACACACGCACCCGTGAAGTTTCACTCGTGAACCCAGGTTGAAGCCATTTGAATTCCCTCCGTGGTCCCGTCGAACCCTCCCGAGGTGAGCAAACACATTCACAAAACATAAGCAACCGCACTCGTGAATCCAGGTCGAAGCCAATGGAATTCCCTCCGTGATCCCAGCGGACCCTCCCGAGGTGAGCGAAAAACAATCACAAAATATACACACGTAGCGGTGAAGTTTCACTCGTGAACCCAGGTCGAAGCCATTGGAATTCCCTCCGTGGTCCCGTCGAACCCTCCCGAGGTGAGAAAACACATTCACAAAACACAGTACTCACATCGCCTAGGACCGGGTCGAAGCCACAAATCCCACTCCGTGATCCCGTCGGACCCACCCGAGCTGGATAGCGAAATACTCAAGCACCACACGTCGCCTAGGACCGGGACGAAGCCACGAATCCCACTCCATGATCCCGTCGGACCCACCCGAGCTGGCTAGCGAATCAATCATGCACAAATAACATATCACACCAAGGATATCCAAACAATTCACCCAGAGGCATCAAACAATTAACAAAACACCACGTCAAACCACAATGCACGAAATGAAACAATATACATCCACACGCAACACCAAGTGCACCATCAACACCAAATATATCCACATGAGTCACATACTCGTTTATGAAACACACCAATCACAAAACACACGCAGTTTTGAAAGAGGGCCTTTTAACAAGGCTAACCAAATCTTTTGAAAACTCCATTCAAACAAACAAACAAACACACCAAGACGATCACCAATCATCATATCCACAAAACAAGAATAGTATGGACACGGTAATTTCCTCGAATAAGAACAACGCGGAGAATCGACCGAAGTAGGTTGGCCCGAACCGACTACGAACCCGCCGACTCCACCGAATGCCAACTCACGTTCATAAACTACGAAGGACAATAACAAGGATGAAATGAATTCCATAACACGACTCAAAGCCGTTGAATTCAAAGAACGAATGGCGAAAGTTCAAGTGTTTTCCCAAAACGGCCAAGAACACGATTCGTCCCGACAAAACACAAAAACGGAATTCCAAGTTGAAATATGGATATACAATCCATAGAATATGTTTAACAACATCATTTAACTATAATCGATCCATCAAAAACGGATGAAAAACGAGATTGAGAACAAATCCCCCAAAAAGTCGATTCGAAGGAAATCAAGAAATATACTTCGATTCGACGAAGAACAATGGATTAAATGATGTTAAACACAAGAATACTACCAAGATTAATCATACCCATCATGAATTAATCAACAACACGGAACGAATCGGACAAAAATGCAAAACCCCCCCAAATTCACGAAATTAGGGTTCTAAGGAAGATTACCTTGATTCGCTGGATCAAAAGATGATAACAGATGATTTATTGATGATATGAACTCAAGAATATCATGGATTTGTTGTTAAAAAACATGGCTTCGCGATCCCTAAGTCTCCAGCCGCGGAAGACAAAGGTAGGAAATGAAAAACGAGATGAAATGTGACTGCTCTGTCACATTTATACTGGGCCGGACTAGCGCGCGCTAGGCTGCCGAGCTAGCGTGCGCTATCGGCCCAGGCCGCAGTCCAGTGCCCACACTGCCCTACTGACTCGGCCAGAAGGCGGCGCGATCTTCCGCCAGAAGCGCTACCCTGCCGGTCAGAAGGCGCAATGCCCGACAAGAAGCGTGCGCTACCCGCCGAGCCTCGACCGATTCGAACCCACGACTCCACCGTCTGCACTGAGCAAGGCGTTAGGCGCCCGATAGCGTGCGCTACACATGCCGGTTAGCGCGCGCAGCCTTCCGTCCGTAGCGTGCGCTACGCCGGTTCCTGCCGCACCCGTCCGACCGGTGCCGCAATCGTCCGGCCAGTCCCGCAACCGTCCGGCCAGTACCCGACCACCAGGGCTCGACGACTCGATTTCCGAAAACGCACGGAACGAACACGACAAAAAGTTTGCAGATGACATCAACGACCCGAAATGAAAACATAATGCAATAATTAATTGTACGCGACCAAGAAATGGGTCGAGACAACAATTACAGATACGAATACCCGTAACTTTTAAGAAATTATAAAATGGCCCAAAACCCCCAGAAATCACGATACGTGATCGAATAACCAAACCAAAGTTCACAAAACGTCTAACAAAGTTAAACGGACTTACAGGAAACTCGAAACAGCAGTTTCGAACGAGATTCGCAAGAATCGAACTCAAGTGCGGAAAAGTCGCTAAAAAGCACGGAACTCAACAAAACGACACCGAAACGAACTCGGATGTCAAAAAGTGTAGAATTAATCATTCTCATAATAACAAAACAGTCATGAGAGAGTCATCAAAACGGATTTCCGCTGAAAAAAGAAAAAAAAAGAAATTACCGGAAATCGAAAATTGCGGATATTACATCATATGTCACTCAACATGATGGATGTGATCAAATGGTTGGTTTCCTTGGAAAGTAGACACAAACCTTTCCAATGGCACCAATTTCACCATTTTCCATCAAGTGAGCTGCCCTGTAGGTCATATGGGAGATAGACCAACACATTCTGGGCAGATTCGGGTATCATTTTTCA